>JAVUPR010000309.1:0-1200000 GCA_036785695.1 Gentiana straminea
GAAAACACAAATTTCCGCCGATGTCAACTCGTTATTAGGGAAAAAGACATTTTTTTCTGGAAGGACAACTCGTTACCAGAGAAAAACACAAATTTGAACTCGTTAATAAGAAGAAAACATGAATTCGAACTCGTTACCAAAGAAAAAACACAAATTTTTACTCGTTATAAAGAGAAAACACAAATTTCCGGCGATGTCAACTCGTTATTAGGGAAAAAGACATTTTTTTTTGGAAGGACAACTCGTTACCAGAGAAAAACACAAATTTGAACTCGTTAATAAGAAGAAAACATGAATTCGAACTCGTTACCAAAGAAAAAACACAAATTTTTACTCGTTATAAAAGGAAAACACAAATTTCCGGCGATGTCAACTCGTTATTAGGGAAAAAAACATTTTTTACGCAAGGACAACTCGTTACAAGAAAAACACAAATTTGAACTCGTTAATAAGAAGAAAACATGAATTCGAACTCGTTACCAAAGAAAAAACACAAATTTCTACTCGTTATAAAGGGAAAACACAAATTTCCGCGATGTCAACTCGTTATTAGGGAAAAAGACATTTTTTCGGAAGGACAACTAGTTACAAGAGAAAAACACAAATTTGAACTCGTTAATAAGAAGAAAACATGAATTCGAACTCGTTACCAAAGAAAAAACACAAATTTCTACTCGTTATAAAGGGAAAACACAAATTTCCGCCGATGTCAACTCGTTATTAGGGAAAAAGACATTTTTTCTGGAAGGACAACTCGTTACCAGAGAAAAACACAAATTTGAACTCGTTAATAAGAAGAAAACATGAATTCGAACTCGTTACCAAAGAAAAAACACAAATTTCTACTCGTTATAAAGGGAAAACACAAATTTCCGGCGATGTCAACTCGTTATTAGGGAAAAAGACATTTTTTTCTGGAAGGACAACTCGTTACCAGAGAAAAACACAAATTTGAACTCGTTAATAAGAAGAAAACATGAATTCGAACTCGTTACCAAAGAAAAAACACAAATTTTTACTCGTTATAGAAAGAACACAAATTTCCGGCGATGTCAACTCGTTATTAGGGAAAATAACATTTTATCTGCAAGGACAACTCGTTACCAGAGAAAAACACAAATTTGAACCCGTTGATAAGAAGAAAACATGAATTCGAACTCGTTACCAAAGAAAAAACACAAATTTCTACTCGTTATAAAGGGAAAACACAAATTTACGGCGATGTCAACTCGTTATCAGGGAAAAAACATTTTTTCTGCAAGGACAACTAGTTACAAGAGAAAAACACAAATTTGAACTCGTTAATAAGAAGAAAACATGAATTCGAACTCGTTACCAAAGAAAAAACACAAATTTCTACTTGTTATAAAGGGAAAACACAAATTTCCGGCGATGTCAACTCGTTATTAGGGAAAAAGACATTTTTTCTGGAAGGACAACTCGTTACCAGAGAAAAACACAAATTTGAACTCGTTAATACGAAGAAAACATGAATTCGAACTCGTTACCAAAGAAAAACACAAATTTCTACTCGTTATAAAGGGAAAACACAAATTTCCGGCGATGTCAACTCGTTATCAGGGAAAAAAACATTTTTTCTGCAAGGACAACTAGTTACAAGATAAAAACACAAATTTGAAATCGTTAATAAGAAGAAAACATGAATTCGAACTCGTTACTAAAGAAAAAACACAAATTTCTACTCGTTATAAAGGGAAAACACAAATTTCCGCCGATGTCAACTCGTTATTAGGGAAAAAGACATTTTTTCTGGAAGGACAACTCGTTACCAGAGAAAAACACAAATTTGAACTCGTTAATAAGAAGAAAACATGAATTCGAACTCGTTACCAAAGAAAAAACACAAATTTTTACTCGTTATAGAAAGAACACAAATTTCCGGCGATGTCAACTCGTTATTAGGGAAAAAAACATTTTATCTGCAAGGACAACTCGTTACCAGAGAAAAACACAAATTTGAACCCGTTGATAAGAAGAAAACATGAATTCGAACTCGTTACCAAAGAAAAAACACAAATTTCTACTCGTTATAAAGGGAAAACACAAATTTCTGACGATGTCAACTCGTTATCAGGGAAAAAACATTTTTTCTGCAAGGACAACTAGTTACAAGAGAAAAACACAAATTTGAACTCGTTAATAAGAAGAAAACAGGAATTCGAATTCGTTACCAAAGAAAAAACACAAATTTCTACTTGTTATAAAGGGAAAACACAAATTTCGGGCGATGTCAACTCGTTATTAGGGAAAAAGACATTTTTTTCTGGAAGGACAACTCGTTACCAGAGAAAAACACAAATTTGAACTCGTTAATAAGAAGAAAACATGAATTCGAACTCGTTACCAAAGAAAAAACACAAATTTTTACTCGTTATAAAGAGAAAACACAAATTTCCGGCGATGTCAACTCGTTATTAGGGAAAAAAACATTTTTCTGCAAGGACAACTCGTTACAAGATAAAAACACAAATTTGAACTCGTTAATAAGAAGAAAACATGAATTCGAACTCGTTACCAAAGAAAAAACACAAATTTCTACTCGTTATAAAGGGAAAACACAAATTTCCGGCGATGTCAACTCGTTATAGGGAAAAAAACATTTTTTCTGCAAGGACAACTAGTTACAAGATAAAAACACAAATTTGAACTCGTTAATAAGAAGAAAACATGAATTCGAACTCGTTACCAAAGAAAAAACACAAATTTCTACTCGTTATAAAGGGAAAACACAAATTTCCGGCGATGTCAACTCGTTATTAGGGAAAAAACATTTTTTTTGGAAGGACAACTAGTTACAAGATAAAAACACAAATTTGAACTCGTTAATAAGAAGAAAACATGAATTCGAACTCGTTACCAAAGAAAAAACACAAATTTCTACTCGTTATAAAGGAAAACACAAATTTCCGGCGATGTCAACTCGTTATTAGGGAAAAAGACATTTTTTCGGAAGGACAACTCGTTACCGAGAGAAAAACACAAATTTGAACTCGTTAATAAGAAGAAAACATGAATTCGAACTCGTTACCAAAGAAAAAACACAAATTTCTACTCGTTATAAAGGGAAAACACAAATTTCCGGCGATGTCAACTCGTTATTAGGGAAAAAGACATTTTTTTACGGAAGGACAACTCGTTACAAGAGAAAAACACAAATTTGAACTCGTTAATAAGAAGAAAACATGAATTCGAACTCGTTACCAAAGAAAAAACACAAATTTTACTCGTTATAAAGAGAAAACACAAATTTCCGGCCGATGTCAACTCGTTATTAGGGAAAAAACATTTTTTCGGAAGGACAACTCGTTACCGAGAGAAAAACACAAATTTGAACTCGTTAATAAGAAGAAAACATGAATTCGAACTCGTTACCAAAGAAAAAACACAAATTTCTACTCGTTATAAAGGGAAAACACAAATTTCCGGCGATGTCAACTCGTTATCAGGGAAAAAACATTTTTTCGGCAAGGACAACTAGTTACAAGAGAAAAACACAAATTTGAACTCGTTAATAAGAAGAAAACATGAATTCGAACTCGTTACCAAAGAAAAAACACAAATTTCTACTCGTTATAAAGGGAAAACACAAATTTCCGCCGATGTCAGCTCGTTATTAGGGAAAAAGACATTTTTTTCGGGAAGGACACTCGTTACCGAGAGAAAAACACAAATTTGAACTCGTTAATAAGAAGAAAACATGAATTCGAACTCGTTACCAAAGAAAAAACACAAATTTCTACTCGTTATAAAGGGAAAACACAAATTTCCGGCGATGTCAACTCGTTATTAGGGAAAAAGACATTTTCTATGGAAGGAAAACTCGTTACCAGAGAAAAACACAAATTTGAACTCGTTAATAAGAAGAAAACATGAATTCGAACTCGTTACCAAAGAAAAAACACAAATTTCTACTCGTTATAAAGGGAAAACACAAATTTCCGGCGATGTCAACTCGTTATTAGGGAAAAAGACATTTTTTTTCTCGGAAGGACAACTCGTTACCAGAGAAAAACACAAATTTGAACTCGTTAATAAGAAGAAAACATGAATTCGAACTCGTTACCAAAGAAAAAACACAAATTTTTACTCGTTATAAAGGAAAACACAAATTTCCGGCGATGTCAACTCGTTATTAGGGAAAAAAACATTTTTCCGCAAGGACAACTCGTTACCAGAGAAAAACACAAATTTGAACTCGTTAATAAGAAGAAAACATGAATTCGAACTCGTTACCAAAGAAAAAACACAAATTTCTACTCGTTATAAAGGGAAAACACAAATTTCCGGCGATGTCAACTCGTTATTAGGGAAAAAGACATTTTTTTCGGAAGGACAACTCGTTACAAGAGAAAAACACAAATTTGAACTCGTTAATAAGAAGAAAACATGAATTCGAACTCGTTACCAAAGAAAAAACACAAATTTCTACTCGTTATAAAGGGAAAACACAAATTTCCGGCGATGTCAACTCGTTATCGGAAAAAAACATTTTTTCGCAAGGACAACTAGTTACAAGAGAAAAACACAAATTTGAACTCGTTAATAAGAAGAAAACATGAATTCGAACTCGTTACTAAAGAAAAAACACAAATTACTACTCGTTATAAAGGGAAAACACAAATTTCCGGCGATGTCAACTCGTTATTAGGGAAAAAGACATTTTTTACGGAAGGACAACTCGTTACCGAGAGAAAAACACAAATTTGAACTCGTTAATAAGAAGAAAACATGAATTCGAACTCGTTACCAAAGAAAAAACACAAATTTCTACTCGTTATAAAGGGAAAACACAAATTTCCGGCGATGTCAACTCGTTATCGGGAAAAAACATTTTTTCTGCAAGGACAACTAGTTACAAGATAAAAACACAAATTTGAACTCGTTAATAAGAAGAAAACATGAATTCGAACTCGTTACTAAAGAAAAAACACAAATTTCTACTCGTTATAAAGGGAAAACACAAATTTCCGCCGATGTCAACTCGTTATTAGGGAAAAAGACATTTTTTTCTAGAAGGACAACTCGTTACAGAGAAAAACACAAATTTGAACTCGTTAATAAGAAGAAAACATGAATTCGAACTCGTTACCAAAGAAAAAACACAAATTTCTACTCGTTATAAAGGGAAAACACAAATTTCCGGCGATGTCAACTCGTTATTATGGAAAAAGACATTTTTTTACGGAAGGACAACTCGTTACCGAGAGAAAAACACAAATTTGAACTCGTTAATAAGAAGAAAACATGAATTCGAACTCGTTACCAAAGAAAAAACACAAATTTTTACTCGTTATAAAAGAAAACACAAATTTCCGGCGATGTCAACTCGTTATTAGGGAAAAAAACATTTTGTCGCAAGGACAACTCGTTACCGAGAGAAAAACACAAATTTGAACTGTTAAATAAGAAGAAAACATGAATTTGAACTCGTTACCAAAGAAAAAACACGAATTTCTACTCGTTATAAAGGGAAAACACAAATTTCCGACGATGTCAACTCGTTATTAGGGAAAAAGACATTTTTTTCTCGGAAGGACAACTCGTTACAGAGAAAAACACAAATTTGAACTCGTTAATAAGAAGAAAACATGAATTCGAACTCGTTACCAAAGAAAAAACACAAATTTCTACTCGTTATAAAGGGAAAACACAAATTTCCGGCGATGTCAACTCGTTATTAGGGAAAAAGACATTTTTTTCGGAAGGACAACTCGTTACAGAGAAAACCACAAATTTGAACTCGTTAATAAGAAGAAAACATGAATTCGAACTCGTTACCAAAGAAAAAACACAAATTTCTACTCGTTATAAAGGGAAAACACAAATTTCCGGCGATGTCAACTCGTTATCAGGGAAAAAACATTTTTTCTGCAAGGACAACTAGTTACAAGATAAAAACACAAATTTGAACTCGTTAATAAGAAGAAAACATGAATTCGAACTCGTTACTAAAGAAAAAACACAAATTTCTACTCGTTATAAAGGGAAAACACAAATTTCCGCCGATGTCAACTCGTTATTAGGGAAAAAGACATTTTTTCTGGAAGGACAACTCGTTACCAGAGAAAAACACAAATTTGAACTCGTTAATAAGAAGAAAACATGAATTCGAACTCGTTACCAAAGAAAAAACACAAATTTCTACTCGTTATAAAGGGAAAACACAAATTTCCGGCGATGTCAACTCGTTATCAGGGAAAAAACATTTTTTCTGCAAGGACAACTAGTTACAAGATAAAAACACAAATTTGAACTCGTTAATAAGAAGAAAACATGAATTCGAACTCGTTACTAAAGAAAAAACACAAATTTCTACTCGTTATAAAGGGAAAACACAAATTTCCGGCGATGTCAACTCGTTATCAGGGAAAAAACATTTTTTTTACGCAAGGACAACTAGTTACAAGATAAAAACACAAATTTGAACTCGTTAATAAGAAGAAAACATGAATTCGAACTCGTTACTAAAGAAAAAACACAAATTTCTACTCGTTATAAAGGGAAAACACAAATTTCCGGCGATGTCAACTCGTTATCAGGGAAAAAACATTTTTTCTGCAAGGACAACTAGTTACAAGATAAAACCACAAATTTGAACTCGTTAATAAGAAGAAAACATGAATTCGAACTCGTTACTAAAGAAAAAACACAAATTTCTACTCGTTATAAAGGGAAAACACAAATTTCCGCCGATGTCAACTCGTTATTAGGGAAAAAGACATTTTTTTCTAGAAGGACAACTCGTTACCATAGAAAAACACAAATTTGAACTCTTTAATAAGAAGAAAACATGAATTCGAACTCGTTACCAAAGAAAAAACACAAATTTCTACTCGTTATAAAGGGAAAACACAAATTTCCGGCGATGTCAACTCGTTATTATGGAAAAAGACATTTTTTTCTGGAAGGACAACTCGTTACCAGAGAAAAACACAAATTTGAACTCGTTAATTAGAAGAAAACATGAATTCGAACTCGTTACCAAAGAAAAAACACAAATTTTTACTCGTTATAAAAAGAAAACACAAATTTCCGGCGATGTCAACTCGTTATTAGGGAAAAAAACATTTTGTCTGCAAGGACAACTCGTTACCAGAGAAAAACACAAATTTGAACTCGTTAAATAAGAAGAAAACATGAATTCGAACTCGTTACCAAAGAAAAAACACAAATTTCTACTCGTTATAAAGGGAAAACACAAATTTCCGGCGATGTCAACTCGTTATCAGGGAAAAAACATTTTTTCTGCAAGGACAACTAGTTACAAGATAAAAACACAAATTTGAACTCGTTAATAAGAAGAAAACATGAATTCGAACTCGTTACTAAAGAAAAAACACAAATTACTACTCGTTATAAAGGGAAAACACAAATTTCCGCCGATGTCAACTCGTTATTAGGGAAAAAGACATTTTTTTCTGGAAGGACAACTCGTTACCAGAGAAAAACACAAATTTGAACTCGTTAATAAGAAGAAAACATGAATTCGAACTCGTTACCAAAGAAAAAACACAAATTTCTACTCGTTATAAAGGGAAAACACAAATTTCCGGCGATGTCAACTCGTTATCAGGGAAAAAACATTTTTTCGCAAGGACAACTAGTTACAAGATAAAACCACAAATTTGAACTCGTTAATAAGAAGAAAACATGAATTCGAACTCGTTACTAAAGAAAAAACACAAATTTCTACTCGTTATAAAGGGAAAACACAAATTTCCGGCGATGTCAACTCGTTATCAGGGAAAAAACATTTTTTCTGCAAGGACAACTAGTTACAAGATAAAACCACAAATTTGAACTCGTTAATAAGAAGAAAACATGAATTCGAACTCGTTACTAAAGAAAAAACACAAATTTCTACTCGTTATAAAGGGAAAACACAAATTTCCGCCGATGTCAACTCGTTATTAGGGAAAAAGACATTTTTTTCTAGAAGGACAACTCGTTACCATAGAAAAACACAAATTTGAACTCCTTAATAAGAAGAAAACATGAATTCGAACTCGTTACCAAAGAAAAAACACAAATTTCTACTCGTTATAAAGTGAAAACACAAATTTCCGGCGATGTCAACTCGTTATTATGGAAAAAGACATTTTTTTTCGGAAGGACAACTCGTTACCAGAGAAAAACACAAATTTGAACTCGTTAATAAGAAGAAAACATGAATTCGAACTCGTTACCAAAGAAAAAACACAAATTTTTACTCGTTATAGAAAGAACACAAATTTCCGGCGATGTCAACTCGTTATTAGGGAAAAAAACATTTTATATGCAAGGACAACTCGTTACCAGAGAAAAACACAAATTTGAACCCGTTGATAAGAAGAAAACATGAATTCGAACTCGTTACCAAAGAAAAAACACAAATTTTTACTCGTTATAAAAAGAAAACACAAATTTCCGAAGATGTCAACTCGTTATTAGGGAAAAAAACATTTTATCTGCAAGGACAACTCGTTACCAGAGAAAAACACAAATTTGAACTCGTTAAATAGAAGAAAACATGAATTCGAACTCGTTACCAAAGAAAAAACACAAATTTCTACTCGTTATAAAGGGAAAACACAAATTTCCGGCGATGTCAACTCGTTATTAGGGAAAAAGACATTTTTTTCTGGAAGGACAACTCGTTACTAGAGAAAAACACAAATTTGAACTCGTTAATAAGAATAAAATATGAATTCGAACTCGTTACCAAAGAAAAAACACAAATTTCTACTCGTTATAAAGGGAAAACACAAATTTCCGGCGATGTCAACTCGTTATCAGGGAAAAAACATTTTTTCTGCAAGGACAACTAGTTACAAGATAAAAACACAAATTTGAACTCGTTAATAAGAAGAAAACATGAATTCGAACTCGTTACTAAAGAAAAAACACAAATTACTACTCGTTATAAAGGGAAAACACAAATTTCCGCCGATGTCAACTCGTTATTAGGGAAAAAGACATTTTTTTCTGGAAGGACAACTCGTTACCAGAGAAAACCACAAATTTGAACTCGTTAATAAGAAGAAAACATGAATTCGAACTCGTTACCAAAGAAAAAACACAAATTTCTACTCGTTATAAAGGGAAAACACAAATTTCCGGCGATGTCAACTCGTTATCAGGGAAAAAACATTTTTTCTGCAAGGACAACTAGTTACAGGATAAAAACACAAATTTGAACTCGTTAATAAGAATAAAACATGAATTCGAACTCGTTACTAAAGAAAAAACACAAATTTCTACTCGTTATAAAGGGAAAACACAAATTTCCACCGATGTCAACTCGTTATTAGGGAAAAAGACATTTTTTCTGGAAGGACAACTCGTTACCATAGAAAAACACAAATTTGAACTCTTTAATAAGAAGAAAACATGAATTCGAACTCGTTACCAAAGAAAAAACACAAATTTCTACTCGTTATAAAGGGAAAACACAAATTTCTGGCGATGTCAACTCGTTATCAGGGAAAAAACATTTTTTCTGAAAGGACAACTAGTTACAAGAGAAAAACACAAATTTGAACTCGTTAATAAGAAGAAAACATGAATTCGAACTCGTTACCAAAGAAAAAACACAAATTTCTACTTGTTATAAAGGGAAAACACAAATTTCCGGTGATGTCAACTCGTTATTAGGGAAAAAGACATTTTTTCTGGAAGGACAACTCGTTACCAGAGGAAAACACAAATTTGAACTCGTTAATAAGAAGAAAACATGAATTCGAACTCGTTACCAAAGAAAAACACAAATTTCTACTCGTTATAAAGGGAAAACACAAATTTCCGGCGATGTCAACTCGTTATTTGGGAAAAAGACATTTTTTCGGGAAGGACAACTCGTTACCAGAGAAAAACACAAATTTGAACTCGTTAATAAGAAGAAAACATGAATTTGAACTCGTTACCAAAGAAAAAACACAAATTTCTACTCGTTATAAAGGGAAAACACAAATTTCCGGCGATGTCAACTCGTTATTAGGGAAAAAGACATTTTTTACGGAAGGACAACTCGTTACCGAGAGAAAAAACAAATTTGAACTCGTTAATAAGAAGAAAACATGAATTCGAACTCGTTACCAAAGAAAAAAACACAAATTTTTACTCGTTATAGAAAGAACACAAACTTCCGGCGATGTCAACTCGTTATTAGGGAAAAAAACATTTTATCTGCAAGGACAACTCGTTACCAGAGAAAACACAAATTTGAACCCGTTGATAAGAAGAAAACATGAATTCGAACTCGTTACCAAAGAAAAAACACAAATTTCTACTCGTTATAAAGGGAAAACACAAATTTCTGGCGATGTCAACTCGTTATCAGGGAAAAAACATTTTTTCTGCAAGGACAACTAGTTACAAGAGAAAAACACAAATTTGAACTCGTTAATAAGAAGAAAACATGAATTCGAATTCGTTACCAAAGAAAAAACACAAATTTCTACTTGTAATAAAGGGAAAACACAAATTTCCGGCGATGTCAACTCGTTATTAGGGAAAAAGACATTTTTTATGGAAGGACAACTCGTTACCAGAGAAAAACACAAATTTGAACTCGTTAATAAGAAGAAAACATGAATTCGAACTCGTTACCAAAGAAAAACACAAATTTCTACTCGTTATAAAGGGAAAACACAAATTTCCGGCGATGTCAACTCGTTATCAGGGAAAAAACATTTTTTCTGCAAGGACAACTAGTTACAAGATAAAAACACAAATTTGAACTCGTTAATAAGAAGAAAACATGAATTCGAACTCGTTACTAAAGAAAAAACACAAATTTCTACTCGTTATAAAGGGAAAACACAAATTTCCGCCGATGTCAACTCGTTATTAGGGAAAAAGACATTTTTTTCTGGAAGGACAACTCGTTACCAGAGAAAAACACAAATTTGAACTCGTTAATAAGAAGAAAACATGAATTCGAACTCGTTACCAAAGAAAAAACACAAATTTCTACTCGTTATAAAGGGAAAACACAAATTTCCGGCGATGTCAACTCGTTATTAGGGAAAAAGACATTTTTTTTCGGAAGGACAACTCGTTACCGAGAGAAAAACACAAATTTGAACTCGTTAATAAGAAGAAAACATGAATTCGAACTCGTTACCAAAGAAAAAACACAAATTTTTACTCGTTATAGAAAGAACACAAATTTCCGGCGATGTCAACTCGTTATTAGGGAAAAAAACATTTTATCTGCAAGGACAACTCGTTACCAGAGAAAACACAAATTTGAACCCGTTGATTAGAAGAAAACATGAATTTGAACTCGTTACCAAAGAAAAAACACAAATTTCTACTCGTTATAAAGGGAAAACACAAATTTCTGGCGATGTCAACACGTTATCAGGGAAAAAACATTTTTTCTGCAAGGACAACTAGTTACAAGAGAAAAACACAAATTTGAACTCGTTAATAAGAAGAAAACATGAATTCGAACTCGTTACCAAAGAAAAAACACAAATTTCTACTTGTAATAAAGGGAAAACACAAATTTCCGGCGATGTCAACTCGTTATTAGGGAAAAAAACATTTTATCTGCAAGGACAACTCGTTACCAGAGAAAACACAAATTTGAACCCGTTGATTAGAAGAAAACATGAATTTGAACTCGTTACCAAAGAAAAAACACAAATTTCTACTCGTTATAAAGGGAAAACACAAATTTCTGGCGATGTCAACACGTTATCAGGGAAAAAACATTTTTTCTGCAAGGACAACTAGTTACAAGAGAAAAACACAAATTTGAACTCGTTAATAAGAAGAAAACATGAATTCGAACTCGTTACCAAAGAAAAAACACAAATTTCTACTCGTTATAAAGGGAAAACACAAATTTCCGGCGATGTCAACTCGTTATTAGGGAAAAAGACATTTTTTTCTGGAAGGACAACTCGTTACCTAGAGAAAAACACAAATTTGAACTCGTTAATAAGAAGAAAACATGAATTCGAACTCGTTACCAAAGAAAAACACAAATTTCTACTCGTTATAAAGGGAAAACACAAATTTCCGGCGATGTCAACTCGTTATTAGGGAAAAAACATTTTTTTCTGGAAGGACAACTCATTACCAGAGAAAAACACAAATTTGAACTCGTTAATAAGAAGAAAACATGAATTCGAACTCGTTACTAAAGAAAAAACACAAATTTCTACTCGTTATAAAGGGAAAACACAAATTTCCGCCGATGTCAACTCGTTATTTGGGAAAAAGACATTTTTTCTCCGCAAGGACAACTCGTTACCGAGAGAAAAACACAAATTTGAACTCGTTAATAAGAAGAAAACATGAATTCGAACTCGTTACCAAAGAAAAAACACAAATTTCTACTCGTTATAAAGGGAAAACACAAATTTCCGGCGATGTCAACTCGTTATTTGGGAAAAAGACATTTTTTTTTGGAAGGACAACTCGTTACTAGAGAAAAACACAAATTTGAACTCGTTAATAAGAAGAAAACATGAATTCGAACTCGTTACCAAAGAAAAAACACAAATTTTTACTCGTTATAAAGAGAAAACACAAATTTCCGGCGATGTCAACTCGTTATTAGGGAAAAAAACATTTTATCTGCAAGGACAACTCGTTACCAGAGAAAAACACAAATTTGAACTCGTTAATAAGAAGAAAACATGAATTCGAACTCGTTACCAAAGAAAAAACACAAATTTCTACTCGTTATAAAGGGAAAACACAAATTTCTTGCGATGTCAACTCGTTATTCGGGAAAAAAACATTTTTCTACAAGGACAACTAGTTACCGAGAGAAAAACACAAATTTGAACTCGTTAATAAGAAGAAAACATGAATTCGAACTCGTTACCAAAGAAAAAACACAAATTTCTACTCGTTATAAAGGGAAAACACAAATTTCCGGCGATGTCAACTCGTTATCGGGGAAAAAGACATTTTTTTCGGAAGGACAACTAGTTACAAGAGAAAAACACAAATTTGAACTCGTTAAATAGAAGAAAACATGAATTCAAACTCGTTACCAAAGAAAAACACAAAATTATACTCGTTATAACGGGAAAACACAAATTTCCGGCGATGTCAACTCGTTATTAGGGAAAAAGACATTTTTTTCAGGAAGGACAACTCGTTACCGAGAGAAAAACACAAATTTGAACTCGTTAATAAGAAGAAAACATGAATTCGAACTCGTTACCAAAGAAAAAACACAAATTTCTACTCGTTATAAAGGGAAAACACAAATTTCCGGCGATGTCAACTCGTTATTAGGGAAAAAACATTTTTTTACGGAAGGACAACTCGTTACAAGAGAAAAACACAAATTTGAACTCGTTAATAAGAAGAAAACATGAATTCGAACTCGTTACCAAAGAAAAAACACAAATTTTTACTCGTTATAACGGGAAAACACAAATTTCCGGCGATGTCAACTCGTTATTCGGGAAAAAAACATTTTTTATCCGGAAGGACAACTCGTTACCGAGAAAAACACAAATTTGAACTCGTTAATAAGAAGAAAACATGAATTCGAACTCGTTACCAAAGAAAAAACACAAATTTCTACTCGTTATAAAGGGAAAACACAAATTTCCGGCGATGTCAACTCGTTATCAGGGAAAAAACATTTTTTCTGCAAGGACAACTAGTTACAAGAGAAAAACACAAATTTGAACTCGTTAATAAGAAGAAAACATGAATTCGAACTCGTTACCAAAGAAAAAACACAAATTTCTACTCGTTATAAAGGGAAAACACAAATTTCCGGCGATGTCAACTCGTTATTCGGGAAAAAGACATTTTTTTTACGGAAGGACAACTCGTTACCGAGAGAAAAACACAAATTTGAACTCGTTAATAAGAAGAAAACATGAATTCGAACTCGTTACCAAAGAAAAAACACAAATTTCTACTCGTTATAAAGGGAAAACACAAATTTCCGGCGATGTCAACTCGTTATTAGGGAAAAAGACATTTTTTTGGAAGGACAACTCGTTACCGAGAGAAAAACACAAATTTGAACTCGTTAATAAGAAGAAAACATGAATTCGAACTCGTTACCAAAGAAAAAACACAAATTTTTACTCGTTATAAAGGAAAACACAAATTTCCGGCGATGTCAACTCGTTATTAGGGAAAAAAACATTTTTTACGCAAGGACAACTCGTTACCAGAGAAAAACACAAATTTGAACTCGTTAATAAGAAGAAAACATGAATTCGAACTCGTTACCAAAGAAAAAACACAAATTTCTACTCGTTATAAAGGGAAAACACAAATTTCCGGCGATGTCAACTCGTTATTAGGGAAAAAGACATTTTTTTCGGAAGGACAACTCGTTACCGAGAGAAAAACACAAATTTGAACTCGTTAATAAGAAGAAAACATGAATTCGAACTCGTTACCAAAGAAAAAACACAAATTTCTACTCGTTATAAAGGGAAAACACAAATTTCCGGCGATGTCAACTCGTTATTAGGGAAAAAGACATTTTTTCGGAAGGACAACTCGTTACCGAGAGAAAAACACAAATTTGAACTCGTTAATAAGAAGAAAACATGAATTCGAACTCGTTACCAAAGAAAAAACACAAATTTCTACTCGTTATAAAGGGAAAACACAAATTTCCGGCGATGTCAACTCGTTATTAGGGAAAAAGACATTTTTTTACGGAAGGACAACTCGTTACCGAGAGAAAAACACAAATTTGAACTCGTTAATAAGAAGAAAACATGAATTCGAACTCGTTACCAAAGAAAAAACACAAATTTCTACTGGTTATAAAGGGAAAACACAAATTTCCGGCGATGTCAACTCGTTATTCGGGAAAAAAACATTTTTCCGCAAGGACAACTCGTTACCGAGAAAACACAAATTTGAACTCGTTAATAAGAAGAAAACATGAATTCGAACTCGTTACCAAAGAAAAAACACAAATTTCTACTCGTTATAAAGGGAAAACACAAATTTCCGGCGATGTCAACTCGTTATTCGGGAAAAAACATTTTTTCGCAAGGACAACTCGTTACAAGAGAAAAACACAAATTTGAACTCGTTAATAAGAAGAAAACATGAATTCGAACTCGTTACCAAAGAAAAAACACAAATTTCTACTCGTTATAAAGGGAAAACACAAATTTCCGGCGATGTCAACTCGTTATTAGGGAAAAATACATTTTTTATGGAAGGACAACTCGTTACCGAGAGAAAAACACAAATTTGAACTCGTTAATAAGAAGAAAACATGAATTCGAACTCGTTACCAAAGAAAAAACACAAATTTCTACTCGTTATAAAGGGAAAACACAAATTTCCGGCGATGTCAACTCGTTATTAGGGAAAAAGACATTTTTTTATGGAAGGACAACTCGTTACAAGATAAAAACACAAATTTGAACTCGTTAATAAGAAGAAAACATGAATTCGAACTCGTTACTAAAGAAAAAACACAAATTTCTACTCATTATAAAGGGAAAACACAAATTTCCGCCGATGTCAACTCGTTATTAGGGGAAAAAGACATTTTTCCTGCAACTGTTTTAGGGTCAAATTATAGTGATTTTCACATATGTTTTATATATCAATTTCCATCATATTTGGATTATTTTCATAGAATCGAGCTTATATAGTTAAAATTGAGTAAATGAGGTTTTTAATGGTTAAATATGAAAATGTAACAAGTTATGTGCTTAAAGTATGATTTTATGTTATTTTGGAATTGTGTTATGTTTTGGTATGTTTTCCTATATTTGTAGATACTCAATTATGTTGGAAAAGGTGATCCTAAAGAGCTAATTTCGAGATGGAAGAGGATCAATCAAGTTTATGGAAGATAGGAAGAGATAAGGAAAGAAATCAATCAAGATAAAGATGGAAAAATCAATAAATTAAATGTCAAGGCTAAGTGGACGAGCGTCCATTATAAGCGACGAGCGTCCGGATTCAAACGCACGTTTGAGAAGCGGGGCGTTCGAGAGGTGGAGAGTTTGGACGTGAAGTGAACGAACGTTCGGCACAAGTTCAAGGCTGAAGGAACGAACGTTCGAGACCGGACGAGAGGAAGAAAATCAGGATTGGTAGCGCTGAACTTCCAACGCAGTTCTTGATATGATAACAACCGATTTGACTCTGGACCTCAAGAGAAGAGTTGTAGGGCTTGAAGAGAGGATTCTACAGGATTTTGAATCACTCCATTCCGACTTACGAGGCCCGAGATATGAGCGTTACAAGTTCAGAATCTGTTCCATGAGAGCCGGACGGGCGTCCGACATTATGGACGGGCGTCCAAAGACCGTTACGTAGCAACCGACTTGATTTTCCTATTTAAACAGCTGCGCCCCAACCCTATTTTACATCAGATTTTTCATACGAAAATTCACAAGGAAGCAGCCGCTCTTCTTGGTTGAAGGTCGGTCACCCGAGCCTTGTGCTCGGGTGAACCGAGGTTAGATTAGGATCGTTTTTATTTTGTTTTTCATCCATGGAGTTCATCCAATGTATTAAACTATGTGAGTTCGTTTTCTTTCAATTTATTCAATCCTTTTTATTTCCATGATCTTGATTTATTTTGTATCTTTCTTTGTGCTTATGATGCTATTATGAGAATAGATTGGAAAATTAGTTCTCTATTGATAGTTACAACATACGGAAGTTGCGTAACTAGATCACCATAGAAAGATAGATCTTTAATCATTAATGATGACAAATTAATTGGTTAGATTTCTAGGTTGTTAGATTCGATTATACGAGAGTAACTTGAATCTACACCGAGTTTTGTATTGAAAATGGTCTCAACATTCGGAAGATGAGAGATTGATAAATTGGATTTACTAAGGAATTAGGAATCCGTAGCTTGAGAAATAAATTCACTAAGGAATTAGGGGTTTATGTCTCGTGAAAAGGTGAAACCACAACTTGAATTAAAATCATGAATTGAACTAGATTGAGATCACATAGGTTTGTATATTGGTTGTTTCCATGTCCTTAGTTTAGATTGTTTATTTTGTTTCCTAGGTTAGATTTATTTTGATTGTTCTTTATGTTTTTATGTTTTTATGTTTTTTTTTGTTTTTTCGTTTTTTGAGTAGCAATTGGTAGGATTAATAAGATTAGATTGAACATACCTTTTCCCGAGGATCGACCCCTTACTCATTACGCTTTACTAGCAACAACCCGATGTTTTGGTCGGTTAGGAGTTAGTTTTGCATATAGTTAGGGTTATAAATTTTCTTTTGTTAATGATGCAAAATCTCCCCAACAAAGGACAACTCGTTACCAGAGAAAAACACAAATTTGAACTCGTTAATAAGAAGAAAACATGAATTCGAACTCGTTACCAAAGAAAAAACACAAATTTCTACTCGTTATAAAGGGAAAACACAAATTTCCGGCGATGTCAACTCGTTATTAGGGAAAAAGACATTTTTTTCGGAAGGACAACTCGTTACCAGAGAAAAACACAAATTTGAACTCGTTAATAAGAAGAAAACATGAATTCGAACTCGTTACCAAAGAAAAAACACAAATTTTTACTCGTTATAAAGGGAAAACACAAATTTCCGGCGATGTCAACTCGTTATTAGGGAAAAAACATTTTTTTCGCTAGAAGGACAACTCGTTACCGAGAGAAAAACACAAATTTGAACTCGTTGATTAGAAGAAAACATGAATTCGAACTCGTTACCAAAGAAAAAACACAAATTTCTACTCGTTATAAAGGGAAAACACAAATTTCCGGATATGTCAACTCGTTATCGGGAAAAAAACATTTTTTACGGAAGGACAACTCGTTACAAGAGAAAAACACAAATTTGAACTCGTTAATAAGAAGAAAACATGAATTCGAACTCGTTACCAAAGAAAAAACACAAATTTCTACTTGTTATAAAGGGAAAACACAAATTTCCGGCGATGTCAACTCGTTATCAGGGAAAAAAACATTTTTTCTGCAAGGACAACTCGTTACCAGAGAAAACACAAATTTGAACTCGTTAATAAGAAGAAAACATGAATTTGAACTCGTTACCAAAGAAAAAACACAAATTTCTACTCGTTATAAAGGAAAACACAAATTTCCGGCGATGTCAACTCGTTATAGGTAAAAAAACATTTTTTCCGCAAGGACAACTCGTTACAAGAGAAAAACACAAATTTGAACTCGTTAATAAGAAGAAAACATGAATTCGAACTCGTTACCAAAGAAAAAACACAAATTTCTACTCGTTATAAAGGGAAAACACAAATTTCCGCCGATGTCAACTCGTTATTAGGGAAAAAGACATTTTTTTTCGGAAGGACAACTCGTTACCCGAGAAAAACACAAATTTGAACTCGTTAATAAGAAGAAAACATGAATTCGAACTCGTTACCAAAGAAAAAACACAAATTTCTACTCGTTATAAAGGGAAAACACAAATTTCCGGCGATGTCAACTCGTTATTATGGAAAAAGACATTTTTCTGGAAGGACAACTCGTTACCGAGAGAAAAACACAAATTTGAACTCGTTAATAAGAAGAAAACATGAATTCGAACTCGTTACCAAAGAAAAAACACAAATTTCTACTCGTTATAAAGGGAAAACACAAATTTCCGGCGATGTCAACTCGTTATCAGGGAAAAAACATTTTTTTCTGCAAGGACAACTAGTTACAAGATAAAAACACAAATTTGAACTCGTTAATAAGAAGAAAACATGAATTCGAACTCGTTACCAAAGAAAAAACACAAATTTCTACTCGTTATAAAGGGAAAAAAAACATTTTTCCGCCGATATCAACTCGTTATTAGGGAAAAAGACATTTTTTTTACGGAAGGACAACTCGTTACGAGAGAAAAACCCAAATTTGAACTCGTTAATAAGAAGAAAACATGAATTCGAACTCGTTACCAAAGAAAAAACACAAATTTCTACTCGTTATAAAGGAAAACACAAATTTCCGGCGATGTCAACTCGTTATTTGGGAAAAAAGCCATTTTTTCGGAAGGACAACTCGTTACCAAAGAAAAACACAAATTTGAACTCATTAATAAGAAGAAAACATGAATTCAAACTCGTTACCAAAGAAAAAACATAAATTTCTACTCGTTATAATGGGAAAACACAAATTTCGGCGATGTCAACTTGTTATTTGGGAAAAAGACATTTTTTCAAGAAGGACAACTCGTTACCGAGAGAAAAACACAAATTTGAACTCGTTAATAAGAAGAAAACATGAATTCGAACTCGTTACCAAAGAAAAAACACAAATTTCTACTCGTTATAAAGGGAAAACACAAATTTCCGGTGATGTCAACTCGTTATTCGGGAAAAAGACATTTTTTTCTGGAAGGACAACTCGTTACTAGAGAAAAACACAAATTTGAACTCGTTAATAAAAGAAAACATGAATTCGAACTCGTTACCAAAGAAAAAACACAAATTTTTACTCGTTATAAAGAGAAAACACAAATTTCCGGCGATGTCAACTCGTTATCGGGGAAAAAGACATTTTTTCCGGAAGGACAACTCGTTACAAGAGAAAAACACAAATTTGAACTCGTTAATAAGAAGAAAACATGAATTCGAACTCGTTACCAAAGAAAAAACACAAATTTTTACTCGTTATAAAAGGGAAAACACAAATTTCCGCCGATGTCAACTCGTTATTAGGGAAAAAGACATTTTTTCTGGAAGGACAACTCGTTACCAGAGAAAAACACAAATTTGAACTCGTCAATAAGAAGAAAACATGAATTCGAACTCGTTACCAAAGAAAAAACACAAATTTCTACTCGTTATAAAGGGAAAACACAAATTTCCGGCGATGTCAACTCGTTATTAGGGAAAAAGACATTTTTCTGGAAGAACAACTCGTTACCAGAGAAAAACACCAATTTGAACTCGTTAATAAGAAGAAAACATGAATTTGAACTCGTTACCAAAGAAAAAACACAAATTTTTACTCGTATAAAGAGAAAACACAAATTTCCGGCGATGTCAACTCGTTATTCAAGGAAAAAGACATTTTTTCGGAAGGACAACTCGTTACCGAGAGAAAAACACAAATTTGAACTCGTTAATAAGAAGAAAACATGAATTCGAACTCGTTACCAAAGAAAAAACACAAATTTCTACTTGTTATAAAGGGAAAACACAAATTTCCGGCGATGTCAACTCGTTATTAGGGAAAAAAAGACATTTTTTCTACGGAAGGACAACTCGTTACCGAGAGAAAAACACAAATTTGAACTCGTTAATAAGAAGAAAACATGAATTTGAACTCGTTACCAAAGAAAAAACACAAATATCTACTCGTTATAAAGGGAAAACACAAATTTCCGGCGATGTCAACTCGTTATTAGGGAAAAAGACATTTTTTCTGGAAGGACAACTCGTTACCAGAGAAAAACACAAATTTGAACTCGTTAATAAGAAGAAAACATGAATTCGAACTCGTTACCAAAGAAAAAACACAAATTTTTACTCGTTATAAAGAGAGAACACAAATTTCCGGCGATGTCAACTCGTTATTAGGGAAAAACACATTTTATCTGCAAGGACAACTCGTTACCTGAGAATAACACAAATTTGAACTCGTTTATAAGAAGAAAACATGAATTCGAACTCGTTACCAAAGAAAAAACACAAAATTTTACTCGTTATAAAGGGAAAACACAAATTTCTTGCGATGTCAACTCTTTATCAGGGAAAAAACATTTTTTCTGCAAGGACAACTAGTTACCAGAAAAAAACAGACATTTTAACTCGTTAATAAGAAGAAAACATGAATTCGAACTCGTTACCAAAGAAAAAACACAAATTTCTACTTGTTATAAAGGGAAAACACAAATTTCCGGCGATGTCAACTCGTTATTAGGGAAAAAGACATTTTTTTTCCGGAAGGACAACTCGTTACCAGAGAAAAACACAAATTTGAACTCGTTAATAAGAAGAAAACATGAATTCGAACTCGTTACCAAAGAAAAACACAAATTTCTACTCGTTATAAAGGGAAAACACAAATTTCCGGCGATGTCAACTCGTTATTAGGGAAAAAGACATTTTTTTACGGAAGGACAACTCGTTACCGAGAGAAAAACACAAATTTGAACTCGTTAATAAGAAGAAAACATGAATTCGAACTCGTTACCAAAGTAAAAACACAAATGTTTACTCGTTATAAAGAGAAAACACAAATTTCCGGCGATGTCAACTCGTTATTAGGAAAAAAAACATTTTATCTGCAAGGACAACTCGTTACCAGATAAAAACACAAATTTGAACTCGTTAATAAGAAGAAAATATGAATTCGAACTCGTTACCAAAGAAAAAACACAAATTTCTACTCTTTATAAAGGGAAAACACAAATTTCCGGCGATGTCAACTCGTTATCAGGGAAAAAACATTTTTTCTGCAAGGACAACTAGTTACAAGATAAAAACACAAATTTGAACTCGTTAATAAGAAGAAAACATGAATTCGAACTCGTTACTAAAGAAAAAACAAAAATTTCTACTCGTTATAAAGGGAAAACACAAATTTCCGCCGATGTCAACTCGTTATTAGGGAAAAAGACATTTTTTCTGGAAGGACAACACGTTACCAGAGAAAAACACAAATTTGAACTCATTAATAAGAAGAAAACACGAATTCAAACTCGTTACCAAAGAAAAAACACAAATTTCTACTCGTTATAAAGGGAAAACACAAATTTCCGGTGATGTCAACTTGTTATTTGGGAAAAAGACATTTTTTCAAGAAGGACAACTCGTTACCAGAGAAAAACACAAATTTGAACTCGTTAATAAGAAGAAAACATGAATTCGAACTCGTTACCAAAGAAAAAACACAAATTTCTACTCGTTATAAAGGGAAAACACAAATTTCCGGTGATGTCAACTCGTTATTCGGGAAAAAGACATTTTTTCCGGAAGGACAACTCGTTACCGAGAGAAAAACACAAATTTGAACTCTTTAATAAAAAGAAAACATGAATTCGAACTCGTTACCAAAGAAAAAACACAAATTTCTACTCGTTATAAAGGGAAAACACAAATTTTCGGCGATGTCAACTCGTTATTAGGGAAAAAGACATTTTTTTCTGGAAAGACAACTCGTTACCAGAGAAAAACACAAATTTGAACTCGTTAATAAGAAGAAAACATGAATTCGAACTCGTTACCAAAGAAAAAACACAAATTTTTACTCGTTATAAATAGAAAACACAAATTTCCGCCGATGTCAACTCGTTATTAGGGAAAAAGACATTTTTTCTGGAAGGACAACTCGTTACCAGAGAAAAACACAAATTTGAACTCGTCAATAAGAAGAAAACATGAATTCGAACTCGTTACCAAAGAAAAAACACAAATTTCTACTCGTTATAAAGGGAAAACACAAATTTCCGGCGATGTCAACTCGTTATTAGGGAAAAAGACATTTTTTTCTAGAAGAACAACTCGTTACCAGAGAAAAACACCAATTTGAACTCGTTAATAAGAAGAAAACATGAATTCGAACTCGTTACCAAAGAAAAAACACAAATTTTTACTCGTTATAGAGAGAACAAAAATTTCCGTCGATGTCAACTCGTTATTCACGAAAAAGACATTTTTTCTGGAAGGACAACTCGTTACCAGAGAAAAACACAAATTTGAACTCGTTTATAAGAAGAAAACATGATTTCGAACTCGTTACCAAAGAAAAAACACAAATTTCTACTTGTTATAAAGGGAAAACACAAATTTCCGGCGATGTCAACTCGTTATTAGGGTAAAAGACATTTTTTCTGGAAGGACAACTCGTTACCAGAGAAAAACACAAATTTGAACTCGTTAATAAAGAAGAAAACATGAATTTGAACTCGTTACCAAAGAAAAAACACAAATATCTACTCGTTATAAAGGGAAAACACAAATTTCCGGCGATGTCAACTCGTTATTAGGGAAAAAGACATTTTTTTCTGGAAGGACAACTCGTTACCAGAGAAAAACACAAATTTGAACTCGTTAATAAGAAGAAAACATGAATTCGAACTCGTTACCAAAGAAAAAACACAAATTTTAACTCGTTATAGAGAGAACACAAATTTCCGGCGATGTCAACTCGTTATTAGGGAAAAAACATTTTATCTGCAAGGACAACTCGTTACCAGAGAAAAACACAAATTTGAACTCATTTATAAGAAGAAAACATGAATTTGAACTCGTTACCAAAGAAAAAACACAAATTTCTACTCGTTATAAAGGGAAAACACAAATTTCCGGCGATGTCAACTCGTTATTAGGGAAAAAGACATTTTTTTCTGGAAGGACAACTCGTTACCAGAGAAAAACAAAAATTTGAACTCGTTAATAAGAAGAAAACATGAATTCGAACTCGTTACCAAAGAAAAAACACAAATTTTTACTCGTTATAGAGAGAACACAAATTTCCGGCGATGTCAACTCGTTATTAGGGAAAAAAACATTTTATCTGCAAGGACAATTCGTTAAAAGAGAAAAACACAAATTTGAACTCGTTTATAAGAAGAAAACATGAATTCGAACTCGTTACCAAAGAAAAAACACAAATTTCTACTCGTTATAAAGGGAAAACACAAATTTCTTGCGATGTCAACTCGTTATCAGGGAAAAAACATTTTTTCTGCAAGGACAACTAGTTACCAGAGAAAAACACAAATTTGAGTTCGTTAATAAGAAGAAAACTTGAATTCGAACTCGTTACCAAAGAAAAAACACAAATTTCTACTTGTTATAAAGGGAAAACACAAATTTCCGGCGATGTCAACTCGTTATTAGGGAAAAAGACTTTTTTTCTGGAAGGACAACTCGTTACCAGTGAAAAACACAAATTTGAACTCTTTAATAAAAAGAAAACATGAATTCGAACTCGTTACCAAAGAAAAAACACAAATTTCTACTCGTTATAAAGGGAAAACACAAATTTTCGGCGATGTCAACTCGTTATTAGGGAAAAAGACATTTTTTCTGGAAGGACAGCTCGTTACCGAGAGAAAAACACAAATTTGAACTCGTTAATAAGAAGAAAACATGAATTCGAACTCGTTACCAAAGAAAAAACACAAATGTTTACTCGTTATAAAGAGAAAACACAAATTTCCGCCGATGTCAACTCGTTATTAGGGAAAAAGACATTTTTTCTGGAAGGACAACTCGTTACCAGAGAAAAACACAAATTTGAACTCGTTAATAAGAAGAAAACATGAATTCGAACTCGTTACCAAAGAAAAAACACAAATTTCTACTCGTTATAAAGGGAAAACACAAATTTCCGGCGATGTCAACGCGTTATTAGGGAAAAAGACATTTTTTCCTGGAAGAACAACTCGTTACCAGAGAAAAACACAAATTTGAACTCGTTAATAAGAAGAAAACATGAATTCGAACTCGTTACCAAAGAAAAACACAAATTTCTACTCGTTATAAAGGGAAAACACAAATTTCCGGCGATGTCAACTCGTTATTAGGGAAAAAGACATTTTTTTCGGAAGGACAACTCGTTACCGAGAGAAAAACACAAATTTGAACTCGTTAATAAGAAGAAAACATGAATTCGAACTCGTTACCAAAGAAAAAACACAAATTTTTACTCGTTATAAAGAGAAAACACAAATTTCCGGCGATGTCAACTCGTTATTAGGGAAAAAAACATTTTATACGCAAGGACAACTCGTTACCGAGAGAAAAACACAAATTTGAACTCGTTAAATAGAATAAAACATGAATTCGAACTTGTTACCAAAGAAAAAACACAAATTTCTACTCGTTATAAAGGGAAAACACAAATTTCCGGCGATGTGAACTCGTTATTAAGGAAAATGACATTTTTTCTGGAAGGACAACTCGTTACCAGAGAAAAACACAAATTTGAACTCGTTAATAAGAAGAAAACATGAATTCGAACTCGTTACCAAAGAAAAAACTCAAATTTTTTCTCGTAATAAAGAGAAAACACAAATTTCCGGCGATGTCAACTCGTTATTAGGGAAAAAGACATTTTATCTGCAAGGACAACTCATTACCAGAGAAAACACAAATTTGAACTCGTTAATAAGAAGAAAACATGAATTCGAACTCGTTACCAAAGAAAAAACACAAATTTCTACTCGATATAAAGGGAAAACACAAATTTCCGGCGATGTGAACTCGTTATTAAGGAAAAAAACATTTTTTCTGGAAGGACAACTCGATACCAGAGAAAAACACAAATTTGAACTCGTTAATAAGAAGAAAACAAGAATTCGAACTCGTTACCAAAGAAAAAACACAAATTTCTACTCGTTATAAAGGGAAAACACAAATTTCCGGCGATGTCAACTCGTTATTAGGGAAAAAGACATTTTTCTGGAAGGACAACTCGTTACCAGAGAAAAACACAAATTTGAACTCGTTAATATGAAGAAAACATGAATTCGAACTCGTTACCAAAGAAAAACACAAATTTCTACTCATTATAAAGGGAAAACACAAATTTCCGGCGATGTCAACTCGTTATTAGGGAAAAAGACATTTTTTTCCGGAAGGACAACTCGTTACCAGAGAAAAACACAAATTTGAACTCGTTAATAAGAAGAAAACATGAATTCGAACTCGTTACCAAAGAAAAAACACAAATTTTTACTCGTTATAAAGAGAAAACACAAATTTCCGGCGATGTCAACTCGTTATTAGGGAAAAAACATTTTATCTGCAAGGACAACTCGTTACAAGAGAAAAACACAAATTTGAACTCGTTAATAAGAAGAAAATATGAATTCGAACTCGTTACCATAGAAAAAACACAAATTTCTACTCGTTATAAAGGGAAAACACAAATTTCCGGCGATGTCAACTCGTTATCAGGGAAAAAACATTTTTCTGCAAGGACAACTAGTTACAAGAGAAAAACAAAAATTTGAACTCGTTAATAAGAAGAAAACATGAATTCGAACTCGTTACCAAAGAAAAAATACAAATTTCTACTCGTTATAAAGGGAAAACACAAATTTCCGCCGATGTCAACTCGTTATTAGGGAAAAAGACATTTTTTCTGGAAGGACAACACGTTACCATAGAAAAACACAAATTTGAACACGTTAATAAGAAGAAAACATGAATTCAAACTCGTTACCAAAGAAAAAACACAAATTTCTACACGTTATAAAGGGAAAACACAAATTTCCGGTGATGTCAACTTGTTATTAGGGAAAAAGACATTTTTTCTGGAAGGACAACTCGTTACCAGAGAAAAACACAAAATTGAACTCGTTAATAAGAAGAAAACATGAATTCAAACTCGTTACCAAAGAAAAAACACAAATTTCAACTCGTTATAAAGTGAAAACACAAATTTCCGGTGATGTCAACTCTTTATTCGGGAAAAAGACATTTTTTCTAGAAGGACAACTCGTTACCAGTGAAAAACACAAATTTGAACTCTTTAATAAAAAGAAAACATGAATTCGAACTCGTTACCAAAGAAAAAACACAAATTTCTACTCGTTATAAAGGGAAAACACAAATTTCCGGCGATGTCAACTCGTTATTAGGGAAAAAGACATTTTTTTTGGAAGGACAACTCGTTACCAGAGAAAAACACGAATTTGAACTCGTTAATAAGAAGAAAACATGAATTCGAACTCGTTACCAAAGAAAAAACATAAATTTTTACTCGTTATAATGAGAAAACACAAATTTCCGCCGATGTCAACTCGTTATTTGGGAAAAAGACATTTTTTCTGGAAGGACAACTCGTTACCAGAGAAAATCACAAATTTGAACTCGTTAATAAGAAGAAAACATGAATTCGAACTCGTTACCAAAGAAAAACACAAATTTCTACTCGTTATAAAGGGAAAACACAAATTTCCGGTGATGTCAACTTGTTATTAGGGAAAAAGACATTTTTTCTGGAAGGACAACTCGTTACCAGAGAAAAACACAAATTTGAACTCGTTAATAAGAAGAAAACATGAATTCAACCTCGTTACCAAAGAAAAAACACAAATTTCTACTCGTTATAAAGGGAAAACACAAATTTCCGGTGATGTCAACTCGTTATTCGGGAAAAAGACATTTTTTCTGGAAGGACAACTCGTTATCAGTGAAAAACACAAATTTGAACTCTTTAATAAAAAGAAAACATGAATTCGAACTCGTTACCAAAGACAAAACACAAATTTCTACTCGTTATAAAGGGAAAACACAAATTTCCGGCGATGTCAACTCGTTATTAGGGAAAAAGACATTTTTTTTCGGAAGGACAACTCGTTACCATAGAAAAACACAAATTTGAACTCGTTAATAAGAAGAAAACATGAATTCGAACTCGTTACCAAAGGAAAAACACAAATTTTTACTCGTTATAAAGAGAAAACACAAATTTCCGGCGATGTCAACTCGTTATTAGGGAAAAAGACATTTTATCTGCAAAGACAACTCGTTACCAGAGAAAAAAACAAATTTGAACTCGTTAATAAGAAGAAAACATGAATTCGAACTCGTTACCAAAGAAAAAACACAAATTTTTACTCGTAATAAAGAGAAAACACAAATATCCGACGATGTCAACTCGTTATTAGGGAAAAAGACATTTTATCTGCAAGGACAACTCGTTACCAGAGAAGAACACAAATTTGAACTCGTTAATAAGAAGAAAACATGAATTCGAACTCGTTACCAAAGAAAAAACACAAATTTCTACTCGATATAAAGGGAAAACACAAATTTCCGGCAATGTGAACTCGTTATAAAGGAAAAAACATTTTTTCTGGAAGGACAACTCGATACCAGAGAAAAACACAAATTTGAACTCGATAATAAGAAGAAAACATGAATTCGAACTCGTTACCAAAGAAAAAACACAATTTTTTACTCGTAATAAAGAGAAAACACAAATTTCCGGTGATGTCAACACGTTATTCGGGAAAAAGACATTTTTTCTGGAAGGACTACTCGTTACCAGTGAAAAACACAAATTCGAACTCTTTAATAAAAAGAAAACATGAATTCGAACTCGTTACCAAAGAAAAAACACAAATTTCTACTCGTTATAAAGGGAAAACACAAATTTCCGGCGATGTCAACTAGTTATTAGGGAAAAAGAAATTTTTTCTGGAAGGACAACACGTTACCAAAGAAAAACACAAATTTGAACTCGTTAATAAGAAGAAAACATGAATTCAAACTCGTTACCAAAGAAAAAACACAAATTTCTACTCGTTATAAAGGGAAAACACAAATTTCCGGTGATGTCAACTTGTTATTAGGGAAAAAGACATTTTTCTGGAAGGACAACTCGTTACCAGAGAAAAACACAAAATTGAACTCGTTAATAAGAAGAAAACATGAATTCGAACTCGTTACCAAAGAAAAAACACAAATTTCTACTCGTTATAAAGGGAAAACACAAATTTCCGGTGATGTCAACTCGTTATTCGGGAAAAAGACATTTTTTCTGGAAGTACAACTCGTTACCAGTGAAAAACACAAATTTGAACTCTTTAATAAAAAGAAAACATGAAGTCGAACTCGTTACCAAAGAAAAAACACAAATTTCTACTTGTTATAAAGGGAAAACACAAATTTCCGGCGATGTCAACTCGTTATTAGGGAAAAAGACATTTTTTTATGGAAGGACAACTCGTTACCAGAGAAAAACACAAATTTGAACTCGTTAATAAGAAGAAAACATGAATTCGATCTCGTTACCAAAGAAAAAACACAAATTTTTACTCGTTATAAAGAGAAAACACAAATTTCCGCCGATGTCAACTCGTTATTAGGGAAAAAGACATTTTTCTGGAAGGACAACTCGTTACCAGAGAAAAACACAAATTTGAACTCGTTAATAAGAAGAAAACATGAATTCGAACTCGTTACCAAAGAAAAACACAAATTTCTACTCGTTATAAAAGGAAAACACAAATTTCCGGCGATGTCAACTCTTATTAGGGAAAAAGACATTTTTTCTGGAAGGACAACTCGTTACCAGAGAAAAACACAAATTTGAACTCGTTAATAAGAAGAAAACATGAATTCGAACTCGTTACCAAAGAAAAAACACAAAATTCTACTCGTTATAAAGGGAAAACACAAATTTCCGGTGATGTCAACTCGTTATTCGGTAAAAAGACATTTTTTCTGGAAGGACAACTCGTTACCAGTGAAAAACACAAATTTGAACTCTTTAATAAAAAGAAAACATGAATTCGAACTCGTTACCAAAAAAAAACACAAATTTCTACTCGTTATAAAGGGAAAACACAAATTTCCGGCGATGTCAACTCGTTATTAGGGAAAAAGACATTTTTTTCAGGAAGGACAACTCGTTACCAGAGAAAAACACAAATTTGAACTCGTTAATAAGAAGAAAACATGAATTCGAACTCGTTCCAAAGAAAAAACACAAATTTTTACTCGTTAAAAAGAGAAAACACAAATTTCCGGCGATGTCAACTCGTTGTTAGGGAAAAAGACATTTTTTCTGGAAGGACAACTTGTTACCAGAGAAAAACACAAATTTGAACTCGTTAAATAGAAGAAAACATGAATTCGAACTCGTTACCAAAGAAAAAATACAAATTTCTACTCGTTATAAAGGGAAAACACAAATTTCCGGCGATGTGAACTCGTTATAAAGGAAAAAGACATTTTTTCTGGAAGGACAACTCGTTACCAGAGAAAAACACAAATTTGAACTCGTTAATAAGAAGAAAACATGAATTCGAACTCGTTACCAAAGAAAAAACACAAATTTTTACTCGTAATAAAGAGAAAACACAAATTTCCGTCGATGTCAACTCGTTATTAGGGAAAAAGACATTTTATCTGCAAGGACAACTCGTTACCAGAGAAAAACACAAATTTGAACTCGTTAATAAGAAGAAAACATGAATTCAAACTCGTTACCAAAGAAAAAACACAAATTTCTACTCGATATAAAGGGAAAACACAAATTTCCGTCGATGTGAACTCGTTATAAGGGAAAAATACATTTTTTCTGGAAGGACAACTCGATACCAGAGAAAAACACAAATTTGAACTCGTTAATAAGAAGAAAACATGAATTCGAACTCGTTACCAAAGAAAAAACACAATTTTTTACTCGTAATAAAGAGAAAACACAAATTTCCGGTGATGTCAACTCGTTATTCGGGAAAAAGTTATTTTTTCTGGAAGGACTACTCGTTACCAGTGAAAAACACAAATTCGAACTCTTTAATAAAAAGAAAACATGAATTCGAACTCGTTACCAAAGAAAAAACACAAATTTCTACTCGTTATAAAGGGAAAACACAAATTTCCGGCGATGTCAACTCGTTATTAGGGAAAAAGACATTTTTTCTGGAAGGACAACACGTTACCATAGAAAAACACAAATTTGAACTCGTTAATAAGAAGAAAACATGAATTCAAACTCGTTACCAAAGAAAAAACACAAATTTCTACTCGTTATAAAGGGAAAACACAAATTTCCGGTGATGTCAACTTGTTATTAGGGAAAAAGACATTTTTTCTGGAAGGACAACTCGTTACCAGAGAAAAACACAAAATTGAACTCGTTAATAAGAAGAAAACATGAATTCGAACTCGTTACCAAAGAAAAAACACAAATTTCTACTCGTTATAAAGGGAAAACACAAATTTCCGGTGATGTCAACTCGTTATTCGGTAAAAAGACATTTTTTCTGGAAGGACAACTCGTTACCAGTGAAAAACACAAATTTGAACTCTTTAATAAAAAGAAAACATGAATTCGAACTCGTTACCAAAGAAAAAACACAAATTTCTACTCGTTATAAAGGGAAAACACAAATTTCCGGCGATGTCAACTCGTTATTAGGGAAAAAGACATTTTTTTTTGGAAGGACAACTCGTTACCAGAGAAAAACACAAATTTGAACTCGTTAATAAGAAGAAAACATGAATTCGAACTCGTTACCAAAAAAAAAACACAAATTTTTACTCGTTATAAAGGGAAAACACAAATTTCCGCCGATGTCAACTCGTTATTAGGGAAAAAGACATTTTTTCTGGAAGGACAACTCGTTACCAAAGAAAAACACAAATTTGAACTCGTTAATAAGAAGAAAACATGAATTCGAACTCGTTACCAAAGAAAAAACACAAATTTCTACTCGTTATAAAGGGAAAACACAAATTTCCGGTGATGTCAACTTGTTATTAGGGAAAAAGACATTTTTTCTGGAAGGACAACTCGTTACCAGAGAAAAACACAAACTCATTAATAAGAAGAAAACATGAATTCAACCTCGTTACCAAAGAAAAAACACAAATTTCTACTCGTTATAAAGGGAAAACACAAATTTCCGGTGATGTCAACTCGTTATTCGGGAAAAAGACATTTTTTCTGGAAGGACAACTCGTTACCAGTGAAAAACACAAATTTGAACTCTTTAATAAAAAGAAAACATGAATTCGAACTCGTTACCAAAGAAAAAACACAAATTTCTACTCGTTATAAAGGGAAAACACAAATTTCCTGCGATGTCAACTCGTTATTAGGGAAAAAGACATTTTTTTTTGGAAGGACAACTCGTTACCAGAGAAAAACACAAATTTGAACTCGTTAATAAGAAGAAAACATGAATTCGAACTCGTTACCAAAGCAAAAACACAAATTTTTACTCGTTATAAAGAGAAAACACAAATTTCCGGCGATGTCAACTCGTTATTAGGGAAAAAGACATTTTTTCTAGAAGGACAACTCGTTACCAGAGAAAAACACAAATTTGAACTCGTTAAAATGGAAGAAAACATGAATTCGAACTCGTTACCAAAGAAAAAACACAAATTTCTACTCGTTATAAAGGGAAAACACAAATTTCCGGCGATGTGAACTCGTTATTAAGGAAAAAGACAATTTTTCCGGAAGGACAACTCGTTACCAGAGAAAAACACAAATTTGAACTCGTAAATAAGAAGAAAACATGAATTCGAACTCGTTACCAAAGAAAAAACACAAATTTTTACTCGTAATAAAGAGAAAACACAAATTTCCGGCGATGTCAACTCGTTATTAGGGAAAAAGACATTTTATCTGCAAGGACAACTCGTTACCAGAGAAAAACACAAATATGAACTCGTTAATAAGAAGAAAACATGAATTCGAACTCGTTACCAAAGAAAAAACACAAATTTCTACTCGATATAAAGGGAAAACACAAATTTCCGGCGATGTGAACTCGTTATTAAAGAAAAAAACATTTTTTCTGGAAGGACAACTCGTTACCAGTGAAAAACACAAATTTCTACTCGTTATAAAGGGAAAACACAAATTTCCGGCGATGTCAACTCGTTATTAGGGAAAAAGACATTTTTTCTGGAAGGACTACTCGTTACCAGTGAAAAACACAAATTCGAACTCTTTAATAAAAAGAAAACATGAATTCGAACTCGTTACCGAAGAAAAAACACAAATTTCTACTCGTTATAAAGGGAAAACACAAATTTCCGGTGATGTCAACTTGTTATTAGTGAAAAAGACATTTTTTCGGAAGGACAACTCGTTACCGAGAGAAAAACACAAATTTGAACTCGTTAATAAGAAGAAAACATGAATTCGAACTCGTTACCAAAGAAAAAACACAAATTTCTACTCGTTATAAAGGAAAACACAAATTTCCGCCGATGTCAACTCGTTATTAGGGAATAAGACATTTTTTCTGGAAGGACAACTCCTTACCAGAGAAAAACACAAATTCGAACTCGTTAATAAGAAGAAAACATGAATTCGAACTCGTTACCAAAGAAAAAACACAAATTTCTACTCGTTATAAAGGGAAAACACAAATTTCCGGCGATGTCAACTCGTTATTAGGGAAAAGGACATTTTTTCTGGAAGGACTACTCGTTACCAGTGAAAAACACAAATTCGAACTCTTTAATAAAAAGAAAACATGAATTCGAACTCGTTACCAAAGAAAAAACACAAATTTCTACTCGTTATAAAGGGAAAACACAAATTTCCGGTGATGTCAACTTGTTATTAGTGAAAAAGACATTTTTTTCTGGAAGGACAACTCGTTACCAGAGAAAAACACAAATTTGAACTCGTTAATAAGAAGAAAACATGAATTCGAACTCGTTACCAAAGAAAAAACACAAATTTCTACTCGTTATAAAGGGAAAACACAAATTTCCGCCGATGTCAACTCGTTATAGGGAATAAGACATTTTTACGGAAGGACAACTCCTTACCGAGAGAAAAACACAAATTTGAACTCGTTAATAAGAAGAAAACATGAATTCGAACTCGTTACCAAAGAAAAAACACAAATTTCTACTCGTTATAAAGGGAAAACACAAATTTCCGGCGATGTCAACTCGTTATTAGGGAAAAAGACATTTTTTCTGGAAGGACTACTCGTTACCAGTGAAAAACACAAATTCGAACTCTTTAAAAAAAAGAAAACATGAATTCGAACTCGTTACCAAAGAAAAAACACAAATTTCTACTCGTTATAAAGGGAAAACACAAATTTCCGGTGATGTCAACTTGTTATTAGTGAAAAAGACATTTTTTTTCTGGAAGGACAACTCGTTACCAGAGAAAAACACAAATTTGAACTCGTTAATAAGAAGAAAACATGAATTCGAACTCGTTACCAAAGAAAAAACACAAATTTCTACTCGTTATAAAGGGAAAACACAAATTTCCGGTGATGTCAACTTGTTATTAGTGAAAAAGACATTTTTTTTCGGAAGGACAACTCGTTACCAGAGAAAAACACAAATTTGAACTCGTTAATAAGAAGAAAACATGAATTCGAACTCGTTACCAAAGAAAAAACACAAATTTCTACTCGTTATAAAGGGAAAACACAAATTTCCGGTGATGTCAACTTGTTATTAGGGAAAAAGACATTTTTTTTACGGAAGGACAACTCGTTACCGAGAGAAAAACACATATTTGAACTCGTTAATAAGAAGAAAACATGAATTCGAACTCGTTACCAAAGAAAAAACACAAATTTCTACTCGTTATAAAGGGAAAACACAAATTTCCGGCGATGTCAACTCGTTATTAGGGAAAAAGACATTTTTTACGGAAGGACAACTCGTTACCGAGAGAAAAACACAAATTTGAACTCGTTAATAAGAAGAAAACATGAATTCGAACTCGTTACCAAAGAAAAAACACAAATTTCTACTCGTTATAAAGGGAAAACACAAATTTCCGGCGATGTCAACTCGTTATTAGGGAAAAAGACATTTTTTACGGAAGGACAACTCGTTACCGAGAGAAAAACACAAATTTGAACTCGTTAATAAGAAGAAAACATGAATTCGAACTCGTTACCAAAGAAAAAACACAAAATTCTACTCGTTATAAAGGGAAAACACAAATTTCCGGCGATGTCAACTCGTTATTCGGAAAAGACATTTTTTACGGAAGGACAACTCGTTACCAGAGAAAAACACAAATTTGAACTCGTTAATAAGAAGAAAACATGAATTCGAACTCGTTACCAAAGAAAAAACACAAATTTCTACTCGTTATAAAGGGAAAACACAAATTTCCGGCGATGTCAACTCGTTATTAGGAAAAAGACATTTTTTACGGAAGGACAACTCGTTACCGAGAGAAAAACACAAATTTGAACTCGTTAATAAGAAGAAAACATGAATTCGAACTCGTTACCAAAGGAAAAACACAAATTTCTACTCGTTATAAAGGGAAAACACAAATTTCCGGCGATGTCAACTCGTTATTATTAGGGAAAAAGACATTTTTTACGGAAGGACAACTCGTTACCGAGAGAAAAACACAAATTTGAACTCATTAATAAGAAGAAACATGAATTCGAACTCGTTACCAAAGAAAAACACAAATTTTTACTCGTTATAATGAGAAAACACAAATTTCCGGCGATGTCAACTCGTTATTAGGGAAAAAAAACATTTTATCTGCAAGGACAACTCGTTACCAGAGAAAAAACTCAAATTTGAACTCGTTAATAAGAAGAAAATATGAATTCGAACTAGTTACCAAAGAAAAAACACAAATTTCTACTCGTTATAAAGGGAAAACACAAATTTCCGGCGATGTCAACTCGTTATCGGGGAAAAAACATTTTTTCAGCAAGGACAACTAGTTACAATAGAAAAACACAAATTTGAACTCGTTAATAAGAAGAAAACATGAATTCGAACTCGTTACCAAAGAAAAAACACAAATTTCTACTCGTTATAAAGGGAAAACACAAATTTCCGCCGATGTCAACTCGTTATTAGGGAAAAAGACATTTTTTTCTGGAAGGACAACACATTACCAGAGAGAAACACAAATTTGAACTCATTAATAAGAAGAAAACATGAATTCAAACTCGTTACCAAAGAAAAAACAAATTTCTACTCGTTATAAAGGGAAAACACAAATTTCCGGTGATGTCAACTTGTTATTAGGGAAAAAGACATTTTTTCTGGAAGGACAACACGTTACCAGAGAAAAACACAAATTTGAACTCGTTAATAAGAAGAAAACATGAATTCGAACTCGTTACCAAAGAAAAAACACAAATTTCTACTCGTTATAAAGGGAAAACACAAATTTCCGGCGATGTCAACTCGTTATTAGGGAAAAAGACATTTTTTTCTGGAAGGACTACTCGTTACCAGTGAAAAACACAAATTCGAACTCTTTAATAAAAAGAAAACATGAATTCGAACTCGTTACCAAAGAAAAAACACAAATTTCTACTCGTTATAAAGGGAAAACACAAATTTCCGGTGATGTCAACTTGTTATTAGTGAAAAAGACATTTTTTTCTGGAAGGACAACTCGTTACCAGAGAAAAACACAAATTTGAACTCGTTAATAAGAAGAAAACATGAATTCGAACTCGTTACCAAAGAAAAAACACAAATTTCTACTCGTTATAAAGGGAAAACACAAATTTCCGCCGATGTCAACTCGTTATTTGGGAATAAGACATTTTTTCTGGAAGGACAACTCGTTACCAGAGAAAAACACAAATTTGAACTCGTTAAAAAGAAGAAAACATGAATTCAACCTCGTTACCAAAGAAAAAACACAAATTTCTACTCGTTATAAAGGGAAAAACACAAATTTCCGGTGATGTCAACTCGTTATTACGGAAAAATACATTTTATCTGGAAGGACAACTCGTTACCAGAGAAAAACACAAATTTGAACTCGTTAATAAGAAGAAAACATGAATTCGAACTCGTTACCAAAGAAAAAACACAAATTTCTACTCGTTATAAAGGGAAAACACAAATTTCCGCCGATGTCAACTCGTTATTAAGGAAAAAGACATTTTTTCTGGAAGGACAACTCGTTACCGAGAGAAAAACACAAATTTGAACTCGTTAATAAGAAGAAAACATGAATTCGAACTCGTTACCAAAGAAAAAACACAAATTTCTACTCGTTATAAAGGGAAAACACAAATTTCCGGCGATGTCAACTCGTTATTAGGGAAAAAGACATTTTTTCTGAAGGTCAACTCGTTACCCAGAGAAAAACACAATTTTGAACTCGTTAATAAGAAGAAAACATGAATTCAAACTCGTTACCAAAGAAAAAACACAAATTTCTACTCGTTATAAAGGGAAAACACAAATTTCCGCCGATGTCAACTCGTTAAGAGGGAAAAAGACATTTTTTCTGGAAGGACAACTGGTTACCAGAGAAAAACACAAAATTGAACTCGTTAACAAGAAGAAAACATGAATTCGAACTCGTTACCAAAGAAAAAACACAAAATTCTACTCGTTATAATGGGAAAACACAAATTTCCGACGATGTCAACTCGTTATTCGCGAAAAAGACATTTTTTTCTGGAAGGACAACTCGTTACCAGAGAAAAACACAAATTTGAACTCGTTAATAAGAAGAAAACATGAATTCGAACTCGTTACCAAAGAAAAAACACAAATTTCTACTTGTTATAAAGGGAAAAGACAAATTTCCGGCGATGTCAACTCGTTATTAGGGAAAAAGACATTTTTTCTCGGAAGGACAACTCGTTACCGAGAGAAAAACACAAATTTGAACTCGTTAATAAGAAGAAAACATGAATTCGAACTCGTTACCAAAGAAAAACACAAATTTCTACTCGTTATAAAGGGAAAACACAAATTTCCGGCGATGTCAACTCGTTATTAGGGAAAAAGATATTTTTTTCTGGAAGGACAACTCGTTACCAGAGAAAAACACAAATTTGAACTCGTTAATAAGAAGAAACATGAATTCGAACTCATTACCAAAGAAAAACACAAATTTCCGGCGATGTCAACTCGTTATTAGGGAAAAAAACATTTTATACGCAAGGAAAACTCGTTACCAGAGAAAAACACAAATTTGAACTCGTTAATAAGAAGAAAATATGAATTCGAACTAGTTACCAAAGAAAAAACACAAATTTCTACTCGTTATAAAGGGAAAACACAAATTTCCGGCGATGTTAACTCGTTATCAGGGAAAAAACATTTTTCTGCAAGGACAACTAGTTACAATAGAAAAACACAAATTTGAACTCGTTAATAAGAAGAAAACATGAATTCGAACTCGTTACCAAAGAAAAAACACAAATTTCTACTCGTTATAAAGGGAAAACACAAATTTCCGCCGATGTCAACTCGTTATTAGGGAAAAAGACATTTTTTTTTCTGGAAGGACAACACGTTACCAGAGAAAAACACAAATTTGAACACGTTAATAAGAAGAAAACATGAATTCAAACTCATTACCAAAGAAAAAACACAAATTTCTACTCGTTATAAAGGGAAAACACAAATTTCCGGTGATGTCAACTTGTTATTAGGGAAAAAGACATTTTTTCTGGTAGGACAACTCGTTACCAGAGAAAAACACAAATTTGAACTCGTTAAAAAGAAGAAAACATGAATTCGAACTCGTTACCAAAGAAAAAACACAAATTTCTACTCGTTATAAAGGGAAAACACAAATTTCCGGTGATGTCAACTCGTTATTCGGGAAAAAGACATTTTTTCTGGAAGGACAACTCATTACCAGTAAAAAACACAAATTTGAACTCTTTAATAAAAAGAAAACATGAATTCGAACTCGTTACCAAAGAAAAAACACAAATTTCTACTCGTTATAAAGGGAAAACACAAATTTCCGGCGATGTCAACTCGTTATTAGGGAAAAAGACATTTTTTTTCTGGAAGGACAACTCGTTACCAGAGAAAAACACAAATTTGAACTCGTTAATAAGAAGAAAACATGAATTCGAACTCGTTACCAAAGAAAAAAACACAAATTTTTACTCGTTATAAAGAGAAAACACAAATTTCCGCCGATGTCAACTCGTTATTAGGGAAAAAGACATTTTTTCTGGAAGGACAACTCGTTACCAGAGAGAAACACAAATTTGAACTCGTTAATAAGAAGAAAACATGAATTCAAACTCGTTACCATAGAAAAAACACAAATTTTTACTCGTTATAAAGAGAAAACACAAATTTCCGGCGATGTCAACTCGTTATTAGGGAAAAAGACATTTTTTCTGGAAGAACAACTCGTTACCAGAGAAAGACACAAATTTGAACTCGTTAAATAGAAGAAAACATGAATTCGAACTCGTTACCAAAGAATAAACACAAATTTCTACTCGTTATAAAGGGAAAACACAAATTTCCGACGATGTGAACTCGTTATTAAGGAAAAAGACATTTTTTTACGGAAGGACAACTCGTTACCAGAGAAAAACACAAATTTGAACTCGTTAATAAGAATAAAACATGAATTCAACCTCGTTACCAAAGAAAAAACACAAATTTCTACTCGTTATAAAGGGAAAACACAAATTTCCGGTGATGTCATCTCGTTATTAGGGAAAAAGACATTTTATCTGGAAGGACAACTCGTTACTAGAGAAAAACACAAATTTGAACTCGTTCATAAGAAGAAAACATGAATTCGAACTCGTTACCATAGAAAAAACACAAATTTTTACTCGTTATAAAGAGAAAACACAAATTTCCGGCGATGTCAACTCGTTATTAGGGAAAAAAAACATTTTATCTGCAAGGACAACTCGTTACCAGAGAAAAACACAAATTTGAACTCGTTAATAAGAAGAAAACATGAATTCGAACTCGTTACCAAAGAAAAAAACACAAATTTTTACTCGTTATAAAAAGAAAACACAAATTTCCGGCGATGTCAACTCGTTATTAGGGAAAAAGACATTTTTTCCGGAAGGACAACTCGTTACCAGAGAAAAACACAAATTTGAACTCGTTAAATAGAAGAAAACATGAATTCGAACTCGTTACCAAAGAAAAAACACAAATTTCTACTCGTTATAAAGGGAAAACACAAATTTCCGGCGATGTCAACTCGTTATTAGGGAAAAAAACATTTTATCTGCAAGGACAACTCGTTACCAGAGAAAAAACACAAATTTGAACTCGTTAATAAGAAGAAAATATGAATTCGAACTAGTTACCAAAGAAAAAACACAAATTTCTACTCGTTATAAAGGGAAAACACAAATTTCCGGCGATGTCAACTCGTTATCAGGGAAAAAACATTTTTCTGCAAGGACAACTAGTTACAATAGAAAAACACAAATTTGAACTCGTTAATAAGAAGAAAACATGAATTCGAACTCGTTACCAAAGAAAAAACACAAATTTCTACTCGTTATAAAGGGAAAACACAAATTTTCGCCGATGTCAACTCGTTATTAGGGAAAAATACATTTTTTTCTGGAAGGACAACACATTACCAGAGAAAAACACAAATTTGAACTCGTTAATAAGAAGAAAACATGAATTCAAACTCGTTACCAAAGAAAAAACAAATTTCTACTCGTTATAAAGGGAAAACACAAATTTCCGGTGATGTCAACTTGTTATTAGGGAAAAAGACATTTTTTTTGGTAGGACAACTCGTTACCAGAGAAAAACACAAATTTGAACTCGTTAATAAGAAGAAAACATGAATTCGAACTCGTTACCAAAGAAAAAACACAAATTTCTACTCGTTATAAAGGGAAAACACAAATTTCCGGCGATGTGAACTCGTTATTAAGGAAAAAGACATTTTTTCTGGAAGGACAACTCGTTACCAGAGAAAAACACAAATTTGAACTCGTTAATAAGAAGAAAACATGAATTCAACCTAGTTACCAAAGAAAAAACACAAATTTCTACTCGTTATAAAGGGAAAACACAAATTTCCGGTGATGTCAACTCGTTATTACGGAAAAAGACATTTTATCTGGAAGGACAACTCGTTACCAGAGAAAAGCACAAATTTGAACTCGTTAATAAGAAGAAAACATGAATTCGAACTCGTTACCAAAGAAAAAACACAAATTTCTACTCGTTATAAAGGGAAAACACAAATTTCCGCCGATGTCAACTCGTTATTAGGGAAAAAGACATTTTTTCTGGAAGGACAACTCGTTACCAGAGAAAAACAAAAATTTGAACTCGTTAATAAGAAGAAAACATGAATTCGAACTCGTTACCAAAGAAAAAACACAAATTTATACTCGTTATAAAGGGAAAACACAAATTTCCGGCGACGTCAACTCGTTATTAGGGAAAAAGACATTTTTTTCTTGAAGGACAACTCGTTACCAGAGAAAAACACAAATTTGAACTCGTTAATAAGAAGAAAACATGAATTCGAACTCGTTACCAAAGAAAAACACAAATTTCTACTCGTTATAAAGGGAAAACACAAATTTCCGGCGATGTCAACTCGTTATTAGGGAAAAATATATTTTTTTCTGGAAGGACAACTCGTTACCAGAGAAAAACACAAATTTGAACTCGTTAATAAGAAGAAACATGAATTCGAACTCGTTACCAAAGAAAAACACAAATTTCCGGCGATGTCAACTCGTTATTAGGGAAAAAAACATTTTATCTGCAAGGAAAACTCGTTACCAGAGAAAAACACAAATTTGAACTCGTTAATAAGAAGAAAATATGAATTCGAACTAGTTACCAAAGAAAAAACACAAATTTCTACTCGTTATAAAGGGAAAACACAAATTTCCGGCGATGTCAACTCGTTATCAGGGAAAAAACATTTTTCTACAAGGACAACTAGTTACAATAGAAAAACACAAATTCGAACTCGTTAATAAGAAGAAAACATGAATTCGAACTCATTACCAAAGAAAAAACACAAATTTCTACTCGTTATAAAGGGAAAACACAAATTTCCGCCGATGTCAACTCGTTATTAGGGAAAAAGACATTTTTTTTTCTGGAAGGACAACACATTACCAGAGAAAAACACAAATTTGAACACGTTAATAAGAAGAAAACATGAATTCAAACTCATTACCAAAGAAAAAACACAAATTTCTACTCGTTATAAAGGGAAAACACAAATTTCCGGTGATGTCAACTTGTTATTAGGGAAAAAGACATTTTTTCTGGTAGGACAACTCGTTACCAGAGAAAAACACAAATTTGAACTCGTTAAAAAGAAGAAAACATGAATTCGAACTCGTTACCAAAGAAAAAACACAAATTTCTACTCGTTATAAAGGGAAAACACAAATTTCCGGTGATGTCAACTCGTTATTCGGGAAAAAGACATTTTTTCTGGAAGGACAACTCATTACCAGTGAAAAACACAAATTTGAACTCTTTAATAAAAAGAAAACATGAATTTGAACTCGTTACCAAAGAAAAAACACAAATTTCTACTCGTTATAAAAGGAAAACACAAATTTCCGGCGATGTCAACTCGTTATTAGGGAAAAAGACATTTTTTTCTGGAAAGACAACTCGTTACCAGAGAAAAACACAAATTTGAACTCGTTAATAAGAAGAAAACATGAATTCGAACTCGTTACCAAAGAAAAAACACAAATTTTTACTCGTTATAAAGAGAAAACACAAATTTCCGCCGATGTCAACTCGTTATTAGGGAAAAAGACATTTTTTCTGGAAGGACAACTCGTTACCAGAGAGAAACACAAATTTGAACTCGTTAATAAGAAGAAAACATGAATTCAAACTCGTTACCATAGAAAAAACACAAATTTTTACTCGTTATAAAGAGAAAACACAAATTTCCGGCGATGTCAACTCGTTATTAGGGAAAAAGACATTTTTTCTGGAAGAACAACTCGTTACCAGAGAAAAACACAAATTTGAACTCGTTAAATAGAAGAAAACATGAATTCGAACTCGTTACCAAAGAAAAAACACAAATTTCTACTCGTTATAAAGGGAAAACACAAATTTCCGACGATGTGAACTCGTTATTAAGGAAAAAGACATTTTTTTTGGAAGGACAACTCGTTACCGAGAGAAAAACACAAATTTGAACTCGTTAATAAGAATAAAACATGAATTCAACTCGTTACCAAAGAAAAAACACAAATTTCTACTCGTTATAAAGGGAAAACACAAATTTCCGGTGATGTCAACTCGTTATTAGGGAAAAAGACATTTTATCTGGAAGGACAACTCGTTACTAGAGAAAAACACAAATTTGAACTCGTTCATAAGAAGAAAACATGAATTCGAACTCGTTACCAAGAAAAAACACAAATTTCTACTCGTTATAAAGGGAAAACACAAATTTCCGCCGATGTCAACTCGTTATTAGGGAAAAAGACATTTTTTACGGAAGGACAACTCGTTACCGAGAGAAAAACACAAATTTGAACTCGTTAATAAGAAGAAAACATGAATTCGAACTCGTTACCAAAGAAAAAACACAAATTTCTACTCATTATAAAGGGAAAACACAAATTTCCGGCGATGTCAACTCGTTATTAGGGAAAAAGACATTTTTTTACGGAAGGACAACTCGTTACCGAGAGAAAAACACAAATTTGAACTCGTTAATAAGAAGAAAACATGAATTCGAACTCGTTACCAAAGAAAAACACAAATTTCTACTCGTTATAAAGGGAAAACACAAATTTCCGGCGATGTCAACTCGTTATTAGGGAAAAAGATATTTTTTTACGGAAGGACAACTCGTTACCGAGAGAAAAACACAAATTTGAACTCGTTAATAAGAAGAAAACATGAATTCGAACTCGTTACCAAAGAAAAACACAAATTTCCGGCGATGTCAACTCATTATTAGGGAAAAAAACATTTTATCTGCAAGGAAAACTCGTTACCAGAGAAAAACACAAATTTGAACTCGTTAATAAGAAGAAAATATGAATTCGAACTAGTTAACAAAGAAAAAACACAAATTTCTACTCGTTATAAAGGGAAAACACAAATTTTCCGGCGATGTCAACTCGTTATCAGGGAAAAAACATTTTTCTACAAGGACAACTAGTTACAATAGAAAAACACAAATTTGAACTCGTTAATAAGAAGAAAACATGAATTCGAACTCATTACCAAAGAAAAAACACAAATTTCTACTCGTTATAAAGGGAAAACACAAATTTCCGCCGATGTCAACTCGTTATTAGGGAAAAAGACATTTTTTTTCTGGAAGGACAACACGTTACCAGAGAAAAACACAAATTTGAACACGTTAATAAGAAGAAAACATGAATTCAAACTCATTACCAAAGAAAAAACACAAATTTCTACTCGTTATAAAGGGAAAACACAAATTTCCGGCGATGTTAACTCGTTATTAGGGAAAAAGACATTTTTTCTGGAAGAACAACTCGTTACCAGAGAAAAACACAAATTTGAACTCGTTAAATAGAAGAAAACATGAATTCGAACTCGTTACCAAAGAAAAAACACAAATTTCTACTCGTTATAAAGGGAAAACACAAATTTCCGACGATGTGAACTCGTTATTAAGGAAAAAGACATTTTTTTTGGAAGGACAACTCATTACCAGAGAAAAAACACAAATTTGAACTCGTTAATAAGAATAAAACATGAATTCAACCTCGTTACCAAAGAAAAAACACAAATTTCTACTCGTTATAAAGGGAAAACACAAATTTCCGGTGATGTCAACTCGTTATTAGGGAAAAAGACATTTTTTCTGGAAGAACAACTCGTTACCAGAGAAAAACACAAATTTGAACTCGTTCATAAGAAGAAAACATGAATTCAAACTCGTTACCATAGAAAAAACACAAATTTTTACTCGTTATAAAGAGAAAACACAAATTTCCGGCGATGTCAACTCGTTATTAGGGAAAAAAAACATTTTATCTGCAAGGACAACTCGTTACCGAGAGAAAAACACAAATTTGAACTCGTTAATAAGAAGAAAACATGAATTCGAACTCGTTACCAAAGAAAAAACACAAATTTCTACTCGTTATAAAGAGAAAACACAAATTTCCGGCGATGTCAACTCGTTATTAGGGAAAAAGACATTTTATCTGGAAGGACAACTCGTTACCAGAGAAAAACACAAATTTGAACTCGTTAAATAGAAGAAAACATGAATTCGAACTCGTTACCAAAGAAAAAACACAAATTTCTATTCGTTATAAAGGGAAAACACAAATTTCCGGCGATGTCAACTCGTTATTAGGGAAAAAAACATTTTATCTGCAAGGACAACTCGTTACCAGAGAAAAAACACAAATTTGAACTCGTTAATAAGAAGAAAATATGAATTCGAACTAGTTACCAAAGAAAAAACACAAATTTCTACTCGTTATAAAGGGAAAACACAAATTTCCGGCGATGTCAACTCGTTATCAGGGAAAAAAAAATTTTCTGCAAGGACAACTAGTTACAATAGAAAAACACAAATTTGAACTCGTTAAATAGAAGAAAACATGAATTCGAACTCGTTACCAAAGAAAAAACACAAATTTCTACTCGTTATAAAGGGAAAACACAAATTTCCGACGATGTGAACTCGTTATTAAGGAAAAAGACATTTTTTTTGGAAGGACAACTCGTTACCAGAGAAAAACACCAATTTGAACTCGTTAATAAGAAGAAAACATGAATTCGAACTCGTTACCAAAGAAAAAACACAAATTTCTACTCGTTATAAAGGGAAAACACAAATTTCCGGCGATGTCAACTCGTTATTAGGGAAAAAGACATTTTTTTTTACGGAAGGACAACTCGTTACCGAGAAAAACACAAATTTGAACTCGTTAATAAGAAGAAAACATGAATTCGAACTCGTTACCAAAGAAAAACACAAATTTCTACTCGTTATAAAGGGAAAACACAAATTTCCGGCGATGTCAACTCGTTATTAGGGAAAAAGATATTTTTTTCTGGAAGGACAACTCGTTACCATAGAAAAACACAAATTTGAACTCGTTAATAAGAAGAAACATGAATTCGAACTCGTTACCAAAGAAAAACACAAATTTCCGGCGATGTCAACTCGTTATTAGGGAAAAAAACATTTTATCTGCAAGGAAAACTCGTTACCAGAGAAAAACACAAATTTGAACTCGTTAATAAGAAGAAAATATGAATTCGAACTAGTTACCAAAGAAAAAACACAAATTTCTACTCGTTATAAAGGGAAAACACAAATTTCCGGCGATGTCAACTCGTTATCAGGGAAAAAACATTTTTCTACAAGGACAACTAGTTACAATAGAAAAACACAAATTTGAACTCGTTAATAAGAAGAAAACATGAATTCGAACTCATTACCAAAGAAAAAACACAAATTTCTACTCGTTATAAAGGGAAAACACAAATTTCCGCCGATGTCAACTCGTTATTAGGGAAAAAGACATTTTTTTTTCTGGAAGGACAACACGTTACCGAGAGAAAAACACAAATTTGAACACGTTAATAAGAAGAAAACATGAATTCAAACTCATTACCAAAGAAAAAACACAAATTTCTACTCGTTATAAAGGGAAAACACAAATTTCCGGTGATGTCAACTTGTTATTAGGGAAAAAGACATTTTTTCTGGTAGGACAACTCGTTACCAGAGAAAAACACAAATTTGAACTCGTTAAAAAGAAGAAAACATGAATTCGAACTCGTTACCAAAGAAAAAACACAAATTTCTACTCGTTATAAAGGGAAAACACAAATTTCCGGTGATGTCAACTCGTTATTCGGGAAAAAGACATTTTTTCTGGAAGGACAACTCATTACCAGTGAAAAACACAAATTTGAACTCTTTAATAAAAAGAAAACATGAATTTGAACTCGTTACCAAAGAAAAAACACAAATTTCTACTCGTTATAAAAGGAAAACACAAATTTCCGGCGATGTCAACTCGTTATTAGGGAAAAAGACATTTTTTTCTGGAAGGACATCTCGTTACCAGAGAAAAACACAAATTTGAACTCGTTAATAAGAAGAAAACATGAATTCGAACTCGTTACCAAAGAAAAAACACAAATTTTTACTCGTTATAAAGAGAAAACACAAATTTCCGCCGATGTCAACTCGTTATTAGGGAAAAAGACAATTTTTCTGGAAGGACAACTCGTTACCAGAGAGAAACACAAATTTGAACTCGTTAATAAGAAGAAAACATGAATTCAAACTCGTTACCATAGAAAAAACACAAATTTTTACTCGTTATAAAGAGAAAACACAAATTTCCGGCGATGTCAACTCGTTATTAGGGAAAAAGACATTTTTTCTGGAAGAACAACTCGTTACCAGAGAAAAACACAAATTTGAACTCGTTAAATAGAAGAAAACATGAATTCGAACTCGTTACCAAAGAAAAAACACAAATTTCAACACGTTATAAAGGGAAAACACAAATTTCCGACGATGTGAACTCGTTATTAAGGAAAAAGACATTTTTTTTGGAAGGACAACTCGTTACCAGAGAAAAACACAAATTTGAACTCGTTAATAAGAATAAAACATGAATTCAACCTCGTTACCAAAGAAAAAACACAAATTTCTACTCGTTATAAAGGGAAAACACAAATTTCCGGTGATGTCAACTCGTTATTAGGGAAAAAGACATTTTATCTGGAAGGACAACTCGTTACTGAGAGAAAAACACAAATTTGAACTCGTTCATAAGAAGAAAACATGAATTCGAACTCGTTACCATAGAAAAAACACAAATTTTTACTCGTTATAAAGAGAAAACACAAATTTCCGGCGATGTCAACTCGTTATTAGGGAAAAAAAAACATTTTATCTGCAAGGACAACTCGTTACCAGAGAAAAACACAAATTTGAACTCGTTAATAAGAAGAAAACATGAATTCGAACTCGTTACCAAAGAAAAAACACAAATTTCTACTCGTTATAAAGAGAAAACACAAATTTCCGGCGATGTCAACTCGTTATTAGGGAAAAAGACATTTTTTTACGGAAGGACAACTCGTTACCGAGAGAAAAACACAAATTTGAACTCGTTAAATAGAAGAAAACATGAATTCGAACTCGTTACCAAAGAAAAAACACAAATTTCTACTCGTTATAAAGGAAAACACAAATTTCCGGCGATGTCAACTCGTTATTAGGGAAAAAAACATTTTATACGCAAGGACAACTCATTACCAGAGAAAAACACAAATTTGAACTCGTTAATAAGAAGAAAATATGAATTCGAACTAGTTACCAAAGAAAAAACACAAATTTCTACTCGTTATAAAGGAAAACACAAATTTCCGGCGATGTCAACTCGTTATCGGGGAAAAAACATTTTTACGCAAGGACAACTAGTTACAATAGAAAACACAAATTTGAACTCGTTAATAAGAAGAAAACATGAATTCGAACTCGTTACAAAGAAAAACACAAATTTCTACTCGTTATAAAGGGAAAACACAAATTTCCGCCGATGTCAACTCGTTATTAGGGAAAAAAAGACATTTTTTTCTGGAAGGACAACACATTACTGCAGAAAACACAAATTTGAACTCGCTAATAAGAAGAAAACATGAATTCAAACTCGTTACCAACACTACAAGAAAGTTGGGCTGTAATGAGGGGAACTTAATAAGAGGAGATAAATTTGGTCATTAAAACATACTTATATTGAGCGGTGAATAATTTGGTGATGAATTTTTATTTCCCCTTATTGTTGATTACAAAAACCCTTATTGTTGATATAAAAAATTTAAATATAAATTTATACCCTCATTGATTCGTAAAATCTATCCTCAACCCCCCCCCCCCCCCCCCGCCCAATACATAAGATAACATTATCATTTCCTAAATCCCCTAAAAAAACCCAAAATCATTTCTCAAACCCTAAATGGCTCATTCGTTTGCCTAGAAATGTTTCCATTCTTCTTCTCTCGTTTATGAAAAAGAAAGAAAAAACCAGCTCGTTCTCTTTCGTCAAACCATGAAGAAAAGCTACTCGGCAGCTGCTCACGCTCCTCGCACGGTTGGCCAATTCTGTACGTAATTTCTGCTCTCTCTACTCTGCTCCATCCGTTCTTTTCTATTCTTCTCGGTATATTTCAATGGGATTCTTCTCTTTTTATTTCAATTGGAGCATTAATTCTAGGGTTCATATGGTTGTGGTGATATAATGTTATTGGGTTTGATTCCAGACATATTCTGCAACTCCTCCTCCGTCGGTAAGTGAATTTGATTTTTGTTTTTTGAAATTTGCACTATTTGAAGTTAAGCTACGAGCAGATGTGTAATTATTTGTTTTTTTTATAGACACCGATGAGAAGAAGATCCAGGACTTCTCAGATAAGTTAATAAGCTTTCCTTGCTTCAATTTTGTTGTTGAATTTTATTATGGAAATGTAAGTTTTTTTGTTTTTGTTGTTGTTGAGGAAATGGTTGTTTATTGTTTGTTTGATGAAAAGGTCCAGCACAAACAAGAGAAAAAACACCGTTTCAGGCCAAGCACGGTAGCTCTGTGTGAGATCCGTCATTTGCAAAAGACCTGGAAGCTTCTGATTCACGCTGCTCCTTTTATTAGATTTGTAATATCCCTTTCTATGGATTTGATTTCATCTCGTGCATTATTATTTTGAGATTTGCGTGTACACACGGACATACATACACGCACACACATTTCTTTTTGTGAATATGTAGTAGTATACTCTGCTGTGTTACTAACTTACCAAGCGTTTAGTTTTCTGATTCATATCTTGCTCAACAATGGGACTAGAGCAGGGTATCCCCTTTGCCTCACTACTGGTGAAAACTTTGCTTAGAGCGTAAAAAAGAAGTAAAATATTTGTTTTCGTTCTTAAATTGTACATCATCCACTCAAACCAAAAAGAATGTGAACTAGTTTTAAATGTTAGGCCTCTCTATACATTCAATTGTTGTGCGTGTCTTCTTTTTGAGTTCATTGTTTCACTTGATTATTGACGTGAAGGTTGGTGTGGATAAAGGATAAGGAGTTTATTGATGTGTTAATACGTTGAGGGTTGTTGTTGTTTTTTTAAGTGTTAGTACCTCAAGGGATTGACTTTTTGGTGAGTAAGTGATATATGAAACAGTGTATAACTGAATATCATGGGGTCCTATACCGAATCTTAAGATATTAATTTATTCTGCTGAGAATTACAGTTTAGTAGTTTACTCTGTTTCTTTCTCACAATGCAATTTTCAGGCATAGATACAAGCTCTAGCGACATACTCCAGGACTTCCGTCCTTCCATACGGATTTACAAAGATGTCTGAATCGAAAAACTCGGCGGCACAGCCATCCATCCACCTGTCGATCAAGAAACCGGTGGTGAATCCAACGTACCGGCAAGGATCTATATCCCCAAAACTGCATAACTAGGTGAAAAGCTTCCTCTTTTACAGGGGAGGTTGGCAGAGTAAAAGAATTAAGGCATGTTTTATTCCCTAGTGAAACCATGGTTGTGCTTTGAACATAATCTTATATGTTTGACTTATTTTGATTATCGGTTTTCGTGGCAGTATGTATGGACAATTCCGGTTACTTTGGATGGTCTATTTTATTTGGTGCCATTTGTAAGCGGAATGGTCTCAAAGCTCAGATTTGGGGTGCAATAAAAAGAGCTGATCTTTGAATTATTTTGTTGAAAAGGTCGATGTAATAAAGGTACTTTGGATTGGTTTCAATGGATAATTGACCCATTGTCTACATGCTCTTCTTGATTGAGTTGTTGTGGAAACTGTCTATGTTGTGCATTTTGAGCTAAACGTTCAGCTCCTTCTCCGTAACAAGGTTTATGGGTGTAATGCTTTTGGTGTGTTCTTGTTTTTCCTAAACAAACATGTTAGAAAAACACAAAACCTGACTACTTACTGTAATAGTGGTAACTCATTGTAATCAAAGCACATTTCTTTTCAAAGCCTCCACTTTACCACAAATAAATAATCTAACTCCAATATACTATCAGTAAATTAATTAAGGGCATGAAATCATCAACATTTTCTCATTTTTTGTCTTGAAATTTTTAAGTGAAATGATGCAGCTGTTGAGGGATAAAGAGAAGGATGATGATGAAATTGATCTACCTCGGTTTCCTTTCAAGACAAATGCAGCTGCACCGCGCCCTTCCTTCATGAAAGAGAGCCTTTCTTGTATGAGATTTTCATACAATAAGCAGCCCCAGGAGCCCCTTACTCTTTGTTCTCAAATTGGCGGTTCCTCTTTCGGTGATTATCTCTCTTAGCTACATGCTTACATCGACACCCAATAATTTAGAAAGAACAAGTATATTTAAAGACATTGTTTACGAAAGTGCATAGAAATCATCAATAAACACACATGTTTGATGTTTCGTCTTGTTGGTTTTCTATTCCCGAGACCATTTTCTATAGTTTTCTTTTCTCATTACAAAGTTGTAATGAAGCGAGTAGTTTGAGCTCGGTTCGATTGTTGGCTCGTTTGAACTAGTAATATTGATCTCTATGTTGTGTTTTTTTTTCTAGCAAAGTGATTGTAGTGCCAAATATGGGGACAAGTGGTGCGGTTAAAACATGGGATTGAGGAGGCCTTCGATCACTTACCGAAGCGAGGGCCGGGGATGGTGTCTTGGTATGTTCATTCTTTCGATTCATTCTTTTTATGATTGTTTTAGCAGATGAATATGCACGGCAATTCTCGCATTTTACGCAACGAATGAAAATCCTTCTTCAATCCTTTGGTCTTACGATGCTTGTTGTCATCCTTTGTTTCGAATATTTGTACACGGTGTCGCACGTGTGGGGACATTTTTGCCTTAGCTATGATGGCCGAGGCTTCTTATAGATGATGATTGTATTGGACATTACAAGATCGGGGACGGTGACACGGTTAGTTTCCTTTGTTGCTTAAGTATATACTATATGTGTTTGTAATCAATAATTTGAATAGGGTATTTTGACTTACATCTTTGTTTTGTCCAACGTTTCATGGTTGTTGCTTGCAATGTAGCAAATAAAGGAGGAACTTGAAGAGATGCTTAGTTTCAATGGACTGCTATGTAAGTATTGAATTACTATTTTTATTTTCCGTAATTATTCCTCGGTGTGTGTGCCTATACGTATACGTATTTGCGGGAACCTTTCCTCTTCGTAACGGTTGTGTCCAGGTTAATCCATGAACTTATACTTGAGCAAAGTGCATTTAGTTACCTTATAAAAGAAAAAAAACTCCCTGCATCATGATATCATGTTTTATCGATATGATTACATAACATTACGTTGACCCGTGACCGCAAATCTCGTTTACTAGAATGGAGGGTTGTAAGGACATTGTGAGTACTTGTAAGGCGGGCATTACACACCATGTAAGTACCATTGAAACCAATCAAGATGATGTTAAAGTTTATGCTTTAAATCTTTCCTTGACTCGTGATCTCTGTTTCATTTATTGCTCTTTGTCCAACAGATTAGTTTGTACAAGTCTTGCTTGCCAACTTTCTTGTTAAGTGTTATGTTTGGGTGATACTCTTATGCCCAAGTTTCTTATCTACGAGCCTAAGCATGCACCTTTTAGACAGAGTACAACTCGTCATGATACATGAGTATGTGCTAAGTTATTTAAATATGCAATATGTTTGATGATCCATCAATGATATGGGAATTCTCGTTATTAAAAGGCCTAGGTGGGCAGAGTAAGAGAATTAAGACATATATGTTCTATTCCCACCAAGTGAAAGCAAGTTTGTGCTTTGAAGTTTGAACATGATCTTGTAGGTATAACTTACTAATTATCGGTTTCGGTGGCGGTATGTGTGAATATCAAATTTAACTACCGTATGTTTGATTTGTTTTTTGAAGGATTCTTTTTTTCTTTTGTGTTTTATTGTCGAAAATGGATCATTAATTAAACCGTATATTTCTTGCTAAAAATGTTCATTATAACACTGAAATGGTTATTGTCATTGCATTGGCTACAAATGAAGTCTTAGTCAACCCATTTTCTAGCATACAGATTTTATCCATTCTTTTGTATGACACGTAATTTTAATCGGGCCCCCGAATTGAAGCGGACTAACCCTTAAAGAGGTGCCTTACCTAATTTTAATCGAGGCCCCCGTGTAAGGTAATTTTAATCGGCCCCCGATCCTGAACTGCGTTTTTCTCGTTCTTAGGTCCGGTACTTGTGTCCCTAAAGTGGTGCCTTACCTTATACCCCTTTCATACTCCAGGAGTTTTAGGGCACCGTGTTACCCTTTTTCAATAGCTTTTAGATGGAAAGTAGTATTTTGATTCTACATAGACTTAAGTTGGCATTTCCAGCCCCATAAACTTGTTTCATATTTTATTTTATTTTATTTTCCTCTGGTTTTGATGCCTTGATATTAATGCAGATCATGGCTTCCCATAAGGAGATTGAAAAGATTATGCATGAACATAGGTATTGAAAAAAGGGGGAATGAGGGAGAAGGACAAAAATATTTCATCAATTAAGTAGAAGGACAGTCTTTTGAAACTTTTGCATAAAGGACAAAACTATTTATCCACTATCGAAATTCACTTGTGTTCGAAAATTCACTGTTTAAATTCACTGCCGAAATTCACTGTCGAAATTCACTAATTTTCAAAATTCATTGTCGGGATTCACTGATTTTCGGGATTCACTGTCAAAATTCACTGTCGAAATCCACTGATTTTGGGATTCACTAGGGAGATTCACTGATTTTCGGGATTCACTGTTTGTCCTTCTTCGCTATAAAAATTATGCAGTTGTCCTTCTCCCTATAAAAAATATGTAGTTGTCCTGTTGCTTAATAATATTTCAGATTGTGTCCTTATTCCTAATTTCCCATTGAAAAAATACCCTCAACCATCTACTGTCTTTATTCCTCGTAAACCTGAAGCTTCATAATACTGGTGAAAGTGTATCTATTTTTCCTATTTTCGGATATTACATTATAGTCTTTCTTCACTAATTATTGATGGAAGTTTGACTTTATGTAAAGTATGTAAAGGTGGATGTTTGTATAGTACTGTGAGTGTACATGTTCTTGAATGCAGTTGCTATTGGCAATTTGTTATTGAATCCTGATTTTGCATTTTGTTGTTATTGAATCCTGATTAATGAGAGGAAAATAATCTATAATGAGGGGATGTTTTTTTTTTTATCAAATCGTAATTTAATAAGTGGTAAATGAATCTACAATAAGGGTTATTTCGTCATTAAATCACGATTTGTGAGGGGTAACTTACCTTATAATAAGGGTTTAGATTGTTATTAAAAATGATTTTAATAACAGGAAAATACCATTATTAATGTCCGATATTATTAATAACGGGAGTGAGTTTCCCGTTATTGAATACCTTTACCGGCGGAGGCAGTAATAAGGGGCCATAACAGGAAATTTCCCGTTATAAAAAGGTTTTTATGAGGGAAAATGGACAATTAATGACGGGAAGTACCCTTATTAATAGCCGATTTTCTTGTAGTGCAAAGAAAAAACAAATTTCTACTCGTTATAAAGGGAAAACACAAATTTCCGGTGATGTCAACTTGTTATTAGGGAAAAAGACATTTTTTCTGGTAGGACAACTCGTTACTGAGAGAAAAACACAAATTTGAACTCGTTAATAAGAAGAAAACATGAATTCGAACTCGTTACCAAAGAAAAAACACAAATTTCAACTCGTTATAAAGGAAAACACAAATTTCCGGCGATGTGAACTCGTTATTAAGGAAAAAGACATTTTTTACGGAAGGACAACTCGTTACGAGAGAAAAACACAAATTTGAACTCGTTAATAAGAAGAAAACATGAATTCAACTCGTTACCAAAGAAAAAACACAAATTTCTACTCGTTATAAAGGAAAACACAAATTTCCGACGATGTCAACTCGTTATTACGGAAAAAGACATTTTATACGGAAGGACAACTCGTTACCGAGAGAAAAACACAAATTTGAACTCGTTAATAAGAAGAAAACATGAATTCGAACTCGTTACCAAAGAAAAAACACAAATTTCTACTCGTTATAAAGGGAAAACACAAATTTCCGCCGATGTCAACTCGTTATTAGGGAATAAGACATTTTTTCTGGAAGGACAACTCGTTACCAGAGAAAAACACAAATTTGAACTCGTTAATAAGAAGAAAACATGAATTCGAACTCGTTACCAAAGAAAAAACACAAATTTCTACTCGTTATAAAAGGAAAACACAAATTTCCGGCGATGTCAACTCGTTATTAGGGAAAAAGACATTTTTTTTACGGAAGGACAACTCGTTACCGAGAGAAAAACACAAATTTGAACTCGTTAATAAGAAGAAAACATGAATTCGAACTCGTTACCAAAGAAAAACACAAATCTCTACTCGTTATAAAGGGAAAACACAAATTTCCGGCGATGTCAACTCGTTATCAGGGAAAAAGATATTTTTTTCTGGAAGGACAACTCGTTACCAGAGAAAAAGACAAATTTGAACTCGTTAATAAGAAGAAACATGAATTCGAACTCGTTACCAAAGAAAAACACAAATTTTTACTCGTAATAAAGAGAAAACACAAATTTCCGTCGATGTCAACTCGTTATTAGAGAAAAAGACATTTTATCTGCAAGGACAACTCGTTACCAGAGAAAAACACAAATTTGAACTCGTTAATAAGAAGAAAACATGAATTCAAACTCGTTACCAAAGAAAAAACAAATTTCTACTCGTTATAAAGGGAAAACACAAATTTCCGGTGATGTCAACTTGTTATTAGGGAAAAAGACATTTTTACGCAAGGACAACTCGTTACATGAGAAAAACACAAATTTGAACTCGTTAATAAGAAGAAAACATGAAGTCGAACTCGTTACCAAAGAAAAAACACAAATTTCTACTCGTTATAAAGGGAAAACACAAATTTCCGCCGATGTCAACTCGTTATTTGGGAAAAAGACATTTTTTTCTGGAAGGACAACGCATTACCAGAGAAAAACACAAATTTGAACTCGTTAATAAGATGAAAACATGAATTCAAACTCGTTACCAAAGAAAAAACAAATTTCTACTCGTTATAAAGGGAAAACACAAATTTCCGGTGATGTCAACTTGTTATTAGGGAAAAAGACATTTTTTCTGGTAGGACAACTCGTTACCCGAGAAAAACACAAATTTGAACTCGTTAATAAGAAGAAAACATGAATTCGAACTCGTTACCAAAGAAAAAACACAAATTTCAACTCGTTATAAAGGGAAAACACAAATTTCCGGCGATGTGAACTCGTTATTAAGGAAAAAGACATTTTTTCTGGAAGGACAACTCGTTACCAGAGAAAAACACAAATTTGAACTCGTTAATAAGAAGAAAACATGAATTCAACCTCGTTACCAAAGAAAAAACACAAATTTCTACTCGTTATAAAGGGAAAACACAAATTTCCGGTGATGTCAACTCGTTATTACGGAAAAAGACATTTTATCTGGAAGGACAACTCGTTACCAGAGAAAAACACAAATTTGAACTCGTTAATAAGAAGAAAACATGAATTCGAACTCGTTACCAAAGAAAAAACACAAATTTCTACTCGTTATAAAGGGAAAACACAAATTTCCGCCGATGTCAACTCGTTATTAGGGAAAAAGACATTTTTTACGGAAGGACAACTCGTTACGAGAGAAAAACACAAATTTGAACTCGTTAATAAGAAGAAAACATGAATTCGAACTCATTACCAAAGAAAAAACACAAATTTCTACTCGTTATAAAGGGAAAACACAAATTTCCGGCGATGTCAACTCGTTATTAGGGAAAAAGACATTTTTTTCTGGAAGGACAACTCGTTACCAGAGAAAAACACAAATTTGAACTCGTTAATAAGAAGAAAACATGAATTCGAACTCGTTACCAAAGAAAAACACAAATCTCTACTCGTTATAAAGGGAAAACACAAATTTCCGGCGATGTCAACTCGTTATCAGGGAAAAAGATATTTTTTTCTGGAAGGACAACTCGTTACCAGAGAAAAAGACAAATTTGAACTCGTTAATAAGAAGAAACATGAATTCGAACTCGTTACCAAAGAAAAACACAAATTTTTACTCGTAATAAAGAGAAAACACAAATTTCCGTCGATGTCAACTCGTTATTAGGGAAAAAGACATTTTATCTGCAAGGACAACTCGTTACCAGAGAAAAACACAAATTTGAACTCGTTAATAAGAAGAAAACATGAATTCAAACTCGTTACCAAAGAAAAAACAAATTTCTACTCGTTATAAAGGGAAAACACAAATTTCCGGTGATGTCAACTTGTTATTAGGGAAAAAGACATTTTTTCTGGTAGGACAACTCGTTACCAGAGAAAACACAAATTTGAACTCGTTAATAAGAAGAAAACATGAATTCGAACTCGTTACCAAAGAAAAAACACAAATTTCTACTCGTTATAAAGGGAAAACACAAATTTCCGCCGATGTCAACTCGTTATTTGGGAAAAAGACATTTTTTTCTGGAAGGACAACGCATTACCAGAGAAAAACACAAATTTGAACTCGTTAATAAGAAGAAAACCTGAATTCAAACTCGTTACCAAAGAAAAAACAAATTTCTACTCGTTATAAAGGGAAAACACAAATTTCCGGTGATGTCAACTTGTTATTAGGGAAAAAGACATTTTTTCTGGTAGGACAACTCGTTACCAGAGAAAAACACAAATTTGAACTCGTTAATAAGAAGAAAACATGAATTCGAACTCGTTACCAAAGAAAAAACACAAATTTCTCCTCGTTATAAAGGGAAAACACAAATTTCCGCCGATGTCAACTCGTTATTAGGGAAAAAGACATTTTTTTTCTGGAAGGACAACACGTTACCAGAGAAAAACACAAATTAGAACTCGTTAATAAGAAGAAAACATGAATTCAAACTCATTACCAAAGAAAAAACACAAATTTCTACTCGTTATAAAGGGAAAACACAAATTTCCGGTGATGTCAACTTGTTATTAGGGAAAAAGACATTTTTTCTGGTAGGACAACTCGTTACCAGAGAAAAACACAAATTTGAACTCGTTAAAAAGAAGAAAACATGAATTCGAACTCGTTACCAAAGAAAAAACACAAATTTCTACTCGTTATAAAGGGAAAACACAAATTTCCGGTGATGTCAACTCGTTATTCGGGAAAAAGACATTTTTTCTGGAAGGACAACTCATTACCAGTGAAAAACACAAATTTGAACTCTTTAATAAAAAGAAAACATGAATTCGAACTCGTTACCAAAGAAAAAACACAAATTTCTACTCGTTATAAAGGGAAAACACAAATTTCCGGCGATGTCAACTCGTTATTAGGGAAAAAGACATTTTTTTTCTGGAAGGACAACTCGTTACCAGAGAAAAACACAAATTTGAACTCGTTAATAAGAAGAAAACATGAATTCGAACTCGTTACCAAAGAAAAAACACAAATTTTTACTCGTTATAAAGAGAAAACACAAATTTCCGCCGATGTCAACTCGTTATTAGGGAAAAAGACAATTTTCTGGAAGGACAACTCGTTACCAGAGAGAAACACAAATTTGAACTCGTTAATAAGAAGAAAACATGAATTCAAACTCGTTACCATAGAAAAAACACAAATTTTTACTCGTTATAAAGAGAAAACACAAATTTCCGGCGATGTCAACTCGTTATTAGGGAAAAAGACATTTTTTCTGGAAGGACAACTCGTTACCAGAGAAAAACACAAATTTGAACTCGTTAAATAGAAGAAAACATGAATTCGAACTCGTTACCAAAGAAAAAACACAAATTTCTACTCGTTATAAAGGGAAAACACAAATTTCCGACGATGTGAACTCGTTATTAAGGAAAAAGACATTTTTTCTGGAAGGACAACTCGTTACCAGAGAAAAACACAAATTTGAACTCGTTAATAAGAATAAAACATGAATTCAACCTCGTTACCAAAGAAAAAACACAAATTTCTACTCGTTATAAAGGGAAAACACAAATTTCCGGTGATGTCAACTCGTTATTAGGGAAAAAGACATTTTATCTGGAAGGACAACTCGTTACTAGAGAAAAACACAAATTTGAACTCGTTCATAAGAAGAAAACATGAATTCGAACTCGTTACCATAGAAAAAACACAAATTTTTACTCGTTATAAAGAGAAAACACAAATTTCCGGCGATGTCAACTCGTTATTAGGGAAAAAAAAACATTTTATCGGAAGGAAAACTCGTTACCCAGAGAAAAACACAAATTTGAACTCGTTAATAAGAAGAAAACATGAATTCGAACTCGTTACCAAAGAAAAAACACAAATTTTACTCGTTATAAAGAGAAAACACAAATTTCCGGCGATGTCAACTCGTTATTAGGGAAAAAGACATTTTTTCTGGAAGGACAACTCGTTACCAAAGAAAAACACAAATTTGAACTCGTTAAATAGAAGAAAACATGAATTCGAACTCGTTACCAAAGAAAAAACACAAATTTCTACTCGTTATAAAGGGAAAACACAAATTTCCGGCGATGTGAACTCGTTATTAAGGAAAAAGACATTTTTCCTGGAAGGACAACTCGTTACCAGAGAAAAACACAAATTTGAACTCCTTAATAAGAAGAAAACATGAATTCGAACTCGTTACCAAAGAAAAAACACAAATTTTTACTCGTAATAAAGAGAAAACAAAAATTTCCGGCGATGTCAACTCGTTATTAGGGAAAAAGACATTTTATCTGCAAGGAAAACTCGTTACCAGAGAAAAACACAAATTTGAACTCGTTAATAAGAAGAAAACATGAATTCGAACTCGTTACCAAAGAAAAAACACAAATTTCTACTCGATATAAAGGGAAAACACAAATTTCCGGCGATGTGAACTCGTTATTAAGGAAAAAAACATTTTTTCTGGAAGGACAACTCGATACCAGAGAAAAACACAAATTTGAACTCGTTAATAAGAAGAAAACATGAATTCGAACTCGTTACCAAAGAAAAAACACAAATTTTTACTCGTTATAAAGGGAAAACACAAATTTCCGGCGATGTCAACTCGTTATTAGGGAAAAAGACATTTTATCTTCAAGGACAACTCGTTACCAGAGAAAATCACAAATTTGAACTCGTTAATTAGAAGAAAACATGAATTCAAACACGTTACCAAAGAAAAAACACAAATTTCTACTCGTTATAAAGGGAAAACACAAATTTCCGGTGATGTCAACTTGTTATCAAGGAAAAAACTTTTTTTCTGCAAGGACAACTATTTACCAAAGAAAAACACAAATTTGAACTCGTTAATAGGAAGAAAACATGAATTCGAACTCGTTACCCAAGAAAAAACACAAATTTCTACTCGTTATAAAGGGAAAACACAAATTTCCGGCGATGTCAACTCGTTATCGGGGAAAAAAACATTTTTTCTGCAAGGGCAACTTGTTACCAGAGAAAAACACAAATTTGAACTCGTTAATAAGAAGAAAACATGAATTCAAACTCGTTACCAAAGAAAAAATGCAAATTTCTACTCGTTATAAAGGGAAAACACAAATTTCCGGCGATGTCAACTCGTTATCAGGGAAAAAACATTTTTTCTGCAAGGACAACTAGTTACAAGAGAAAAACACAAATTTGAACTCGTTAATAAGAAGAAAACATGAATTCGAACTCGTTACCAAAGGAAAAACACAAATTTCTACTCGTTATAATGGGAAAACACAAATTTCCGGTGATGTCAACTCGTTGTTAGGGAAAAAGACATTTTATCTGGAAGGACAACTCGTTACTAGAGAAAAACACAAATTTGAACTCGTTACATAAGAAGAAAACATGAATTCGAAGTCGTTACCATAGAAAAAAACACAAATTTTTACTCGTTATAAAGAGAAAACACAAATTTTCGGCGATGTCAACTCGTTATTAGGGAAAAAAAAACATTTTATCTGCAAGGACAACTCGTTACCAGAGAAAAACACAAATTTGAACTCGTTAATAAGAAGAAAACATGAATTCGAACTCGTTACCAAAGAAAAAACACAAATGTTTACTCGTTATAAAGAGAAAACACAAATTTCCGGCGATGTCAACTCGTTATTAGGGAAAAAACATTTTATCTACAAGGACAACTCGTTACCAGAGAAAAACACAAATTTGAACTCGTTAAATAGAAGAAAACATGAATTCGAACTCGTTACCAAAGAAAAAACACAAATTTCTACTCGTTATAAAGGGAAAACACAAATTTCCGGCGTTGTCAACTCGTTATTCGGGAAAAAGACATTTTTTCTGGAAGGACAACTCGTTACCAGAGAAAAACACAAATTTGAACTCGTTAATAAGAAGAAAACATGAATTCGAACTCGTTACCAAAGAAAAAACACAAATTTCTACTCGTTATAAAGGAAAACACAAATTTCCGGTGATGTCAACTCGTTATTCGGGAAAATGACATTTTTTCTTTAGGTGACTAATCAAGAAGCCATAGTCCAGAATCTCACTCACCAAATAGGACAGTTAGCTGAGCAAGTCTCAACTAGACCTCCTGGAGGATTACCAAGCAATACTGATAAGAATCCTAAAGATTTGAACGCGATCATGACTAGAAGTGAGAAAGAAGTAACTCCACCATCCTTGAAAGAAAAAGAGAAAGTAGATGAGAGTAAGGATGGTGAGCCAAGCAAGGAAGGAAATGCCTCTGAAACCTCACCTGAGCAAGAAACCTATAAGGAACCTGCTGGCCCTAGAGTTGAACTTTACAATAACAAGTATCCTATTTTCACTGATGTCGATCATTCAACCTTACCTTATCCTCCACGCAAACCTAAGCCTAAGGTTGATGACAAGAGGTATAAGAAGTTCATTGATATCTTTAGAAAGCTACACATCAATATACCTCTAGTTGAAGCACTTGCTGAGATGCCGAGTACACAAAGTTCTTGAAAGAAGCTGTCTCTACTAAGAGGAAACTCCTAGATTTGGAGACCATTTGCCTAAATGAGGAGTGCTCAGACATTCTTCAACATAAGCTACCCGCCAAGTGCAAGGATTCAGGAAGTTTTCTCATTCCCTGCACCATAGGTAACGTATGTTTGAACAAAGCTTTGTGTGATCTGGGAGCGAGCGTAAATCTGATGCCTCTATCCATTTTTCAAAAGCTAGGTATGAAAGACCTTAAAAAGACTTTAATTACTTTGCAATTAGCTGATCGGTCAGTTAAGGAAAACCTTGTGGAGTGGTTGAAGATGTACTAGTAAGAGTTGAGAAGTTTGTGTTTCCTGTCGACTTTGTTGTGCTAGATATGGAAGCTAACTACGAAGTGCCCCTAATCTTAGGAAGACCTTTTATGGCCACTAGTAGGACGCTTATCGATGTTTACAAAGGAGAGTTAGTGTTAAGAGTTAATGGAGATGAAATAGCATTCAACGTGCTTGACACTATGAAGACACCTGATGATGAAGATGATGCATGTTTTATGTTGGATTCTGTTGACAAGCTTGTCAGTGATTTCCAACAGTATGAGGATATTAAGGATTTCCTCGAGGCTACCTTGGAGTTAGAGGATGAAGTGCCATATGAAAAGAGCGAGGAAAAAAAGTGATATGGCCTGGATGTAGTAGAGGAACCCCTAGACATGTCGAGGAGATGAAGTCTACCGAGGTTGAGAAATTCTACCATAGACCGACATGGCATAAGTTCTTTGAACTTAAGCTAACCGGAAAAAAGTTAAAGACCTCGTTAGAAGAACCTCCTACTAATCTGACACTGAAGCCTCTGCCTGCACATTTGAAGTATGTATTTCTTCAAGACGAGACCTTGCCGCTTATTATTTCTTCTGCCTTGACTGAAATACAAGAAGAAAAGCTGATGAGAGTGTTGAGAGAGTATCGCGGAGCATTTGGATGGACTATAGCTGACATCAAAGGCATTAGTCCCAGCGTTTGCATGCATAAAATCTCCGTTGATCCTGCAAAGAAAGCGGTTGTACAACCCCAAAGAAGGTTGACTCCACAATTAAAGGACGTGGTTAGGGATGAAATTATTAAGATGTTAGAAATGGGAATCATCTTCCCTATTTCTGATAGTGAATGGGTTAGTCCGATCCACGTAGTTCCTAAGAAAGGAGGTTTTACGGTGCAAGCCAATGAGTTAAACGAGTTAATTCCCGTTAAACTCATTACTGGTCATAGAGTGTGCATTGACTTTAGGAAGCTGAATGATGCTACTCGTAAGGATCACTTCCCTCTTCCCTTCATTGATCAAATGCTCGAGAGACTGAGCAGACATGCGTTTTATTGTTTCCTTGACGGTTACTCTGGATATTATCAAATTCATATCTCACCCGAGGATCGTGAAAAGACCACTTTTACATGTCCATATGGAACATTTGCTTACAATAGAATGACCTTTGGTTTGTGCAACGCACCAACAATGTTTTAAAGATGCATGATTTCTCTGTTTGCTGATATGGTTGAAGATTTCCTAGAGATCTTTATGGATGATTTCTCCGTATTTGGAGATGATTTCGATTCATGTCTCACGCATCTGGCAAGAGTGTTGAAGAGATGCGAGGAGACGAACGGTGCTCAAGCGGGAGAAATGTCATCTTATGGTTACTGAAGGCATAGTACTTGGCCACCGTATTTCTAAGAACGGTATAGAGGTGGATAGAGCAAATGTTGAGGTGATTGAAAAACTGCCTCCACCAACCAATCTTAAGACATTGCGAGGTTTTCTTGGCCACGCAGGATTCTACCGTCGGTTTGTGAAGGACTTTTCCTTAATCTCTCGACCTCTTACTGAGTTATTGGCCAAAGATGTGCCATTTGTGTTTACTAATGAGTGCATTAAAGCTTTCAATAAGTTAAAGAGCATGCTTATTACTGCACCCGTTCTCATTGCGCCTGATTGGAATCTACCTTTTGAGTTGATGTGCGATGCAAGCAATATAGCTGTAGGTGCTGCCTTAGGACAAAGAAAAGACAAGATCTTTAGGCCCATCTACGATGCTAGTCGAACTTTAAATGCTGCTCAAAGGAACTATGCAACTACTGAGAAAGAACTTCTAGCTGTTATCTTTGCATTTGACAAGTTTAGATCTTATCTAGTAGGGTCTAAAGTCACTGTTTGGACTGACCATGCAGCTTTGAAGTATCTTTTAGCCAAACAAGATTCCAAGCCAAGGTTATTGAGATGGATTCTACTGTTGCAAGAATTTGATGTAGAAATCCGTGATAAGAAAGGATCTGAGAATTTGGTTGCGGATCATCTTTCCCGTTTACAATTAAAGGATAATGAGCCAATGACCGAGATTGGAGAAACATTTCCTGATGAACAATTATTCTCCATCACGGCCATACATGGAAAGGATGATTGCGCTGCAGTATCTTCGCGTGTTGAGGTTGTGAAGGAGAATAAACAACCATGGTTTAAAGACTTTGTGAATTATTTATCCGCGAAATACTTGCCACCAAATCTCAACCCCCAAGAAAGAAAGAAATTATTTAAGGATCTTAAGCACTATTATTGGGAAGAGCCCTATCTTTTTAAGCTAGGATCCGACAATGTCTTTAGGAGATGTGTGCCGGAAGAAGAGATGTATGATATCCTTAGACATTGCCATGCTTATGAGGCCGGAGGACATTATGGAGGAGACAAGCCGCTGCGAAAGTTCTCCAATGTGGTTTTTTACTGGCCGACCTTGTTCAAAGATGCGCATCAATATGCTAAATCTTGTCATTCTTGCCAAATGACAGGAAATATCTCGAGAAGGAATGAAATGCCACTAAAGAATATCCTAGAGGTGGAACTCTTTGATGTTTGGGGTATTGATTTTGTGGGGCCCTTTACTTCGTCTTTGTCCAACCGCTATATTTTAGTGGCGGTCGACTACGTGTCCAAATGGGTTGAGGCCATTGCTTCGCCTACTAACGATGCGAAGGTTGTACTGAAGTTCTTGAAGAAGAATATTTTTGCGCGGTTTGGAGCCCCTCGTGCCATTATTAGTGATAATGGAAGCCATTTTTGCAATAGGCCGTTTGAAAAGTTGATGATTAAGTACATGGTTAGACACAAGTTAGCTACTGGTTATCACCCTCAAACAAGTGGACAAGTTGAGGTTACAAATTGAGAAATAAAGCGCATTTTGGAGAAAACTGTGAATACGACTAGGAAGGATTGGTCGTTGCGATTAGATGATGCTTTATGGGCTTATAGGACTGCTTATAAGACGACTATTGGTATGCCCCCTTATAAGATTGTTTTTGGTAAAGCATGTCATCTACCGGTTGAACTGGAACACCGTGCCATGTGGGCTACGCGTATGTTGAATTTTGATGACAGTTTAGCTGGAGAAAGAAGGTTGTTAGAGTTGACTCGCCTAGAGGAGTTTCGTCTGGAAGCTTATGAGAATGCCAAAATATTTAAGGAGCGCACGAAGAAGTTTCATGATAAGAAGATATTGGACCGCACCTTTAAGGAAGGCGATCTGGTTCTTCTTTACAATTCGCGCTTGAGACTCTTTCCTGGCAAGTTAAAATCACGATGGTATGGCCCTTATAGAGTGAGTAAGGTTTTCCCTTCTGGAGCTGTTGAATTATTAAACCTTAAGGACCAATCCACTTTTGTGGTTAATGGACACCGTGTGAAACATTACATGGGTCTTGGTCAAGGTAAGGAGGATGAAGTCTTCACTCTCGAAGATCCAACCTATCATTAGACCATCGTTGAGTCGAGCTGACGAATATAAACACGAAACTATTTCTTAAAAACTTTCTTTTGTTTTTGTTTAGTTTGAATAAAGTAGCATGAGACTGTTAAGGGTTTTTTCATCTCGCCATGTTCCGATTCTAAGTTCGGAAAAAACGAGGTTTTTTCCTTGATAGCTGCCATATGAGTTTTGTAGTTTTAACCCTTTGGTTTTCCGTGTCATTGGTTGTATGAAATAAAGTGGCTTAAATTGTTTTTGGATATTCTATATCTAATTACTGCCACCTTATTTTATAACTGCCATTGACATGTTATTAACGGTTTCGTGAAGTTTCTGTTTGGTTTGCTTAAACAGGTTTTCGTTTGCTTCTCCACGACGTGCTTGGTCTACAACTACATTCTGCATCTACTTGAGAGCCGTTTCCAGAGCTAAGTCTTTTTCTTAATATCTCATTATTCTTTGTCATTGGGGACAATGCCAAGTTTAAGTGGGGGTAGGAGACTTAGCTATGCTATGATTCGTTATAATTGAAAATTGAATGAAACGGTGAAAAAAATGAAAATTTTTGAACAAATGCCAAATTTATTATCTCGTACCCTTAGAATTGTAAGTTCTTATACATAGAATTAATAGGAAATGAACCAAGTTGCATGAGTACATGATCACTTTATACTTATGTGAATGTAAACTTAAGGATATTCATGCCAACTAGTGCAAGTAGTTATTTATTATTTGCTTACTCAATTTGAATCGACGAATTCCGCACAAATTATAATAACTGAAAGAATTATGTGTACATTGCGTAGATGATTGGTTATGCGGACCTAGAGTCGATATTTATCTCGTCGATGTATTCTTATCTTCTAGCCATCAAAGCGGAGTAATAAGCTTGAGATTTATCTGTGTTTTAACAAAATGTTAGACACTGGGCTTGTAGTAACATTACCAAAATAGCTTCGCGCTTGTGGTAATATTCAATGCTTCCACTAATCCGTGAGAGAGGGATTCTTGCAATGCATACTTTACTTTTAAAGGAAGTTTCTTTCTAGAGAAGTGGTAAAGTTTGAAACTACGGAAATGCGAAAAAATTCAAATTTTTAAGAGGCTTGAGTATTTTTCTTGGTCTCCAAGTCCAAAAACCTTATGGATGACGCTCTTGCTTATTGCACCATGTCTTTACCCATTGCGAGGCTTAAGAAGTAGGAATGCTGATGTTGGTAGGTTGAGATTTCGAAGTTAGCATAAACTTTGATCTTGCTACGAATATATAAAACTAAATGCACATGCACACGTCACTTCGATTCATGACGAGTAATGAATAATGGATACCTTATGAGCATAAGTGGTATGAGTTGACTCGAGTTTTTGTATAAGTATGATTTGACCACGGGAAATGTTGTCTTGGGGAGTTACTTATTAATGCTTGTTCGGGACGATCAAAGTCTAAGTGGGGGGTAATTGATGATGGTCAAATTATACCCGTAAAAGTCATCAACATTAGCCTTAAATCGGGATTAATAATATATATTTTATGATAAATCACATGTTTATATTTATTATTTATTATTATGTGATTAATAAAATATAATTTGGTATTTATCCGTTTTCATTGTATTTATCCGTTTTTATTATATATTTTGGTATTTATCTGTTTTTATTTAAATATGATTTATTTTGGATAAATATTTATTTTGCAGATAAAGATAATTTTTGGAGGATAAATATAAATGGAAGAACTAAATCTCAAGATAAATCCAAGAAACATTGAAGATAAATATCGGATAAGCACGAGAAGAGGAGTAAAGCATGACAAAAGCCGGCAAACCAATCAAAGAGTGGCGCCAACTTCCACACGCATTTAGGGGGGGGCGCACCTTATTTTTTGGAGATCGGCCGGGAGTTATCTCTTATTTATTTTGATATTTTGAAGTATATCTCTTAATTAGCTTGAACACCTATAAATAAAGGGGTGCATCACACGCCTTACACACAGATAGAAATACTCAAGAATACAATTCATAACATTGTTTTTATTTTCAATAAATGTTTTCTTTATTTTATGTTCTTTCATTACGGAGTCGTTAGAATCTCCGGTTAGAGATCGTATCGAGGAGTGGGAATCACGCTCGTCTTCGAGGGTAATGTCTACTCTATTATGCAATCTTTATTCGTAGATCTAATTTATTTCGTTATGGAGTAGTCGTTTTGTGTATTGATTTCGTTATGTAGTTAATTTACGAACCCATGTTTATGTAGATCTGAGACGTAAAAGACGTTTCACGAGCAAATCTGGTTTAGATCTGAGCTTGTTGGCAGTGAGCCTATGTCTCGTTGGTAGCAAGATCTGTGATGTTCTTGATTTGTCTGTGAACGGCTTCGACTACGTCATGTTCTCTGCTTTGTAATTTAAACGAGTAATTAAACTTGATCAACTTAATTATTTGTCGTCGTAATTTAACATGAGACCCAAAAATGATTGTTACTTAGGACGAGAGATTGAATCGGTGTCTAAGGAGTACGCCTAATCATAGGAATGTTACTTAGATGAGGTTACGGTTTATACCGGCATCCCTAGTTTCGTAATTGTGTCAGAAGTTATATGAGATGGAGACTAAAAATGTGAAGTCACGTAATGGAGACACTATGATCTAGATGGCCTAACCGGAGCTAGATCTATTTTAGGGGATGACTCCCGTAGTCAGAATAATTAATCTTAAATGTCTTGTTTTGTCTCGTCATCAATCTGCATAGCATGGGGGAGTAATTACTACAAGCGTTATCAATACCGTTTGTCAATCGTTTATAAAACCGATAAAAATAAGTGTTTTAGTGTCGTTGTGTCTTTTGTTGGTTTTGTGTTTCTACTGTGTCGGTTTTTAATTCTACGTTATTTGTTGGTCGTAGACCGCTTTTAATTTACTGTCTGTTAAGTTATATTTCGTTTAAGCTGAGTCTCTAGGGGATCGACCTCGTCTCTATCTAACTATACTACGATTGAACCTAGTTCTCTTGCTACTGTGTTATTTAGGTATCGAGTATTTTTATTACTTGGACCGTGCATCAGTGAGACATAATTTTATCAGAGATCATGTTGAAAAAGGAGATGTTATTCTAAGATACATACCCACTGAAGATCAATTGGCTGACATTTTCACAAAACCACTCAGTCATGAAAGATTCAGCAAGTTGTGAACTGAGTTGGGAATGATAGAAATTGACTAAGTACTAAGGACCACTGGAGTAATCGGCTAAGTAACTTCACCAGCTGACTGAACCTTTGACATTACGGGCGAGCTCATTTGGCAGGTAAGGCACTGGTACTCAGCTAAGCCAACTGCACTGATTGTTAGGAACAGTTGTAAACAACAGCTAAGTAAAAGAAATCACTACACCGGCCTAGTGACCAGCCAAGTCACTCCACCGAAACATACATTGGAGTGAACAACAAACTAAAGTGTGAACTAAATCAGCTATATACATGTGGAAAATCAAAAAGTTATGGAGATTTATATTGTGGAAGATTACACACGTGGAGATCAATTCATAATCATGGAGGTAACTATTTTATTTTTTGAATTAAAATGCCTCGATCCCGGGATTTATCATTACTTACCTCAATCCACTCCCCCACTACACTCAAATACCGTGATTTATATACATAAAATCACGCCATTACGTCACAAAATCCTTCCATATTCAACCACGTTCACACTACTCAAATCATCCTATATAAACCACACTTAGAGGTTTTTCAGAAATATTTACGCTCTCTTGCAAATCAAAAACCATATTCTTCACTGCAAAATCAAAGCTTTCTCTCAAATCTCAAACTATTCAAAGCAATGGCATCATCTTCTTCAATCTCTGCCACAGAAAATTTCTACGAAAAATCGATCATTACTAGATCATTCTTCAGACCTGAACATTACTTGTCTTTTTGTGAACACGATACACAAGCCCAACTATTGGTTGATGGCTGTACAAATCTGGGGTTAATGACCTTCCTAAACCCCCCAATCACTGGCATATGTTATGAGAACCTGATTGCATTTTAGGAAGATGCAAAGTTTGTGCCCAGCACAAAGAAAAGTGATCCAGATTGCATTAGGAGTACAATATTTGGAAAAGAAATGGTTATCACACCTGGTCTCCTCAACTGATTTCTCAATCTTCCCAGAACTGGTCCGGTTGATGTGAAAAACATACAGATCGACGTCAACACTTTCTGGACCAAAATAGCCAAGAATCCCAGAAAGAACTGGAAGACATACAACCTCCCAGATCAGCACTCAAGCGTCCTTTTGCTGAGTCACCAGTAATCACCAAAAACATTGAAGGAAGAAAATGGTCGATGGAGAACCTGACTGAGCTATGGGTCAAGTTAATGGCGATTATCTATCTAGGTATTCCATTTGACTTGTCACAGTTTGTTTTCAATAGGTTGAAAGGCCAAATCCAGAAGGAAATTGATCTGGCAATCATGGCACCAAGCAAGAATTTGATGAAGAAAGGTGATTTCTGGGAGAGGAAATCTTATGGGTTCCTTCTTCAACACCTGTTTGATAAATTAAAGGTAAAAACCATCTATCTGCATGTTAGGATCTATGCGCAGGGTGATCCAGAAGGGGGGTGAATGGATCACGGTCTATTTTTTTTTACTTAATACGATTTATGCAAGACCAGAGTGTGTTGCTACCAATTTTAGTCCTAATTAACTAAGTCTCGGAAGCACTGACAAAATTAATTATTAGACTAAGTGGTTTCACCTAATGTGATCAAAACACGAACACTTAACAGCAAAGTGTTATATAACTAAATTGGTGATAGATTAAATTATGTGATCAATGAAGATGCACTAAACAATCAATATGACCAAAGGTTGATAATCACAAAGTTAAAAAGCAGCAGCAAATAAATCAAATACAAAAAGGTTTTTAGACTGATACAATAAAAGGTAGCTTGTATTTGAATTATGTTAAACAGCAGATTCAATAATTGTATATCAACCAAGTTATATATTGGACAAAAGGATGAGTAATAATGTTGTTATAACTAAGCAAGATATATTCCAAAAGGTAACAGCAGGTTGTTCACAAGGACAAGATATTTAATTGCAGCAGTGTATCAACAGATTCAAAGTGCAGGTTATTATAACAGATTCAAATGCTATAAAACTGGTGTGTATGTTTGATTCAAAGCAGCAAATTCAGAATAACATGGATGCAGTTCAGTTTGCAATTCAGCAGATTACAACGCAGAAATACAGATCACAGATCAGCTTGCAAGTGCAGATCAGATTATACAGCAGAAACAAAGTTTTAATCTAAGTGAAAGACTCAGCAAAAAATGATGAAATACAAGGACAAGACTGACCACCCTAAAGCTGATCACTCACTTGATTTCCAGAGGTGATAGTTAAAACCAACAATTAAAACTATCAGATCAGTCAATCAAATATGAGCACAAAATAACCATCTGATCAGTACAGAACCAAGGCTATGCTTATTACAAGAACAGAGATTCAGTTCAACAAATTTGCAAGTTTAGCACAGGCAAATATGCAGCAGGTTCACTAGAAGGCAGGTTCAGCAGCCCACAAAAGGTTCAACACACCAGATGAAATCAATGGTGCAAGACAGGCAGCAACCTTATAGCAATTCAGCAAGGCAGGTGTGCACAAGCCAGATGTGCACAAGGCAGTAGTGCAGACTTGTGCAAACACAGTAAATGGAGCAGGTTTGGTGCACCCAGAGTTTCAGCAAGGTGAAGGAACAAGGCAAGTGCAGCTGATAGGGTTCAGCAAGGTGCAATGTGCAAAGTGTGCAGCAATATAGCAGGAAATGAGAGATCAAGATTAGCACAACAATAAACACCCAATGTACACATACTCAATACAAACACTGAAAGCTTCACTGATTCAGCACCAGAACACAGAATAAAACAGGACAACAAAAACAGACTAATCCTTGACTAACCTTGCTGAAAGTGAAATGACTTAGAGTTGTGTATCAGACCTATTGTCCACCCTTGGACCACACCTCTCCCGGAGGAGATGATTCAATCTAATACACCAAACTCACTTACAGTTCAGAGACAGCAAATTATCAAGATTAGCAAACAAATACCTTAATTTAACACTTAAGCCACAGAAAAAGGTTAAATTAAAAGACTGAGACACTTACAAACCTAGTAAGCAGACACCGCTGAAATTATCAGGCATAATTTCAGTCACAGTAATGTTCTGATCTTGAAATCCTCAGTGGCACTGAGTTTCTTGATTCCAGAAAATTGCAGACACAGTATCAACAGGGCTTGGTCCCACCAAGGGTTGATACAACTCACACTGAACTCTCTGAGTCAAAAGCAATCCCACATTTTAGTAGAAGTCTAAAATCCCCTTGCTTGTGTAAGTTAGAGTGTCACTGTGAGTTGTATCAACCATTGGTGGGACCAAGCCCTGTTGATATTGTGTCTGCAATTTTTTGGAATCAAGAAACTCAGTGCCACTGAGGATTTCAAGATCAGAACATTGTTGTGACTGAAATTATGCCTGATAATTTCAGCGGTGTTTGCTTACTAGGTTTGTAAGTGTCTCAGTCTTTTAATTTAACCTTTTTATGTGGCTTAAGTGTTAAATTAAGGTATTTGTTTGCTAATCTTGATAATTTGCTGTCTCTGAACTGTAAGTGAGTTTGGTGTATTAGACTGAATCATCTCCTCCGGGAGAGGTGTGGTCCAAGGGTGGACAATAGGTCTGATACACAACTAAGTCATTTCACTTTCCACAAGATTAGTCAAGGATTAGTCTGTTTTTGTTGTCCTGTTTTATTCGTGTTCGTGCCGAATCGTGAAGCTTGCGTGTTTGTATTGAGTATGTGTACATTGGGTGTTTATTGTTGTGCTAATCTTGATCTCTCATTTCTCGCTATATTGCCGCACACTTTGCACATTGCACCTTGTCGAACCCTATCACTGCACTTGCCTTGTTCCTTCACCTTTCGAAACTCGTGTGCACCAAACTCGCTCCATTTACCGTGTTTGCACAAGTCTACACTACTGATTGTTTTTAGGATCAAGCGCTTACCGTTGTACTAAAACCAATTGGTGTTAGTAAAGGTGCTACTTTATTTCCTTATACCACACCTTCACAGCGCCATGGGTCGAATGTACACAGGCGGGCAGAGTGTTGTATACCCAACAATCTCCCCCTCAGCACCTGCTACCCACTCAACCGTGGTTTAACACAGAATGCTGTTACCGGGATTCGAACCCATGACCTGCTCTGCTACCAGTTTTTAGGATCAAGCGCTTACCGTTGTACTAAAACCAATTGGTGGTAGTAAAGGTGCTACTTTATTTCCTTATACCACACCTTCACAGCGCCATGGGTCGAATGCACACAGGCGGGCAGAGTGCCGTATACCCAACACTGCATCCTCCACCAAGGCCAAGGTGATGTTTACATATGTAAAGGCATCCCAGAAACCCAAACCCACTGCTGGACGAAAAAGGAAAGAGCCTGAAAGCAGCAGATCAGGAGTGGGGAGAAAAACCAGATCACAAAAAGCACAAGATGATACCTCTGTGATCAGTGCCAACAACCAAGATAACCCAGGGCTGATGAGTGATGATACAGCAACTGAGGAAGAGAAACAAGAAGAAGTCACCAATCTGGAAGATGGTGAAGAAGAATACCGTCTTATATCATCTGATGAAGAAGAGATTGAAGGTGAGGAAGATGATACTGAAAGAGAGGAGGACCAAGGCACAGAAGAGCAACAAGAAGGCACTCATCTTGAAGATGTTCTTGAAAAGTTGGTTCTTTCTGATGATGCCTAACACTTCAAAAGGTGATTCTGAGAAGCCACAGCAAAGTTGACAAACAGTCGAGTGAGCCAGCTGATCAAACTCACTCAGCTGAACTTGCCAACACCCCCAGCATTGATCAAGGGGGAACACCAGCAGAAAGATTTATGGATCCAACACATGCAGAAGCAAAACAGTCGTCACAAGGACAAGGGACTGCAAGTGAACTTCACCGATCTCTCTATAACAATGAGATTGCTGAAAAAGAAAAAGAATAGGAAAAGGAAGAGAAAAAGGAAGAAAAGCAGGGTGATGCATTTGCCCAAACAAAAAATGAAGAAGATGAGGCTGATGCATCAGCACCAGCAGAAGATGATTCAGATAGAATGTTCAATCAGGATATTCAACCCCTGATTGTGGACATTGAGAGGCAGTACCACAGCAGGCAAAATCTGAAAACTGCATTAAGGAGTGATGCAACCTCCTTAAATCATAAAATTGAGGCCCTCATCAGTCACATTAAGGTTCAAAATGAGGTAATGGAGAGACAAGGCAACTTACTTTGCAACCTATAGCATCTCATCCCCTATCATGTCCAAAGTAATCTTGAGTTTCTAGCTGACAAAATTGATGGAAATCTCACACCTCTGGTGGATACATTGAATGCTCACACACAACAACTTCACCATGTAGGATGGCAAAGTAAAATAGATATCCGGCAGAGTGAAGCCAGCCAAGTACCAGCAGAGAAGCATTAAGACATTATGGTCTGACTTATAACCAACGAAGTCTGTGATGACCTTGGATAAGTCTAAGTTATAATTCAAATGATGAAATACATTGTCAAATATGGTGTACACTGATCTCACCCAAATCAAGGATCAGTGAAGTATAAGAAGTACCTGAAAGATCAAAGAAAATAACAAAGCAGTAAACCGGCAGAGTGAACTGACTATCGGCTGAGTAAAGACAAAGCAGTGAAGAAAGATCTAAAAAAAAGTCAGAAGAATCAATTAACCATTCAGGGAACGGCCCAGTAAACTTTACTCGTTCAGTTTTCAAATGATGAAGATCAAGCATTAAATGCATAATCAATTGAGGATCAATCAAGGACGGATTTTCTGATTGAGGTTTGAGGAAATCTGATCACTCAAATCAAGGAGAATACAATTAAGGGGGAATCAAGAATTAAATCAAGGATTATTCCCCACATTAAATAGCCAATGGACGGAAATTCAAATCAAGGATTATCAAGGCTATAGATAGAAGGCATTGACAGAAAAGAGAAAAGAAACGATTGAACTGATAAGAAACAAGCCAAAACTCTGTCAATTTGAAAATCCTTCTATCTGTACTTAAAGGAAATATCTAAAGATCAACTCAGCAAACAGAACTCAATTTCCACATCAAGCACTGAGATTGATCACAAGTCTGTGATATCTATTGAAAGATTTGTTCTCAAGGAGCAGTGATAGAGACTGAGTCACTGAAGCTTTTGAAGCCAATGAGTGATAGTCTTGCAGATTGTGAAGCTTGTGTAGCCAAGGACAATCGTACTAATGTATCTGTGAAAACAATAGTGAATTCTTCCAATCATCACAGGAGAAGAGTGGATTAAGGGATTACACCACAATGAACCACTATAAACCTTTGTGTCTATTTACTTTCAGCAATTTAGAGAAGGGACTTATCCGCTGCCCAGAAGCTTTTACATATAAGAAAATTTTTTGAAACTCCACTATAGTCATTCACCCCCCATCTGACTATAGTTTTACCCTTCTCTGGGACCAACAGTATATATATATATATATATATGTGGCCACCTTGTTTTTGGCGAGGTCGGGACATTAAAGCATCGAACTTGCTAAAAATAATTGAGCTAAAAGTCTTAATTGTTTCTGTTGAGCTCGATGACTCTGAATCGAAAAATACGATGTGTGGCCCCCTAGTTTTTGGCGAAGTTAGGGACGTTGAATGTTGGGCTCGCTAAAAACAAATTGAGTTGTAAGATCGGACCTGTTTAACTTTGAATCGAAAAATTCCAATATGCGACCCACCTTGTTTCAAGTAAGATAGGAGCTATGCCGTAACGAGCTTGCTGGAAACAAATTCCGAACCAAAGTACTAGTTCGAAAATTCCGATATGCGGCCCCCTATTTCAGACAAGATTGAGGACGTTTTGCGATGAGTTTGTTTGAAATAGATGTCGAGACTAAAAACTCGGTGCCTGTTTTGAAAATTTCAATATTCGGCCCCCTTGTTTTGGACAAGATTGAGATCGCGAGTAACTTGTCTGAAACAAATGTTGAGGTCTTTAACCGGGGGGATAACACTTCGGAAATGGACATTGATAAAGATTGAGGGCTTGATACGGACTTTAATTGATCCCGCCCCGCTTCAGTGAGCGGATTGAGTATTTGTACAAATCAAAAGCTTAGTTGTTGAGTGATACAGAAGATAGCTCTATCATTCACTTATAGTGAGGTGAGTTTCCAAAAATAAGAAAGCTCGACCCTTCATATCCGGGGGGTGAGTTCCCAATAATGAAGCATAATTATTCAAATTGTAAAACGGGAATAAATTTCAATGAGGGCTCGTACCTCAAGAGCTTATAATGAAAGAGCTCGTTCTGGCGACTTCATTCTAGCGGCCTCATTCTGTCGGCCTCATACTGTATCTTTAAAAGCCAATTGATGTACTCTGCTTGCTAAGATGGTGTTTCACAGCACCACCAGCATAGCAGGCACTACTAGAATACCTCAACCACATAACTGGGAATTCATATTTCCAAAAGGACAACACGATCTTTAAAATCCAAAGCTTGGGACGCCTCAGATTTTGGATAAATTGCATCAGCTGCAATGGGGAGCACGGTGAATCCCATCTATCAAAATATCTCTTGCAGCAACAGCAGAACGAGTGATCTGTGTATTTAAGACGAGACAAATGGATAAACAGGGTGGAAAAAAAGTGCCATTGCTTTTCATCCTCAGCCATACTATTTGCTTTGTCATAAATGTCATAAGCTCCTTCCAAATTGCCCAATCGTCTTTCCATGTTAGCCAGTTCTTTAACATGTCTAGTGAAGTTGGAAGCGGATCCGACACGTAACTGAATAATGGCAGCTTGTGCATCATCCTTAAAAACACAAGCAAAGCTTGTAACATTTCTATAGAAGGTCGCAAAGTCTCAAAGCTTCTACAGTCCTTCCCCTCATAGTATTTGCCAAGATCATTGAATTCCAGGATACAACTTGAACGTTAATCATACTCATCTTGTTGATCAACCTCTGTCCTAACCTTGAAGGGCTTCAGGCTAGTTGCTTTGAGTTGCCTTCCATTCATATGTCTACCCAAAAACCGACTAAATGACTCGAAACTATTACGCCTACTTCGCCTTTCACCATTAGAGGATCAGCTTGAAATGCTTTCTCGGTTTCTGTCTAATGAACAAAACGATCCCAAGCTTTCTGATGTAAGAACAGACTCTGATGGACAAAGTGAAGATAAAGACCCCTGTGTATCAAGATTCAACGAAGATCGAAACCCCGGAAGAATCCCATTTCTTTTCTCCTTTTTCCTCAACCTCCTCACTTTCACCGTCATCATTTTCCTCTGAATTCTTACATTTTGGTAATGTAAGCTTACTCTCAAAGGCCTCAACTAATTACTAGAGATTAGCGATTGAGGCAGTAACAGGGGACCTGATAACCTGGACTTGAGCCTTTATGATCAATGTGTCGGCATTAATAAAACCGTCCAATACTTCTGATACCTCTATAAATTTTTTTCCATCCCCAGTCGTGCTCTTTCTTCCAAAATCGATGCAAGGTATTGGAATACCTGTTGGAGATATCCCATGAAATGGGGTTAAAATTGTCAACTTTAGCGCGAATTTCGGATACGCTCCGGTGAGATTCACCGGGAGCTTATTACGTCTAAATATTCTACTCACGGAGTAGATAATGTTTGGCTTTGGAATCACTCGATTCGGATATCGGGTAAATGAGAAATTAATGCCTAAAGTTGGTTGAAAATGTGTTGGAGATAAGAGTTGAATGGAGTACATCAACTCCATATCCCACATTGGAAAGATGGGAGACTTGAGCTCCATATATAAGGGCTAGTGTATGCTTGTATAAATGTGCCCCAAGGTGCAAGGCATTTTTGTGCAGGAGGGAGGATTTAGATATTTCCACGCGCGGCTCGGCTCGTGCTCGTGCTTGTCTCGTGCTCGGTTCAGGTGTTACTATTAATTTTTTGGACAAAAGTTCGTTTGAATTTAACCAGAAAATTAATTAGTTAATCGTGAGGCGGTTGGAAGGTTCCAGAATAATGTGGAAATGAATTCTGATTAAATTAAGTCGGTCCGGAATTAATTTAATTAAATTAATTTCGAAATTTGATTATTATTTTCGGCCAGAATAACTTTTCTTGAGGGAAAAGTCGAGCGATTAAATCATCTGACCAATCAGAATTCAGAAGACACGTCATCCGACCAATCAGAATTGTGGAAATATTTGGCCAATTTTATTTATAATTTTTGGCCATATTTTCTTTTCCAAGGGGAAAAGTCTGATGATGTGTTCTCGCCAATCACATTCAAGCATTGACTCATCATCTCCACTATATAAAGAACCCCAATGATGAAGGTTGAAGCATCGAATTTTCTCTTGTGTCTTTCCACCACAAAGAGTCAGTCATATAGATCTAGATATTGATCGAAGAGAAGTCGGAGCACGATGTAAGTTCACCGGAGCTCGGATTTTTGAAGTGTCTCTAAATCCGAGACGTAAAGCCGTTGTATCTTGAGAGACATTTGCTACTACCGTAGGCACCATACCGGAGCAATTTGTCATAAGGAAAGAGTAACTACTCGCCTCGGTTTGTCTTAGTCCTTTATTTTGTGCATACTACATTTATTGTCTATTGTTTGAATCAGATATGCATGATGATATTTATTTTGTTAGATCTACTAAATAGTATGAATTGTACTATTCACATGATTTATTTTCTAGATTAATATTCCGTAATTTAATCCGTAAATCACTCCACACACGATACACTATCCCAACAAGCTTAAGACAAATTGATTCGTGTGTCTTAGGAACGTTTGAACTCTTTACTTTACAAATCTAGTCGATTTGCTGAGTTGCTAATCACCTTTTGTCGCACCGGATTTTGTGAATCCCTGATTGGCGTGAGTACCAATCTGTATTAATTATTATATATCTTGATGAAATTTTGGTGATACCGTTAATCGAATAAAGAGACAAAACAAAAAACCCTCTGAACTTGATTTTGGCGTGAATATTTTGAGCATCCAACTTGCTTATGGATGTGTATTTATTTAATAGCACCTTGTGCTTTATAAAAATAATAATAAGGGAACAAATATTTATTCCCGTGATCTGTGTGTGTTCACCTTTGGCTTCAATCATAGGGTCTCGATCCGTTGCAGAAATATATAATGATACTCAATAGAATTATTTAGTATCAATTGGTGCAGTATTAATGTGTTTTATTTAGTACAGTTGTGTTACAACTCTAATTATCTTGCTCACTTTCCTTCTAATGGAATTGAGTCGATTCCCGTTTAATGTTACGTTGTGAAGTAAATATATTTCCGTTAGTAGATGCTACTCGAAATCTCTGTGATTGGCTTCAAAGGTGCTGATTGATTTAATGTGTATTATAACATATTAATGTGCATAAACACACGGTATATTTATGTTGATTTTCTATGTTAACCTGCACATGTCTTTTGTGCCGCGGAGAACAATAGATATTGGTGTCCGTATGTTATATATCTGTACTTATGGTATATAATTTGATAACGTGTGATTTATCTGATGTTAGATTATTGACTCCGTTAGTGTATTCACATGTGCCCACGGGTCACAATTATATGTGCCACGCGTCTTGTGGATCCATTTTGAGAAATTAAAATTGGCCTTGCTCACTCGTGCGGCAATTCTGTTTAGAGGTGTAAAATTTTATTTGCAGTGCGTGGTGGTATCTATGGTTAAATCATGGAAGTTGATTTCTTTGATGTTGTTTGTGGTTTCGATTTCAACTAACCCAGATACTGCGAATTTTTGTCGATCTTCTGTTATTCGACAGAAATGAAAGGATACACCGAGGTGAATCCAACCTTGACTGTGTCTTTTTGTGACACAAGTGTACGTGCATGCTGTAGCACTAGATGTAGCACCAGTGACCAGTTAATCTCATCCCTTGGATGGAGAATTTCGGTGGTGCGACGAACGATGTTTTGAATGATCAAATTGAGATTGATCATTATGTTGAGCACAAAATGTGATGCTCTGTGGAGAGCCAGTGAGATTGGCTTTGAGTTCTGCGTACATGCTTGATTCGTCTGTGACACTATAACTAGGACTTACAATTTCAAATATGTTTATCCACTGATGAACATGTAGTTTGAAATTTGATCCTAATCACAAGTGTCAAGTATGTGTTGAAGCCATGTTGGCGAACTCACCGGTTGACCGGTAGAAAGGAACAAAGAACCTCTAGATTCGTGTAAACTAGAGGTAATAATAGCACCAGATGTTGATATGCCGAAAAGCGAAACTAAGGCTCTTGTTGCCTTGAGAATTATCAGAATGAATGTGAAAATAAACATAGCAAACGGATGAGATGTATCCGTAGTGATTGTAGAGGTGGATATGATGTATTGTTTCATGAGTCTTGCTAAGGGCCCGGCATCATTCATCAAACAACCACACCATACACACCTCAGGCAAGTGGTATTGCTACGTGCAAGAACCGAAATCTTAAAGAGTTGATGGAAGCTATGTTGATAAGTTCGGGTTTACCTCAGAACTTGTGTGGGGGAAGTTGTCCTCTCAGCAAAATTCATTCTGATCAAGATCCCTTCAGTGAAGAAGGATGACACCCCGTATGAGTTGTGTAAATGTTGTGGTTTAGCTACAGATTCTTGGAAATATGGGGGTGTGGCCTAAAATCATTAGTGCCTGTTGTTTTTGGTGCATCCTTGTAGATATCTTTCCTTGTAAGGAAAGTGGTAAAGAAGAAGCAAGCATGAGTAAGCGGACATATGAGTCTTAATAAGAGAGTGGTCCTCAAGAAATTGAGGAACATCATCTTAGTAAGAGGGCTATGACTTCCAAGTCCTTTGCTCTGGATTTTCTGACCTATATGGTAGAAAACGAACCCATGGCATATGCTGAGGCAATGTCAATACCAGAAGCTCATTTCTGGCAAGAGGTGATAAATAGTGAAATCCATCGTGCATAACCTCATTTGGAATTTGGTTGGTCTCCCAACGGAAATAAACCACTCGAGTGCAAGTGGATTTCTAGAAGAAGTTAAAGGTTGATGGATTTATTGTAAGGCGTTGTTGGTAGCCCGAGGGTATCAACAGAAAGAAGGCCTTGGAATTTTACTCACCAGTTGTGAGAATTACTTATATAAGGGTTCTCATCGATATAGCTGGAGTCTATAACCTAGAAGTCCATCAAATGGATGGTTATGGTGAGTTGAAAGAAAAGATGTACTTGGAACAACCCGAGGGGTTCATAGTTCCAGGACAAGAGAGTAAGGTGTGTAGACTTGTGAAGTCTCTCAGTGGGCTCGAATATTAGCCAGAGCAATGGCATATCGAGTTTGACAATGTTATGTTGTCAAGTGGGTAGGACATATATATTTCTACATTAAGAACACACCTATGTGATAGTATGTCTATGACATGCTAATAATCGGAAGTACTCATGAGAGTATCATGAATACGAAAATGATGTTGACAAGGAACTTCGATATGAAGGACCTAGGAGTTGCGGATGTGATACTAGGGATCAAGATCTCTAGAGTATCCGATGGACTTGTGTTATCACAAACTCATTATATTGAGTCTATTTTGAAAAGATTTAACATCTTTGATGAAAGTCCAGTGAGCACTCCTCTTGACCTAAGTGTGCACTTAGCCAAGAATAGAGGTGAACCTGTCGATCAATTGAGATATTCTCAAGTGATTGAAAGTCGGAGGTACATAACCGACTGTACACTACCAGACTTAGCATGTGAAGTGAATAAACTAAGTAGGTTCACGAGTGATCCAGATCATACTCATTGGAAAACCTTAAATAGGTTGTTGAGGTACATGAGGTACACTATGAGTCTGGGATTACGATATGCGAGATACCCAGCAGTATTAGAAGGATACTGTGATGCGAACTGGATATCAGACATGAAAGATTTGAAGTCCACCAGTGGATATGTATTCACGATTGGTGGTGCTGCTGAGTCCTGGAAGTCTACGAGACAAACGTGCATAGCTCGCTCTACAATGGAAGCCGAGTTCATAGCACTGGATAAGGCTGGAGAAGAAGCTGAGTGGCTTAGTAATTTCCTAGAGGATATTCCGTGTTGGCCTAAGCCTGTGGCTGCTATCAGCTTACACAGCGATAGTCAGTCCGTGATAGGAAGGGCACGAAGTAATATGTATAATGGTAAGTCTCGACACATACGCCGTAGACACAATACCATTAAACAGTTGATCTCTAATGGTGTGATTTCTATCGATTTTATAAAATCGAAGGAGAATCTTGCGGATCCGCTTACAAAAGGTTTAGCTAAAGATCAGATGTCAATTTTGACAACCGGAATGGGACTGAAGACTATTACGCATGTTTCCTTGTAGTGGCAACCCAACCATGTTGACTGGAGATCCTAAGATCATGGTTCAAAAGGGACAACTAAGCTATGAGGAACAGTCTAGCACTTACCCATTCTGAGAGAATAAAAGTGATGTCTGCAGAGGGTATGAGGTTAAGCGAAGCTTTTAATGATTCCTATATCTTGATATTCAAGTGGGGTAGGGCAGAATACCCTTGATAGGAGGTCACCTATGTAAGTGCGAAGTGGGGCCGCTTCTGTGGGAATTTTGAGGCTTGAATTCTCTAAAGCACTTTCTGAAACCAAGTGTTGTCCAGGGCCGAGACGGACACAACCATGAGAACCGAAAGATGCTAGGGGAAATATTGTGTGAGTGCTATTATCTTGGTTTACATTAACGGCTGAACAGTTCAAGACCTAGTTCACTGATTAGCCGAGTAAATCCGATAGTACTTCACTAAGGCAGGTTCAAGGCCAGAAGCTACCTCTCCTGATGCAATATTTTTCCGTCTGACTTCTCTTTAGAGTCTGCATTTGCATTTGCATTAATTTTCATTCATGTGGGGGATTGTTGGAGATATCCCATGAAATGGGGTTAAAATGGTCAACTTTAGCACGAATTTTCGGATACACTCCGGTGAGATTCACCTGGAGATTCTTACGTCTAAATATTCTATTCACGGAGTAGATAATGTTTGGCTTTGGAATCACTCGATTCGGATATCGGGTGAATGAGAAATTAATGCCTAAAGTTGGTTGAAAATGTGTTGGAGATAAGAGTTGAAAGGAGTACATCAACTCAATATCCCACATTGGAAAGATGGGAGACTTGAGCTCCATATATAAGGGCTAGTGTATGCTTTTATAAATGTGCCCCAAGGGCAAGGCACTTTTGTGCAGGAGGGAGGACTTAGATATTTCCACACGCGCGCCGCCGCCATCCGGCCGGCTCGGCTCGGCTCGGCTCATGCTCGATTCGGTTCGGGTGTTACTATTAATTTTTTGGACAAAAGTTCGTTTGAATTTAACCAGAAAATTAATTACTTAATCGTGAGGCGGTTGGAAGGTTCCAGAATAATGTGGAAATGAATTCTGATTAAATTAAGTCGGACCGGAATTAATTTAATTAAATTTATTTCGAAATTTGATTATTATTTTCGGCCAGAATAACTTTTCTTGAGGGAAAAGTCGAGCGATTGAATCATCTGACCAATCAGAATTCAGAAGACACGTCATCCGACCAATCAGAATTGTGGAAATATTTGGCCAATTTTATTTATAATTTTCGGCCCTATTTTCTTTTCCAAGGGGAAAAGTCTGATGATGTGTTCTTGCCAATCACATTCAAGCATTGGCTCCTCCTCTCCACTATATAAAGAACCCAATGATGAAGGTTGAAGCATCGAATTTTCTCTTGTGTCTTTCCACCACAAAGAGTCAGTCATATAGATCTAGATATTGAGTCGAAGAGAAGTCGGAGCACTATGTAAGTTCGCCGGAGCTCGGATTTTTGAAGTGCCTCTAAATCCGAGACGTAAAGCCATTGTATCTTGGGAGACATTTGCTACTACCGTGGGCACCATACCGGAGCAATTTGTCTTAAGGAAAGAGTAACTACTCGCCTCGGTTTGTCTTAGTCCTTTATTTTGTGCATACTACATTTATTGTCTATTGTTTGAATCAGATATGCATGATGATATTTATTTTGTTAGATCTACTAAATAATATGAATTGTACTATTCACATGATTTATTTTCTAGATTAATATTCCGTAATTTAATCCGTAAATTACGGATCTGTTCCGTAAATCACTCCACACACGATACACTATCCCAACAATACCTTCGTTTTTTTTATATTATAAATTGAAAATTAGAGAATAGAAAAACTTCCCTGAGTTAGACGCACGCCAGAATCCATGGATTAAAGGCCGAATTCTTCACGATCTGTGAAACGGCGAATTGCGGATCTTATTTTTCAATCTTCAGATCTCTAAACTTCGATTTCAAGTGGGCTTTCGAATTCGGGATTGAAATAGGCATCATCTCTTCTTAGCAAACCCTTCAATTCGATTCCAGCTCTGCAATCCTTGATTTCTATTGCCATATAATCATCAAAGCTTCATCAATTTTGTGTCTTGGCAATGGAGCCAAGATTATCATACGCAGCACTTCTGAGCACTTTCTTGCATCCAGGAGCTTGAGACATCGGAATACAAGATGGTCTCCTAGTTCTGCTGCCCGCTACTCTTAACGGTAAGGGGTGATAATCTGGATCTAGATGGAGATATTGTTGAGGTCTTGGCTAGAAAATCAGAAATGGGTGGTTTCAGGCCGCCGGAAATTCTAGATCTGGCCGGAAAATGTTGATTTCCCGGTAACGGAGACAACTGATAATACGGTTATTATCATGATGGCCTAGCAGTGGTATATTGAATGGATATCTGGCTATGAAAAGTGTATTGGAGTGGTGTTTTCCGGTGGTGATCGGTGGTGCTAAAGGATTCCGGCGGTGGAGCTTTTATAAGAAAAGAGAAATGGGACAATTTGGCTTTGCCATCTATTTTATATATTTGTCGTCCATCCCCCAAATGGGTTACGTTCCCCTCTATTTATAGAGGAGCCACCGACTAAAGTCAGTTTATTTACAAATAAGGACGCATAGTACATAATAGATATTAGCTACAGTAGCGGCCTGTATCCTTTATATCATTGTCTCACCAAACTTGAGGCAGTTCTTCCTCTAAATATTATGGTCGAGGTCACTGGCGGACCAGTTTATCGAATGAGATCACGTGTCGGCCCCCTAATCCTTTTTGTCATCGTATAGGGTTCGAGGGCTTGGAATGGATCCGAAGGCTCGCGGTCCTAATTCGGCCTGCGAGCTCGTGGGAAGTAATGGCCGGTGGCCTCAACCACTAATGTCGGTGGCCGGTCAGACCCGAATAAGGATCCGCGGATCGAAGTACGATTTAGGCATATCAAGGCCTAGTGCACACCATGGAATACATAAGACTACCAACTGCACTAGCATAGGGAACTTTTGACATATACTCCTTCTCATCTGCTGATTGTGAAGCATAAACAGACAAATGAACATTATATGCCATAGGAGTATCTATTGGTTTTGCAGCAGACATGCCAAATCTGGGCAATATCTTCTGTATGTAACCCTACTAAGACAAGAATAGCTTCTTCTGACTCCAATCTCTCCCGATTTCCATCCCTAAAATCTTTTTGGCTGCACCTAAATATTTTATTTCAAATTCAGCACTGAGAAGGTTCTTCAGATTTTGAACATCAGACTTCTTTTCAGCAGCTATTAACATATGATCTATCTTTCAGCTGACTGTGATACACACAACAGTCATATGGACACATGTTATAATGCAGCTGGATCATGTAACAGTCAAACCTTTTATACCACTGCCTTAGAGCATGCTTTAGTCCATACAATGACCTTTTTAACTTGCACACAAAATCTTCCTTACTAGGAACTTGAAATCCCTCTAGCTGAGTCATGTATATCTCCTTATCTACCTCACCGTTTAGAAAATCGGTCTTCACATCTAACTGCTCATGTTCAAGATCCTGCTTTGCCACCATTGCTAGTAACACTCTGATTGAGGTGTGTCTGACACTGGTGAGAATATCTCATCAAAGTCTTCCCCTTATTTCTGACTGAACCCTCTTGCAACCAAACGTGCTTTATACTTGAACCCTTCTGCCTTAGTTGTTAAGGGTGATTTTATATGATTTATATCGTTATATTTTGTAATAATTTCCTCCATATTCGTATTATTTGCATAGAAATTATGGGTTTAATCGAATTATTGAGCAGATGAGTTTTAAAAGTCTTTAAGTGTAAACTCGAGCTAATTTCGTGATTTTATTGGTAATTATCTATGGTTTTACACTTTGCATGTCTTTGTGGTTTTGTAGGTGCATTTACATGTCATGATTGGAGATTTAATGGAAGGAGGAAGATGCAAGTTGAGGATTGGAATGAAGATTTGAAGAATCAAACGAGCGTTCACTACCCATGCAGCCTGGACTGGCGTCTGAGGTATTGAACTGGCGTCCAGGGTGGCGGACGTCTGAAGATATGGACGAGCGTCCAGGAGAGGAAATTTGATTCAGAGTTTTGAAGATTTCAGTGGACGAGCGTCTCATTTTACATAGAACGGGCGTTTGAGAAGACTCGGCCCGACTCGAAGAATTTACACCAACTGGACGGGCGTCCAGAAGGACTGGACGGGCGTCCACGGCCGACATCAGCATAACCGACCTAGTTTTCTATAAAAGCAGCCGCATTCTCAACCCTAATTATCATCATATCGACTGCAGCCACCAAAGAACCCTAAATTCTGAGCAGAGGCAGGCTCGGTCGGCAGAGCCTTATGCTCTGTCGACCGAGGTTAGTTAGGTTTTTTTTTATTTTATGTCGTTTCTTCTTGTTCGATTCATGAGAATGGCTTGAAGCTGATCAAACTTGGGGCAAGCATGTGAAACTTTTCTGCAGCGTTTTTATTTCTTCCTTTGGATGATTTCGTGAGTTTTAATTAAAGTTGTTTCTTTTCTATGATTTTCATGCTATGCAATTTAAATCGAGAGATGTTTTGCTATTGATGTTTACTATGTGACGAGAGTCGGTGTAAACCTAGATCACCATAGGAAAGATTGGATCTTTAACCTATAAGTAACGAGAGTTGATTAGGTTGAATATCTAGATTGTTAGATTGAGAAATCTTGCACCTTGGTTTGAAAGCGTTAATCTTTAAGATCGAGAGATAAAAGATTGATAGGCGAACTTTTCTAAGATATTAGGAGTTCATACATTTGATAGGTGAATCACAATTTTAGTTAAATCATCATAAGATAATCTAGAGAGGAAATTAAGGGTTGCGGGATGGTGGATCATTGCTTGTTCTATGTTTAATCGCTATAGTCATTATCATGCTTTTATGAGTTTTATTGTTTTTCTCGTTTATAGTTTAGTTATGTTCGCAACTATCTTCCCTGGCTTTGGACTGACAATCCTCTGTCCAGTTTATTTTTTCGTTTTGTTATTTTAGGTTTTAATAATAATGGTATCAATCTTAGGAAGATTAATAAACTAGATAAACAACCTCGATTGCCTGTGATCGACTCCGGTATTAATCGCTATGCTACGATCCCTACACTTGGGGTATACCGGATTTATAAATTTATTACTTGTTTATTTTCATTGCAAAAATCCGTGACATTAATCATTCCTTCCTTCTTTTTGAAGATCCACTTGCAAGTAACAACTCTCCTATCAGCTATATGTTTAACTAGATCCCAAGTCTGATTCTTCAATAATGACTCCATTTCATCTCCCATGGCAGAAAGCCATTGAGACGCTTCAGAAAATGTCACTGCTTCCCTATAAGTAGAAGGTTCAAACCCATCCACTTCTTTTGCAACTTGAAGTGCATATCCAACCATATCATCAAAACCATACCTCTTGGAAGGTACCCCAACATTTGATCTTCTAGCTCTGCTGACAGCTATATTCTGCTGACCAATGCTTCCTGTTCGATGCTCTGCTAATCCTTGTTCAGGAGACTGGCTTGGATCAGACTCTGGTTCAGCAACCAGATCAGACGAGTGATAACTTGGATCTGCTGATTATTGCATATCAGCTGACTCCACTTGAAGCTCCATATGTTTCTCAGTCCTCTCAGATTCAGCACTGGTTTTAGATTCAACGGACCTCCTTATTGATGAGTTAATCATAGAATTTTCATCAAAGACCACATCTCTACAGAGTATGACCCTAGACTCTGCTGATGACCAAATTCTATACCTCTTAACTCCATCACCATACCCCCAAACACTCCTTTCTTGGCCTTTGGTTCCAACTTCCCTTCATTCACATGATAGTAAATTATGCTTCCAAAAACCCTTAAAGCTGAGTAGTCAGCAGGCTTGCCTGACCACATCTCAAATGGTGCTTGAGATTTATCCCTGTGTGAGGACTCTTGTTGATTAAGTAGGATGTTATGGTTACAGCCTCTGCCTAAAATCTTCTTGATAAACCAGCATTAGAGAGCATACATCTTGCCCTCTCCAGAAGAATTTGATTCATCCTTTCAGCTACACCATTTTGCTGAGGTGTATTCCTGACTATATGATGTTTGGCAAAACCCTCATCCTTCCATAATGTATCAAACTCTGGCCAGCAGAATTCCAGACCATTATATGTTCAAAGCCTTTTGATTTTCTTGCCTGTCCGATTTTCTACTAGAGTCTTCCACTGCTTGAAACCGTTGAATGCCTCACTTTTGTGTTTCATCATCACCACCCAAGTCATTCTTGAATAGTTATCTATGAATGACACAAAATATCTATGACCACCCAATGATTCCACCTTTGATGGACCCCAGCAATCAGAATGGATATAATCAAGTGATGCCTTTGTACTGTGTATGCCTGCTGAGAACTTGCTTCTATGTAGCTTCCCAAACACACAGTGCTCACAAAAGTCCAGTGTCTTGACCTTATATCCCCCAAGAAAACCTTCTGAAGAAAGGACTTGCATTCCTCTTTCACCCATATGACCAAGTCTCATGTGCCACAACTGAGTCTGCCGTGACTGATGAACTGCTGAGGATGCATAGCAGCAGAGCCAGATACAGTAGAGCCATGTAATATATACAAGGTTCCCTTCTTGACACATTTGAGGACCACAGCTGAATCTTTGTAGGCATTCAGCTCTCCACATTCTTCCTTGAAATTGAACCCTTTGCTATTCAATATACTAAGAGATACCAAATTCTTGGTCATGTGTGGAACATGTCTAACATCTTTCAATGTGCATAATCTACCATCCTCTGTCATCAACTTGACTAAGCCAATTCTCACTATCTTGCAGACCTTGCTGTTTGCCATAAAAATGTGACCACCATCTATCTGCTCATAAGTAGATTACCACTCCCTGTTGGGACAAATATGATAGGTTGCTCCAGAATCTAAGATCCAAACATCAACAGGATGTGTTGAATCCCCATCAGAATGCTCAGCAGCCACAGCTATTGTGCCAGAATTGCTCTCCTGCTGCCTTTTCTTCTTTGGACTATTGGACTTCCAATGCCCCTGCTCTTTACAGTAAATACAGACATCTATGGCTTTAGGACCTTTGGACTTCTTGGATTTCTTCTTCCCAAACTGTTGTCCAAATCCTTTCCCACTGCTGCTGACTACTAGTTCAGCAGCCAGATCGTCTGTCCCTCCTGCCTTGTGTCTCAACTCCCTAGCATGCAAGGCTACCCTCACATCCTTTAAAGCCACTGTATCCTTCCCAACTATGAAGGACTGCACAAAGTTTTCATATGAGCCTGGTTATGAAACCAACAGAATTAGGGCTGCATCTTCATCCTCAATTTTAACATCAATATTCCTAAGATCAAGTAATATTGTGTTCAGCTAATCCAGATGTTCCCTAGCAGACCTCCTTCATGCATCCTCAGACTAAACAGTCTCTGCTTCAGCAGAAACTTGTTGGTTAATGACTTAGTCATATACATGCTTTCAAGCTTTGCCCACAACTTGGCAGCTGTGTCTTCCTCATCAACTTCAATGATAACATCATCAGATAAGCACAACATGATGGTTGAATGTGCTTTCTCTTCCAGACTGGCAAAATCTGCTGAACTGGCATCTCCTTTACCAGATAAAGGAGTCCATAACCCTTGTTGTTTCAACAAGACCCGCATCTTGATTTGCCACAGACTAAAACTGTTTCTTCCAGTAAATTTGTCGATTTTTACGTTAACTGCCGACATCCATCTTGCCAAAGAATAGAACTTTTATGAGGGTCCCGGTGAAGATAAAATTCGTTCATATAGATGATTCCCAGAACCTCGCTCTGATACCAGTTTGTTATAACAGGATAGGGAATCCAAATGCAAGATAGATAATTAACAGATGCAATCTAACATAATCAATCACACAGAAGAACAGAACCAAAAGAACACAAGATTTAATGTGGTTTCGGCATTGTGCCGACTACTCCACGGACAGAAAGAGATATTTTATTATGCACTGAATTTCAGACTGATTACACCACTATACAATGATCAATACAATTGGTATTTATAGGCACAGATCCCTAAACCCTAACCGGCAAGAATCTTTGTCGGATTGCCATAAATGCCCCAGATGTTGGATCACTCTGCTGAACTCACTCAATTGATCATTGCGCAGATGTAGAAATCAGGTGTATCCAAAACACTCAGCTGACCTCCAGCAGACTGATCTCCAGCAGACTGATGACACCAGAAGAAAGCTTAGCAGACTTCCCAGCTGACTTTTACAGACTTGGATACACTTCTCAGCAGACCATCACTCTGCTGACTTCCAGATTAGTTCTACCAGATGTAGAGTTTAAGTCACTTTGCTGACAACCCTGTTTGGATTGGAATATTTGGAGGGAAAAGAAAAGATATGATTTGGAGGAATTCAAATTTTTGTGTTTGGTATGTTTTACTTTGAAAGAAAGGAAATGAGAGCAAGGGAAAAGGATGGATGAGGTTCTTTACAAATTGTGTGGTCTCGTTTCTTTTCAAAACTTGTGAGAAACGAAAAGAAACAATACATTTTTAGTAAAATTGGATTGACAATCTTTATATCTTTTTTTCCTTTCTTTCTGGTTCTATCCAAATATTTAAAATAGATTTCACAATCCTTAATTCCCCTCTTTTTTTTTTCTTTTCTGTCACTATCTCTCATTTTTCTTTTTATATAATTTCTTCAATCCAAACGGGATTAAACAAGAAGATAAATCACAACATCTTTAGTTCGATAAATGAATAAAAAGGAGTGAGCATGTGCATTTAAGTAGCACTCAGAAATGAGAAAATGTTTAAGCCCCTGGTGAACAATTTGAGTTTTATTAAACTTGTTTAATGTACATTGATTTACATCATATAGTACCAAATTACCTGTAGGTTTTATTATATGCTTCAAGAGTAGGTAAAATATTATTTTGTTAAGAAGATTGACGTGTCTCAAGAGTTTAATAGCAATCGCATCAGATTTTTTTAACGAATGCTCTATTTAATAATTTTATTTTTTTGAGAAACAATCTTTTATTATAAATCCAAAATGAAAGGTCCACGATTTACAGAGGAAAAAAAAAAAGAAAAAGCTAGAAACTTATTACATCATGCAACGTTTTACTCTAAATAAAACTCCAAGCTTCATAGACAACGCTTCTTCCTTCCAGAAACACCTATTTTACATTTTTAAATACATATTCTTCTAGTTTCAAAATCTCTATTCAAATATGAAATGAATCAGATTCTCTATTTCACATAATGTGGTAGATATAAAGGAAAATTTACGGAATATGGATGAATGCGGTAGATGTAAATGAAATTTTACATAATCTGTATTTTAAAGTCAAAAAATAGAGTATCTAATGTGATATTTATTGAAATCTCTAAAGATTTTTTAAAGGATTTACGGTATCTTCTGCAAGTGTTCTACTAATAAATCCCGTGCGAAACAGGTCTATCGGTGAAAATGCATGATTTCAAAAACAATAAATCAAGATAAATTGATATGCATTACACGAGCAATGGGATCTACACGGTAAATTAAAGTCTGGATATAATCTTGCGATGCGCACAAAATCGTAATCAACTGGTAATTTTGTTGCTTCTAGCTCTAACAGAGTAGACAAAACTTGGTGCAAAATTTCGAAAATCGATTTTCGACCTACAGTCAAGCATTTTGTTTGGAAAGTGTTACATAACACCCTCCCAACTACTTTGAATCTCTCTAAACGATCTATTAGTGATTGCACATGTCCTGTTTGCCATGATTCGGAAGAAAATGTTTAGCATTGTCTATTAGAGTGCCACATTTCTATAGCACTTTGGGGGGGATTCTATACAGGGAAGAAGTGGTAGAATCTTCGATTTGGTAGCATGACAAATTTCTTTGATTTGCTTTTTGTAACTGAGGATGAACAAACTTTGGCAAAAGTAACCTATCTTCTATGGTACATATAGGAATCAAGATGTTCTTGGGTTTTCGAATCAAAGGTTATTTATGTCCACCAAAGTTTAGCCTAAGTAGACAATGTATCTGTCTAATATGTCAATGCCATGCAAACCCAAAATGTTGGATTAAGCCATGGGCCAAGCTTGGCATGCTTTCAAGCCCCTCCCTCCTCGTCATTAAAGTTTAATATGGATGCCGCTCTTAAGGATGACCACATCGCAATAGGAGGTCTCGTTAGAAACAGTAAAGGAAAAATAGCCCATTCCTTCTCTCAAAACGTGGGACTGTGCTCAGATTCTTTCTATGGAGAGGCTCTAGCCATCTATCATGCTATGACCATGGCAATTCAGTGGGGATTTTTCGACATCATTTTTTAGGACGACTCCCTCGTAGTCCACCATCGACTTTCCGAAGAAGTTGAGGATAGATCCACTCTCGGGAATATAATAGTTGATTTTCAGTTGATTGTCATTACCTTGTGCCATGTTTTTCTCGCATCTCCTTTTCTTGGACTAAGAGGGTGAGAAATGCCTCTGCCCACTTGTTAGCGAAACAATGATGGTCTGTTGTTGGTTGTTAGTGCTGTGGATCTTTTCCACCCGTATGTGTTTGCTTAGCCGTTTCGACTGATTTCCCGTATTAATAATATTCCCTTCCCTTAAAAAAAATCAATCAATCAATCCTTAATAGAGATTTATTACATTTGTTATTTATTTTGTTAATATTTGACTCAAGTGATTTAATTACGCAATCACCATATTCTGTTTCCTAAAAACTTAGATTATTACGCATTTATCCCAATCTCGGCATTTTGGCTAAGATCAAGTGTAGATTATTACGCATTTAGTCTAGAGATATCAAAGATACTATGTAGAATGCACTCGTATGTAAATTCAATACACCAGCCACTTTTATTCTGAAAATGGAGAGAAATCCAACAGATTTAAACCATCTATATACCGGCCTAATAAAAAATTGTTCCTCTCCAAACCCAGAATTTTCAGCTGTTTATTGTATCCCTCACGATTTGATTACAGAAATACTTTTATATCTTCCCGTAAAATCCCTCGTGAAATTTAAGTGTGTATCAAAACCATGGATGTCACTGATCTCAAGCCCACAATTCGTCAAATCCCATTTCTCCAAATCTTCAAGGGATGAGGGCCAACATTTTAATCATCAGCTATTATTCACCACTAAGGCACCTAATTATTGTATGAAACAATGTTCTTTTTCTTCTGCATTGCATGATGATTGATGAGCCATCTACCCATGTTTATGATATTGAATACCCGTCTTAGAATCCCGATAAGTCTTTTTAGATTCTTGGTATAGTTAATGGATTGGTTTTTTTAGATATCGGTAAAAGGGAGGGGGCCATATTAAGAATTGTTGGTGATATAGGATAGTTGTAGTGTTGATATCAAAGTGTATAAGCTTAGTTAGTTGGTTAGTAACGGTTGTAAAGTAGTTAGTTAGTTAGCAGTTTAGTTAGCAGCAGTTAGCAGCATGCTAAACATATAAAGTTGTTGCCAACCTTCTGTAAACATACTTTTTGGATGAATAAATCTTACATTTCTTCCCCATTCTTCTTCTTTCTTCTTTCTCTGTTTTTCCTTCATCTCCTTCTTTAGTTTTAGCATGGTATCAGAGAGACTTCCGCATCTATTCATTTTTTGATTCATTCTTTTCATGAACGTTAGGTGTTCAACGTTTGTTCTTGCTGAAATTCTTTCTTGATTGCTTCGTTTTCTTGCTTTCATGGCAAATCAAGGAGATGTTACAGGGACTGTTAATCCCTATTTTCTACATCCAGGGGAAAATCCTTCGGATGTTCTTGTTCAACCTGTACTTAGAGTTGCAGAGAACTTTCTTTGTTGGAAACGTGCAATCAGTATGGTCATTTCTACTAAGGGAAAGATGTGTTTCATTGATGGAACCTTGCCAAAGCCTCCAGAAAATGAAAGGAATTATGAAGCCTGGACACAATGTAACGTTCTTGTTCATACTTGGATCATCAATTCTGTAGATCCTGAGATTGTTCAAAGCATAATGTGGTTACCAACTGCAAGAGAGGTATGGTTGGATTTGACTCATAGATTTAGTACTGGTAATGCTTATCGTTTGTCAAATCTGATTGAGGACATTTATACTACCAAGCAAGGCTCTCATAATGTGACTAGTTATTTCACAAAATTGAAAAGTTTCTAAGATCAGTACACCATTATAAGGCATGCACCTCCTTGTACTTGTGATGCTAGAGCCGTTTATAGAGAATATTATGACACAGACATAGTAATCAGTTTTCTAAAAGGCCTGAATGATTCCTATAGCAATATGAAATCTCAGGTTCTTATATCTGTACCAATACCTGATATTAGAACAGTGTTTTCCATGGCCCTGCAACATGAGAGTCAGGTAGCTTATTCTAGTTCCAAGAATTTTAATGGCAGTGTTGCTTTGTCTGTTTCTGCTCCTAATGCCTCTGGTTTTCCTCAAGAATCTGGTTCTTTAGCTTTAGTTACACAGTCTCAGCCTTTTTTTGGTAGAGGAGAGGCTCAACAGCAAGGCAATTTACTGCTGGATCACAGAACATGAAGGTTCAGTGTACACACTGTGGTAAAGAGGGTCATACCATCGATAGATTCTACAAGAAGTGAGGCTTCCCACCAGGTTTTAAAGGCAGAAGCAGAGGTGGTATGATGGCCAATTGTGTAGATTCTACAGATACACAATCCCTACAGCAAATGTCTACTTCTACAGATCCACCCAGAGTCTGTTTTGTCTAGGTCACAGTATGATCACATCCTAGGCTTGCTCAACAATGCTAAATTTCAAGATGATCATGTTCAGCCTCAGTCATTTGCTTTTTCTATCAATGTTCCCACTGATTCTGCTCCTCAATGAGGCAATTTACAAAAGTGGATTCAGGTGCCACAGACCACATTAATGTTCTGTACATTTGATGATCAATGCTACACCTGTACACATCCTCACTGTTATATTGCCTACTGGTGCTATTATTCGTGTTTCACATGTTGGACAAGTTAAGATTAATGAAAATCTTATGTTGCATAATGTCCTTTGTATTCCCAGTTTTTCTTACAACTTATTATCAGTGAGGAAACTCACTGTTGGGATTAATATTTCTTTGATTTTTCATGAGGATTGTTGTGTCATACAGGATACAAAGACACTGAAAAAGATTGGTTTAGCTAGGATCTCTAATGGCCTCTATATTTTGCATGTTGATTCTGATTCTGTACCATCTTGTAATGTTGTTTCATAATCGTTACTCTGGCATTATAGATTAGGGCATCTGTCTAATCCTAGGCTCAATGAATTAAAACATGTTATTCCTCATGTACAATGTCCTTTGGACAATGATTGTTTGATATGTCCATTAGCTAAACAGAATAGATTACCCTTTCCCCATATTACTAATGTTTCTAAGCAAATTTTTTATCTTTTACATGTTGACATTTGGGGACCCAATAGAGTTCCCACTCTTAATGGTGAATGCTATTTCTTATCCATTGTGTATGATTATAGTAGATTTTTGTGGGTTTTTTTTATATGAATGCCAAATCTGAAACTAGAACCATCTTACAAACCTTTTGCAATAGGATTCACACACAGTTTGGCACTTCTGTGAAAGTTATTAGAACTGACAATGGATCTGAATTTGATATGAAGTCCTATTATGCAGAAAAAGGTATATTCATGAAACTAGTTGTGTTAACTCTCCACAACAAAATGGTATAGTGAAGAGGGAACATCAACATTTGTTAAATACTGCCAGGGCATTGAGATTTCATTCCATTCTGCCTATGTCCTTTTGGGGGTTCTGTTTGCAACATGCCACTTTACTTATTAATTGCACCCCTACCCTTCTTTTTAATAATGAATGTCCATATTTTATGTTGTATAATAAATCTCCTAACTATGACTCACTTAAAGTATTTGGATGCTTAGATTTTGCTGCTACTAATAGTCAAGGGAGAGGTAAATTTGATTCTAGAAGCAGGAAATCTGTATTTCTAGGAATCCCTTCTCACACAAAGGGATACTTGCCACTGGACATACATTCCCAGGAAATTTTCATTCTAGGGATGTTATTTTCCATGAGAGCAAGTTTCCATTTGTAAATAATTCTGCCAATGATACAGTTGTTATTCCTATCACTAATCTTGACAATATGCAGTACAATCTGATGGCCCTACAACTACTAATTTTTCAGCTTTTAATGAGGTTTCTACAGAGTCAGTTGACAATCCTACATCTTCTGACCAGTCTAGAAGGCCACCTAGAGTGAGACAATTGCCAAGATATCTACAGGACTATCAAGTTAATTTAGCTACTAGAGGGACTACTTCTCATGATATTCTTAATGTTTATTCTCATGACCATATATCAGACTCCTATGAGTCCCTTGTCTGCAATATTTCTTCTAATCAAGAGCCAACCACATATAATCAAGCAATCAAAAGTGAGGATTGGATAAAAGCAATGCAGCTGGAACTAGATGCACTCCATAAGACTAACACTTGGTCATTAGTACCCATGCCTCCTGGTAAAGTGCCTATAGGCTATAAATGGGTGTACAAAGTTAAAAGAAAGTCAGATGGGAGCATTGAAAGATTCAAAGCAAGGCTTGTAGCTAAAGGCTTCACTCAAACAGAGGGAATTGATTACTTAGACACTTTTTCCCCTGTTGCCAAAATGACCACAATCAGACTCTTTCTAAGTCTTGCAGCATTACAGAATTGGCATTTACATCATTTAGATGTGAACAATGCCTTTCTTCATGGTGACCTAAATGAGGCAGTTTACATGAAACCTTCATTAGGATTGCAGACATCAGACTCCAACAAAGTATGCAAGCTAAATAAGTCTTTATATGGCTTAAAGCAAGCAAGTAGGCAGTGGAATGCCAAACTCACACAGTGTTTAACTCAGCATGGTTACTCTCAGTCTCATAATGATCACAGTCTCTTCACCAAGGGTCAAGGATCTACCTTCATTGCTTTTATTAGTGTATGTTGATGACATCATTGTAGGAAGCTCATTGTTAAGGGTGATTTTGTACGTTTTATAAGGATATATTTTATGTCAATTTCCCCCATATCTGGATGTTTTTCATAGAAATCGAGCTTTATAATTGAAATATTGAGCAAGTGGTGTTTTCGATAGTTAAATTGCAAAACGTAACGAATTATGTGCTTAAATTGTGATTTTATATTATTTTGGAATATCGTTACGCTTTGGTATGTTTTTCCTACATTGTAGATACATATTGTTGATGGAAAAGATGATTTTTAAAGAGATAAATTCGAGTGGAAAGGAATCAATCAGATTAATGGAAGAATAAAAGATATAAGGAAAGAAATCAAGTGTTGATCCAGCTGAACTGGCGTCCAAGTCCCGTCCAGCCTGGACTGGCGTCTAGAATAGTGGACTGGCATCCGGGAGAAGATTTTTGATTCAGAGAGTTTGGACGCTAAGTGGACGGGCGTCTGAAGCAAGTCCAAGGCATCCGGACGGGCGTCCACGGCCGACATGCTGAAAACCGACTTACTTTCCCTATAAATAGTAGCGCGGATCTCAACCCTAATAATACATTATTGAGACCTATTGATACACAATCATTAGGAGAAAACCCTAGGCGGCCCCAGCCCCCCTTGGGGAGGCTGGGGTTGCGATTTTTCTTGTTTTTCTTTCGCTTTCTATTTCGTTTTGCTGCTGTATGCGGAATGCTTGGGGCTGAACATGTTCAAACGATTTGAATCTTTTCCATCAGGTTTTTCTATTTCCAATATGAGTTTATGTTGTGAATTTAATTCAATGTTGTTATCTTTTCTTTGATTATGTGTTATGCAATCAATATCGAAAGATGAATTGTTGTTGATGTTTACCGTATGACGAGAGTCGGTGTAAACCTTAGATCACCATAGGAAAGATGGGATTTTTAATCTTGACATAACGAGAGTTGATAGGTTGAATATCCAGGTTGCTAGATTGAGAGATCTTACACCTTGTTTTAAGAGCGTTAATCTCTATAGATCGAGAGATGATGAGATTGATAGACGAATTATCTACGAGAGTAGGAATTCATACTTTTGATAGGTGAACCACAACTTGAATTAAATCATCATAAGATAGTTTAGAAAGGAAATTGAGGGTTGCGGGATCGGTGGATTATTGTTTGTTCATTGTTTCATCACCATGATCATTGTCTTGTTTATTTTCTTTGTAGTTTAAATTTTATCTTTGTTCGCAACGATGTCTTCCTGGCATTGGACTGACAATCCTCTGTCCAGTTTATTTTCCGTTTTAGTTTAGGTTTAATAATAATAGTAACAATCTTAATGAACTAGATACCCCGATTCCCTGTGATCGACTCCGGTATTAATCGATGTACTACGATCCCTACACTTGGGGAATACCGGATTTATAAATTTTATTACTTGTTTGTTTTGTTAGATAAAATCCGTGGACAAGTAATTGGCGCCGTTGCCGGGGAATCGGTGTTTTGTTGAATCTAATTGAGTTAATTTCTCTATTTTGTTACGATTTCTTTTTCTTTCAATAAAAAGTAGCGTTAAATAAATTGAGGTTTTTTTTTTTTATTTTTGCCGTGTTTCGATGACCGTAGGGTTAAGAATGTGCAAAAGTTTTTTTTACTCGATTTGTTAAACGTGAAGTGTAACCTAGTTTGATTCGGGGACATCGGAGGTTGAATTACCTGACCCCACGTTTTGTACGATCGAACTTTTGGATAAAACGGATCGTTTTAGCACTCGTTAGTATTTTGGCCATAACTTTTGGCTCGAGTGTCGGATTGGCGCGCAGGACCCCAATTCGGAAAGCTCGTTCCGACGCCGACGACGTGGTGAACCGCTACGGCCGTTCAACACTGTTTTCGAGGTCAAAATCCGCTGTTTTCCCTTCCATTTTGGGCTCAGAAGATTTCAACACGTTTTCCCCCTTTCATTGTTTTCTATTTTCTGTTTTAAATAAATAAATAAAGGATTTCTAGGGTTTCTTAAGTATCTAGGGTTTTGATGTTATATCTAGGGTTTCTGAGGTTGCTCAGGTGTCTCGTTTTGTGCTTTATGCTAAGACTAGACGGGAGTCTGCTCTCTGTGAACGCCCGGCCACTCTTTGTGGTTTCCAGACGTGCGTCCATAGTGAGTGGACGTCCGTTCATCCAACATGCACCTATTCTGTTAAGTCTTAGGGCAACTAGACGAGCGTCCGGTTTAATCCAGACGCCCGTCCAGTTCATAAATTCCAGGCGAACGCCCGTTTGAAGGAAGGAATGCACGTTCAGGTTCCCATTTTTCTTGACCTGATTTTTAATGCCGTATTTGACGTGGATACTTTCATATAAGCTTCTGTGGCTAATTATTTTTACGTAGATGTTCTGAACTTGCATGTGTACATCTTTCCATCTACGGATCCATGTTAAATAATTGATTAATTTCTATTTACATGATTCATCCATGCATGTTATAGTTAATGTCGGTTCTCGTATGCTATAACTGTTCTTATTGTTATTTAGTAGCTAATGTCGGTTTCCGTATGCTACATATCGTTGTGATGAATCTTGTGAGCTTTGAGACCTATGTGCTTTCTTGTTATTTTTGTAACTCATATGGGTAGCTACTGTCGGTTTTCCGTTGCTACCATTGCCTCTTATGAGTTATATCGTTTAGTATAGCTAACTCGTTGGTTCTCCATAATGCTATCACCTTTGATGAGTCTTAAGGCGCGTCTACACCTTGCATGTAATGAATAGTACGTCGTTTATCGTAAAGCTGTCATTATTTGGTAGACGTTTATTATATACATGTCGTGTTGCAAATGAGTGGGCTAGTTTTCTTTCTTTTATTTTTGCATATCATTTAGATGCATATCATTTAATTGCATATCATGTAGATTGCATTGTAATATATTTCCATGTAGTTTCACTTAGCCTAACTATTTTGTAATGTTCCATGTATATGTTCCATCTTTATATGAGCTTAATCTGAAAAAATCTCTATGACTTCTTTTCCATGTGAGACTCTGTGGCCTTTGTATATGCGTAGATGTCCTGTTCTTTCACCGTTATGGTTTTCTTTCCATCTATTGCAATCCATGTTGAGTAATTCACCTAGCTAGATGTGATTCTAATATGACTTATGTTGTTCCTTTTGTCGTCTATCTAGGGTGTTAGGGTTGTTAAAGGCACGTCTACACTTCACATGGCAAGCTTCTGTGGCTTTGCATAATCGAATTTTGTTACGCTTCTGTGGCGTTATTTAGTAGACGTTTATATTCTTGACCGTGTTTAGATTAAAGTGATATCTATGGAATTAGTTGGGCTAGTTTTTTCTCTTTATTTTCGTTTTGCCTTTTTAGTATAGTTGCATGTCATTTAGCTACATTGTATTTTCTTCTGTTTTTCTTTTTTATTCTTATTTATCTTCTTAGTGCACCTAGCCCGGCTACTTTGTAGTGTCCTCTATCCTCATTTCTGTATGCACATGTTGGGCTTATTTGTATTGTAAAGCTTCTGTGGCTTTATATTTGACGCTTAGATGACCTGTGTTTTCCCTGTGAGGTGATTTGTCCATCTGAGCAATTATATCATGTGCTTATTTCTTGTCTATAATTATTTTTGCCATGATATATTCCCCCGTGTTCCCCGAGATACTGCCATGTTTTTCAAGTGGTGCAGGTATTTTTTTTTTAGCTGTTCTTGTTAAGCCGGCCTTGGAAGTGAATACGGAGAGGAATACCTATGACATCTCGTGCCTCGGAAACGCGGATCGATTATCTATCCTTCTTCAGCCTATCTTCATATCATTATCAAATCAGCTAAGTTCTTTTATCTTTTCTTTAATTCTGCACAACATGAGGACATGTTGTAATTTAAGTGTGGGGGAGGGAAATGGTGTTATGTATCTACATTCATTTGCCATACTATTATATTTCTATGAAAAAGTGCTAAATTTTAAAAAATTTGTTTTGTCCCAAGTGAACAAAGGCATATCTTTATTTGAGTTTTTATATCATTGGTGCATTATTTTGCATATTTAGTAAATTTAGATGTCTCACCCAACATTATTTTTCACGTGCCATAGTAAATGATGAGCTATATTTTAGAGCTATGCCCATTTGATTAGAGATTTTCGATGATTATCGCATGATTCTTTGCTTACATACGAATTTTGAAAATTTTAATAGTTTGTGTTTAGAATTAAAGTATGACGTACTGTGAATATCTGAAGGTTTGAATGTGATAGGAAGGATATAATTTAAGGTTTGAATACCACTCTAAGATGAATTGTATGAATAATATATGTGTATGTCGGATGTAGCTGCCAATGATTTGAGTGCGGTAGAGCGTTATCACGAAACGTCCTATACCACTATGAGGTTAATAGCTCCCGACTGCCTGATGATAGTAGTCCAGCTAGGGTGTTATCACGAAACATCCTATTGCTGGGAATGAGGGCATATATGCTATATATGTGGAACTGATTGAACTATAAAGAAAAATTAGTGAATGGTAATGTGAAAAGATGGTTGGAAACCTTAGTTATCTTCTAACTATCCCCAGTATAAACTGAATGATATGTTGTAGGGATTATCCTCTGAGTATGTCAGAAAGGTCTTAAATACCCTTTATCATTCTTTTCGGAATATGTATGTTTTGTGAGGTGCATGTTATAATCGTTTTTATATTTCTGATCTAAATGGGATGTTGGCTAGTTTTGCTTGAATCAATTTCAAGTTTGGATTTAGTGGAAATTTATTATGGCTATGCACACACACTTGGGTGAACCTCTAAACTATTGAATATGCTTTATGGTTGCATAAATGTTTATATGTCTCGAGTCTTGATTTTGTTTTGTCTTGCTCGGGACGAGCAAGGTTTAAGTGTGGGGGAGTTGTTAAGGGTGATTTTGTACGTTTTATAAGGATATATTTTATGTCAATTTCCCCCATATCTGGATGTTTTTCATAGAAATCGAGCTTTATAATTGAAATATTGAGCAAGTGGTGTTTTCAATAGTTAAATTGCAAAACGTAACGAATTATGTGCTTAAATTGTGATTTTATATTATTTTGGAATATCGTTACGCTTTGGTATGTTTTTCCTACATTGTAGATACACATTGTTGATGGAAAAGATGATTTTTAAAGAGATAAATTCGAGTGGAAAGGAATCAATCAGATTTATGGAAGAATAAAAGATATAAGGAAAGAAATCAAGTGTTGATCCAGCTGAACTGGCGTCCAAGTCCCGTCCAGCCTGGACTGGCGTCCAGAATAGTGGACTGGCGTCCGGGAGAAGATTTTTGATTCAGAGAGTTTGGACGCTGAGTGGACGGGCGTCTGAAGCAAGTCCAAGGCATCCGGACGGGCGTCCACGGCCGACATGCTGAAAACCGACTTACTTTCCCTATAAATAGCAGCGTGGATCTCAACCCTAATAATACATTATTGAGACCTATTGATACACAATCATTAGGAGAAAACCCTAGGCGGCCCCAGCCCCCTTGGGGAAGGCTGGGGTTGCGATTTTTCTTGTTTTTCTTTCGCTTTCTATTTCGTTTTGCTGCTGTATGCTGAATGCTTGGGGTTGAACATGTTCAAACGATTTGAATCTTTTCCATCAGGTTTTTTTATTTCCAATCTGAGTTTATGTTGTGAATTTAATTCAATGTTGTTATCTTTTCTTTGATTATGTGTTATGCAATCAATATCGAAAGATGAATTGTTGTTGATGTTTACCGTATGACGAGAGTCGGTGTAAACCTTAGATCACCATAGGAAAGATGGGATTTTTAATCTTGACATAACGAGAGTTGATAGGTTGAATATCCAGGTTGCTAGATTGAGAGATCTTACACCTTGTTTTGAGAGCGTTAATCTCTATAGATCGAGAGATGATGAGATTGATAGACGAATTATCTACGAGAGTAGGAATTCATACTTTTGATAGGTGAACCACAACTTGAATTAAATCATCATAAGATAGTTTAGAAAGGAAATTGAGGGTTGCGGGATCGGTGGATTATTGTTTGTTCATTGTTTCATCACCATGATCATTGTCTTGTTTATTTTCTTTGTAGTTTAAATTTTATCTTTGTTCGCAACGATGTCTTCCTGGCATTGGAGTGACAATCCTCTGTCCAGTTTATTTTCCGTTTTAGTTTAGGTTTAATAATAATAGTAACAATCTTAATGAACTAGATACCCCGATTCCCTGTGATCGACTCCGGTATTAATCGCTGTACTACGATCCCTACACTTGGGGAATACCGGATTTATAAATTTTATTACTTGTTTGTTTTGATAGATAAAATCCATGGACACTCATCTTTGCAGTTGATCCAAGGTCTGAAGGATCTGTTACATGATGCCTTCACAATCAAGGATTTAGGATCCTTGAAGTATTTTTTGGGCTTTGAAGTGGCCAGGTCACAGCAGGGCATCATCATCAATCAAAGAAAATATTGCTTGGATTTACTATAATATTTTGGTTATTTGGGAGCTAAACCTTCTAAAACCCCCATGATTGCATCAGTTAAGCTAGAAAAGGAAGATTCATCTCTAATTCCTGACAACACTTACTATAGAAGTTTGGTGGGCAAGCTTCTGTATCTAGGAAATACTAGGCCTGACATTGGGTATGCAGTACAACAACTCAGCCAGTTTCTAGACAAAACAACTGAAATTCAATTGGATGCAGCTCATAAGGTTCTCAAATTTCTTAAAGCAGCACCATACCAAGGTCTATTATTTCCTTCTTCAGGCAAACCAGAAGTCAAGGCATTCACAGATTCAGATTGGGGCAAATGTTCTATTACTCGAAGGTCTGTTACAGGCTTTAGCATATTCTTAGGAGGATCTCTGATTTCATGGAAGAGTAAGAAGCAATATACTATTAGTAAAATCTCTTCAGAAGCAGAATATCGTGTCATGGCTGTTACAACAACTGAAATTCAATGGATATTGTACCTTCTACAAGATTTCCAAATTCAGCACCCTCAATGTGTTCCTCTTTTCTGTGATACTAAGAGTGCCCTTTACATTATGAAAAATCCAGTTTCCATGAATGGACAAAGCACATAGAAATCGATTGTCATTTCGTGAGATAAAAGTATCAGCAGGGTGTCTTGAAACCTCTACCAATCTGTTCATGTGACAACCTAGCTGATATACTTATAAAACCAGTGGACCAATCTACTTTGAATAGACTGTTGCAGTCCTATCCTATCAAGAACATCTATCAATCTTCTTCAAATGGTGATATAGGATAGTTGTAGTGTTGATATCAAGCTCTCAATGTCCCTACATTTCAGCTTGAGGGGGGATGTTGGATATAGGATAGTTGTAGTGCTGATATCAAAGTGTATAAGCTTAGTTAGTTGGTTAGTAACGGTTGTAAAGTAGTTAGTTTGTTAACAGTTTAATTAGCAGCAGTTAGCAGCATGCTAAACATATAAAGTTGTTGCCAACCTTCTGTTAAACTTACTTTTTGGATGAACAAAACTTGCATTTCTTCTCCGTTCTTCTTCTTTCTTCTTTCTCTGTTATTCCTTCATCTCCTTCTTTAGTTTTAACAAGAATGGGCGTCTTTATGTGCTTTGTCATCATTACAAAAAAAAGAAAGCGGATTTGTGGGTGATGGATAAGTGTGGATCAGTTGAAGAATCTTGGTCTATAGTGGTTTCGTTTCATTATGATGATGTTCATCATGGAAAGCTGAACGGGAGCGGCGGCATGAAACAAGTCCATTGCATTTCAAGAAACGGCGAAATTGTTCTCAAAGATAGATTGGGAGGTTTGGTTGTATACAATGTTAAGGACAAAGAATTTAGGAAAATTCAAACGGGCGGTTTCAATTTGTTCAATCAGGTTTTTGTGTGTGATGAAAGTTTGGTTTCTCCTGATGATCCGTAAAGTTTTGAATGTGGCTAGTCTTTTCGATTTCAAAATAATTTCAAGCCATTGTTCTAAGCATTTGCCCTGTTTTGTGAGACTGTAATGTTTGATCTTTTTATGTTAGTTAGCATCTTCAAATGTGAGAACGTTGATAGTTCAGTGGCCCTAAAAATCATTCGACCTAAGCAGGGGCGGCTGTAGAAATTATGTGACGCGGGTCAGAAATCGATAACGACAAATCGTATTACAAGTTTTTAATGCATTATATAAAAATATATGTATTTTATGGTAAAAGAATGGATATTTTAAATTTTTAACAGGTCCATGAATAAATATTAATACATATAAATTTTAAATATTGTAAAAATTACACTAGATTTTTATTTATTTTTCTTTTGGATCGAGGGTCAAGTGACCCAAACCCCTTCAAGGTGCCGCCCCTGGTCCTAAGGCACGAAATTTGGTAATGTGTTGTTACTTGTTAGTTGTTTTAAGTATTTTTTAATCATTTCGGTTTGTAATTTATTTTAGTTTGGATGTAGCTATTTAGAGTTTATGTAAAAATGGTTGGTTTTGTCATAAATTTTTTTAAAGATTAGGCTTGAAAAAACCAAAACCAACCTAATCCAAACCGAAACCAATTCGAACCAAACCATTGAGGTTGATTTCGTTTTGATTTGGTTTGGGAAACAAATTATGGCGGTCCAAACCGACCCGAGTCTTTCAAAACCAACACAAACCCATCCAGACAAATCCAAACTCACCCCTAACTAGTAATCGGTGTGGTACACATATAGTGTGGTTCACCGGTAGAGTGGTGTGCTGCAAATAAATTGACCCGGCCACTTAATTTATTTTGACACATAAATTGTATTTTTAAGTACAAGTGTTGCTTCCACTCATATTGAGAGAGGTGAAATGTGCCATTTCATTAATTAGGTAACTTCACATCAAAAGTTATGCAAGATTTGGTTGTGGATTTTCCACTCTGATAAATAAAGTTGGATCTTTCTTCCCCCAAAAAAATAAAATAAAAAATAAAAAAATAAAAAAAGAAGAAGAAAAAACTTATGCAAGATTACTAAAAATACAACCCCCATAGCAACTCTTCTAATGTAGCAATTTTGCTTACTACAAAATCCCACAATTCTATACATCAAGTGCTATATATTATGATCCACACAAATCAGCAAAATATCAGCCGACTTAGCGAAAATAGAGTACACTTTATACTATACAGCATGTTACAACATGTTCGGTTTTCCTACTTTTAATCAAGGGCCGCTAGAGGATATATATATATATATATATATCTCGAGCTTAGAGTTGAGGGAGCGAGGTCATGTACCGCGCGTTCAATGGTAATGTTTGTTGATTGGAATCCTGATGAGGCTGCATATAAACCGAAAGAAACTGAGGGGACGGCGCCATGGTGAATTTTCCATGCCCGTTTTGTGAATCCGGGTGGTTAAGCCATGACTTGGGGCCTTGGATTTCTTGTTTTTTCCTGTCAATAAACATATATGAAGTTGAAATAAACAGCTTATATATTCTGTTGTAATTCATTAAAAAAGCTTAGAAATGTATTCAACAAATTAAGAATGTGATATATAAGTTGAAAAGAATTGGATTAAAAAAATAAATAAATAAAATAATAAGAATACTTGCTGCTCCAATTAGTTGAAGAATGGTTGTGGGTTGTAGAAATATCTTGAGTTGCAGTAGACTCCATCATCTGTGAAATATAAGAAAGAAAATGTTATGGACAATTAATTAATACGATATATCACCAACATTATATCAAACAATCGTTCTCAACGAACATGATCGTTATTCTACAAGTTCGAAAGGGATCATTCATTCATAAGTTGCAACTTTTTAAATCGAGCCGAATCAGACTCAAATTAAGAAAGATATGAATAAGGATATACATATATATATATATATACCTTAAGCCTCTTCCCAGAAAGATATGAATTTTTGAAGTTATCATTTTTCTCTGAAGAGGAAGGAGAAATCCACAGGCTGAGATCAAGACTTTGACCTCTGCCTACTGCATCAAGGAAGATAATTAATTAATTTGTTTATTCAATAATAAACGCGGCGGCGGCGTCTTTGCTATGTATATTATTTTAAATTCTATTGTTTAATAAGCGTCGAGTATATATATATTAAAAATTTGTGTATGTATATATGTCTATATACCTTCGTCGGGACAAGATGTATCGGTATTCCATTGATAAGAGCTAAGCTCAAAACTCACAAGTGCTTCCTTTTCATCAAGTTCTGGGACTGATGTATCGAAAATCCTGCATCAAAAAACCCGGAGAAGACATGTATATGCATTTCATTAATTACATTAATCCAAACAACAAACAAGTTCTTCGAAATGATACTAGTATACTACCCACGAAACAGACGAATATATATATATATATAGTAATGAAACACCTACTTTTTAGCAGGAAAATGATGACGATTCAATTGAGCTTCTTCAACACATCTGTTCATAGTGCCTGATCTGTTGTTGTACTTTGAGGTCGAACGGGAGATTCCAGCATTTTGGCGTGGTCTCAGAACTTGAACAAATTCTTCTTTTGTCAAGTTCTTCATCTGCAGAACAGATCATTCAGGCATATTGTATCATTTTACGTGTATTTTTAATAATTCCAGACGTGTTTGTTCAAAAAATTATTCAACCTGTTTAATATCTTCTTCATAATCACTAATCTGAAAATTGATGTCAGCATCAACTCCTCGAAACTTTATCGCCGCACGATCATAAGCTCTGATGAACAACCAACCCAAATTTTTTTTTAAGAGAAATAAAAAACAAACAATCAATATATAATACATTTTCAGCAAAAAAATCATAGATGAAAATCAGTATTTGAATGTGATAAACCATACCTAGCAGCAGCATAAGCTGTATCAAATCCTCCTGAAAAATAAATGGCATTTTGAATAATTACTCGCATGGATGATCAAAAAGAGGAAAATAAGCATCCATAAAATAAAAATAAAAATAAAGTTCAAAAAATATGAGATTCAAATAGAGAAAATCTAAAAGGAAAGTAAATCTTTCATTCAGGATAATGTTTGCTTACACCCAGCACCATTATATCTACAAGGTTGTTACAACCATATCACTTACTCCAAGACATAATCTATTATGTGTCATTACTACATTAATCCACCAATAATACAGTGACACATAATTACAATATATCTCTATTCTTTTTCAGCCCCTCTCAAACGAATATGTGGATGAGTCACATTGAGTTTGTGCCTAAAGATGTCAAAGGTTCTAGCTGGTAGTGCTTTGGTGAAACTATCTGCAACTTGGATCCCCAATTGGTATGTAGGACACCGTCATTTCCTTGTTCAGCACCAGATTTCTGATAAAATGCACATCAACTTCTATATGCTTGGTTCTAGCATGGTAAACTGGATTTTGAGCTAGAGAATTTGCCCTTGTATTATCACACCAGAGGATTGGTATCTGAGGGAGTTGAAACTGTATTTCTTTGAAGAGCCGTGTAATCCATCTGACTTCTGCTGCCAGATTAGCTAGGGACCTATACTCTGATTCACAGCTTGATCTGGATACCACTGTGTGCTTTTTCGAGCTCCAGGAGACAAGAGAATCTCCTAAATAGACACAATAACCACCAATTGACTTTCTATCTATTGGACAAACAGCCCAATTTGCATCTGAGAATCCATGTATTTCTAGGGCTCCTGAAGGTTTAAACATCAGTCCCATATCCAAAGTTCTTGTATATACCTCAGAAATCTCTTCAAGGCTTGCCAATGTGATGTGTAAGGTTCTTGCATAAACTGGCTCAAAGTATTGACTGCAAAAGAGATATCTGGCCTTGTTAGAGTGAGGTACTGTAATGCCCCTATTACACTTCTATAGACTGTAGGATTTCTGCGAGGCTCTCCTTGTTGTGGCAGCAATTGTTTTCCAGACACCATAGGAGTGGGACAAGAATTAACATGTCCAAATCCCAATTTCTTGAGGAGTTGTGATGCATAGTAAGACTGAGTAAGATGCAATCCAGTTGTGTTTCTAGACACTTGCATACCCAAGAAATGTGACACAGGCCCTAGATCCTTAAGAGAGAACTTGGAATCCAGGACTTTGATGAACTTCTGAATCAATGTTGGGGAGTTACCTGTCAGTAGAATATCATCAACATAGATTAGTGCAAACAGAATCTGGCTGTCCTTTCTGAACATAAACAAAGAAGTATCACAGGTGGTTTGAGTGAAGCCCCAACAAAGAAGCTGCGATTTCAAGGCCTTAAACCATGCTCTTGAAGCCTGTTTTAGACCATAGATAGCCTTGTTTAATCTGCATACATACTCTGGCCTACTGGAGTCTTCAAATCCTTCTGGCTGTAACATACACACATGTTCTTGTAGTGGACCATTTAAGAACGCATTATTTACATCAATCTGATTGATGGGCCAATTCATGGACATAGCTATGCCAAGAACAATCCTGATGGTAGCCAATTTTGCTACAGGGTTGAAGGTTTCTGTGAAATCAATCCCATAGTGCTAAGCATACCCTTTAGCCACTAACCTTGCTTTGTGTTTAAGTATACTCCCATCTGGTTTCAGCTTTAACTTGAACACCCATTTACTCCCCATTGTAGTACAATTAGAACAAGGTTTTACCAGATCCCATGTCTTATTGTAAATAAGAGCTTTATACTCGTCCATCATTGCCTGCTTCCATTCACCACTCATCAAGGCATCTGATACACTAGCTGGTTCAGTTGGAAAAGCATGAAATTTAGCCACTGAGGCATTATAGATTTTTTGCTTGAAAATGCCACTCTTTGACCTAGTCTGCATTGACTTATGTATGAGGAGCATTTTGACTGTTATTGTGAGTGGAGGAGTGATGATTGGATTCTGTAGACTCATGTGTGGAGGATGATTCAAGGTGATCATGAGAGTGTGTTGGTGTTGTGGTGATTGGTGACATAGAGTGTGTGGATGTTCTGTAGGACTCAGACTCAGGACTTGTGTTTGTACGTTGGTCCCTAGTTGTGTGTGAATGAACTGGTGTAGTGACCAAAGAAGAAGCAACATGATTACCAATGTCATTTTCAGTTTCAGTAGTACATCTAAAGTCTGGCTCAGTCACTGATGTTGTGTGCCCCTCTAAATGAGTTAGACCAAATGGTAGGGAAGTGACAGCAAGGTCAGGAGTAGAAAGTTGTTGTGTGGAAGGACCCTGAGTAAAACCTTCATGATGTGATCGAAGATGAGACGTTTTGACTTGGAGTCCATTTACGTTAACATTTATCCCACATTGTTTCCGTGGAAGATTTTATTAGAATTTTATTTGTATTAATTTCTTTTATTTTTATTTTTATTTCTATTAAATAAGTTTGTCCCACGTTGATTTGGGAGTAGTTTATGTCTTTTATTCTAGCCTATAAAAAGGGTTTAGTTGTAATTTTTTTTATCATACAAATTTTTATATATTATATTTGAAGCTTTTAAGCTTTGGTGAGTTTTCTCACGTTAGTGTTTGGTGGATTCCAAACGGGACTTATCGAGGTTGTGAGCGAACCTTGTGGGTGTCCATTGTACCAAGATTTTTAGCTACGTGTTAGCTAAGGGTCGCGGTGCTCATCTTATTGGTGCATTCAGTCAAGTCCTCGGGCATTTTCGGATCTGATTCGTCTACGGATCATATCAGTTGGTATCAGAGCCAGACATTGACGGTATCCAAATATCCCTTTTTATTTTCTGCATATTGTTTTCCTTTCAATATCAAAAAATAATAATAATAATAATAATATTCCGGCAAATTTTTGTTCTTCGTATATCTAAACCCTAATTTTTTACCCTGTTTGTCAACCCCAGCAACACGACATGACCTTTTATATCACAATCCTTTAAGAATTTTATCTAATTTGCCTTGAGAAGCTTCCGATCTTTTGTTTGCCGCAAATTCTACCTGGCCAAAATTCTTTGTTTTTGTTTTCCTGCGTTAGTACTTGCATTGTACAAATTATTGTGATAGTTGATAGTGAAAATAAAAAGTCAACTCAAAATCTTGTTTTCGGCTGGAGTTATATAAAAAACAAGGTACGGCTTAAAAAAAAAGAAAAACATTGCCGAATAGTTTTTGTTTGGTCATTCTGGAGCTCTTGTGTAATGTCAAAGGAGAGTCAATTAGATTCATATTTTCGGATATTTGCGGATGCGCAACAAAATGTGTTGGATCGACAATTTAAGAAAATAGAACAGCGTTTTGATCATATGATTGATGAGATGAAGAATATGTTAAAGGGAGTAACTGAGCAATCTAATCGTGGTGGTAGAGATAACCACAGTGGTAGACGTAGTCGTGGTGGTAAAAGTAACCGTGATGGTACAGATTTTAAGACAACTTCCCCAGAGCTGTTTTCTGTTTTTTGCGGTCATTGTCATGGGAGTGATCATCACTATTATGATTGCCCAAATCTAATGCAGAAAAATACGTAGTTTACGTGAGACGTCACCTACGGACGACCAGGTGAATGTTAGTATCCCTCAGAAGATTGTAGAGGACACCGTGGAGATTGTTAGCACTCGAGAGAAGGTGGTTGTTGGAGCAAAATTAGTGGAGGTAGTCCAAGAGTCGATCGTGGCAGAGGTGATCCCCGAGGCAAATGGTGAAGTTGGTCCTACTTCACCGACTACTTGCTCGAGTTTTATTGTGTCTTCTTTTCATGCACATGATGATCATCCAGTTGAGGTCCACCCTAAGTTATTTGATCTACCTACTCCAGGCCCTACATTGCCTATGGATGTTCTTGTTCCTGTAGACATTGATGGCAAACCGGAGCACACTTTCATTGATCTTTTTGCGGTTTATCCAGATTCTCATCCCTATGCTTATGTTGCAGCTCCAGAGAACATTATTTGCATTGAGCACTCACGACATTACCATGCATTGGTTTCCTTGGTGTTGTACTCATCATCAGCTCGACGCTCTAGTGATTTGAAGCCGTATTTACGCCTTGTATTTGATCCAGGCATCTCGTTGGTGTTTGTTATTGGTTTGGCCTGTTTTGTCCTTGTTGCTGCTTTCTACGACATCCTTTTGATTCGAGGTCGAATCCTTTCCAACCGGGAGGGAATGATGTGATTGAAGATGAGACGTTTTGGCTTGGAGTCCATTTACGTTATCATTTATCCCACATTGTTTCCGTGGAAGATTTTATTAGTATTTATTTCTTTTATTTTTTATTTTTATTTCTATTAAATAAGTTTGTCCCACATTGATTTGGGGATAGTTTATGTCTTTCTAGCCTATAAAAAGGCTTTAGTTGTAATTTTTTTATCAGACAAATTTTGATATATTATATTTGAAGCTTTTAAGCTTTGGTGAGTTTTCTCACGTTAGTGTTTGGTGGATTCCAAACCGACGTTTGGTGGATTCCAAAACGTTTGGTGGATTCCAAACGGGACTTATCGAGGTTGTGAGCGAACCTTGTGGGTGTCCATTATACCAAGATTTTTAGCAACGGGTTAGCTGAGGGTCGCGGTGCTCATCTTATTGGTGCCTTCAGTCAAGTCCTCGGCATTTTCCGATCTGATTCGTCTACGGATCACATCACTTCAGCAAAAGAAAAATGTATTTCATTAAACTTAACATTATTAGAAATATAGATCCTACCTGAGGAATCAAGACACTTATACCCTTTATGGTAAGGACTGAGGCCTAAGTTGACACATTTATTGGTATGGTATTGGAATTTTTTAGTATGAAATGGCCTGAGATAAGGATAAACAGTACATCCAAAAACTTTGAAGACTTGGTAGTTAGGCTTTTTATGAAACAGACATTCATAAGGAGATTTAAGGTCAAGGACAGGTGTAGGAAGACAGTTAATGACAGACACAACAGCTTGAAAACTGTGCCACCAGTATCTAAGAGGCATAGTAGCTTGAGCAAGCATGGTGAGGCCTAATTCAGTAATGTGTCTATGTTTCATTTATGCCCTTCCATTTTGGGCATGGTCATGGGGACAAGGATGTCTAAAGAGGATACCATGTTGTTTCAGAAATGACTCAAACACCCTATACTCACCCCCCAATCATATTGAACACACTTAATCTTAGTAGAGAACTGAGTTTCAGCTAGGGTTTTAAATTGTGTAAAAGTGGAAAGAGCATCAGATTTAGCTTTCAAGGAGAAAATCCATGCAAACCTTGTATAATCATCAAGGAAATGTATGTAGTACATGAAGCCTTCAGTGGACTTAACAGGGGCAGGGCCCTGCCCCAGATATCAATATGAACAAGTTGAAATAAATGATCAGCATGAAAGGAGGATGAGGGGTGAGGCAAAGCATGAAATTTACCAAATTGACAAGCATCACAAAAATCCAACTTTCCATTAATAGAAGAGTTGCAATCATTTAAAACATGGTTCAAAACCCTAATGGAGGGATGACCTAACCTCCTATGCCTAGACATTTGGATCCTTATTTAGATCATCTACTACTACATACTTAGACCTAGCTGCAGCAGGCTGAGATGCAACTTGACTGAGATAAATAGCTTTAGGCTGAGTTTTGGAGTGAAGTGAGGTCTGGTCTGACTCATTGTCCAGTGGCAGAATCTGATAGAGTCCATCCTTGAGTTGACCCTAAGAACTATGCTCTTTGTTGACTTGTCCTTGACAAAACATATATCATCAGTAAATTCAACAGTTATATCATTATCAGACATAAGTTTAGACAAACTAAGCAGATTTCTAGTGATTTGTGGAACATGTAGGACAACATTTAGAACTAAGGGACCAATATATGTGTAGCATAGAATGACCAATGTGCTCAATGAATAAATGTTCACCATTACCAATTGTCAGTGCATCAATACCATGATAAAGAGTGTTTAGATTCAGGTTTGCCAAATCTGAGGTTACATGGTTGGTTGCTCCACTATCAAGATATCAAGCATGATCAGCTACAGAGCTTGGTGTGGCCACAAATGCTAAAGGTTGAGCAGGTCTTACTGGTGGATTCTGATCAACAGGTTGAAAGTCAGTCTCAAATCTATACCAGCAGATGCCCACTGTGTGTCCACTTTTATGGTTTTACCACACAACTGATACACCATCATATTTCAAGATGAAGATGACATACCACCACCTCTTCCTCTACTTCTACCACCTCTGGATCCACCCCTGCCCCTATAGGAAGTTTGACCGAACCAGTAGGTCTGGGGTTTCCTCTTCCTTGACCATTTCCACCTGTGTAGTTAACAAAATTGGCAGATGGATTGGACTGCCCCAAGGAGACTTGAGTTCCAGGATTGAATCTAGCCAAGAGTCGTTCATGTGTGACCAACTGAGACTGGACCTCTTGCCATGACAAAGATCCAATTCGAGCTGTAAGATTGACTATCACAACCTCGTATTCTTTATCCAGGCTCCCCAATGTAGTAAGAATCAGTTCAGATTTGGAAATAGGATAACCTGCTGCTGTGAGGTTGTCGCTATAAGATTTCATCAAGGCTAAGTAATCTGCCATGGATCGGGTGCCTTTCTCAGCCTTAGTAAGAGCACTCTTGTATTCAAGCATTCTTGATTCAAATTGATTATTAAACAGCAGTTCTAAAGTTGACCAGATTTCATGTGAGGTAGAGCAACCAATTACCTCTGTGAGCGCCTGTTCAGTCATGGAACCTAGAAGCCAACCCATAAGAAGATGATCTATTGAATCCCATTCATCAGTTGTGGATTCAAGGGCAGACCAGGGATCTCCGGTGGTCGAGGTTTCGTTCCCAGTAAGAAACCATCCAGCTTATACCCTTTGACCACTGGTAAAATCATATATCTCAATAGAAGGTAGTTATCTCTATTGAGTTTAACAGTGGTGACTTGATTCAAATGACCGTTAAAAGGTGCCGGAGTAAGAGTATTGAACGGAGACGTTGGACTTGCAGTCCTAAACGTGGGAGTGTAAGACTCCGATCGTTGAAACACCGGAGCAGAAAGCGGTGGAAACCCAGTACCGAAGCTCAATTCGGTCGCTGATGGATCTGCATGTGGTGGACATAGCTGGATGATGACGGAAAAGATCTGCCAAGAAAGTGTGTGGTTGGTGGTAATGTAAAGCTAGAAATGGGGATTCCAGTGACAATATGACTTGAGGTTACGATAGAGGAAGAAAGCGGTGGATTTTATGTGCTTGCTCCAACTCCGGTAATGGAGGGAGTGCCGGAACTCGGCGGCTGTGGAGGCTCCGACATAAACCTTCTCTGATACCAAGAGAAAATCTAAAAGGAAAGTAAATCTTTCATTCAGGATAATGTTTGCTTACACCCAGCACTATTATATCTACAAGGTTGTTACAACCATATCACTTACTCCAAGACATAATCTATTATGTGTCATTACTAAATTAATCCACCAATAATACAGTGACACATAATTACAATATATCTCTATTCTTTTTCACAAATAAAAAAAAATAGAGGGGATTTTATCTTTTTACCTAAATAAACTTGCTTCCGACTGTCCCTGCAAACAAACACAAAATCCCACTAAAATCAGTAGAGGGTAGAAAATCTATAATCGTTAAAACAACTCACTCAGCCACACATAAAAAAGAAGTCTGCTTCAATATTTTTTCTTTTTTAACTGCTCAACTTCATTGGTTATTATACGGTAAATTCTTTAAAGATCAGGGATTCAGAGATAAAGGAGAAAATTCATTTAATAAACGATAACTTTTTCCACAAATTAATTCATTTTATTTTAATTTTTTAATTTTAATAGTGCTGTTTAATTATAAATAAACTATTTTCTTCTACTATTTCACCACGATGCACATTGCACAACATTCTTTTTCTTTTTCCGAAAAAAAAATACACACCCTCCTTTTTTTTTCACTTAATTGGGTCTCTAACCCTGAGTACAGTCAGGTTATAACCTTAATGTTAACCGCTAAGTCGATAACTTGTTGGTTTGCACAACATTCACTTTAATGACCCGGGGTTAGTAATATTGTTCTTGTAACGCCCAAAAATTCAGAAGCTCCTTACATTCACATTTATCCGAGACAAATAATATTTTTACCGTAACTTCCCGGAACTCGGGTTTCGGAGCACTCTTTGATCAATGGTAGATTCAGTAACTATTTAGGTTTATCCTACTCTCTCGTTTGTCATAAAATGATTTTAAAATTTAAAGAATTCAATGCGTATCAAGCAGTTTTATTGTGGTTCTGGACCACCATGTCACACCTGTTCACACCAATAAAAACACTTAAAAGAAAGAGGTAAAATTGTAAAGACAAGAGATTTATATTTTACACGGCAAGAGCCCTATGTGTATTTCTGATTTCTTATTTGTTCTGGATCACCACGTCATACTTGGTTCAGGACCATAGTAAAATTTGTGTTGCATATCAATCTTATATTAAAATTAAAAAAAAAAAATATATATATATATGAAGGATTTAGAGATATATATATATATATATATATATATATATATATATATATATATATATATATATATATATATATATATATATATGAACCCGATGAAGGATTTAGAGATGAATTTTTTGTGCCTGTATTTGGTTTATACTATAACAATTTTAGACGTATATCCGTAATAAAGAAAATGTTTAGAAAGCCAGGCAAATTAGACTATGTTGCTGGACCGAATATAATTTGGTGATCTAGGACTTATAAGAAATCAAAAGATAAAACAGATGTTCCTATCGTGTAAAATATAAATATCATAATTTTATAATTTTACTCTCTTTTAAGAATTTTTATTGATAAACAAGTGTGATACAATGGTCCAGAACAGGGGCGGACCCAGCATAGGAGAGGGGGGTGCATGGACCCCACTCAATATTCAGAGCGAAATTACTAGTATACCCCTCTAATAATATTAAAAATATGTATGTATACATTTTCAGACACTTTTTAATGTAATTATGTGTTTAGTTCAACAACTTAAAAGCTTTATTATACACCCTAAGATCACTGGTTCGAATCTTAGGTGATGCATGTTTTTTTCACCTTTTTTTTTAATACACCTGAAAAATTTTCATTGGTAACCACTATAAAAATGCTGATAAAATCATATTTTGACTCAAGTAGTAATTGAATGTCTTTTTATAAGGCAGTCATATTGAAAAATTTTGGTAAGTCTGAGTCCGCCACTGGTCCAGAACCACTATAAAAATGCTGATAAAATCATATTTTGACTCAAGTAGTAATTGAATGTCTTTTTATAAGGCAGTCATATTGAAAAATTTTGGTAAGTCTGAGTCCGCCACTGGTCCAGAACCACTATAGAAATGCTGATAAAATCATATTTTGACTCAAGTAGTAATTGAATGTCTTTTTATAAGGCAGTCATATTGAAAAATTTTGGTAAGTCTTAGAGAATAAGAGCGCTTGGTCGGACTTTTTCTCTAAAAAGACCTAGACTCTCAGATTAATCGGATATATTAATCCTGGATACCGAGAACTTTAAACAATTAGAGAAAAAAAAACAAGTTTTAACTGATTGTGTGTCTTTCAAAAAAAAAAAACAACAAAAAACTGATTGTGTGATATTATGACACAAGTACAAATTCAAGGTAAAAAATTAATTTCAAAAGGTGATTTTTACCGTGTACATGTACTCGATTTCATGCATAGTATAGTATAGTATCATATAGTAAACAGACCAGATATGAGACTCCCATCTGCCGGTCCGACGGTAAAACGTGACTCCTCTATACTGCGAGCTTCTCGACCTCGGACCTCTCCGGCTCTTTTTCACCGCCGCCTGCGGCGGGCATTCTGGTGGCTGAATAACTAATTTCCCCGCTACAACGTCACTTGCCGCCGCTCCATCCACTTCCGGCACTGCCAAATTCAGCCAATGCCGTGGTCTATTGATCAAACTGAACTCCTGCTCCTGCTCCCTATCCTCCACTCCGGCAACCGGAAATAGCTTCCTCGTCTGTAACTCCTGTTGACCACAGTCATCATCCTCGATTTCAATTATTTGACCGTCGTATCTCGCTTTATTGAGGATAGGAAATTTAAAAGTGGTGCAATCAGAACCGTTGGATTCATCTTCGACGTCAGGTAAAACCACGGCGGCGCTGATGACAGAGGAAGCGTTTGAGTCGCCGGAGTTGGAGTCCCCGGTGTCATCAAAAGAAGAGTCTACTAATAACGCTAGATCCAAATTCAGATCCAACATCTCCTTTTTAGTACTCTTCATTCTTACACTTCTTTGCTCTTTTTTTTTTTTTTTTTTTTTTTTTTGTCGTTAATTTCTAACTTTTTTTTTCCGAATAAAATAAAACAGAATCTTACTCTGAAAATATCTTCTTATGGAAATGGAGAAAAAGATTAGAGTTGGAGTTGAGTTGAGAAATGAAAAATGGGTGCAAGAAAGAGAAACATATTATTGTTGGTATTTTATCATGTGTATATGAATCATTGTACAGAGTAGAGCTGCAACAGCCACATAAAATATTTATTGTAAGTCACTTATTTTATTAACATATCTTGTAAATGGAGTTTGGTCTAGTGATCAAACTGAAATAAAGATAAAAACACAACTGTTAAACCATTGATTATAATAATGAATATAATAATGAGTTCTATAATATATGATCGTTGATGTAAAATACATATTGTATTGTTTGTTGTGACGCAACGGTTGTGTCTATATTAGTACTTATCAAATCGATTATCATTTAACATCATACTATTTGAAAACCCTCCAATACATTGTTGCAAGAGCATCTGATTCCGTTTTACCAGAATCATCGTTAATTTAGATTGATTTTTTTTGGGAGATCGAGAAAAAGTAGTTCAACAGTTTATGTAATGTATTTGGAATGCGTAACGATGTGTTTAATATATCAGAAGTCTTGTAGTTCAACGGTTTATTTATGTATTGTATTAGAGTGCGTAATGATGTGTTTAATACATCACAAGTCTTCATTTTATATATTCATAAATAAACTATTAAAACATAACACTTTTATATCAGGATGTGTTTTGTGGTTTATATGTGACGTACGTTGGGGTGCAGATTATGGGATGGGAGATGACTTTTTTTTTTCTTAAAATATTGAAAGGTATGGTGAGAAGACTTTTTAATTTTAAAAGCCAACTTGGTTTCTTAATTTAGAAAGTAAATCAAAACCCTGTTCCGTCATTTCAATCTGTTTCCCTTTTCAGCATCATCAATATAATCCAGCAACCGTATTGGTCCACCCCCACTACCCACCCCTACCCCACCCCAAAATAGAATTATTCTTTAGGATTTTACTATTTTGGAAAGGTTGGTGGACAAAACTGATATACCGTGACACCTTTATTACTATTATTACAACATGTAAAACAATAAAGGAAAATTGCATCACGAGCTAGCTATGTGTTCTTTCTCTTTTACAATTCATAATGACCGACTTTTTTGTAAATAAAATTTAAGAAAATATAATCCATTTTTATTATATCTTAATGTAAAAAATCATTTTTTTTTTCCTCCGGAAACGAAAATATTTATTAATTTTAGCTAGTACAAAGTCATATCGGCATACATCCCTTCCAAAAGACACATATATCTGACGTGAAAGAGAAGGCAGCAAGTTTTGCGCAAGCTTGTTGTTTTCCCTTTCAACGTGCAAAATGATACAGCAGTCAAAACTACGCCGAAGCGCTATAATGTCCTCCATGATTGTTCTACACTCTATGGGAGGGAGACAAATACTATTACAATAATTTACAAGAGATAAACAGTCTGTCGAACACACTAGATTTTTTACTCCTAAAGAAATGCAACGTCGCAAGCACCATCTCAATGCACTTGCCTCCGCCGCAAGAGCTGAGCCGCTAATACACCTTGGCGATGCCCAAGCTTCCAAAAAAATATTGTTAGACCCAAAAAGCGCCGCTCCGTAGCCTGCAAGACAAGCATCCGATTTCCAGACTGCATCAACAAACACCCTCACTGCGGTACTTGGAGGGGCATCGTGCTGCAAATCAGGAGAGGGATGAAAAACATCCGAGGAGGTCCTCTCCGTAGAAGATGCCTGTAGAAAATCGTTATTCATCTCACAAACAAATGAAGCAGTATCAAAAAAAGACCAAAAGACATTATCAAAAACTCTTTTACACATCGCCTTCCAAATAGACCAAAAAACAAAGCAAGAAAGAATTACTCTATCCTTAATCTTGGCAAAATTAGAGGATGCGGCTATACTGTCCCACCAGGCCACTAAAGTTGACCTATCATTCGAAAAGCGTCCCAATGAACCCCAACGACTTTCCAAACATCTCTAGCAAATGGGCACCGGATAAAGAGGTGATCAACAGTTTCAACATCCTCCCCACAAGCTGTGCAAAGGAAAGCGTCTTTCCCGAATCGCCTATGCAACAACAGTGAGACCGGTAAGACATTTTTTAGACACTTCCACATAAAATATTTTAACTTGGCCGGGAGAGGTAGCACCCAAATAAGTTTCCTGTTGGTCCCTTGAAAAGGCTTTGGTTAAGTTTAGAGGAGGGTGAATAAACTTAACACTTAAAACTTTTGGAGTTAACAATCTCAAAGCAAGGTCAGTAGCATGCTGACTGCTCAGTAGTCTGCTGACAGTAGATATTACTGAATTTGTTGCAGCGGAATATATTCAAATTAAGCCTTATTACTTGTTGTTTAAATATGATACTAAATGTTAGATACTCAGCAGTGTAAGTGTGTTATTCAGTTGCTAGTTTCAATAAGTTGATGTGATCAGTATACTAAATGCAGAAATTAAATGCAGAAAGTAAGTAGGCAGATTTTATAGTGGTTCCGGGTGGTGTAATCCCGTCGTCCACTCTTCTCCGTGATGTTGGAGGAAATTCACTAGAGATCTTTGAGGTTGCAAGTTACAAAAATCCCTAAGTTGTTTGTCCTTCACCAATAGCTATGGCTTCACAAACTGAATATTTGAAATAGGTAGGATTGCTGCTTCAAAATATTCCACTGGTCCTTGAAGGATAGGATTGCCTCTTCATCAGCTCCACCACAAACAACAGTTCTTGACACCTAAGTGCTTCTCTGTCTTTAGTAGGTTTCTTGTAAAAGAAAGTTTGAATCAAGAGAATGATTCAACAGTCAGCAGCTTGATCAGGATGAAATAATCAGCTACTTGAGGTCTTCAAGTGTGTATACTTGATGTAACTTGATAGCAGGTTACACTTGAAGAGTTTTCTAGATCAGTAGCTTTAAGCTCAGTGAATGTCAGCAGGGTGATTTTCTTGATTATAAACTTGATAGCTTAAGATAGATTGTTGTTTTTTCATCGCTTGTATTGAATCAGGAGTTCTCTATTTATAGGTGAGAATCCCGTGACTTATGTTTGAATTTCAAAATAGCCGTTTCGGATTTGTCCCCATTCTGACTTGCTTTCTATCCTTGTACATAGTACTGACACAGTCAGTTTACTTTTTGACAGTTTTCAGTCTGTTCACCCTTTGACTTATATCCATTGGTTAATCCTTTGAATCTTTCCAACGTTCCTTTAATATTGACCATTGATTTGTTGACAAAATCAGGACTTGAAGTCTGTCCTTATCCTTGTAATCTTCCAATGTAACCTTTGATTGAATCGAGATTTACATTCAGCAGATTCCAGTGTATGTAAGTCTGCTGAAATGCTTGTCAGTCAGCTGTCTGAAGTTTGCTGTGTTTATAGAACACTTCAGCTGACTGTCTTTTATCTAACTTTTAATTGTAAAGTTAGAGTACACCATTTTAAATATAACTAAGTTCCAATCAAGGTATATGTAATCAGTTTAGGTCATCACAGACTTCTCTAAATTCTGATTCCATATCCTTGACTTTAAATACTAAGTTTGATCCCTTAGCCTTCAATAATTAAGTTGCACCCTCAGCCTTCATCAGGTTCCTATTCTAGTCTACTGACCTAGTAACCTTACTGACCTAGACAGGTCTGTTGATAAAGTCAGCTGACCTCCTTACAATGCTTGTTTGATCAAACATATACAAAGATCAAACTCTAATAAGCCTATACATTTGATCTAGACATCTTTTTGCCTTTACTCTATAACAGCTAGTCTGACACTCATCATTAAAACTTAAAATAAGTCCAACAATTTCCCCCTTTTAGTGATGATGCCAATACTCTCCTTACAGCAAAGCAAAAAGATAAAAGTAAAAATAGAACAAATTCAGTCATTTCTCATTATAATCAATTGTTCAACATTATCACAAACTAGCATCAGTAGAATGAAGTAAACATTGTAAGTATGCTGATCTAGCTTCAGTCTTTATCTTGCTCTTTCTTCTGATAATACTCGCATGATTTCTTTGACTACATCCTGCAACTATTGATTTTCAATTAGAGAAAAGTCAATCCAATGATTCAGATCTTTCCACCACTTCCAGGTTTCTGGTAGAGTTAATCTTATGGTGTGAACATTGAAGCACTATCTCATGTAGAAATATTTGAATTCATCTAGAGAATTCTTTGCTGATTGAAGAGTTCCCAATCTACCTCTTCCACCTCTGCCTCCTCTTCCACCTCTAGTAGAAGTTCCCATAGCTTTGACTCTTGTTTCCCAAAGCTTCATTCCCAAAAAGGAATCCAGACCCTCAAAATATCCCATACGATTGTAAGGTCTTTTCTTTCCATAGTAAAGCTGCTTATATTCCTTCAGAAGGTCATCAGTCAACTGCAACCTGCCAGGTGCAGGGTTCCTGAATGCATTAGTATCAGCCTCCCATTTCTTCTTTGCAAATAACCTTGCAACTTCCTTTGCTTCTGCTGTAAGGCCCTCTTCCCCCTTATTGACATCATCAACAAATCGGGACAGTAGACCATGAACACTCTCCTATGTGATCACTAAATTAGCAAGTTGACCCTCCATAATCTCTGTTCTTGTGTTAACTACAGTGATCCTTCCTTCCAGTGTTTGCTCCAGCATATTGATCCTCTCAGTGACTTTAGGATCCAATGCAGCAGGTTGAGGTGTTGCAGCAGGTTGAACTTCAGTAGTCTTGGATGTGTCAGTAAGTTTATCAAGCTTCTTTGTATAGAGGAAAATTGTTCATTCAGAAATTTATCTCTGTGAGTATTTCTTTGTTTAATGCCTCTTATATCTTTGGTCAAGTCAGCAAGTGCATACTGAGTGGAAGTTATGTTGGTTTCAACTGTTTCAGTGGTTCTCCCTCTATTTTCCACCAGATTGACCAAGTCTTCAAATCTCTATTCTTGTCTATTCAATTGAGCTCTCAACTGTGTGATATCATCCCTCACAGATTTCATTTCATTCAACACATGTGCTGGTACGCACCAGTCACATCTCCAGCCATCTGTTCAGCAACATCATCAGCAGGTTCTTCAACATTGTAGCTTGCCCTCTGTGTGCTGACAACCATGGCCCAAGTCCTATCCCATCCAGCAGGGTCAGGACCTTCTTCAACCACATCTCCAAAAATATCTTCCAAGATAGGATCTTGTGCAGGTGGAGGTTCCAAAACATGTACTTCCTTAAAAATTGGTACCTGAGCCTGTTGAGGTTCAACATCAACTCCTTCTTCCTCAGGCACTTGGAACTTCTCATCACTGAAATCATAATCCAGCAAGATGTTCATCCTCATCAATAACAGATGCTGACTATCCTTTCCTTCAGTAGCCTTAGCTTCAGTAGACTGCACTGCACTGACAGGTGTTTCAGCAACCTGTTCTATAACAATATTTTCAACTAGTGCAGGGGTTTCCTCCAAACCCATTGTAGGTTCCGACCTTTGTCCAGGTGCTGTCTGATCCTCAGCAGCCTGTGCCTCATGTTCTAACCTGTATTCAGGTGCTGTTCATTCCTCAACAACCTGAACCTCCTCAGAACGTGTGGGTGATTCTTCCAAACCCATCACCAAATCCAACCTCTGTCCTAACACTGTTTGTTCCTCAGTGATTAGGATCCTCTCTTAAACAAAAATAAAAGGAAAAACAACCAAATTTTCCTTTAGCACTCATCTGACATCAGCAATCTTTTGTAGTTGGTCTCCAACTTGAGTTAAGGTATCCTGAGTGTCAAAACACTCCTGATATTGAGCTGAATCTTCAGAAGTGATATCAGGCTCACTATGTTCAATTACCATCTCCGCATCCAAGTTTTCAGTCTGCTTGTCAACAGGATGTGCATCAGATTCTACAGCTAGTAATGTGTCAGACATACTAATCAGCCTGTTGTCTCCAATGTTTATTCCATCATTTATTAAGGCTTCCAAATCATGTATGGTCAAGTCCTCCATATCTTCATCCACAGTACCAGTCTGTTGTCCCTCAACAGACTTACCAAAGCATCAGCAGACTGATCAGCTGTTTCCTCAGTTGATCCTTGACCAGTTGCTTCAGCAGATGTTCCTTTGGCCACTCCACTGGACTCCCCAGGGAACATAGGATGATCATCATCAGAGTAAGATGATGAAGAATCATCACTATCAGGTGTGTACTTGGGATCTTTGAACATTATCTTTGCACTTTTCTTCCCTTCGTCCAATAGATCCATTAGCCTTGTCTGCAGCAGGGTTGTATTCACCAATTCCAGTAAGCATTCCACACCCAACTGATCAAATGCCCAGTCTTCAAATCCAGTCATTGGATCAACAGTTGGTTTTTGTTTTTTATAGAGTCCAAACTTCCATTGAAAATATTTTTGCACCTTTTTGAATTTGGGATCTACCTTCTCATTCTTTGATTTTTGTTCCCACTTTTCATATGGCATAGAGGAATTCTTTGGAGCAGATTGCTCAGCCTGTTGTCCTTCAAAGACTTCAACAAGGTGAGCCAATGTATCTATAACAGATACAAGCAGGTCAGGAGGTTCTTCAGGTTGAACATTTGTACCTACCACCTCCAACTGTTCCACACTAGGTTCCCCCTGACCTGTATGTATATCAGTAGGGTCTGCAGTAGTGTGTTCTTCCCCCTGAGTTGTAGCATCCACAAGCAGGCTCAGAACAGTTTGTTGTTCAACAACTGCCTCTCTAGCCTCAGTAGGCTCATCACTTTGTACAGGTGCTTCCTCAATAACACTTTCAGCTTCCTTTTGGGCCTCCAAAACCCTTAATTCCTTTCCCTTTCCATTCTTTTTCTTTTGTACAACCTCCTTCATTCTCTTTGCAGGTTGTGCAGTTTCAAGATCCCTAATAGCTTTTCTTCGCCTTGAATCTTCTTTCAACTACTCTCTCAAAACTTTAGCAGTAGTTTTCTTTTTGGTTCCAGGCTCAGCAGCCTCAGCAACAATTGGAGCTTCAGCAGATTCAACAGGATCTACTAATTGCTGCCTTGTCTTCTTAGGCTTTAACAACTCAGTAATCTTCCTTGTATCAGCATCCTTTCTCTTCTCAGCAGCCTTCTTAGGTGCAGTAGGTTGTGCAACTTGTTTAACCTACTCACCACCATCATCATCATCTCCATCATTGTCACTTTCGGTCCTTTCAGTATCCAAATCCTCATCATCATCCAAACCAGGGATGAGATAATTGATTTCCTTCTTATATCTAGACTTGTTGATCTTTTTAGGTGCCACATCAACAGTCTTCAAGTGGTTCAGTATGGCCTGCACCATGAAGCCCAAAGGTAGTGTCTTGGACTTCCTGGTTCCCTCTCTGTCCTCAATAATCACCTTCTTCATGTATTGTACAAAGAATCCTGCCCAATCAAACTTCATACTCTTGCATATGATTATCAACAGGTCAATCTTGGGTCCAGACAGTGTATCAAGGCTTCCACTGAATCCCATAATGTTTTTAGCAATATTCTTGCTCAGCAGATTATACTCCATTTTGATGTGCTTCACATTGATGCTCAGTGTTGATTTAATGGAATTGTTGGTCTTTATTATATCAACAAACTCCAGTCTTGACAACCCCATTGATTCAGGATTGGTAGGAGCATCATTTCCAGGTCCAAACCCGAATATCTCCCTCGAACAGGTTTGAGAAAATCTCAATCTCCTGGGCATTAACAGTGGTAGTGAATGCCTCTCTGTCATTTATAATCACAATGTTTCTCCCAAAATTTTGTAACATTAGTGTAAGAGATGCTTTCCAATCTTAGATTAAGAACATCCTCTAATCCTTCAACCCTTCTGATTCTTCATCCAATATTGATAGCTAAATCAGTCTTGTTAGCATCAACAACAAATCCTCTGACACTTTGACTCGTTCCAATATGAATATCATTTTTATCCACCATTGTAGATGAAAATGATGAAGAGAAAACTATGTAAATCTGTGTTCAAACTATATATCTTCAGAGAAAAACCGATCTGAGAGTTGTATATATCATCTCTGTAAATATCTGTATATATAGAAGAATAAGGTCGGTGGTAACTGTCAGAAAAAGCACTGTATGCGTATTGTGCATTTAACCTCGATTAAAGTTGAAGTGAATGTGATGTTGCCACAAGTCCCACTAATTGATTCCATAACGTGTAGTAACCATTGGATAATGTATCCGCAGTTATAAAGATAAGAATAATATCCAATTACTGTTGACTTTCAGTTAAGTTTGACTGTATTGTAACGTATAACTCAGCAAACTTGATCTTCAGTAGAGTTATATCTCAGCAGTCTGTTGATGAAGATGGCTCAGCAGCCTACTGACATGGTTACTCTGCTGATCTTCATACACACTAGTTTTGTCCAACTTATATAATACAAGATGAAGTTTAATACCAATGACTAATCTGTCAAGTGAGCTCATCCAACAAGACAAAGACCAATCCCCTCGGCAACTTCATTTGCTCAATTGTCCAAACTCATATAAGTACATGGAATTGTTGATACGAATGACTAGTCTGCTAAGTGAGCTCACCCAACATAGCAAAGACTAATCCCCTTGGTGAATTCCAGTACACTGCTGATTGTTAGTATCTCAGTCAACTTTTATGATTCCAAGTTCAGTCCTTAACTTAGAAAATCTTTCACTATCCAATGGTTTAGTAAAAATATCATCAAGTTGATCTTCAGTAGGGATGTAAAGAACCACCACATCTTTCTTTTCAACATGATCTCTTATAAAATGATGTCTCACATCAATATGCTTGGTTCTTGAGTGCAAAACAAGATTTTATGTGATTGCTATTGCACTGTGTTGTCACACATTATAGGAATTTCTCTTTCCTCAATTCCATAATCCCTTAACTGTTGTCTTAACCAAAGTATTTGTGCATAGAAACTTCCAGCAGCAATATATTCAGCCTCAGCAGTGGAAGTTGATATTGAATTCTGTTTCTTACTGAACCAGGAAACCCGTTGGTCCCTTGCAAAGGCTAACACAAGTTTAGAAGGGGGGTGGGGGGTGAATAAACTTGTCCCTAAATATGGCCCCAAAAACTAAATCTTAAACCATATTAAGTTCAACTAAAGCTTGTGTGGAGTTGAGCTAACTCAACTGAGTATAAGTCAATACCGACTTATCCTTAGTTTAGTTAACCGGCGGCGGATTAAATTAAGCCTTTATAAAATATAAATTATCAGATAATATGCTGAGTCAGTTTCTTGTGTTTGCTGAATGTGTGATCTAGATGATTATGACTATAATGCAATAAATAAATGCGTAATGTAAATAAACAAGAATTATAGAGGTTCCGGGTGGTGTAATCCTGTCAGTCCTCTCTTCCCCTGTGATGCGGAGGAAAATTCCACTAGAACTTTTTTGAGATGGCCCGGTTACAAAAAGTTCTGAATTGATAGTCCTTGACTAATCCCTAGCTTCACTATCTAAACATTTGTAGAACAGGTAGAATGGCTGCTCTTCAATTGTTTGAAACACTGGTCCTTGGATGGTTGAATTGCCTCTTCACCAGCTCATCACAAACATAGTCTTCCTGACTGCACTCAAAACTGTCCTTCACACCTTCTTGGTGTTTCACAGTCTAAAACCTTTGATAAAATCAAAGTTGAGACTTGAATCAATAACTATGATTCAATTGTGATTTAAGCTTTTCTTCTAGATAAAAACGGTTTATGCACATCTCTGATTTCTTCAAATGATAGATCTTGGTATGCTTGAATGCTAATGAACGCTTGACGAAATTTGTTGATCTTGCAATTAAGTGTCTAGCATGAATTCTTTTTGTTTTCTTTCCCCCTTGGATATTAATCTCTCTTGACTAAATTGATTCTTAGAATTCCTTCCCTTTTTTTTTTTTTTTTATGTGGTAGCATCGCCCTTTGTAACGATCAAGGCTAGTAAGTCCATCGGTCCACACAGTTGTCCATGTACCAGTAGAAGATTCGGCAGCTACCGCGGCCCCTGCTTCTTCAGGTGGAACTCCGGGATGAGGGGTTACTCGGAATGCTGCCAAGATATCAGGGCTCGATACCGTCAAGAATTCTTGACATATCTACTCATCACCCGATTCTTACTAATTTAACTTTATTCCTTCTTTTTTTCTTTCTAAATTTTTGTAATCTATGCAAAAAAGAAATCCGACAAAAGCTAATATTTAAAAAAGTCCAGTGGCGTGGCTCATTCTTTCCACTTGCAGCTTGACGGTGCAGCGGCGGGACCCGAAGTCTTGGAAAAAGGCAGAGAAAAGTAGCAGACTTATTATGGCTTTCGATGGTATATTAGATCATGGTTCGTAAAAGAATCAGCCTATTTATAGGGGTTATCTAATGGTCAGATTATATGAATTTGAATCCTTGTAGCCGTTAGTGGTCCTGCTTTCTAGCTTGTACGTTACTGTCAGAACGGATAGATTATCCTCCAATCATATCGCTTGTACTGCAACGGTTGGATTCTTCTTCAGTTTTACTTAAGCATTAGTTCCAAAGCTGATTTACTGAGAACATTGTCAGTTCTCAGTTCCTAAGAGCATTATCTGAGTTTTGCTCTTCTTCAAAATCTCAGTACTCTTTCTTTCATCTAACTATATTGATTTAATCAGAGTACACCATTTCAAAATAATCAGCAAAGACGTCATTGTCCTTATGTGTCTTAGCTTTCCATACAAGATCTACATAGTCAGTTCATGTTATCATAGACTTGCCTGAAGTCTAACTTATATAGTCTCGACTTAGTTTCATAAAATGAGTTTGAACCCTCAGTTCTTCAGTCTTCAATAACTGAGTTTGAACCCTCAGTTCTTCAGTCTTCAACGTAAGTCAGCTGAGTCTGTTCCTTCAGCGAACTTACCTATTACATATTTTCTTTGGTGAGCTCAGTTTTAACTAACTTCCAGTTTCTCGTTCAGTTCACAACCTAGAGCTATTACAGTGCTTGTCTGATTTAACTTATACAAATATCAGACTCTATTAAATCCTATACATTGATACCTAGACATCTTTTGCTTTGCACTACAACAACTAGTTATGACACTTTATCAATGAGGTCTAAAAACAATAACTGAGTAAGTGATGAATCGTCATCAAAACGTAAATTTTATTTCCAACAATATCCCCCTTTTTGATGATGTCAATACCCTCCTTAAAAGCAATGCAAAAAGATAAAACAAGATACGGTAAATAACACGACGAACTGAGAAACTGAGAATTTATTGAAAACTGAGTTACAGAGCTGGGTAATAAAATACAACATAATAAAAGGAGCTAATGGACACTTCTTTTTTACTTAACAGATAAACTGAATTGATTATCATAAGCCTCAGCAACATTCTTCATAGCAACATTTGTTGCAGTGCTTTCGATTCCATGGATGCTTACCCATATGTTCCATGAATCAAACAAATTATGCTTGCCGAAAAACTTACTCTTGAATAGAGTTGCGAAGGTAAAAATAGATGTCCTCAGTCTTTCATTGGTGGCTGTTTTTAATATTTTCTGAACAAACTCAGGTTCAGTCTTTTCAACCTTGTCTGATGCTTTGTCTAGAATACCATCCCTTTCCCATTTCACAAGTTTGTTCCAGTAATGCATGAGAATCTTTTGCATATGTAGGAATGTTTCTAGAGATTCTTGTCTTGATTCTCCTACTCTGGCTTGTAGATCTTTGAATAAGTTGTAGAGACGAGAATCCAAGCCAAGTCTTTTCTCAGTTGGCTCTGAGTATTTAGCAATCAACTCCATCTCCTCATCATTGAATTCTCCTCTTACTTTCTTCAATTCTGTTATCTTATCATCAATGCTTCCAAGCACTTATGGCATTTCAGTTGCATGGACTTTTAAGATACCCAAACTTTCCCCCTTATTGACATCATTTTTATCAATCAGGCTCTTGATGTATGCGTTCAGGTTCTACTGAGTTGATGCCAAAATGGTTTGAGCTACAACTGAATCTTTCAAGCCATTTTCCATCAGGGTCATTCTGTCAACTAGATTATTGAGAATCCCTTCCCATCTTTCTTGTGTTTCATCTCTCCTTGCATCATTTTCAATGGTTGTTTTACAAAGCTCAATCAGAATATTTTGACTGTTGCTAGTGACGATATCCATTTTCTTTTCCAGTTCGCTTCTTTCATTTTTGCTAGCCTCTAAGGATTTTAGAACTTTCCAAACAAACTGTTATCGTCCCTCTGAATTCTGATTATCTCATTATGATAGAACTTAATGAGGTCAACTTGAGTTGGTATGTCTTTTGAAGTTCCGGCTTGTTGTTCACTGACTTTGCTTTTCTCAGCCTCAATTGACTTAGTTTGCTTAAGAGGTGAGAGAACAACTTGCTTCAGTTTTTCCTTGTATTCTTCAGATCTTCTCCTTTCTTCAGATTGTTTTCTAATTTCTTCAAGATTCGATTGATGAACATTTTTTGCTGGTGACATTTGCACGTTGAATTTATCATCTGATCCTTCACCAACCCTGTCAGATTCAGTTCTTGCTATTTCTGCCACAGATTTATCAGTAGGAGACTGATAACCTCTTTCTTCTTCTTCTTGTTCGTCAGATACAGTTCTAGAGACTTCCACTGCTTTCCTCAGAATCACTAGAATCATGATCAGTATTCTGATCAGTTCCAGTTTTCTTTTCTTGTAAAGAGGCGAGAATCCCTTTTCGTAAGTTGGGATCTCCCTGTGAATCATTATTATCATCATCATCATCCTTTTTGGAACTTTCACCCGCTTTGGTTCCCTTCCAGTAACTGTTTCTGATTAATGCGTATCCACGATTTAAAAATTCATCGGTGTTGATCAGTTCGGATAGGTTGGTAATGTTGTAGAGATCAAATACCCATTTCTCAGTGACTTCCATTTGCACTAGCTGACTTCTTTGATTTGCGATAGAACTGAATTTCCAGATTTGATATTTTCGCAATCTCTCGTAATCAGCTGTCATTAGTTCTCCAAAATCAGGTGAGGATTTAGATTGAGTAACAATTTCCTCATTTCCTCTTGAGATCTCTTGAGTAATTTTCAGAGAATCCTCAGTTCTCACAACATCTTCAATTTGCATTGGGTCAGTTTTTCTTGTTTCTCCTCAGCAATCAATGGAATGACTGATGATTCTTTTTCAATAGCGGAAACTGAGATTATTGGCTCAGTTCCCAATTCTTTGTTACTAACAAGTTCTTCAGCAACTTGTTCTCTAGCTGGCTCAAGTTCCAGTTCAGCAACTGGTACTTCTTATATCATGGATCCAGTTATTTCTTCTTCATTGACCAGCTCATCCAGGTTGATGATTTCAGTTAGTCTCGATTCTACTTAAGCCCATTTTTCCTCAGAATGAGAAGTTGAAAATTCTTTGATTGATTCCTGAAATTCTCGTCTGGAAACAGATTTTTGAGGTGTGGATCTGGTCTTTGAAAGTAACCTCAGGATGTCCATTGTTGCTTTGTCAATTAATATTTCTTCACTATCAGATCCTTCATCGTTGTGCTCATTTCTCAGGGTTGTTCCCCCTGAGTGTCAGTTTCCTTCTGTATGTTAGCTTCAACATCTTGTTCTTTGTTGACAACTTCAGTTTTCTTCGTTATTTCAACTTCTTGTAATTGTGTAACAGGTTCTTGAGTTGGTAAGGCTTCAGTCACAAATGCTGAAACAAGTTTGGTGGGAGTGACTTCAGTTCGGACTTTTTGTGCTGGTCCTTCAGCAAGAACTGAAGTAGTGATTTATGTTGGTGAAGCTTCTACTGATTTCTCAGTAACAGGATCAGATTTGCCTTTTTCCAATTCTTCTAACTTTTCCCTTCTTTCTTTCAGTTCTTCAACTTTTTCCAAAGCTTCATCGCCAGTCAAAATCTTCTTCGATTTCCTGCTTTTCTTCTTCTTGGTTCACTCCCAGAACCTTCAGCTTTCATTTTTCCAGATCATTCTTCTTTGACAACAATCTTCCCATCAGCAACCGATGTTTCTTTTCTCTTTGCAATTCCAAAGTGATCGAGAATTCTTTGGACCAGCAATGCAAGAGTCTTCTTGAAATAGAATCGTCCTTTCTTGACGTCAGTCTTCTTTTTGGGTGTATCAATTGATTGTGCCACTATTTGATCAAAAATATATCTTTGCTAGTTGAAATTTTCTCCAAACCAAATCACATATAATAAGTCCAAATTTGCTCCAGAAAGATTGCTAAAATTGCCGGCATTTCCAATTATGCAATTTGCTAATTTCTTGGTGAGAAAATTAAATTCAGGTTTGAGTAGACTTGTGCTTCCGGTCTGTGATACTGTGGAATCTGTACTAATTGCTATATCTTTCCATAATTTGTCTTTCTTTTCTTTATTCAATTTGATGGATGACGTTCCACCAGATTTGTCGAAACTAAAAATATCTGCAATTAGATCTTCAGTGACTTTAATTTGTTTACCGTTGACAGATGTGGTAAAAGTGTGTGTGTCCTCTCCTTCTAAAGTCGTACTTCCGAATTCATAGAAATCACCAATGCTTTCTAGATAGACATTCTTCAGATTGATGTTAAACACAACCTCCAAACCTTTGATTTTATGTATTTTTGTTGCAATTTCCTTGGCAAGTGTTTGATCAGCATATTTTGCAATAAAATGATCAAGTGAGGTGATCATTCCAGGTTCAATACGGGTAAGAGCCATTGTTTTCTGGATTAGAATGAAAATTTGGAAAACTTGGGGATTATATAAGGTAATAAAGCAGATTCAAAAATCGAGTGTAAAGAATTGTAGAAGAAAATTCGAGGTTATTTATAAATGGTAGCAAGGGTAGTTGAGAATTGAGTGGGATTTGAAACGTCTTGTCGTAAATGTTGAGATTGCGAAAACGGAGATGATTGGAAAGGATGGACGGTTGAGATTAGATAAGGTCACGTCTTTTCCTGACATCCGTAGTTGGTTTTAGTAAAAGAGTAGGTGCGGTGTATCTCCAACTGTACATGTTCAGTCTTGTCCTTATAGTGAATTCAAAACTCAGTTGTGAATACGACTCAGTTTTGTGAATTACACCTTTCTAGTTCTAAGTTAATGATTTTCTCCTGCAAAGCATAATGAGGGATTTTTGGTACCTATATCTATTTGGGTCCTAACATATTAGTTTTAGATGACAAATTTTTGTTCTTGGCCTTATACCTTTCTTGACATTTTGACTGAGTAAAGTCAGTTTTCACAAACTTTTGCTGTTTTGTCCTAACAGTTTTTGGTTTGTTAAGTTTGTGAAACTGATGTGATGGTACACTCCAGTCTTCATCAGTGGGAAACAATCTCCCTTTCCCTCTGAGTCTATTATTCCATGAATGATCTTCATTCTTATATGAATATGACTTGAAGATTTTTTTAACCGATCTCTGATCAGTTTTTCCTTTTTCATCCTTCTGAGGTTTTCTATAGAATCTGTCAGTTTGGTGCTTTCTACCAACTGATTTTATAGTTCTGTCAGTTTGTGTTTTGGCTGTGCTGAGTTTGTCAGTTTTAATAAATTTATCAATTTTTTGAGTTCCTGACTGTTGTGTAGTCACAAATTTCATTGTTACTGAACTTGGTCCGAACTTAGAATTTTGCTGATTAACAAACCCTAAACCAGATCTGTCTCCAAATGGTTTTCCAGGTTTGAACTGAACGCTGGGAATTGGATCAACTGATGATTCTGTGATGTTTATTACTTCTATCAGTTGGTCTAATTACCTTGGTTCCGTTATTAGCCTTGATTAAATTGATCTCAGCATTCAATCTTGAAACTTCAACTTTCAATAAATCTTTTTCCTTTTTGACATTCTCACAATTCTTTTGAATTACCTACAATTCCTTTATGAGTATGTCTAAGGTTTCATTGAAGTCTTCATTTCTATGATTGTTCATGGCAGTGTGAGTGCTGGATGTATATGCAATTACCTCCTGATGTTTGATAGATAAACTTTCAGCTGAGGAATCTTTATCATTTAAAACTTGCTTCCCTTTATCATTGATATTTGCTTGTGCTACTCCTAGCAGTATAATTTCCTCATCACTTTCACCTCCAAAGCTTAAGGGAAGAATTTCAGCAATTTCTTTGGCTTTTGTAATGGATGGATCTTCAATAAGGGTTTCCGTCAGTTTTTCTTCTATGTAATCAGCTACTCGCAGCAACTCATTTTCTGCTTCCTCTGAGAGATCACTTAGTGATGGAAATCCTCTGGATTCACCATCATACGTGTTGAAGTCAATATCCACGTCATTACTGAAATGAGGTTCTGGATTTGTATGTGAGCTTGTAGTGCTGAACCTTTCAAATTCTTGATCCTGAAAATTAGATACAACATTCTGCAAATAATCAGTCAGGGGGTTATTAAGCCAACTTCTAATTCTAGATGTATCCATGAGGATTCAACTATATCCTTTTATAATTGATACAGTGAGGGGTTTTCAACAAATGGTACAAAAGATTGCTTTGGATCTCCTCCAAAAGGAAGAACTGCTCCGATATTGGAAAGGCAAACACAAGTTTAGAGAGGGGGGGGGGGGGGGTGAATAAACTTGTCCCTAAAAATGGCACCAAAAACTAAATCTTAAACCAGAGTAAGTTCAACTAAAGCTTGTGTGGATTTGAGCTAACTCAACTGAGTATAAGTCAATACTGACTTATCCTTAGTTTAGTTAACAGGCAGCGGATTAAATTAAGACTTTATAAAATATGAATTATCAGATAATATGCTGAGTTAGTTTCTTGTGTTTGCTGAATGTGTGATCTAGATGATTATGACTATAATGCAGTAAATAAATGCGTAATGTAAATAAACAAGAATTATAGAGGTTCCAGGTGGTGTAATCCTGTCAGTCCTCTCTTCCCCTGTGATGCGGAGGAAAATTCCACTAGAACTTCTTTGAGATGGCCCGGTTACAAAAAGTTCTGAATTGATAGTCCTTGACTAATCCCTAGCTTCACTATCTAAACACTTGTAAAACAGGTAGAATGGCTGCTCTTCAATTGTTTGAAACACTGGTCCTTGGAGGGTTGAATTGCCTCTTCACCAGCTCATCACAAACACAGTCTTCCTGACTGCACTCAACTGTCCTTCACACATTCTTGGTGTTTCATAGTCTAAAACCTTGATAAAATCAAAGTTGAGACTTGAATCAATAACTATGATTCAATTGTGATTTGAGCTTTTCTTCTAGATAAAAATGGTTTATGCACAGCTCTGATTTCTTCAAATGATAGATCTTGGTATGCTTGAATGCTAATGAACACTTGAATAAATTTCTTGATCTTGCAATTAAGTGTCTAGCAGGAATTCTTTTTGTTTTCTTTCCCCCTTAGATATTAATCTTTCTTGACTAAATTGATTCTTAGAATTCCTTGCCTTTTTTTTTATTTTTTGTAAAAGAATCAGCCTATTTATAGGGGTTTATCTAACGGTCAGATTATATGAATTTGAATCCTTGTAGCCGTTAGTGGTCCTGCTTTCTAGCTTGTACGTTACTGTCAGAACGGATAGATTGTCCTCCAATCATATCGCTTGTACTGCAAAGGTTGGATTCTTCTTCAGTTTTACTTAAGCATTAGTTCCAAAGCTGATTTACTGATAACATTGTCAGTTCTCAGTTCCTAAGAGCATTAACTGAGTTTTGCTCTTCTTCAAAATATCAGTACTCTTTCTTTCATCTGACTATAATTGATTTAATCAGAGTACACCATTTCAAATTAATCAGCAAAGACGTCATTGTCCTTATGTGTCTTAGCTATCCGTACAAGATCTACATAGTCAGTTCAGGTTATCACAGACTTGCCTGAATTCTAACTTTTATAGTCTCGACTTAGTCTTCATAAACTGAGTTTGAACCCTCAGTTCTTCAGTCTTCGCGAGTTTGAACCCTCGTCATCGGTCTTCAACGTAAGTCAAGCGAGTCTCGTTCCCTCGCCGAACTTACCAATTACATATTTTCTTTGGTGCGCTCAGTTTACTTTGGTGCGCTCAGTTTTAACTAACTTCCAGTTTCTCGTTCAGTTCACAACCTAGAGCTATTACAGTGCTTGTGTGATTTAACTTATACAGATATCAGACTCTATTAAATCCTATACATTGATACCCAGACATCTTTTTGCTTTGCACTACAACAACTAGTTATGACACTTCATCAATGGGGTCTAAAAACAGTAACTGAGTAAGTGATGAATCATCATCAAAACATAAATTTTATTTCCAAAAATTTCCCCCTTCTTGATGATGTCAATACCCTCCTTAAAAGCAATGCAAAAAGATAAAACAAGATACGGTAAATAACACGATGAACTGAGAAACTGAGAATTTATTGAAAACTGAGTTACAGAGCTGGGTAATAAAATACAACATAATAAAAGGAGCTAAATGACAGCTTCTTTTTACTTAACAGATAAACCGAATTGATTATCATAAGCCTCAACAACATTCTTCATAACATCATTTGTTGCAGTGCTTTCGATTCCATGGATGCTTGCCCATATGTTCCATGAATCATACAAATTATGCTTGCCGAAAAACTTGCTCTTGAATAGAGTTGCGAAGGTAAAAACAGATGTCCTCAGTCTTTCATTGGTGGCTGTTTTTAATAGATTCTGAACAAACTCAGGTTCAGTCTTTTCAACCTTGTCTTATGCTCTGTCTATAATACCATCCCTTTCCCATTTCACAAGTTTGTTCCAGTAATGCATGAGAATCTTTTGCATATATAGGAATATTTCTAGAGATTCTTGTCTTGATTCTCCTTCTCTGGCTGGTAGATCTTTGAATAAGTTGTAGAGACGAGAATCCAAGCCAAGTCTTTTCTCAGTTGGCTCTAAGTATTTAGCAATCAGCTCCATCTCCTCATCAGTGAATTCTCCTCTTGCTTTCTTCAATTCTGTTAGCTTATCATCAATGCTTCCAAGCACTTGTGGCATTTCAGTTGCATGGAATTTTAAGATATCCAAACTTTCCCCCTTATTGACATCATTTTTATCAATCAGGCCCTTGATGTATGCGTTCGGGTTCTACCGAGTTGATCAAAATGGTTTGAGCTACCCGAATATTTCATGATGTATGCGTTGAGAATCTCTTCCCATCTTTCTTGGGTTTCATCTCTCCTTGAGTTGATGCCAAAATCGAGTATTTTGTTCGCTTGTTGTTCACCGACTTTGCTTTTATCAGCCTCAGTTGACTTAGTTTGCTTAAGAGGTGAGAGAACAAATTGCTTCAGTTTTTCTTTGTATTCTTCAGATCAATTTCTTTCTTCAGACTGTTTTCTAATTTCTTCCAGATTCGATTGATCAACATTTTTTGCTGGTGACATTTGCACGTTCAATTCATCATCTGATCCTTCACCAGCCCTTTCAGCTTGAGTTCTTGCTATTTATGCCACAGATTTATCAGTAGGAGACCGATAACCTCTTTCTTCTTCTTCTTCTTGTTCGTCAGATACAGTTATAGAGCTAGAACTTCTGTTGGACTTATTTCTTAGTTTTGATGATGAGTGCCATACTAGCTGTTATAGTGCAAAGGCAAAAAGATGTCTAGATAAAATGTATAGGTTTATTAGAGTTTGATTCATAAATAGGTTTAATCAAACAAGCACCGTAAAGTGGCCGCGATTGATATCGACAGACCGGGTCTAGGTCGATAGGGTAGATAGGTCGCAGGCGGTCCGGAACCCGCCGAAGACCGAAGACCGAAGGCTAAGGGATCAAACTTAGTAATTAAAGTCAAGGATATGGAATCGAGATTTTAGGCAAGTCCGTGATGACCTAAACTGATTACATATGCCTTGTGTAGAAGGTCTAAGTTCCACAAGTTGGATGATGTTTGGAACTTGGTTATATTTAAAATGATGTAATCTAACTTCACTAATAAAAGTTAGATAAAAGTAATCACCGCATTATATTTTACGACAAAATAATGATGTTCGACAGATGATTGGTATTACGACGCCAGACCGATGAACCCGCCGATATATACCTCGATTAACTCAAGATTATTGGAAGATTACATGGATAAGAACGACCAACTACCTCGACTTATCAAGCAAATCAAAGGCCGAGATTAAAAAGACGTTGGGATGATCCTTATTTTTATCCATTGGATACAAGTCAAAGGGGTGGACAGGCCGCTTTGTCAAAAAGTAATCCCGACGGTGTCGATCCTATGAATAGTGACGAGAATGCGGTGCGGATGGGACAAATACAAGGAACGGTCACATTTGAATTTTAAATTCAAGTCACATGCACTCTTACCTATAAATAGAGGACTTTCAACTCGAAACAAGAGGATGAATTTTGGGAAAAATTTTAAGTAACAATACCGAGTGAAAAACACCCCGCCGAACTTACCGAGCTTAAGGCCGCCGATCTAGTTATCTTCTTCAAGTGCATTCGTGTTCAAGCCGCATCAAGCATACACACTTGAAGGCGCAAGCCGCCGATTACATCATCCTAATCAAGCCGCCGCAACCGAATCATTTATTTGATTCATTCTTTATCGTATAAAGAATCTCGCCGAAGACAAGTGAAGCATCGTTGGGTGTGAAAGATCGTTGGTTTGTGGTGGAGTGGTGAAGAGGCAATCCTACCCTTCAAGGACCAGTGGAAGACTCGGGAGCAAGAATCCTACCCTGTTCCCGAGTTTTCGGTTTGTGAAGCCATAGTTATTGGTGAAGGACAAGCAACCTAGGATTCTTTGTAACGAGATAACTCAAAGATCACTAGTGAATTTCCTCCAACATCACGGGAGAAGAGTGGACCGACAGGATTACATCACCGGAACCACTATAAAATCTCTCTACTTACTTACCGCATTTACTTTTTGCACTTAGTCATTATTCATATCAACCTTTGAATCTAGCAATCGAAATCACACACATACACTACCGAGTATCTAATACTTAGTAACATATTTAACAACAAGTAACAAGGCTTAATTTTGATATTATTCCGCCGCACAAATTTAGCAAATCGAACGTCGTCGCAGACTACCGTCTATCGCGGTTAGCTGCGAGGTCTCGACGGACTATCGAAGTATCGACAAGCCGCCGAAGTTGCGTAATTTGTTAACTCCAAAGTTTTAAGTGTTAAGTTTATTCACCCCCCTCTAAACTTAACTAAAGCCTTTTCAAGGGACCAACAATTGGTATCGGAGCAAAGTGCTTACGTTCGAAGGAATCCTACTTGTTGTACTTGTGAAAATTCTTTAAAAATTTCTTTCAAATTACCGATTTTCAAGACTTGCATCATGGACAACACACGGTATGCTAGAACTATGTTGATGTGTTCTCTTTGATGATTTGATGAGTATAAACGTCGAATGCGGGCATATCTTGCTTGCTACTCATGATGAGATGATGGATGTCTTGACCGAAGGACCACGGAGATTACAAAGGCAAGAATAAAGTGGGTGACAGAACCGAGTACATTCCTAAACCAAAGAGAGAATGGAATGCGAAGACGAGAAAAAGAGCAAACCTCAACAACATTGCTATTGATATCATCTACGAGAACCTTGGATAGCAATATGTACATGAAGGTCAAAGATTGCAAGACCGCAAAGGAACTTTGGGATAAGATTCACTTAATCCGTGAAGGCACCGATGCAATAAAGAAGAACAAAATCGGTGCTTTAAAAAGGTTTCAAAAGTTCAAGATGCTACCTAATGAAACCATTGAGCAAATGGAATCAAGATTCAATGCTATATCTTTGGATGAACTTACCCTACCGAGTGTAAGTTATTCAAAAGAGGAAGTAAACACCAAAATCTTGGAAGCTTTACCTGCAAGAGATGTTTGGAAAATGAAGGTGACCGCAATTGAAGAAATGAGAAAGTTGCATGAAGAAGATACCTTCAAATTGTTCTACGATCTTAAGGCCTATGAATTTAGCAAGAAGTTCGGTGCCCGAAGGCGAAAAGGAAGAGCCAAAGACCATCGCATTGGTCGCTTCACATCATGAAGAAACATCGGGAGGACAGGATGATATGCTAGATGAAATGCAAGAGCAAATTGCCCTACCGAGCAAGAAAATCGAATGATGAAGACCGGAAAGGCCCCTACAAGAAATTTCACAAAGAGGCCTACCGAAAGAAGGAAAGAAGAACCAAAGAAAGATAATGACTATCTATGCTTTCATTGCAAGAAACCAGGACACTTCGGACCCGATTGTCCCGAGTTGAAACAAGGCAAGGAACCCGATTATCTTTGCTTCAACCGTAAGAAGCCCGGACATTTTAGACTCGATTGTCCGGACCTACCGAAGACCAAGAGTCAACAAAGAAGACATGGCAAGAAGGCTATGGTTGCCGAAGATGAATCGGGATATGAAGTGGAATCTCGAAAAAGGAAATGAATCGATGACACAAAGACCGGTTGCCGATATGGAGGATTATGCTTTGATGGCCAATATGGATGAAACCGAGGAGGTATACAACACCGTATCTATAAACACTCCCGCCGGAAGTGATTGTGAATCAACCCGTGGTTCAAATCCTAGAAATTCGACAACAATGAGACTTTGGATGCCATCCTTAATCAACCGAGGATAATACAATCTGGTTATGAGGTTGTGAAGGTGAAAAAGAGGCTCTTGAGTTAGAAGTTGGAAGATTGAAAGCCGAATTAAGGGTTTTCAATGGTAAGGAAAAAGAAGTTGGACGAGACCGCGCATAAGTCCGTCGAACATCCGGCACCTCGAATCCGCTCGAACCATCTTGTTCCAATACCGCATACAAATCGGGAAAGGCTTATGGAGATAGAACCGGGCTTGGATTTGGAACTCGCAATCTAACAAGAGTGGATCCAAGAAGGTTACCGAACCTAGTACCGCATTTGGTCCTAAGTTTGTGCCGCACTAGATCCATCTCCTAGTAAGGCCTTTGAAGCAAGTAAAACCCAATGAGAATGCCTCAAGGAAGCAAAATCGAAGTCTCGAAGTCAACGACTCCTAGTAAAATGAATAAATCTAAAAATAGGATCGCCGTGCCTTCTAAGCTCGCCGATAGCGGACTCGCTACTAAGTCCGCTCGGACCACGAAGGGAAAGAAACGAAATATTCCAAGGATAAGAATCCTAAATCCAAAAATGTTGATCATTCAAGGGATACTTATCTCGGGGGAAAGGTAGATGTTCCCCGCCGATAATGATTGGAATATTCCCGCATCTAATGCTAGAAACAAGTAAGTATAACCATACTACTAGGGTAAAACCTAGGCAATGGAATCGGCGAGAGGACTTACACAAGACCTCGGCGGACTCCATATTACAAAAGTGGTCGTTCCTACGTGACAAGACACCTATGGTTATGCAAATGTTTCTAACAACAAGAATCATTTCAAAAAACATTATGTACCAAAAGGCCGAGAAAACATATGTGGTTCCTACACAACCCTATCGTTAGAACCTATGGATGTGTGGAATACATGTATGAACCAAAGTATGAACCAAAGTATGACACATTTAGGAGAAGACCTTATGGAAACATACCAAGGGTCATGCTTGCCACTGACCACTATGGACCCAAACAGGTTTGGGTACCTAAAATGCACTAACTTTGTTTTGTAGGGTGTCTGGTACTTTGACAGTGGATGTTCCAGACACATGACAAAGAATAAGCACTTGTCTAACAAACTTTGTGGCAAAAGATGGTCCAAGGGTGAATTTTGGCAACAAAAATACACCTGGATATACAAGAGGATATGGCACACTTATCGAAATGGACTTACAATCAAGAATGTGGCATATGTGGAGGGATTTGGACTACAACTTGCCGAGCACTTTGGACAATTTCGTGATATGGGATACAAGGTCACTTTTGACAAAAACAATTGTATTGTCATTAGTGAGAGAGGTGATCAAGTTGTACTTGCTTTGGTAGAAGGCAACAGAACATGTATGTTGTGGATTGGTCTACCTTGCAGTTCCGAAACTCGCTCGATTGTGCATACCAAATCTGAACTCAATTGGTTATGGCACAAGAAGTTAAATCACTTGAATTTTGATGATATTAATCAGTTGGTGAAAAAGAAGTTAGTGATTGGTTTACCTGAGATCACATTCAAGAAGGATGCTATATGTGATGCATGTCAGCAAGGTAAACAGATAAAGTCAAGTTTCAAGTCAAAGACTAAACAATCAACTAACAGAGTGTTGGAGCTTATGCATATGGATCTTTTTGGACCAATAACTCCAACAAGTGTAACAGGAAAGAAATACACCTTAGTAGTTGTGGATGATTTTTCTAGATACACACGGGTGATATTTATGAACAAGAAAAGTGAGACACTCCAAAGCATGCCTAATCTTTTGAAGAGATTACAAAATGAGAAAAGTTTAACAAATCATAAAGATAAGATCGATCGTGGTACCGAATTTCTCAACAAAGTTATAAGAGAATATTGTGAACGAATGGTGTACTACATCAACTTGTCGTCTGTTGGTACACCTCAAAAAATGGGGTTGCTTTGAAGGAAGAAACAGGACATTAAAGGAAGCAAGAAGAACAATGATTTGTGAAGCATTGCTACCTGAAAGATATTGGGCTGAAGCAGTAAATACAACATGCTATACACAAAACAGAACATCAGTAAACAAGAAGCTGCTGAAGACACCCTATGAGGTCTGGAATGGAAGGATACCCAACATATCCTATTTCCATCCATTTGGAAGTAAATGTTTTATTCTAAATCACAAAGTTCATTTGAAAACATTCCAACCTAAATCAGATGAAGGCATATTCTTGGGATATTCTTCGGTCACAGAGCATTCAAAGTGGTACCGAACAAGAGGTCACTAAAACATGAAGAAACAATCCATGTTGTGTTTGATGAACCTAAGTTTACTGGAATGGAAGATGAAGATCATGAACCTACTAGGAATCAACAAGTCACTGATCCAGATTGTGTTGAAGTTTTGGAAAGATTCAATGACTTAAAAGTTTCGATATCGCCCTCGCTTCGAACACCCTGCTGACAATGTTACCGATGCAACAACCGAAGCAGTTCAAGGGTTCGCCGACCCCCCGTAGAAGAAACTACAGCAGACCTACCGAAGATGATGTTCCCGAAAATCAAAATAACCAAAATCCTCAATGGTTAAGGAATCACCCCGTCGAACAAGTTATTGGCAATGTACAACAAGGTGTGAGGACTAGAAGACAACCGGAAGCTATGTTTACCGTTTTCTATCTCAAATGGAACCTAAAGTTGTTGAAGAAGCAATTTCGATCCAGATTGGATAATTGCTATGCAAGAAGAATTAAATGAATTTGAAAGAAATCAAGTTTGGACACTAGTTGAAAGGCCAAGTCATGCAAATATCATTGGTACTAAGTGGGTATACGAGAAATAAACTTGATGAATCGGTACCATTGTGAGAAATAAGGCCGACTAGTTGCAAAAGGCTATTCTCAAGCGTAAGGAAAAGATTTTGATGAAACTTATGCACTGTTGCAAGATTGGAAGCTATCGATTATTCCTAGCACATGCCGCATATAAGAACTTCAAAGTATATCAAATGGATGTCAAGAGTGCATTTTTGAATGGGATCCTAGAGGAGGAAGTGTATGTTCAAGAACCTCCGGATTTGAAGTTAAAGATCAAGAAGATAAAGTGTATAGACTCAACAAAGCACTTTATGGATTGAAACAAGCACCAAGAGCATGGTATGAGACTCTATCTCAATTCTTGGTAGACAATGGTTTCACAAAAGGCACCATTGACAAGACTCTTTTCGTAATCGGTGAAGGGACAAGACACCGCTCGGGTACAAATTTATGTGGATGACATAATATTTGGTTCGAGAATGATTTACTTTGTGAAAAATTTGCAAATCTAATGAAGAGCAAATTCCAAATGAGTATGATGGGAGAAATGAATTACTTTTTGGGATTGCAAGTCAAACAAGTGAATGATGGAATCTTCATTCATCAAACCAAGTATACCAAGGAGTTGCTGAAGAAGTTTGGTATGGAAAATAGCACTAAGAATTCAACTCCTATGAGTACAAACATCAGATTAGATGAAGATAAAGAAGGCAAAGATGTTGATCAGACCTTATACAGAAGGATGATAGGCGTCCGCCGTACCTCACCGCTTGATGAGACCCGATATATCCTTTCTTTGTAGGTGTTTGTGCAAGATTTCAATCTAAACCTAAAGAAAGTCATTTAGGTGCGGTTAAGAGAATTCTCAAGTATCTTAAAGAGACTTTGGGAGTAGGGATATGGTATTCCAAGGAAGGAAGCTTCAAAGTAATATCCTACTCGGATTCCGATTATCTTGGATGCAAGATTGATAGAAAAAGCACCTCAGAACCCGTCGTTAATGGGAAATAGATCGGTCTCCTGGTTTAGCAAGAAACGAATTCTATTTCAACTTCCACGCTTTGAAAGCCGAATACATTCTTCTTTGGAAGCCGCCGTGCACAAGTACTATGGCTAAGACAACAATTAAGGGATTATGGAATTGAAGAAAGGAAATTCCAATCATGTGTGACAACACAAGTGCAATTGCAATCACGAGAAAATCTGTTTTGCATTCAAGAACCAAGCACATTGATGTGAGACATCATTTTATAAGAGATCATGTTGAAAAGAAAGATGTAGTGGTTCTATACATTCCTACCGAAGATCAACTTGCCGATATTTTCACTAAACCTCTTGACAAAGTGAAAGATTTGCTAAATTAAGGATCGAACTTGGAATCATAAAGATTGATCGATATTCGCAGTGTCTTGGAATTCACCAAGGGGATTAGTCTTTGCTATGTTGGGTGAGCTCACTTAGCAGATTAGTCATTGGTATCAACAATTCCATGTACTTATGTTTGGACAATTGAGCAAATGAGGTTGCCAAGGGGATTGGTCTTTGTCATTTTGGGTGAGCTCACTTGACAGATCAGTCATTGGTATTAAACCTCATATTGTATTATCAATTGAACAAAACAAGAAGAAAACAAGGTTCAGCAGAGTACTTTTGTCAGCAGGCTGCTGAAGTCTACTTATCAGCACACTGCTGAGCCCACCCTGCTGAGGATTACCCTGCTGGAAGGAACGTTACTCAGTCAAAGTAATTAAAGTCAAAAAGCATATTGGCGGGATATTTATTTTATCCATTATTACCACGGTCAAACCATCCAACGGTTACAAACGTTATGGAGGAGTAATGGGCCACGTGTCAAGACGGCATTTAATCAAATTTAATCGTGGTTACCTCAATGTACGTCTTTGTGACAGCCTTCAACTACCCACTTGTCTATAAAATCGATCGTTATACGCCAGCTTCTCCACTTGCAATTTCTGCTTTATCTCTACAAAATCTACATCGTGTGAACACAGATTTGAGAGCAATCTTTCTTCATCTTTTTCTTATTTCAATGGCGGAAAGGATTGAGGTTCAAATCGAATCAAGCCAAAGTGTAAGAGGCTATGTTGTTGATGCAAACGAACGGAACCGGCCATTAATATAGGTCGAAGAATAAGAAGGGTTGCAGGCCTGGAGAACAAACTCAACATCAGATTAGAAACAATATCATACACCAATGTTATTGATTTCTGGAAGAATATTGTTATAGAAGAAGGAACTGAAGCATTCAAAACCACTGTGAATGGTGAGGAACTTGTAATCTCCTCCAATCTGTTGAGAGAAGTGTTTGGTTTTGAAGAAGTTGTTGATGGTTCAGTCAATCCTGAAGCTATGGGATTGGACAAGATGGCTTTTGTAGATCGATCAAGACAAATGCAACTATCAAATCAAGTACCTGTGCATCAATTGCAAAAACATTGGTAATGAATACAATCGCCGAGCAAGCTCATTGCAAAGAACATACTTGGGCTAGTTGGCAAGTATGGATACTCTATCGGGACCCAAGATGAGCCGATGATTATCATTTGCGAAGCATGAAATTTGATTGGGGTGGTTATTTCATTCATTATATGAAGAAAGTAGCCAAGGAGGACAAATTAAAGAAAAGAAAATCAAAGGCCTTACCCCTAGGTTTGATGGTTCGACCCCGCCGAATCATCCGGAGGTTCCTGATCTTGAACCAGTTGACATAAATCAGTCCAGATACAAGAAGGAGATTGATCATGCGATTCCTGGACTAGATAATGATGAAGAGGTTGCCGGAGAGCATCTTGGTGATAATGATGATGGAGATGACGGTGATCTTGGTGGTGAGCGGAGTTCAAGCAAACTAAGAAGATATCCATCAAACCCGCCGCATCAAAGAAAACCGCCGGAAAGAGAAAAAGTGCCGATGTTAGGAAGATTACGAAATCTTGAAATCAAAGAGAACAAGAAAGGAAACAAAGATGCATCGCGTCGAGTCCGCCGAGGGTCAAGTGGAGGTTACCGACCCCGCCGTAGCCGCAAGAAGAACTCGTTGTTGAAATTCGACAAAACAACAAAGAAGATAGTAGAAAGAGAAAATCTACTTGGACATGATGATGATGATGACGATGATGATGATGAACCCCTATCCAAGAGGATGAAGGAGGTTGCCAAAAAGAAGAAGTATGGCAAAGGAAAAGAATTGAGAATCTTGGAAAAACGAAAGTCCAAGAAGAGGTGTCGTAGAAGAAGAAGAGGTCGTTGAGGCCGAGCCCTTAACTATTATTCCACCCGGTTGTAATCGGTGATTCCTCACCCGATGAGGTTATTAAGTCTACCGGAAGTGAACATGTTGTTGTTGAGCAACTGTTGAAGAATCACGACGGTCTCATTGTACTCGCAGCCCCTCTTTGTAGAAGATGTTATTGGTGAATCTACTGAAGCTGCACAGGTTGTTGTTGAGCAATCTGCTGAAGAACCACAGCAAACTACTGACCCTGCTGTGGTAGCTGAAGAAGTGATTGAAGACTTGATTGAAGACCCTGCAAGTTTGGCAATAGTTCAGGGGGAAGAGCGAGCTCCGTCGCTAACCCTGCTGATGAGCATGTGAGTCAGGGGGAATCAAGTGTGATACAGATGGAAGTAGTTGGTACAACTACACAATCACAGCAACCTGCTGATTTTCAAACATCCGTAGAAGAGACCATGAGTCCGCTTGTTGGGACCTTTGGAGGTCAACAAGCCACCGAAGTCGCTCCCAGGAGATCTTTCATGCCCTTTGAAAGGCATGTGAAAGAGAGGAAGAAAAGCGAAGAATCTGTGGATCCCAAACTTCAAGACAAATTGCCGATTATTTTCAATGGAAGTTTGGTTTCTACAAGAAACAAAAGCCACCGCCGAATCTATGACCGATTTTGAGGAATGGGCTTTTAATAAATTGGGAGTGGAGAACTTGTCTTGGATCCGGTTGATACCACTCGCCGCAATCCAGACTGATGGATCTATTTGATGAGCAACAGAAGGAGGAGGGTATTAAGTTCATAAATCCAAGAGATGGAGATGATGATTCTTCCTCATCATCTGACTCAAGGGGAGATTTCCCCTCAGGACCAGGAGAACCCAGTGGGACTGCATTGATAAATGATCCACCTGCACAACAGTCCACTGGTACTGGTAAGTCTGCTGAGGGCCAGCAGACTGAAGAAATGGATGAGGATCTACAAGATCTCACCATGGATGATATAGAAGCATTGATCAATGAGGGAATTACATTGAGTGATGGTAGGCTAGTTGATGAATCGCTACATTTCATGTTGTAGAGCCCGCCGGACAACCCGAAGATGAACAGATTGTTGATTTGGATCAAGAAAAAGCCGGTGACTTTAGTGAACCAAGTGCTAGTTCGAGGAATCCATTGAATATCAAGATGGATTTGACATTGAAGGCACTCTTACTAAAGCGCCATCATCCCGCACAAGATTGGTCATGCGAAGGTTTTCAAGTGGATAATACCAATATCTTTAATCCACAGAAACCGAAGAGGAGGTACAGTTCTTCGGGGTACAAACAAAGCACTGGACAAAGGTTGGAACGGGAGGTACGGAGTTGTTGAGTCTCAAACAAAGACTCGGACACGAGTTGGAACAAACTTTGGGTTTGGAGGAAACCCCCGCCGTTGCCGAGGCCGCCGTAGTGGAGCCTTCTCGGAGCCAAGACCTTTGTAGGGAAGGATAATCGCGAAGGCCGCCGGGGTTAATCAAGAAGAACATTTCTTGGATTATGACTACGGTGATGAAGAATTTCAAATTTTTGGACAAGAAGAAGTTGCAGAGGAACCCGCAAAGATCCAAACATGGAAGACATTCTTGGTGCAATGGTTGAGGAAGGACCTCCCCCCGCCGGGAGAGATTTGAGTAAAGCAATGGTCATCGTAGACAACGGGCACAATATAGAGTTGAGGAGCCTATCGATGGACCTACCGATAGTAGAATGACTAGTGGAGTGCCAATTGAAGTTGTCAATGAGTTAAGAACTCGTAAGAAATGACATGCAACGAGTTAAGAACTCAATTGGACGAGCAAGAACAGAGATTTGAAGAAGCGATGAAGATGGTAAATGATAACGGACAATCTCGATACAATTGCTTCAAACTTTGCATCTACTCAAAATGCTATGAATGATTTGATACTAGATGTCGGGGTATCAAAGTTGGAAATAAAGCCAAAGACAAGTCTCTAAAAGACCAACTTCTTTCTATACATGAGAAACTTGACAAGCTTGCCGAAGCTCCTAAACTCGCCGAGCCCGTTCCGCACAACAACTCGCTATGCCCGATCCCAAACTCACCGAAAGGATCAACAGATTTGGAGGAGACATTGCAATCTAGGATCACTACCATTGATACTAGAACCGGAACCATGGAAGGCCAATTGCATAGAGTGATTGTATCACATGAGGGTATTCATGGCCTCATCTCCCGTTTTGTTGATGATGTCACTAAGGGGGAAGAGGGCAAATCACCTGCAAAGAAAGGAGGCGCAAGACTCTTTGCACGTAAAAGATGGATTGATGATACAAATGCCTTTAGGAGACCCGCACTGGCGAGTTCAACTCACCGATGATCTTTTCGTCACAATACAAGAAAGAATTTTATAACGAAGGAGACCTTACCATGATATGGGATTTCATGAAGGCCTTAACTCTTTCTTGAGTTTGAAATTTTGGGAGGCAAGAGTCAGAGCCTTAAGGTCAAATTACAGAGGAGGCAGAGGTGGAAGAAGTGGCAGAGGTGATAGGGTGTTGAATGCACAGATAAAAATGGTTTATGCACAGCTCTTGGTATGCTTGAATGCTAATGAACACTTGAAGAAATTTCTTGATCTTGCAATTAAGTGTCTAGCAGGAATTCTTTTTGTTTTCTTTCCCCCTTAAATTTCTTGATCTTGCAATTAAGTGTCTAGCAGGAATTCTTTTTGTTTTCTTTCCCCCTTAGATATTAATCTTTCTGGACTAAATTGATTCTTAGAATTCCTTGCCTTTTTTTTTTCTTTTTCGTAAAAGAATCAGCCTATTTATAGGGGTTTATCTAATGGTCAGATTATATGAATTTGAATCCTTGTAGCCGTTAGTGGTCCTGCTTTCTAGCTTGTACGTTACTGTCAGAACGGATAGATTATCCTCCAATCATATCGCTTGTACTGCAACGGTTGGATTCTTCTTCAGTTTTACTTAAGCATTAGTTCCAAAGCTGATTTACTGAGAACATTGTCAGTTCTCTGTTCCTAAGAGCATTAACTGAGTTTTGCTCTTCTTCAAAATATCAGTACTCTTTCTTTCATCTGACTATAATTGATTTAATCAGAGTACACCATTTCAAATTAATCAGCAAAGACGTCATTGTCCTTATGTGTCTTAGCTATCCGTACAAGATCTACATAGTCAGTTCAGGTTATCACAGACTTGCCTGAATTGTAACTTTTATAGTCTCGACTTAGTCTTCATAAACTGAGTTTGAACCCTCAGTTCTTCAGTCTTCAATAACTGAGTTTGAACCCTCAGTTCATCAGTCTTCAACGTAAGTCAACTGAGTCTGTTCCCTCAGCGAACTTACCAATTACATATTTTCTTTGGTGCGCTCAGTTTACTTTGGTGCGCTCAGTTTTAACTAACTTCCAGTTTCTCGTTCAGTTCACAACCTAGAGCTATTACAGTGCTTGTCTGATTTAACTTATACAGATATCAAACTCTATTAAATCCTATACATTGATACCCAGACATCTTTTTGCTTTGCACTACAACAACTAGTTATGACACTTCATCAATGGGGTCTAAAAACAATAACTGAGTAAGTGATGAATCGTCATCAAAACATAAATTTTATTTCCAAAAATTTCCCCCTTCTTGATGATGTCAATACCCTTCTTAAAAGCAATGCAAAAAGATAAAACAAGATACGGTAAATAACACGATGAACTGAGAAACTGAGAATTTATTGAAAACTAAGTTACAGAGCTGGGTAATAAAATACAACATAATAAAAGGAGCTAAAGGACAGCTTCTTTTTACTTAACAGATAAACTGAATTGATTATCATAAGCCTCAACAACATTCTTCATAACATCATTTGTTGCAGTGCTTTCGATTCCATGGATGCTTGCCCATATGTTCCATGAATCATACAAATTATGCTTGCCGAAAAACTTGCTCTTGAATAGAGTTGCGAAGGTAAAAACAGATGTCCTCAGTCTTTCATTGGTTGCTGTTTTTAATTGATTCTGAACAAACTCAGGTTCAGTCTTTTCAACCTTGTCTCATGCTTTCTCTAGAATACCATCCCTTTCCCATTTCACAAGTTCAGTAATGCATGAGAATCTTTTGCATATATAGGAATATTTCTAGAGATTCTTGTCTTTATTCTCCTTCTCTGGCTGGTAGATCTTTGAATAAGTTGTAGAGACAAGAATCCAAGCCAAGTCTTTTCTCAGTTGGCTCTAAGTATTTAGCAATCGGCTCCATCTCCTCATCAGTGAATTCTCCTCTTGCTTTCTTCAATTCTATTAGCTTATCATCAATGCTTCCAAGCACTTGGGGCATTTCAGTTGCATGGACTTTTAAGATATCCAAACTTTCCCCCTTATTGACATCATTTTTATCAATCAGGCCCTTGATGTATGCGTTCAGGTTCTACCGAGTTGATGCCAAAATGGTTTGAGCTACAACTGAATATTTCATGCCATTTTCCATCAGGGTCATTCTGTCAACCAGATTATTGAGAATCTCTTCCCATCTTTCTTGGGTTTCATCTCTCCTTGCATCATTTTCAATGGTTTTTTTTCGAAGCTCAATCAGAGTATTTTGACAGTTGCAGTGACGATATCCATTTTATTTTCCAGTTCGCTTCTTTCATTTTTGCTAGCCTCTAAGGATTTTAGAACTTTTCCAAACAAACTGTTATCGTCCCTCTGAATTGTGATTATCTCATTATGATAGGACTTAATAAGGTCAACTTGAGTTGGTATGTCTTTTGAGGTTCTGGCTTGTTGTTCACTGACTTTGCTTTTATCAGCCTCAGTTGACTTAGTTTGCTTAAGAGGTGAGAGAACAAATTGCTTCAGTTTTTCTTTGTATTCTTCAGATCAATTTCTTTCTTCAGACTGTTTTCTAATTTCTTCCAGATTCGATTGATCAACATTTTTTGCTGGTGACATTTGCACGTTCAATTCATCATCTGATCCTTCACCAGCCCTTTCAGCTTGAGTTCTTGCTATTTTCGCACGCATTTATCGGTAGGAGACCGATAACCTCTTTCTTCTTCTTCTTCTTGTTCGTCGGATACGGTTATAGAGCTAGAACTTCGTTGGACTTATTTCTTAGTTTTGATGATGAGTGCCATACTAGTTTGTTATAGTGCAAAGGCAAAAAGATGTCTAGATAAAATGTATAGGTTTATTAGAGTTTGATTCATAAATAGGTTTAATCAAACAAGCACTGTAAAGGGCTGCTGATTGATATCAGCAGACTGGTCTAGGTCAGTAGGGTAGATAGGTCGATGGGCGGTCCGGAACCCGCCGAAGGCGAAGGCGAAGGCTAAGGGATCAAACTTAGTAATTAAAGTCAAGGATATGGAATCGATTTTAGGCAAGTCGTGATGACCTAAAGCGATTACATATGCCTTGTGTAGAAGGTCTAAGTTCCACAAGTTGGATGATGTTTGGAACTTGGTTATATTTAAAATGATGTAATCTAACTTCACTAATAAAGTTAGATAAAAGTAATCAGCTGCATTATATTTTACAGACAAAATAATGATGTTCAGCAGACTGATTGGTATTACGACAGATCGATGAACCCGTCGATATATACCTCGATTAACTCAAGATTATTGGAAGATTACATGGATAAGAACGACCAACTACCTCGACTTATCAAGCAAATCAAAGGCCGAGATTAAAAAGACGTTGGGATGATCCTTATTTTTATCCATTGGATACAAGTCAAAGGGGTGGACAGACCGCACTTGTCAAAAAGTAATCTGACGAAAGGTGTCGATCCTATGAATAGTGACGAGAATGCGGTGCGGATGGGACAAATACAAGGAACGGTCACATTTGAATTTTAAATTCAAGTCACATGCACTCTTACCTATAAATAGAGGACTTTCAACTCGAAACAAGAGGATGAATTTTGGGAAAAATTTTAAGTAACAATACCGATTTGAAAAACACCTGCTTCGAACTTACCGAGCTTAAGGTCGCCGATCTAGTTATCTTCTTCAAGTGCATTCGTGTTCAAGCCGCATCAAGCATACACACTTGAAGATCGCAAGCCGCCGATTACATCATCCTAATCAAGCCTGCCGCAACCGAATCATTTATTTGATTCATTCTTTATCTTATAAAGAATCGTCGAAGACAAGAAGCATCCGTTGGGTGTGAAAGACTCGTTGGTTTGTGGTGGAGCCGGTGAAGAGGCAATCCTACCCTTCAAGGACCAAGTGGAAGACTCGGGAGCAAGTAATCCTACCGTTCCCGTTTTCGGTTTGTGAAGCCATAGTTATTGGTGAAGGACAAGCAACCTAGGATTCTTTGTAACGAGATAACTCAAAGATCACTAGTGAATTTCCTCCAACATCACGAGAAGAGTGGACCGACGGGATTACATCACCCGGAACCACTATAAAATCTCTCTACTTACTTACCGCATTTACTTTTCGCACTTAGTCATTATTCATATCAACCTGCTGAATCTAGCAACTGAAATCACACACATACACTACTGAGTATCTAATACTTAGTAACATATTTAACAACAAGTAACAAGGCTTAATTTTGATATTATTCCACTGCACAAATTTAGCAACCGAACCGTCGTAGACTACCGTCTATCGCCAGCGGGCTGCGAGGTCTCAAGCAGACTGCGAAGTATCGCCAGTCGCCGAAGTTGCAGAATTTGTTAACTCCAAAGTTTTAAGTGTTAAGTTTATTCACCCCCCCTCTAAACTTAACTAAAGCCTTTTCAAGGGACCAACAACTTCCACTGCTTTCCTCAGAATCACTAGAATCATCATCAGTATTCTGATCAGTTCCAGTTTTCTTTTCTTTTAAAGAGGTGAGAATCTTTTTTTGTAAGTTGGGATCTCCCTGTGAATCATTATTATCATCATCATCATCCTTTTTGGAACTTCCACCCGCTGTGGTTTCCTTCCAGTAACTGTTTCTGATTAATGCGTATCCACGATTTAAAAATTCATCGGTGTTGATCAGTTCGGATAGCTAACTTCCATTTCTCAGTGACTTCCATTTCCACTAGCTAACTTCTTTGATTTGCGATAGAACTGAATTTCTAGATTTGATATTTACGCAATCTCTCGTAATCAGTTGTCATTAGTTCTCCAAAATCAGGTGAGGATTTATATTGAGTAACAATTTCCTCATTTTCTCTTGAGATCTCCTGAGTAATTTTCAGAGTATCTTCAGTTCTCAAAACATCTTCAATTTGCATTGAGTCAGTTTTTCTTGTTTCTCCCTCAGCAGTAACTGGAATGACTGATTATTTTTTTCAATAGCAGAAACTGAGATTATTGGCTCAGTTCTCAATTCTTTGTTACTAACAAGTTTTTCAGCAACTTGTTCTCTTGCGGGCTCAAGTTCCAGTTCAGCAACTGGTAATTCTTTTATCGTGGATTCAGTTATTTCTTCTTCATTGACCAGCTCATCCAGGTTGATGATTTCAGTCGGTCTCGATTCTACTTCAGTCTCGACTTAGTCTTCATAAATTGAGTTTGAACCCTCAGTTCTTCAGTCTCGACTTAGTCTTCATAAACTGAGTTTGAACCCTCAATTCTTCAGTCTTCAATAACTGAGTTTGAACCCTCAGTTCTTCAGTCTTCAATAACTGAGTTTGAACCCTCAGTTCTTCAGTCTTCAACGTAAGTCAACTGAGTCTTTTCCCTCAGCGAACTTACCTATTACATATTTTCTTTGGTGCGCTCAGTTTTAACTAACTTCCAGTTTCTCGTTCAGTTCACAACCTAGAGCTATTACAGTGCTTGTCTGATTTAACTTATATAAATATCAGACTCTATTAAATCCTATACATTGATACCTTGACATCCTTTTGTTTTGCACTACAACAGCTAGTTATGACACTTCATCAATGGGGTCTAAAAAAACTGAGTAAGTGATGAATCGTCATCAAAACGTAAATTTTATTTCCAACAAAACCAGTCTATTTCCCATCAACTGATAGGTTCTGTGGTGCTTTTTCTATCAATCTTGCATCCAGCATAATCAGAATCTGTGTAGGATATAACTTTTAAGTTTCCATCTTTTGAATACCATATCCCTACTCCCAAAGTCTCTTTTAGATACTTGAGAATCCTTTTTACTGCAGCTAAATGAATTTTCTTTGGTTTTGATTGAAATCTTGCACAAACACCTACAACAAAGGATATATCAGGTCTGCCGGCAGTAAGGTACAGCAGACTGCCTATCATCCTTCTGTATAGAGTCTGATCAACATCTTTGCCTTCTTTATCTTCATCCAATCTGTTGTTGGTGCTCATAGGAGTTGATACTTTGGTGCTATTTTCCATACCAAACTTCTTCAGCAATTCCTTGGTATATTTTGTCTGATGAATGAAGATTCCATCGTTCATTTGCTTGACTTGTAATCCCAAGAAATAGTTCATTTCTCCCATCATACTAATTTGAAACTTTCTTTTCATGAGATTATCAAACTTTTCACATAGCAATTCATTTTCAGAACCAAAAATTATGCCATCAACATAAACTGTACCAGCAGGGTGATGTCTCATTCATTGATTCTGAAAAGAGTCTTGTCAATGGTACCTTTGGTAAAACCATTGTCCACCAAGAATTGAGATAGGGTTTCATACTCTTGGTGCTTGTTTGAAACCATAAAGTGCCTTGTTGAGTCTGTACACTTTATCTTCTTAATCTTTAACTTCAAAACCAGGAGGTTGCTGAACATAAACCTCTTCTTCCAGAATCCCATTTAGAAATTCACTCTTGACATCCATCTGGTATACTTTGAAGTTTTTGTAAATAGCATATGCCAAGAATAGTCTTGTAGCTTCTAATCTTGCAACTGGGGCATATGTCTCATCAAAATCTATTCCTTCAGCTTGAGAATATCCTTTTGCTACTAGTCTGGCCTTATTCCTTACAATGGTACCAGATTCATCCAATTTGTTTCTGTATACCCATTTTGTTCCAATTATATTAGCATGATTAGGTCTTTCCACTAGTGTCCAAACTTGATTTCTTTCAAATTCATTCAATTCTTCTTGCACAGCAATTATCCAATCCGGATCAGATATAGCTTCTTCAACAACTTTAGGCTCTATTTGAGATCGAAAACAAGTGAACATTGCTTCCAATTGTCTTATAGTCCTTACACATTGTTGTATGTTGCCAATCACTTGCTCAGCTGGGTGATCCCTTAACCATTGTAGATTTTGGTTAGATTGGTTCTCAGGAACATCATCTTTAGTAGGGTCTGATGTTGCTTCAGCAGGGGGTTCAGCAGATCCTTGAACTGCATCAGTTGTTGCATCAGTAGTGTTACCAGCAGGCAAAGAGTCAGAAACTTTTAAGTCATTTACCATTTCCAAAACATCAACACATTCTGGATTAGTGACTTGGAGATTCTCAGCAGGTTCTGACACTTCATCCTCCATACCAGTGATCTTAGGTTCATCAAATACAACATGTATTGATTCTTCATGTTTCGAGTCCTTTGTTCAGTACCATGAATGCCTTGCTGACAGAAGAGTATCCCAAGAAGATTCCTTTATCTGATTTTGGTTGGAATGTCTTCAATTGATCCTTATGATTCAAAATAAAACATTTGCTTCCAAATGAATGGAAATAAGATATATTTGGTTTCCTTCCATTCCATATCTCATAAGGTGTTTTCAGCAACTTCTTGTTCACTGAGGTCCTATTTTGTGTATAGCATGCTGTGTTAATTGCTTCAGCCCAATATCTTTCAGGTAATAATGCTTCACAAATCATAGTCCTTCCTGCTTCTTTCAAGGTCCTGTTTCTTCTCTCAGCAACCCCATTTTGTTGAGGTGTACCAAAGAAATTGGTAATTGATGCATGCAAACACACCATTTTGTTCACAATATTCTCTTATAACTTTATTGGGAAACTCAGTACCTTTGTCTGATCTGATCTTCACTACTGTCAAACTTTTTTCATTTTGCAATCTCTTCAAAAGTTCAGGCATCTTTTGAAGTGTTTCACTTTTCTTGTTCATGAATACTACCCAAGTGTATCTTGAATAATCATCCACAACTACCAGAGTGTACTTCTTTCCTGTCACACTTGTTGGTGTTACTGGTCCAAACAAATCCATGTGCATCAGCTCCAAAACTCTTTTTGTTGATTGCTTAGTCTTTGACTTGAAGCTTGACTTGGTTTGTTTACCTTGCTGACAAGCTTCACATATGGCATCCTTTTTGAATGTAATCTCAGGCAAACCAATCACCAACTTCTTTTTCACCAACTGATTGATATCATCAAAGTTAAGATGATTCAACTTCTTATGCCATAACCAATTCAGTTCTGAATTTGTATGCACAGTCAGGCATGTCTCTAGAACAGCAGTAGACCAATCCACAACATACATGTTTTGTTGTCTTCTTCCAGCCAACACAACTTGTTCACCTCTTTCACTAATGACAACACAGTAGCCTTTGTCAAAAGTGACCTTGTAACCCATGCCAATTGACGATCCAAAAACTCGTCTACACAAACTTTATGGCTCTTTCTCTTGATGATAACCTATGGGTGCTCCTCCAGTACAGAAAACAGAAAAAGAGGGGGTGTTTTGGGGATGATTTAGACTACACTTGATAGTGATCAAGCTACCTACGTATCCAATGCCGGGATCGGAATCAAGTATCCGTAGTTCCTTAGGGATCGTTTATATAGAGGGGCTTGTGCCCTAGAGTTAACACGTGGCATGTCTGTGATGGGCACTGATTGGCGTGTTCCATAAAGGAAATAGATTATGATTAGTTAATCTCGTTGATTCTATGATATAATTATGATATTCAAATATTCATATTAAGTGATGAAGATTGGAGCCTTTATGGCCCGGGATTCCTTCCATAGTTATCTGATTTAGAGCGTGTGCATGGGGCTTGTCCCGAGGGGACTGATCCAACCTTACAGGTCAGATGTGGGTAAGCTGGTACGCAAGTGTTAGGTGACTTGTGAAGGTCGGGAGAGTATGTAAACCTATATTACTCGGAGGTTGATAACGCTCTAAATGGTACCAATAATTATACCTATATTCACCCTGAATTCTGCTCAAGAGAGGATAGATAGGCTCGTTATTATATGCAATATATATTAAATGCTATGTGAGTGTTTTCAGGATCGTAATTCTACATCTACGCTATTTTCCCAAGGTTTTGGTACTGTTTTGTCTCGTTTTGTGTGTTTTATAGGATGTACCGGATATGGAGCATTGGAGAGTGGATCTGGACTGAAAGAAGTACATTGGGCCGAGTGATTAAAGTCCAAGAAGAAGCCTGTTGAAGAAAGAGAGGAAAAGTAGGCCCGGTAACCCGAAGGCTAGGCCCGGTAAACCGGCGTCTTGTTGGACATGAAATTGATTCTGCCGCATTATCTAGGTCGGTTAGGGTTTTAGAGAGTCTTAAGTCGGTCACTGTATCTATATAAGGCCGCGATTACAGATTATTATATACAATCTCATAAGCACTCAATTATATTCAATTCTATTATACAAATTTGATGAAATAAAGTTTTCTTAAGCTTTGGAGAGTTGTTTTCGGTTTCCTCCCTTCTTCCATCATCTCTAGATTGAGTAGATCAAGCTAGATCTCCATTGTTGAAGGTATGAAGCTTTGAACGTTCCTTTATTGTCTTCAATATGGTAGATCTGTTCGTATTTATGTGGTTTAGTTAATCAGCATGTTTAACAACCCCATAATTTACTTATTTTAATCGTACTGAGCAATGTAGATCCATAAATTAGGAAAATCCGCCCCCGGTAACCCGGCGGTCTATACCGGTTTACCGGGGCATGTTTTAGAAAACCTAAGCTGGGATTCACTACAGCTACGTTGATCGACAGGTTTAATTAATAGTAGGTTAGATCTGGCCAATCTGCTTATTGTAATCGTAAATTAACATGAATGAGTGTTAGTGAAGTGTTAATTAAGACATAGTCTAGAATGGACCCTAGGAACGTGCTGGTCAATGTCGACAGCTGTCTAGGCGGGTTAGTGGTATGAGTTAGCGCTCAATATCGGCAGTTCTAGTTCTTTATACGTATGGGCTATTATGGACCAATTAAGAGGGTAGCTTGCGTATAAATTGTCTACCACCATTGTCGGAGTAAATAGGAGTAGGAATTCCACCCGTAGCTGATGATAATGACAATTAAAACGAAAGCTCGCGATTAATCTAAGGAAATTAAGTGGGGAAGTAAATGTAACGATTAACTAATCCAAGTTAGAAGATCGGTGAGGAGAGGGAGAGGTAGACCATATTTGTTTTCTTTTATGTTATTGTTGGTCAATGACCGTCTCTATGTTGCTTCTTAATTAGGTTAGAATCGTTTATACTTATAGTTGCATTGTCTCTGTGGGATCGACCTTGACTCGCATTTACTATACTACGATGTACCTAGTATTCTTGCTAGTAATATCGACATTAGTGACTTACACGCGATCAGAGGTCGGCCCTGAGTGCTGACCGACCCGAAGAGAATGAAGAGAATAGCCGAACTACTTTGGCTCGGCTGCCGGGAGATCTAACCCTCTAGACATCCTTTCTTTCTATACTTAAGGTTGGGCCACTAAAAGGGGTGCCACGTAGGTATGTTCAATTCTTGGCATCTCCAGGTTGCGAAATGTTCAATAAAACATTAAATTCAACGACCATTCATAAACTAAATTGTTAAATTGAATATATATATATATATATATATATATATATATATATATATATATATATATATATATATATATGTGTGTTGGGACGGATTGACGACACTCTTAATGTATAAATAAATATAGTTCCGTCTTTATTAACACCAATTGGTTTTAGTACAACGGTAAGCACTTGATCTTTAACATGGTATCAGAGCCAGAGGTCACGAGATCAAACCCTGGTTGGAACATTATTTAAAAATAAATAAAAAGTGCAAGTTTTGAGGCAGATTGCTCACACTTGAGGGGGGTATTGGGAGAGATTTCCCACACTCTTAAATAAAAATAAAATTAAATTGTGCAAGTGTTGGCCGGATTGCCAACACTTGAGGGGGGGGGGGGTGTTGGGACAGATTGACGACACTCTTAATGTATAAAGAAATATAGTTGCACGTTTATTAACACCAATTGGTTTTAGTACAACGGTAAGCACTTGATCTTTAACAATATATATATACATAACAAAAAACGCTTACGGTTATGGATCATACTTCAGGGGGGGCTCGGGTTGCGCAATGCCCGGGATATGAACACAATTTTTTTGGCAAAACTTGTGTGGTAGTTGTTAACAGCTCCAGAAAAATTGTGGGTGAAACTTCTCAAACATAAATATGGCTCCCCCCTCGATTCTCCCAAACCGAACTGTAGTTTCATTTGGCGTCATATATGTTAGGCAGCTGGCTCTCTGCGAGATGCGTTTGGCTTTGATGAGGAAGGAAATATTATGTGGAAACCGAGTAGTTCGGGCAAATTCTCAGTTAGGTCGGCTTATCATGCACTCCAAGATTCTCAAATAAATTCTGGGGACACTATATGGCGTACCATTTGGTCGATAAAGGGACCACTACGTGGAAACTATCTCCTTTGGCAGGTTTACCGAAACGCTCTTCCGACTGCTGGTCTCTTGGCTGAGTGGTCTATCAGTGCCGATGACGCATGCTACCTCTGTGGTAGCTCCCCGGAGACTACCCTACATGTCTTGAGAGATTGCCCATGGACTTATAACATGTGGAAGCAAGTTATCTATCGACAACAATTGTGATTCTTTTATCTCCAACTATGACGCTCCCTCTTGGTTGGCGAGCTGTTTAATGATAAACATGTACAAGCATGACAACACGGCATTTTGGAAATTTTTATTCCGCGAGATTGTGATGGGTCTCTGGGACTGGCGCAACAAGGAAATCCATGGTCCACATCATTCACGACCCCGAAGACGATATTTATTTTCGAAAAGTTCGTCCGCCGAGCCCGCAAACTTAGACTAGCTTGACCTTGATTTTGAGTTTGAAATAAATTCTTGTAATTAGTCGTTTGGCCTTGTTTGTATAGCTTGTGCAGTTTGAACATATTTTTTATTAATAAAATATCCGATTTCGATAAAAAATAATTAGTGTTTGCAGTCATTTTCCTTTACGTTCCATAAAGGGGTCTACACCACAGCAAGCCCTCGTACTCCCGTGCAAGTTGTGATTTCTTTTGAGTGGGATCTCCACCGACACACACTTAATTTCCAAGTTGATTTCCTTTAGACATATCACCAGTTGCTATCTATTCTTTTGACCCTCCAACTATAATTAATTATAGGGTTTATTGTTAAAAATGATAATTTAAACATATAAATATATAAAGAGGACAGTGTAATTTTTTTCGGGTAAAAAAGATAAATCCTTATTCCACTGTGATAGTGAAACATTGGATTTGAGGTCAGTTCCACTGCAACAAAAAGGATTTGGGGTTATGAACAATGAATTTATCTTTATTACCCAATTTATATTATCACTGTCCTGATTACATTTTCTCCCTCCTTTTTATCCTTTTAAACCACTCCCCTTAATTATATTAGCCTAAAATTGCAATGACCAAAGGAATGGATGCTCTTATAAAATTAATTTTAAAAAAAATCAAATAAAATGGATAAACCAATTGAGAGTAACTCTTCAAACATTGACAAAAACCTAGTTGAATGTTCATTGAGCACCATAAAATTTACCTGCAGCCACCGTTGGTCTCTTAATGGCCACGACCTAGTTGAGTTGGGGTCGGATTCTGGGGTCAGGTCAGGTCAACATTTCCAACAACTATATATATACAAGTTGAATTAGTTTAGTTATCAATAATAATAAATATATGTAAACAAATGTCCGCCCAAAATATATATAATAATTTAATTGTTGTGAGATGGCCTTTGGGAGATGGGGTGTTATTTGATGGCCGGGAGATTTGTCATGATTTCAGATCCTTCTGGGTAATGAAATTAAAACCGATAAAAAATAATATGTATTGCTTGTTGATCGAACTCATACCGAAAGGTATAAAAGCTGTATGGTCCTTCTTGCTCTAGGATCAAAATAGAGAGTAGTTTTTGTTGTGGATTGAACTTAAGGAATAAGTTGTCTACGTATCCAAATAAATATTTAGAATCAAGTCCAATCGTAGTTCAGGCGGTTATGCATGAGAGTGGAGTTAGTGGGCGATTATACGCTCTACCCACGTCTCACGTCTACATAAAGAGGTTCCTGATAAATACAGATCTTTAATCCATTTTTTCCTGACTAAGGACCTGCCCTGGTCGTCTAGGGAATAGGGACCTGGCCTGGTCGTCTAAGCAATAGGGACCTGCTCTGGTCGTCTTAATCATGATCGACCTGCCCTGGTCAGTACAACCTCTAGCTCAAATAAATCCTTGATCTGATCTACTAACTCATCCACAGGATATATGCCATGTGGAGACATTTGGGTTATCCTCAATCAAAGCCCCTCAGATCATAATGGACGTGGCCCTATTTTGGTACGTTGATTAAGATCTGGAGCTGTAACTCTACCACGTGTACCATAGAGGCGGCGTACCCAATGTTGCCTCGGTTATTTCAAACGCCACCCTGATTAATTGTTGTAATCTCTTCCAAGGATGCGTAGTCGAAACGTCCCATCTCTTGACTAGAGGCTATTAAACTCGCCAAATCCTGAGAACACTCATCATTATTTATAGACAAAGACGTCAGACATGCTGGATTTGCACCTTCATTTATCAAGTAAGTCTTTCCTCTTCTCGTGCGATTTCTTTTATTTCTTATGAATCCAGACCAACTTGGTATATCTAATCCTGGCGAGGATCCCATTCTTTCTATTCTCCCTCCTCATTTGATTGCTTCCATTGTCCTTGCGTTTGTTGAAACACCTCTGACCGAGTATAACGTTTCTGGGTTATCTGCACCCATAAAAGCACTAAGGATAACCTACGAGACGAAAAAGATGATGGCTTGTCACGCAATCGATTCCAAATTGAAGGATTCTGATATCACTAACATCTGTGATAGGTATGGGATAAACAAGAATGTTTATGCCCCCAGACGACCTGAACTTGGAAAAAGTGCAGCTGCTCCTCCTTCTGGGTATTGTGCGGTTTATAAGGAGCAATTTGATTGCGGTCTCATATTTCCTCTTCCTCCTGCCTATTTTGAGATACTCCGATATTACAATTTAGGGATTGGTCAGATAGTTCCAAATAGTATAAGAGCCATCACCGGTTTCTTGATTTGGTGTAGGTGCTTTGTCACCCCTTTTACGTTGTTGCTTTTTAGGACTTTTTATCTGTGTAAACAGGTTAAAAATAGTCCTGGCTGGTACTGCTTTTGGAGAAGAACCGATAGTCTGAGTAGCATACCTCTGATTAGGAAGACTGACCAATCCTTCATAGATTGGAAGAAACATTTCTTCTATATTAGGCCTCAAACCGCCAAGGATATAGGTAAGTGGAACACTTCCACTAAAAACAGTGATGTGTTAGAAAGCAAATTGGATAAGAAATTGCTAAACGATATTAGAGGGTCTAGCATATATCTGGGTCTGAAGAATTATAGTTCCAATTTGATTGATGCTGCCCACTTGGAGACCACTGGTCCAGAGCCTTATGTTGAGCTATTAGAGGAGAATACAATATAAGTAGGATCCCTTATTATGATTTTTTTATGTACTTTCTCTGAGGCATGCTTTTAACTACTTGTTGATGTTTGCAGTGGCAAGTTTCACCGATATCATCCAGATAGCTGATGATGCTTCGCCTCCCAAGGGGTAGGATGCGTCTGATCCCATTATTAACCCGAGCGTGCCTAATCTGACTGCCAATTCTGCGACACTCATCCAAATGAGCCCTCAGTCGAAACAGATCCTGTTGATGATGATTCTGAGAATACTCACGAGTACCAGATGGTCCGACGTACTTCTCCAGTAGAAACCATTGTTGAGACTAGCCGTCCTACAAAACGCGTTAGATCTCACAATCAGACTGATGAAGGTGCGGGGGTTTCTGAGCAAGCCAATGAAGAAAGATATGATTGGAAAGAGTGGTCCAATCAAGATTTATCAAAATTTGTAAGCATCTTCTACTCGATATGTTAATCTGTCTGTTTTAGGTATTGTATAATGACTTTACTCCCTGTACTCTTTTTTAGGGTGCCAAACTGGGTAGGAAGGTCCTGTCCAGATTGAAGAATTCGGGGAGAGTTGAAGAGAAGCTATCCAAATCTTTATTTGAATGGAAAACAAAGTATGAAGATTTGCTGAATACTTCCACAGCTGAGAGAATTGCCTTGTCTGATCAGCTATAAGTGATGAATGATGAGTTGAAGATTTAGGATACTGAATTCCAGACTCATGTTGCTACTGCTAACCAAATCAGATCCAACCTGGAAAAGATGGTAGCTGATCTTGAGGCGGAGAGAGATAACTTGAAGAACACATTTCCTGAGCAGATTGCTAATACCCTTGCTGATTACAAAAAATCTGATGAGCTAGCCGACAATATAAAGATGCTATTTGCCCCGATTATCTAGTTTGGGTACTCCTCAGCCATTGAGGATGTAAAAGCAACATGTCTTGATGTTGATGCTACCAAGCTTTCCCACTCTGGCTGGAAAATGAATGATGGATCTAGACTTATGAGGCCAGATTTAAGGAATTCAGAGACGGAGTGGACTTGGTTTCCAAATATGGTAAAAAGCCTCCAACTGCTCAACCTGGCTCCTCGTCTCAGTCTCAAGCTCCCCTCAGTTCAAATTAAAAGATACTTAATTTGTTTTTCCTATCAGTTCTGACTTTAAACATTGCAACTTTTGATGTTGTTATTTTCAAAACTGTGTTGTTTTGCAACTTTGTGTGGTCTTGAAATTTTAGCCTCTGTGGCACCATTTTGCATAATTTCTATACAATGTGTTTGTCTTTGTGTTTTTGTGCCTTTATACTCTGCACCCCCATTTGTGTGTGAAGCACATGTCATACTTTGAACAAATTATCCTCTTTGTGAGGATTTAACGGACAGGTCTATGACCTATTGATTGTAAGACCTGACCTAAGGTCTGGTGATTAAGACCTATCATGAAGTCTTAAACTGTTCTGAGTTACAAACTAATTTTTTTTTTTTTTTGTGTGTGTGACCTGGCCTGAGGTCTGACGATTTAAGACTTGACTTGAAGTTTTAAACTGGTCTGATTTTTTAGACTTAACGAATTTTCTCTTTTTAAGAGTTATCGACTTGACCTGAGGTCTGATGGTTTAAGACCTGACCTGAAGTCTTAAAAGCGGTCTAATTTTTCAGACTTAACAAATTTTCTCTTTTAAGAGTTATCGACCTGACCTGAGGTCAGATGGTTTAAGAACTGACCTGAAGTCTTAAAGCGGACTAATTTTTCAGACTTAACGAATTTTCTCTTTTTAAGAGTTATCGACCTGACCTGAGGTCTGATGGTTTAAGACCTGACCTGAAGTCTTAAAGCGGTCTAATTTTTCAGACTTAACGAATTTTCTCTTTTTAAGAGTTATCGACCTGACCTGAGGTCTGATGGTTTAAGACCTGACCTGAAGTCTTAAAGCGGTCTGATTTTTCAGACTTAACGAATTTTCTCTTTTTAAGAGTTATCGACCTGACCTGAGGTCTGATGGTTTAAGACCTAACCTGAAGTCTTAAAGCGGTCTGATTTTTCAGACTTAATGAATTTTCTCTTTTTAAGAGTTATCGACCTGATCTGAGGTCTGATGGTTTAAGACCTGACCTGAAGTCTTAAAGCGGTCTGATTTTTCAGACTTAACAAATTTTCTCTTTTTAAGAGTTTAACAACAGAATATATTACATCCACACAACATAATCCAAAAAGCTTAACATAGTATCACAATGCATAACAAACTTGCAGAATAAAATGACAATTACTTGCCTCAAACATAAAATTTCTTCAGATTAACCGCGTTCCAACTCCTGGGAATGGTTTTTCTTGTACCATCAGCCAACTGGTAAGCTCCCTTTCCATGTACTTTGATGATCTGATAAGGTCCTTCCCAGTTAGGACTCAACTTTCCACTTGGTTCTTGCCTGCTGACTTCGTTTTTGCGCAGAACCAGATCACCAACTTTAAAGTAACATTGTTTGACCCTGGAGTTATAGTATTGGGATACTTGCCGCTTATATTTAGCCATCCGGGTCAAAGCAACATCCATTTTCTCCTCCAACTCATCTTTAGCATGCCTCATTTCTTCTTCCTCGATTTGATCATTATGTAGTGTCGTTTTGGGAGATGGTAATCCGATTTCTGTCGGTATAACAGCTTCACACCCATATGCTAAGGAGAATGGTGTCACTTGTGTTGACGTGTTTGGCGTAGTCCTGTAAGCCCAGAGAATATTTGGTAGATGTTCTACCCAATGCTTTCCTTCCTGTTCTAGTCTCTTCTTCAAACCAACCTTGATTTTGCTTGTTAGTCTGTTCCACTTGTCCGTTGGCTTGTGGGTGTCCAACGGAAGTGGAATGCTGAGTTATGCCCAAATCAGTACACCATTCTCTAACTCCTATGTCTTCAAACTGGGTTCCATTGTCTGAAATTAGGACCTTGGGTATTCCGTATCTGCATACTATATTCTTTCATAAGAACTTATGGATCTGTTTGGCTGTAATGGTAGTTAACGCCTCAGCTTCCACCCATTTGGTGAAATAATCAACAGCCACCACTAGAAATTGGTAACTTCCTGGTGCTTTAGGCAATGGTCCTACCAGATCCACACCCCACTGATCAAAAGGCCAGGCTGAGATAACCGGGGTTAAGTTTTCAGATGGTTGATGGGATAAATTACTATGAACTTGACATGGCCTGCACGCTACGACTAATTCCTCTGCGTCCTGATGCATTTTAGGCCAGTAGTAGCCAAACAACCTGCATTTTTGAGCTAAATCTCTTGACCCCATATGATTTCCACAGATCCCCAAATGAATTTCTCTCAACAAGTAGTTGCCTTTTTCCACGGTGACACAACGTAACCAAGAGGATATAAAGGATTTTCTATATAAGATATCATTAAATAAGGAATACCTATCAGACAAACGTTGGATCTTACGAGCTTGCCCTTTATCTTCTGGTAAGTGTCTATCTTTCAGATACGCTACAATGGGATCCATCCATGTTTCCCTCTGTGTAATCGGTTGTACTTCAGATGCTTCATAACTACGCTGATTTAGTTGCTCGATCAGGACCTTTTTATCTGATAAGAAGTTTGAAGCTAACTTGGACAGAGCGTCTGCTCGGGTATTCTGTGATCTGGAGACCTGCTCCACCTAAATTTCTCGAAATTGATTTATCTTCGACTGAGCTAGAGATAAATACTTTTTCATGGGCTCCTCATTTGCTTCGTACTCTCCTCTAATGTGATTTACTACCAGTTGAGAATCACTGTATACTTTATGTTGATGAACTCCCAAATTTTAGAGCTAAATTCAAACCTGTAATCAATGCTTCATATTCCGCTTCGTTATTGGTTGCTTGAAAGTTAAAGTGTAGAGCATAAGGAAATTCTTCACCCAATGGACTGATAAGGAGGAGACCTGCTCCTGATCCACTTTTACTAGATGCCCCATCAACGAATAGCTTCCATTGGCCAGATTCCTTTGGAGATATACGCTGATCAATAGAAATGGATTTCTCTTCTGCTAAAAAATCTGCCAAAGCTTGAGCTTTTATAGAAGTTCTTGGTTTGTACTCCAAATCATAACCTGCCAATTCTACAACCCATTTGGCTAAACGACCTGATGTATCCGGCATGCTCAGTATCTGCTTCAAAGGTTGATCGGTGAGGACAATGATTGGATGACTTTGGAAAAAATATCTTAACTTCCTGGATGCATGGATTAATGCTAGAACTAGCTTCTCTGCATCTGAATACCTCACCTCAGGTCCATGTAAAGCTTTGCTCGTGTAATATACCGGTTTTTGCAGTGTTCCCTGTTGCTTGACCAAGACAGCACTGATGGCTTCATCACAGACTGATAAGTAAAGATACAAAACTTCTCCTTCCTGAGGAGAGGTTAAAGTGGGCAATTCCAACAGGTATGTCTTCAACTCTTCGAAAGCTTTTTGACAATCCGTATCCCATCGAAATGGTGTAGCTTTCCTCAAAATCTTGAAAAATGGCAATGATTGTTGTGCTGATCGTGAAAGGAACCTATTCAAAGCTGCTAACCTACCCGTCAGCCTTTGAACTTCTTTGATGCTAGTAGGCGGTGGCATTTTTAAGGCATTCAATTTATCTGGATTTTCTTTAATCCCTTCCTTCGAGATCATATATCCCAGAAATTTTCCAGATCTAACACCAAATGTACACTTCTTTGGGTTCAATTTCATTTTCGAGTTTCGAAGTACATCGCAAACTTCCTTCACATCATGTAAATATCGATCTAAAGACCTTCTTTTGATCAGTAAATCATCCACATAATCCTCCATAGATCTGCCTATTTGAGCGCTGAAAATTTGATTGACTGCCCTTTGGTAGGTGGCACATGCGTTTTTTAATCCAAATGGCATGGTCACATAATAATACGTTCCAAATTTGTTATAAAGGTTGTTTTTTCTGCATCTTTAGGGTCCATGAAGATTTGATGATATCCTTTATAAGCATCCAGGAACCCAAAAATTTCGAATCCCACAGTTGAGTCCACTAGCCTGTCAATTCGATGTGATGTGTAACTGTCCTTGGGGCAAGCTTTGTTCAGGTCTGTAAAATCTACACACATTCTCGAGGACCCATCTGATTTCTTCACCAATACTGGATTGGCTAACCATTCTGGATAAATCACCTCTTTGCTGATTCATGCTTGCTTGAGTTTTGCAACCTCATGTTCTATAACTGAATCCTTTCTGGTGCAAAATGTCGCTTCTTTTGATGAACTGAGGGCCTGTTTGGATCCATGTTCAAGCTATGGACTATCAACTCTGGTGATAAGCCTGGCATATCATTTGTCTTCCACGCAAAAACATCCTTGTACTCTTTAAGTAAATCTGTTAAAGCCTCTTTGTATGGATCTGGAATCAACGAACCTATATTTACCGTGGAATCGATCCTTGTTCATCGACCTGAACTACCTCGGTCTGATCTATAGATGTCCAGGTCTTGTCTTCTTCTGGCAATAATTCCTCCAAACTTACCTGTTGAACAAATTGTTTTTCATCAACTACAGATGTGTAACAACTCCTGGCTATTTCCACATCTCCTTTAATTTCAACTGATCCGGAATTGACCGGAACCTTCATGGCTGTTATGTGCTGGAGAGATAACTACCCGCAGATTGATGATTGCTGGTCTTCCCATGATAACGTTATAAGCTGACGGTGCCTTAACAACAATGTAGTTCACCATCAGGGTCCTGCCCTTAGGCAACTTACCATAGGTTGTAGGCAATGTAATCATGCCTATAGGATGGACAGGCGGACCTGCGAATCCAAATAGAGGGGTGGATACTGGAGTTAAGCTTGAATGCTTCAACTTCGGCCTGGAATGCCCTGTAGTACAGGATATTAACAGCACTTCCGGTATCAACACAAATCCTTTTTACCCAATTCTTGCTGATGATGGCTTCAATAACTAGCCCTTCATTGTTAGTGACAAGTGGTAGTGGGCCCTCTGGGCCGTAGCCTACCTCTCCTGACACCTTCTGTCGTTTACCAGAAATTTGATCCTGATTCACGGGATAAACTATCTCCTCCTTCCCCTGATCTGTCCTCTTGGGACCTCCCATGATTGTATTGATAGTATTTATTGGCCGGTTATCGATCTGACCATCATGATCAGGAGATGGATTTCCGGGCCTTCTCGGTTCATTATTCCTATTCCTGTCATTCTGATGATTTACTCTTCTAAATTCTGTGCCCTCTGGGCTCTTCGTTACGAGATCTAGCAACGACCTCATCGAGTTTTCCTTCCATAGCTGTTGCGTCGATATCCCTGATCAATTCTCTGCACATCTCCGTATCATGACCAACATCCTGGTGGAATCTGCAGAATTTGGTCTGATCTCTTTCTCTCTGGGTCCTTTCATAGGAAATGGTGTTCGTGCTATGCCTTTGCACTCCATGATGGCCAAAACCTATTCCCGCGATCGGTTCAACGGTATTAAGTCTCTGTCCTGCAGAGTGCCTCTTTTGCCCAATCTGTCCGTTATGGGTGCCTGGACCCTATCCCAAACTCACGCTTTGCACGATTGGCCTCTTCACCTTGACAGTGCTTGAAGGCAATTTCCAAACATTCCTCCATGGTTCTTGGATTTTTTCCGTTTAATTTAGCATGTAACCTCCCCTCTCGTAGTCCTGCTACGAATGAGGCTACCAAAAATCGATCATCTACGTCAGCCACCTGGGTTGACTCAGCATTGAACCTCTTGATGAATTGTAAAACCGTTTCATCAGACTTTTGCTTAATGGTGAGCAAATGAGTGCTATTTCTTTGAAACGGTCTCGCAGCGATAAACATGCTCATAAACTTCTTAGTCAAAACTGTAAAACTAGTGATAGATCTGGATGGTAGCTTGTTAAACCAGTCTCTAGCCCTTCCAGATAAAAGTGCGGGGAATGCTTTGCATTTTATCTCGTCTGGAGCATTATATAACTGCATATGCGCTATGTATTGATGCATATGATCATAAGGGTCTTTTGTTCCATCATATGGACTGATCTTAGGTATCTTGAATCCTCTGGGACATGGATATGCATCAATATGCTCTGCAAAAGGTGAAACCAGATTGAATTCGTCGTCCTTATCTTCTAGCATAGCGTCTAATTCAGCCCTAGCTGCATCATTTGTTCGATGAGTTTTGCTTTTGATAATTCGGCAACTGGACTCCGCAGCCTCCTTGTGACCATCCTTTTCTTCTGATGATGGTCGTACTTCTTCTCCAAGATTTCCTACTTTCTCCTTTCCCTTCCTCACACTTTCAAACAGAACTTGGAAATCAGCGTCCCCCATTGTTTTTAAAGCATCTACCAAGAGTTGTTTCGCCAAATCTTGAGTATTTGGCTGATCTTCTGGTTGTTTTTCAAGATTGTGTTCTTGATCTTGATTCAGATTATCTGGATCATGTGAATAACCTGCTAGATCTTTCCTTTGTTGATTTTTTTTTTAGATTTCATATCAGCTACTCTGTTAACTCGCCGCTAGAAACAAAAAGAGACCCTCCTTCTAGCGCCAATGATCGAACTCATACCGAAAGGTATAAAAGCTGTATGGTCCTTCTAGCTCTAGGATCAAAATAGAGAGTAGTTTTTGTTGTGGACTGAACTTAAGGAATAAGCTGCCTACGTATCCAAATATATATTTGGAATCAAGTCCAACCGTAGTTCAGGCGGTTATGCATGAGAGTGGAGTTAGTGGGCGGTTATACGCTCTACCCACGTCTCACGTCTACATAAAGCGGTTCCTGATAAATACAAATCTTTAATCCATTTTTTTCCTGACTAGGGACCTGCCCTAGTCGTCTAGGCAATAGGGACCTGCCCTGGTCGTCTAAGCAATAGGGACCTGCCCTGGTCGTCTAAGCAATAGGGACCTGCTCTGGTCGTCTTAATCATGATCGACCTGCCCTGGTCAGTACAACCTCTAGCTCAAATAAATCCTTGATCTGATCTACTAACTCATCCACATGATATATGCCACGTGGAGACATTCGGGTTATCCTCAATCACTTGTGTGTCAAAAGTTTACACTTGCACTGCTTTTATATTAAAATAAATGGGAAAAAGGATATAATAGATAAAACCCTAATGTTGAACAATTGGGATAAATACAAAATTCAAATCTTTATCCCTTTCTGACTTCGATCATTCATCTTCCCAGGATGTGATGTATCAACAGAGAGTTTGGAGTGTTGTGGACTCTCATCAATGTTTATATCTTTGTATGAATTCAGATAAGTACTTTGCATGTCTTCTTCACCTTTATCTTCATTGTGTTCTTCTTTATCACTTAACTCAGTTATCTTTACATCCCCCCAAATCTAGCTTGTAAGAGCGAGCAAACACGTAGATCGCTGCATAGAGTCGAAAAATGTTGTCTTGGAAATAGTTTCGTAAAAATATCTCTTAATTGACGCGTAGAAGATACAAATCGAGTGATTAACTTTCAAACAACTACATTTTCATGAACAAAATGATAATCGATCTCAAAATGTTTAGACCGGGAGTGGAACATAAGATTAACATTAGATATTGAGCACTAATGTTATCATATAATAGTTAAGGTGGAGCACACAATTTAACCTCAATGTCACACAGGAGATGTGTAATCCAAACCAACTATGATGTGGCTAATTCCATGGACCTATACTATGCACAGAACTTGACCTAGCCAAGGTAGGTTGTTTCTTAGAGCTCCAGGATATACAATTTTCCCCAAGAAACACAAAAACCACAAGTACTTCGTCTTGTAGTTGGACATCCAGCTCAACCAGTATCACTAAATGCAAATAAGATGGAAGGGCTTATCTGTAGATAGTGCAAGCCATGATCTGATGTACCTCTAATGAATCTGAGAATTTGTTTAACTTTCTTGAAATGGCCTATTGTAGGTTTTGCAAAATGTTGACACGGACGATTAACAATATGAGTTATGTCTGATCGTGTGAAAGTGAGGTACTGAAGAGCCCTTACTATGCTTGTATATGTGAAAACATCAAATGAGTCCGTGTCTGAAGGCTTAAGCTGCACATTGAGTGCCAAAGGGGTAGCAATCGCGCTATAAGTCGGCATTTGAGTCATTGTGAGCAAGGCTTGAATGTACTTCTGATGTGTCGGCATGATGCCATCTGGTGTCCTTTTATCTCAGCACCCAAAAAATAACCGAGAATTCCCAAATCCTTTAATGATAATTCCTGACTTAATTGATCAATTAGTCTTTGCACAGAAGTAGGATGATTCTATGTGACTATAATGTCATTTACATAGATCAATAGGATAATAACAACATTATATTCTTGGAAAACCAACATGGATGAGTCAGACTTACGGCAGTAAAAATTCAAGTGAATAAGGCAATGTGAGAGTCTGTCAAACCATGCCCTATAAGGATCTTCACAATAGACAAACATAATTTGGCCTCGAGATATACTGAAAGCCTGGTGGTTGCTCCATATATATTGTCTCCTTAAGATGTCCATGCAAAAAAAAATCAATCTTGACATCTTGTTGTTTCATTATCCAACCATTAGAAATATCTAGGGAAAGTATCAATCTAATGTTGGTTGGATTTATTACTGGACTCAAAGTCTCATCAAAATATACCACTGACTGCTGAGAGTATCCCTGAGCTAGCAGCCTTGCCTTATACCTTTCAAGGCTCCCATCTTCTCTTGTTTAACCTTATACACCCGTTTGGATCCTATGATATTTGTATTAGGTGGCCTAGAAACCAAAGTCCATGTATAATCGTGATTTAGAGCTGACAGTTATTCCTTCATAGCCTGAAACCACTCTAGTTGTTTTAATGCTATCTTGAGTGTCTTTATTTCAGGACTAGTTGAAGGTTCACTGGCTTTCAATGCATAGTCATGTAGATATAAGAAGGGCATCCTTCTATCTCTTACCGGCCTAGCAGGTGGAGCAGGTTGTGGTTCTTCTGGTACATTTGCTTCTACTAAAACTATAGGATCATAAGGTGCTTGATCTGTTTCAGACTCATCCCTAGATTCCAAAAGTTGTGTCAATATTTCACATGAATCTATGTATGATGGTGCTACAGTTTTTGATGAAGTTTGTAGAATTACAAACAAACAAAATAAAATGCAGAATTATTATTGATCAAGTAAAAGTTACAAGGTGTTTACAATGTTGCTGATCATGGGGTATTTGTAACATCATACACCTCATGAATCAGTTAGAACTAAGTTACAAACGGTTATAACAGATTATAATAAGATAACCGTTTTCTATATTAAACTAACTAAACTAATCAGCAGGTTGTTTGTGTCTACCGTCGCCAGATGATCGGTGTTCATCTTGTCGCCAGGCCGCCGGCAGAGTGCACTCAGCATTGCCATAAGCTTTTATACTGTAACACCCCTCAAGTTGTGAGTGGTACATGAAAGTGCACTCAGCATTCCCATCAGCTACTTGAATTCTGAAAGATCTTTGAAACTCCTAATTTATCTAGTAGATAAGAGAAAATAGGTGCATCCAAGGCCTTGGTGAGGATGTCAGCTATTTGTTCTTTTGTATTGACTGGAAGGAGTTTGATAAGTCCTGATTTGACTTTTCTCTCACAACATGATCGTCTATTTCAATATGTTTGGTTCTTTCATGAAAGACGGGGTTGTGAGCAATGTGCATTGCACTAGAATTGTCACAAAATAACACAGCAGGCAACTGAACTGGAATTAGTAAGTCGGTAGTATATAGATCATCCACATGATATCACAAACTGCATTTTCCATGGCCCTGTACTTAGCCTCAAATGAGCTTCTAGCAATTGTTGTTTGTTTCATTTCCTTTCAAGGAGATTGGAACATCTCCTAGGAACATCATATAACCTGAGACTGATTTTCTTGTTTCAGGACAACCAGCCCAATCACTATATGTAAAACCCTTAAGTACAATATTATTGTCTGCTGGGAAGAAGATTCCTTGCCAGGATTGGTCTTCAAATACCTCAGCAGTCTATAAGCTACCTTCATATGATTTTTAGTAGGAGTGTCTACAAATTGACTTAGTTGTTGCACTGTAAAAGCAATATATGGTCTGGTAAAAGTGAGGTAAATCAATTTACCCACTAAGGATCTGTATGTAGGGTTATATTCTGAGAGTGGTGAATCACCATGTTGCAAAGTCTTCTTGGACTCCATAGGTGTCTTAGCAGGTTTGGCTCCCAGAAACTCATATTCTTCTAGGAGGTTAAGTGTGTACTTTCTTTGTGTAATGGATATACCTTTGGGACATCTAGCAGCCTCAATGCCTAGGAAATATCTCAACTTTCCATGATCTTTGATGGTGAACTGCTAATGTAAAGCATCCTTAACTTGTTGAATCAACTCTTCACTAGGACTGACAACTATAATGTCATCTACATATACCAATAAGGCAATAAATGACTGTCCTGACCCTTTTGTGAATAGACTGTGGTCATGTTTGGATTGAATGAATCCTCGAGCCTCTAGTGATTCAATCAACTTGCAATTCCACTGTCTGCTGGCTTGTTTAAGGCCATATAATGATTTGGTATGTTTGCAAACTTGGTTTGGTTTAGTTGCTGCACAGCCTGGTGGTAACTGCATGTATACTTCTTCATGTAGATCTCCATGTAGAAAATCAGTATTGACATCCATTTGATGTAAATGCCAGTTGTTGGTTGTTGCCGCTGCAAATAATGTTCTGACTGTAGTGATCTTGACAACGGGGGAAAAGTTTCTTGATAGTCAATCCCATATGTCTGAGTGTATTCTTTTTCTACTGATCTTGCTTTGTATCTCTCTACCGATCCATCAGGATTATATTTGATTTTGAATACCCATTTGAACCCTATTGATTTCTTTCCTGGGGGCAGATCAACTATCTCCCAAGTGTGAGTCTTCTGTAAATCTTCATTTTCTTTGTTCATGGCCTCTTTCCATTCATCATGCTTGATAGCTTGATTCTAGGTCTTAGGATCTTTAACAGCATCAATAGCATTAATGAATCTGTCATAGTCTGCTGAGAGTTTGTCTAGACTCATTACTTCACTCAGCAGATGTGGAGTCTGCTGAAAATTATGAGCCCCCCTTGATAAAAGGTTGGTGATTTCCTTATTCTTGTTGACCTTCCTAGTTGTGTGGGCTCAGCAGGTGCCTGATGCACTGGTGCATGTCTTTCATTGGATTGATCAGCAGTTGTTGATCCCATTGCTGGTTGGTCTGCTGATTCATTCTGCAAGTCATCAAAACTGTCCATCACTGGCAAGGGAACATACATGTCAGCAAGATATCTAGGCTTTCCCAAGACCTGTTGAAAAAGAGGAAAGTAAGTTTCATGGAATTGATTATTTCTAGCAACAAAGATGTCTTTGTTGGTAATATCTAAGAGAATAGCACCCTTGAAGGTGGTTGAATTCCCAAGATACACACAAGTCCTGCATCTTTAGTCAAATTTGGTCATATACTGCTGAAGTGTGCATGAAAAAAACTAAGCAACCAAAAACTTTAAACACAGAATAGTCTAGTTTGGTGCCATAAAGAACTTCATGTGGAGTGCTTTCCTTCAGCAGAGGTGTAGGTGTGACATTAATCAGCTTGACAGCATGTAAAAGACAAAAACCCCAATATTCAATGGGCAGATTACTTTGGAACCTCAAACATCTTGCAACATTCAGCAGATGCTGATATTTTCATTCAACAATACCATTTTGCTTAGGTGTACTTACACAAGATGTTTGATGTATGATACCCTGTTGATCATAAAAATCAGTAAGTTGAAACTCTACACCATTGTCAGATCTAATTACTTTAATGATTTTATGACATTGAGCAGAAACATATTTAACAAAAGATTTAACAAGGTCAGAATCTTCAGATTTATGCCTAATAAGAAAAACCCAAGTAAATCTAGAGAAATTATCTACAATAGTAAGAAAATATTGTTGTCTATTCATAGTATGTTGTCTCAAAGGACCCTAAATATCCATTTGAACAAGATCAAAAATAGTATTTACAATAGTGGTACTTAAAGGAAAAGGATTTTTCTTCAGTTTAGCCATAGGATAGACATAAAAAGATCATGATTACAAAATTTGACATTAGCAGACTGTGAGCTGATGACTTGCAGTCTCTTATCAGGCAAGTGTCCAAGTATGTAGTGCCATAAAAGTGCATCATTTATTCTATCAGATAAAGTGTGATTCTCTACAGCATTGGTAACAGAAAGTCTTATTGGCTGATCCATGACATAAAGTCCTCTCTATAACTCAGCTGAACCAATCATGTTCTAGTTCTTGTCCTGTAAAACACGCTTGTTAGCAGAAAAAACAGCTGCACCTTTTGTATGATTAATGAAAGAAGGTAAAGATAAAATGTTATACTTAAACCAGGAATACAAAACACATAATGTAGGACTAGTTGAGTGTTGATTCTCACTTGGCCTATATGTGTGACAGAGATATTATTTCCATTAGGTAATCCCATTTTTATGCCAGATGAAGGTTTGGGATTACTTAATAGATCTAATGATCCTACAATGTGATTTGTGGCACCAGAGTCCAAGATCCATTGTATTGATCTTACTAAATTTAGGTCACCTGTTCCTATGGCAGGTGAGTAATCTGTGACAATATCAGTAGGTTGGCAAACAGCAAACCATGTATGTCTAGGAGGATCATTCAGCAGAGCCATCAACTTGTCAAGTTGTTATGCAGAAGATTGGGAAACTCTGGTCCAGCAGACCTTCTTGGTGCCTGATATTCTTCTGATGATTGCTCCTCTTCTACCATATTTGCCCTTATTCACTTAAAACCAGGAGGAAAGCCATGCTCCTTGTAACAAGTCTCCTTAGTATGGCCATTGAATCCACAAAAACTACATTGCATCTTTCTTGGATTTTTAAGCCTGGGATTTGCAGCAGGGTTAGGTCTGTTGACAGTTTGATTATGTCCCTGTCCATTCTTTTGTGACAATAAGACCATGGAATCCTGATTCTTGGCCTTGTTAGCCACATATTACTTCTGTCTCTCAAACTTGATTGCCATTGGAAAGGCATCATGAATATCTGGAAAAGGCACCATCAACATTGCATATGAGACCATTGGTTCAAATTCATCCCTTAATCCTTTAAGGAATTTTATAACATGATCAGCCTCCATATGATCCATCAAATTGATGATTGCATTGAAGTGACATTGAGGATCACATGAACAGATTGTCACAGGCCTGATGGTCTTGATTTCTTCCCAAAGAATCATCAATTTTGTTAAATATTGATTGACAAAATCTATGTCGTGCTTCAATAGATGCATTTCATCAAGAAGATCTAAAAGTCTTAATGCATCAACATTTGAAAACCTTGCTGCAAGATTCTTCCAAACTGCATGAGCATTCTTGAAGTACATCAAACTTTGTGCAATGGTGTTTTCAATAGAATTTAAGATCCATGATCTCACCATTGTATCACATTGTCTCCATGCATGGAATTCTGTTGAATCTGCTTCTGGCCTTTTAATTGTGCCGTCTATAAAGCCAATTTTGTTTTTGGTGATCAAAACCATCTCCAAGAACATTTTCCAGGGATTTTAGTTGTTTGCCATTCATCAATGGCTGAACAAGAACCAGAGAAGGAAGGATGAACATAAAATGTACTTGAGGGACTTATTTCTTGTTTCTCAGCTGCCATTGCTATCAAGAATTTCAAAATTGATTCTCAAATCAACGATGATAGTGAAGAAACTGATCAAGAACTGATAAAAAAAAACAGAGAAAAATATGACAGTTTACTCTCAAGAAACTGAAAGCTCAGAAAAAATGAAGAACACTCTCAAGTTTCTTCAAAAAATGCAAGAAAGCTTTTAGAAATTCTCAAATTTCTGCTCTGATACCATGATGAAGTTTGTAGAATTACAAACAAACAAAATAAAATGCGGAATTATTATTGATCAAGTAAAAGTTACAAGGTGTTTACAATGTGGCTGATCATGGGGTATTTATAACATCATACACCACATGAATCAATTAGAAGTAAGTTCCAAACGGTTATAACAGATTACAATAAGATAATCGTTTTCTATATTAAACTAACTAAACTAATCAGCAGGCTGCTGGTGTTCATACTGTCAGTTGGCTGCTGATATCTTCAAATGATCAGCAGAGTGCACTCAGCATTCCCATCAGCTTTTATACTATAACAGTTTTTGCTATTTCTGAATGATCAGTTGAACAACAATTTGTTTAGCCCTATGAGTAATAGAGTCATCTGTAGGGTTATTGTCCTGGTCTGCTGAGTTCCATTCATCTGGTGAAGGATAACTAACATAATCTGACACATTCTTGGATGCCTGCATTGTCAAATGTTTAATTAAAAGGGACACATTTTCATTAAAAACATGTTTAGATTTGTTAACTCTTTTTGTGCTGGAGCACAACATTTATAACCCTTGTAAGAGGGACATATCCCAAGAACACACAATGCACACTCTTATTTGCAAACTTTGACTAGACATGGTGTCTCAAGGTAGGATAGTACTGACATCCAAAAACTCTTTGGGCTGTATGATCAATGTCCATTTGAAACAGTTTGTGATATGATGTTTCAAACTTCAATTTTGATGATGGAAACCTGTTTATAAGATGCACAGAGGTCAGAAAGGCCTCAACCCATAGATTTTGAGGTACATTGGCATGGAAATTAGTGTGAGCCCAGTTCTCCACTATATGTATGTGTTTCTTTCAGCTACCCCATTTTGTTTAGCCGTGTGAGGGCATGAGACTTATACCTTGATTCCACATCCTAAGATGTGACTTAGGAACACATTTGAATTAAATTCTCCTCCCCTATCATATTGAAAGGTTTTTATTTTTTTATTCAACTGATTTTCTGTCAATCTTTGAAATTTCAAAAAACAGTCATAAAATTCAGATTTCCTTTTCAGTGGGTAAAACCAAGTGAATCTTGAGTAATCATCAATAAAAGCAACATAATAACGGTAACCTTGATTTGAAGCTATGGGTGCTGGTCCCAATAAGTCACAATGTTCATTTGCTAAAGGTAAAACATATCTTCTATTATTTTTATTGGAAGAAGCTTACAACCTTCGCCCATCTGGCAATTGGCACAAATCCTAGGTGTTTGAGTCCAATCACTAACATTAATAAGAAAATCTTTATTTAAAGCAGAAACTAATTTGGCATGAGAATGCCCTAATCTTTCATGCCAAATGCAGACTGGTGTTTGCCCTGATCTAATTTCACTTAGGGCTTCCCTCAAATCTTCATACACAGCATATAGCTTGCCCTTCTTATGCCCTCTTGCAATTATCCTCCAATCCTGGTCCTTAATCACAAAACCTGAATCAGTAAACTCAAAAACACGCTGATTGTCACAAGCATATTTCCCAACAGACATTAGGTTCTTAGTTAATAAGGGCACAACTAAGACATCTTTTAATTTTATGTTTGCAACATATGCATCTCCTATATAGGTTATGTCAAGGGCAGTTCCCTTATTACCATCATATTTTTTTCTTTCAAAAGAGATTACCTTCATTATGTGTCATATGGGTCGTTGCTCCTGAGCCTTCATAGAATGCCGGATCATGTCCCTCTGTAAGATGCAATCATGCTAAAGCCTTGGGAACTTCTTCAGATTGCTATCCATAGTCAAACATATACCATCAGTCCAAGGCAGCATGATTTGGTTTGCCATATATTTGACACCTCAGTTAGATGTCAGTATTACTATAATTCTTTGACTGATCACCACACCTTGTGTCCGTTCCTCTTGAGTTCCGTTCTTTCTGCTTAATGTCTTGCTCTATAGAGCGTCCTGCAAGTGCAAAACCACGACCTCTGGGGTTGAATAGGGCTCGTCCACCACCTCTCCTGCCTCTTCCATTTTGAGAGAGGTATAGTTGGTGTTGATTTTGTATATGTTTTTGTTCAACCTGTTGTGTCTTTCTTGTCTGCTCATACCCTTGTAATGCCATGATCAATTGACTGAAGGTAGGGTATGGAGGTTTTGTGAGCATTGATGTTCTAAAGTTCATAGACTCATCTCCAAGTCCATGAGAGAACTGGAACAACTTGTCTAGATCAACAACATGAATCTTTATAGCGGCCAAGTTATCACAGATGGACTTAATTAAACCCTTACAATATTCTTCTATAGATTTAGTTAGTCCCCTTTTTAAGTCCCATTAACATGTTCTTTAGATTACCTTCTTTATCCACGGTGTGTGGCAAAAAGTGCTCATCTAATGGAGCCCGGATCTGATATGCAGTTGCATCTTCCTCATAAACCATGCTCACGATGTCCCCTTTCATGGTGCCTAGAAGCCAAACACCAACAGACCGTCATTGACAGCCCAGACATGCAAGTCTGGATTGTCAACTTTTTTATCATCTCCACATTTGATCTTTTCTTCAGGTTTTGTAGCTCGATGTAATGTGGTGGTGTAAGCCAAGACTTTTGATCAAGGGAACAGAACGCCAAAGGAGGTATTTTGTAATGTTCAGCCGAATGGAAATAAGGCTTGAACATCGATGAAAATTTTGAATCTTGAGAACCGATTCTTTGGCCATTGGTTTGAGAAAAATCTAAACACGATTATTGTGGCTCTGATACCATAAAGAAATTAAACAAGAAAACAATGAAAAATAATATTTATTGCTCGTGTGTCAAATGTTTACACTTGCTATGCTATTATACTAAAATAAAGACAAAATGGATATACTAGATAAAACCATAATTATGAAAAAGGGATAAATACAAAATTTAAATTTTTATCCTCTTTTGACTTCGATCGTTCAACCCCGGGATGTGGTGCATCAGCAGAGAGTTTGGAGTGTTGTGGACTATCATCAATTTTTATCTCTTGGCATGAATTCAAATAAGTACTTCGCACGTCTTCTTCACTTTTATTTTCATTGTGTTCTTTTTTATCACACTCAGATTGATCAACAGATTCTATGAATCCAATTCACACCAGTCAAGCAACTGAATCAGAGCACTTCATTCAGTTCTTTCTTTAATATTTTATTTTTCTTTCTTAGATTCTCACATTCTTGTTCCAGAATTTCATGATTTAATTGAATTTCTTCAAAATTACTAATGAGATTTTGAATTAGGTTTGTAGAATCTAATGGGAGAGTAGAATATTGTGCAGTGTAACTCAATTATCTTTACACTGGGTTTTCTTTTCGGTGTGTGATGAAATGCACTTGGCTCGTATATATTGCGACTACTCATTGGCATATCTGGAAGGCCCGGTGTGCATGGCTCTATGAGGAGCAAGCGGCGAACATTGGTAGAATTATATCCACAGTTGAGTGTGATGCACGTGAATATGTAGATCATCTGAGGTCTCCCCGCCATGACCGTCTAGTAGGCAGCCCCTCCCCCCCGTGACAGGGTGAAAGTGAATGTAGATGCGTCTCTCTTGGAGGATACCCGGGCCTATATAGGATCAGGGATGGAGCTAAGTAGTGTGATGGGGGTGGCTACGCCCACCCAACTCACACTCTTTTACTTATTATATAGAGGTTTCATTTTTGATAGGTTGTATTGTCACAATTAAACTGCTAATTATATTCAAATTTGTGTAATCATATTGTTATGAGGTATTTTGTGATGTCAATAAAACACACCTAAATTTATGTTTAATGTTTTATCCAGTCCACCTCACCTTTAAATTTTACTCGGCACAACTCAATTTTATTAACACATCTAATTTGATTACTCATATTAACTATCGAATGAACCTTTTTATTGTTATTTTATGAACTCTAAGAAAAATTTGCGTCATAAAATAACATTATAATTAAATTTATCCCACCCAAATAGAAAATCTTATGAGTATCAAGTGAGATCTACTGTTAAATTTTAAACGTCCAAGAAATTTCTTCATAAAAATTACAATATAAAGAAATGCAACACACCCGAATACTCATAACATAAGAGTATAAATAAATTCAGCCCACCCGAATACAGATTCCTGGCTCCGTCCTTGAATAGGATGGCAGCGTGTCACGCGTTTGCTCAGCTGGCAGGTTAGACAAGGACCTAGACGTTGAGGCGGCAGAGCTCCTAGCTATACATGGTGGCCTTTTATTTGTGCGTGATTCGGGGTTTTGTAGCGTCTACCTGGAGACAAACTCACTCTTTTGTGTTCACCGCCTTCGCGCTCTGACTGACGTATCATCACTTGGCTGTCTGGCACATGATTGTTTGCGCATAGTGGACAGGTTGGATTCTTATTCTTTTTTTTTTGTTAAGCATTCTGGCAATAGTCCAGTTCATCTACTGGTCCAAACGGGTCTAGCGTTCATGGGTTTTGTTGATTGGGGAACGTGTTGCTGCTTGTACTGCTAATTTAGTTCAATAAATTGGTTTGTTTGCCGGAAAAAAAATCTCAACACATTCCCCTATATAATAAAAGTATCAATTGAATTATCATCTCTCCCAAAAGCTCAAGCTGATGGGGAGGTAGATAATTAACATTTTATATATTCAACACGCCCCTTCAAGCTGGGCCTATTATATTCATATTCAACACGCCCCTTCAAGTGTGGGCCTATTATATTTTAGAGAGGCTCAACACTTGTTTTTTTTTGTTTGTTTGTTTGTTTTTGGGTGATTGTGGCTCGATCCACATGAGAGAGAAAATAAAATAAAATAAGGTAAAGTAATGATTATAAGGTTGAAATGTTGTATTAAAGTTTGTGTTGATGAAGAAATTTTTGATTTGAAATATTATTTGATTTGTTTTTGGGTGAATTGTGATTAATATTATTTTATTTGTTGATGGTGAAATGATTGGTGAAATGATTGGGGAAATGATTGTAAAATGATAGTAAATAAGAGGGGAGATCCAAATTTGAACCAAACGGAGCCTCGACGTCTCGCTCTGATACAATGTTGAACTACCATCTCTCCAAAAGCTCATGTTAAGATCAAATTTTTAATATTCTACTAAAACCAATTGGTGTTAGTAAATATGCTAATATATTTCCTTATACATTAAGAGGATCTCTCCCAACACTTAATGTTCAATCAGGGTTCGTCCATATTACCTTTGGCTTTGATAGCATGACCATCTCTCCAAAAAAAACATAAACTGATGGGAAGATAGATAATTAATATTTTATATGTTCAACACAACCCTCAAGTGTGGGCCTATTATATTCATATTCAACAGTATCATTCTCCCATCTATTAAAAAAGAAAAATGCAATAACTCGCCTCATATGGTGTGATTTCCGAATCTCCCTATAATATACTTAGTACTTTTTTTTTTTGAACACACGCACACAAACTTTTTTTTTTATTATAAACCTCAGTGATTACCAAAGACGTAGCCACATGGTGGGCTTAGGGTGGCTAAACTCATCCAGTTGTTATTTTTGGTACACCGAAAAACCTATATAATTCAGTCTAACATATTCGGTTATCTTAATACAGCCCACCCGACTATACTTAGATAGTACACGAGCCCACCCGAAAATAAATTTCTGGCTCCGTCTATTAGCAGCACCCAAAATGGCAACAACATCAATACCGGAAATGGAAACTCCGGAGACGATAAAAGATGTTCCGACACAACAGATGAACACATGGAGTGATAAGGTGGTTAATGGAGAGATAAGGCAGGATGTATTCAATCTCCAAATAATTTTTTGAATAAAATCCTCCGAAAATTGGAATTGTGTCTTGACATTGATGGACTCATGGAAAACCCTATCTCCTACACTGTGGTGGTCAAACTTGGTTGTTACAATATTCAAACAGTCAAAATTGTTTTCTTATTCAAAATAAGTTTATCTTGTAATACAGTTATTTGTTTTCTAAGTTAGAGATAATTAGGAGAGTACTATATAAACACCACACTTGGTGTAGCCAAAGCTGTAGCAAAAAATCCATTCTTTATTAATAAAATTAAAATTCATTTCTCCTTGGTTATATTCAGTTTTTCTACATGGTATCAGAGACTACAGTGAGATTAGCCATGTCTACATTATCCCTCAACGTTGGAAGTTTCATAACCCTACGACTCAACTCCAAAAATTACCCTCTATGGAGGGAACAAGCCCTTTCTCTGGCTGAAAGCCAAGATTTAGTTGATCACCTTCTCAAAAAGGACTCAGCACCCACTAAATTCATTACCAGTACAACTGTAGACTCGAGTGCATATCCCCCCAATGAAACCAAAGATTACATTGCCTGGAAGAAGGCAGATCGACTCCTTCGAGGATGGATCATTGGATCACTATCAGAGGAATCACTAGGCCTCATTATAGGTCTAGATTCAGCCTATTTAGTCTAGGAAGCACTGAAAGGTGCATATTCTCAAGACTCTCAAGAGAGAGAATTCAATCTCAAGCAACAATTAACATATCTTTGCAAGGAAGATAATCTGAGTGTAAACGAACACATCAGAAAATTCAAGGAGGTTTGTGATAGCCTAGCAGCCATAGGCAAACCAGTCTCAGATGTAGAAAATGTGTATTTCCTACTCACAAGTCTAGGCCCTCAGTATGAGACATTCACCACCACCATGCTCAAACCACCAAGACCAACATACATTGAGCTTGTCTCACAGCTGCAAAATCTGGATCAAAGGAGAACATGGTTCTCAAATCAACCAGACTCCACCACAACACTTCCTGGTACACAAATGGCATTCCTTGGCCACAGACAGACTCAAGGACCCTACAACAGAGCACAAACAAGGTTTGAATCACAAGGCAGAGGATTCTAAGCACAGTCAAAGAAAACTGACACAACCAGATCAGCTCCCCTAGTCAAATTTCAGAGAATGACAACTGAGGAAAGAGAAAGGTACAAACATGAAACTTGTTCTTATTGTGGTGTAACAGGATGTTGGTCCCTTGAAAAGGCTTTGGTTAAGTTTAGAGGGGGGGGTGAATAAACTTAGCACTTAAAACTTTTGGAGTTAACAAATTCAAGCAATTTCGGCGGCTGGCGATAGTTCAATAGTCTCGACACTCAATAGTCTGCTGACTATTGACTTTACCGAATTTGTTGCAGCGGAATATATTTAAATTAATCCTTATTACTTGTTGTTAAAATGTGATACCAAGTATCAAATACTCAGCAATGTATGTGTGTGATTCAGTTGCTAGATTCAGTAGGTTGATGTGCTAGATATACTAAGTGCAGAATATAAATGCAGAAAGTAAGTAGGAAATTTTTATAGTGGTTCCAGGTGGTGTAATCCTGTCAGTCCACTCTTCTCCTATGATGTTGGAGGTAATTCACTAGAGATTCTTGAGGTAGCAGTTACAAAAATCCCTAAGTTGCTTGTCCTTCACCAATAACTATGGCTTCAAAACCGAACACTTGGAATAGGTAGGATTGTCGCTCCAAAGTCTTCCTTGGTCCTTGAAGGGTAGGATTGCCTCTTCACCCGGCTCCACCACAAACAACGATTCCTTGACACCCAAAGATGCTTCTTTGTCTTCTACTGATTTCTTGTAAAAGAAAGTTTGAATCAAGTAAGTGATTCGGCTTTCACAGAACTTGATCGGATGATATGATCAGCAGCTTGAGGTCTTCAAGTGTGTAAACTTGATGTAGCTTGAAAGCAGATTACACTTGAAGAAGTTTACTGGATCAGTAGCTTTATGCTCAGTAGGGTCAGCAGGGTGATATCTTGGTAAGAATCTGAAGCTGAAGATTATACTTTGTTTTTCTCTCAAAAATCATCACTTGTATCTGAATTAGGAGTCGTCTACTTATAGGTGAGAATCCTTGTGACTTATGTTTGAAATTCAAACATAGCCGTTTCAGATTTGTCCCATTTGACTTGCTTTCTGTCACTGTTCATAAACTGACACTGTCAGAATGCTTTTTGACAGTTTACAGTCTGTCCACCCTTTGACTTGTATCCATTGGATAATCCTCTGTTTCTTCCTAACGTCCCTTTAATCTTAACCATTGATTTGTTTGATAAAATCAGAGGTTGTTAGCTGTCCCTTTCTTTGTAATCTTCCAATGTAACCTTTGACTAATTTGGAATATATATCAGCAGGTTCCTGAGCGTATTAGTCTGCTGAAATATATATAAGTCAGCTAATCCAAGTTGCTGTGTTTATTAGAACACTTCAGCTAACTTTTCTTATATCTAACTGTTTATTATGAAGTTAGATTACACCATTTTGAATATAACTAAGTTCAAATCACCACTTGACTTGTGGAACTTAGACCTTGTACACAAGGTATATGTAATCAGTTTAGGTCATCACAGACTTCCCTAAATTCTGATTCCATATCCTTGACTTTAAATACTAAGTTTGATCCCTTAGCCTTCAATAACAGAGTTTGAACCCTCAGCTTTCAGTCTTCAGCAGGTTCTTAAACTAGTCTACTGACTCAGGTACCCTACTAATCTAGACAGATCTGCCGATGAAAGTCAGCTGACCTTTTACAGTGCTTGTTTGATCAAACATATACAAGATCAAACTCTAATAAGCCTATACATTTGATCTAGATATCTTTTTGCCTCTGCTCTATAACAGCTAGTCTGACACTCATCACTAAAACTTAAAATAAGTCCAACATAGGACATGTTGAAAGCATCTGATGGAGGCTTCTTAAAAAGAAGGTAAAAGAAGGTCAAGTCCCACAAGCCCTTGCAGCTCTCACTTTGGAAAATGCACTAGTGGAGACAAAATGGACAATGGACACTGGAGCCTCAAATCATATGACAGCCGACTCAGGTATGCTCTCAAACATCAGACATTATACAGGATCAGACTCTATCCTAATTGAAGATGGTTCATCTCCATCTATCAAAGGGATAGGAGATGTACCATCCACAAACACTGATCTAATCATGGATAATGTACTGCTAGTCCCTGACATCAAAAGAAACCTATTATCTATAAGGCAATTGGCCAAACAGAATAATGTAACCTGCAATTTTACTGATACTGACTTTTGTATTAAGGAAAATGATACAAGGCAAGTCTTAAAGACAGGGAAACTAAAGGATGATCTCTACATCCTCAACAAACAACCAAAAGCCCTTTTCTCTTCCAAAAAAAGAGCATGTTCAGCAGACATCTGGCACCAGAGACTTGGTCATTCACACCTAGGCTCACTACAAACATTGAAGAATAAAGGTGTCATTGATGTGTTAGGGAAAATAAAACTCACTACTACTTGTGAGAGTTGTCAACTAGTAAAACTTTGTCATTTGCCTTTTACTCAGTCTGAACACTCTAGAACTACTGCTTTTGATATGGTGCACTATGATTTATGGGGTCCATCCCCAGTTTTGTCTATTCATAAGTACAAGTATTATGCTTCCTTTATTGATGATTATTCTAGGTATACCTGGATGTTTCCTTTATGCAATAAATCAGATTTCTTCTCTGTCTATGTAGCATTTGAAAATTTTGTTAAAACACAATTTAATCAAACAATTAAAGTGTTCCACTCAGATGGAGGAGGTGAATTTGTAAACAAACCCCTCACTTCACATCTCTTAAAAATAGGCACCTTACACCAACTAGCATGCCCCCACACACCAGAACAATATAGAATTGTAGAAAGGAGACATAGGACTATTAGGGAGCTAAGACTCACTATGCTATATCACAGTAGAGCACCACTGTTTCTATGGTTTGAAGCTTTTTCCACTATTGTATATTTGATGAACAAATTACCATCTACTGCTCTAAATTCCAACACACCCTACTCCATCCTGCACAATAAGACACCTTCTTATCAACACCTCCGGGTCATCGGCTCTAGATGCTACCCTCATATTTGGGACACCAAAACCAACAAATTTATCCAAAATCCATTCCTTGTGTCTTTGTTGGGTACAGTCCCCAATACAAAGGCTATAAGTGTTACCACCCCCCACCAGAAAATTCCTTATGTCTATACACGTTGTCTTTGATGAACAACAACTCCCTTATAAAGACTCAATCCCCAAGCACCAACTTCAATTCTCTATCTATGCAGTAGATCTTCTTGACTCCTGGATACAAATCCCCATTACTAAACCAGATCACACACAAGACCTTCCTTCAGTTAACATACCTCTACCTTCACCCCTGTCACTGATCTTACACCCACTGCTCCCACCATCACCACTATTAGCTCCAGTTCCACAAATGATACCACATCCACATCCTCACTTACTCCACCAGACTCTCCGTCTGGAGCACACCACTCCACAGACTTCACACCATAAACTCAGGAACCCCACATCTCCCCACCTCCTCTCAGTCCACCCCCTGACCTCCCTCTCTCACCCTACCACCCTCTTCTCTTGAACTATCTCCCAGTCCAGCACCAGAATCTCCACCACCCCACCCTATGCTCACTAGACTTAAAGTTGGCATCATCCAACCCAATCCCAAATATGCTCTGACTACACATACCTACATTGATGTTCCACCAGGAGCCTAAAAATATCAAAATAGCCCTGCAACATCTAGGTTGGTATGCTGTTATGCAAGAAGAGCTCCAAGCTCTTCATCAGAATCACACATGGACCCTAGTTCCTAGACACCCCTCCATGCACATAATAGGATCCAAATGGGTTTTTCGAGCCAAACTCAAACCTAATGGCTCCCTAGACAGGTTCAAAGCTAGGCTAGTAGCCAAAGGCTTTCACCAATTACATGGCATTGATTACCTAGAATCCTACTCCCCTGTTGTTAGACCTAGCACAATCCGGATGATCCTTACCCTAGCCCTTTATTTCAATTGGGAAGTCAAACAACTGGATGTCAAGAATGCATTTCTACATGGCAACTTGACTGAGATTATTTACATGGAACAACCCCCAGGTCTACAAGACTCATAACACCCTCATCATGTCTGCAAACTCCAAAAGGCACTATATGGACTAAAACAAGCCCCTAGGGCTTGGTTTGACAAGTTTAGTGGTTTTCTTCCTCAGAATGGGTTCATCTGTAGTTTTTCAGACCCTTCACTATTTATTTTCAAAGCACATAACTCAATTATTATCCTATTACTCTATGTGGATGACATGTTGTTGACATGATCTAATCAAGCTCAAGTACTAAATCTAGTACACAGATTGAATTCTAGATTTGCAATGAAGGACCTTGGCCCCATACACCACTTTCTTGGTCTTGAAATACATAGAGACAAGGATACTTACATTCTGTCCCAGAGTCACTACGCACAAACCATACTCCAGAGAGCTGATCTTACTGATTGCAAGCCCATCAGCATGCCATTGGAATCCAAGTACAAACATCTCCAGAATTCACCAGTCCTTGATGATCCTAGCTATTTCCGATGTTTTGTTGGCGCTCTAAAATATCTCACGTTCACCAAGCCGAATCTCTCCTTAATTCCCGGTGAACTTTGTCTCCCAATTTCTCCAGCAGCCAACTGCCCAGCACCTCAAAATGGTCAAACGAATGTTGCACTTCGTCAAAGGCACTGTCACATTAAGTCTTCAGTTGACGAAACCTCAATCACTTGCACTTACGGCATACTCCGACGCTGATTGGGCTGGATGCCCCCACACCAGACGCTCTACAACCGGTTATTGCACTTATCTCGGCCATAACCTAATTTCATGGTGTGCCAAATAAACAGCCCGTTGTTTCCCGATCCAGCTCCGAAGCATATTACAAAGCTCTCGCCCACACTGCAGTTGAGCTCACATGGTTAACCTATATCCTCCGGGAACTGTCAATTGCGCTTCCATCGCCACCGACTCTGTACAGCGACAACCTCTCCGCTCTCTATATGACTGTAAATCCGGTCTTCCATGCCCGGAGCAAACATATCGAGCTTGATTACCACTATGTTCGAGAGAAGGTAGCCCAGGGGTCTCTCATAACCAAGCACATTCCAGCTGCTCTACAAATTGCCGATCTCTTCACAAAACCCCTACGAAATTGGCCCTTTCACTTCTCAGTCACAAACTTTGCCTCCACCCTCGGCTAAGTTTGAGGACGGTATTAGCAGCACCCAAAATGGCAACAACATAGTACCGAAAAAGGCAACTCCGGAGACGATAAAAGATGTTCCGACACAACAGATGAACACATGGAGTGATAAGGTGGTTAATGGAGAGATAAGGCAGGATGTGTTCAATCTTCAAATAATTTTTTGAATAAAATCCTCCGTAAATTGGAATTGTGTCTTGGCACTCCTGGAAAACCCTATCTCCTACACAGTGGTGGTCAAACTCGGTTGTTACAATATTCAAACAATCATAATTGTTTTCTTATTCAAAATAAGTTTATCTTGCAATACAGTTATTTGTTTTTTAAGTTAGAGATAATTAAGAGAGTACTATATAAACACCACACTTGGTGTAGCCAAAGCTGTAGCAAAAAATCCATTCTTTATTAATAAAATTAAAATTCATTTCTCCTTGGTTATATTCAGTTTTTCTCCAGATCCAACTAAAACACCGTCACCGGATGATTATCTACCGCAATCCGAATTTTTTACAGATTCAAGTTTTTGAACATTTTATATATATATATATATATATATATATATATATATATATATATATATTAATTCTTTTTTTCGAATCACAAAAAATCGCTTTTTACAAATATTTCATTAATAAGATATTCTATACATATTTTGAATATTACAAGACAATAAATTATTTATATACTTAGTACTTTTAACATGTGAAGTTGATGTGGTCAAGAAAATCTTGCTTTTTATTCAACCCACAAGGTGATAAGAACGAATGAGTCAGATAGTATATATATATATGAGCTACTAATATTTAATTATGTGGTCATAATTAAATGATTCAACGTTTGATTCATATATGCAAATAGCCATATATGTGAAAGTAATCAATGCACCGGTGAACGATTTGAGACTTGACTTGTTCTACTTTAATAAATATGTTGTAATCTATCAACACATATACTACCTCCGTCTCAAAATATAAATTGTTTTGATTGTTTTCACACTGATTAAAAAAATGGTTAAATGACATAAATTTTAAATAGAAATGACTAAAATATCATTTAACTATTATTAATGAAATAGTTATAAAATATTAAAAAGTAGTTGGATTGTTAATAAATTATGGGTAAGATAGAGAAAATAGTAATAAATGTTTAATTAGTAATATATAATGATTTATAATTTAACACAATCAAAAGAGGTAGAGGGCTTATATTTAGGGACGGGATAGTATATTAGAGCATTTAATTAGAGAGACATTAACATATTAAATTTAAAATATATGCCAATTATAGATTGAAACTCATGATTAAAAAAAAAAAAAAAACAGATTGAGGAGACTATTTGTTTGTACAAAAAAAAAACAAACGAAGAAACTACTATAAAGTATAAAAAAAGCTTGGTAAAGAGAACTATTCATATTGTACATTGATTGAAATGGAATGCTTGTAAAGAATAAAAAATCCTTCCAAAAATGGAAGAAATTATAAAAACGGAAGGGAAATCCAGACCATAAATAGTAACTTTCCATAAATAAAAAGAAAACAACAGTAGTATATATTAATGGTAAGAGGGTATTTACGACGAGAAGAAAAGTCCCAAAATAGCAGGAGGGGCGCCCCTATGAAAAAGAAGACACCTGTGAAAAAGATGAAAATTTTAAGGGTCTAGATCTTACAATCGTATGATCCTTATTTAATGATTCTGATAGGTCTTTGTTTTGATTGGTTTTTTACATTGATAAGGGGAAGTTTTTGCATACATCGTACATACTGCGGATAACCTCCGTCGCACACGCACCATACGATTTCATTTTGCACTTAAACTGTATGATTTTGATCGTGACGCATCACATATCCACACGTAGGTATGTACTACCCAAAAATTTCCCATTGATAAGACCTTTTTCTGTCCCCCATTAAGGTTTATTTGTTTTCTGGGACTTGTTCTTTTATCTAATTTTTTATATTCAATGATTAAGATGATAAGGTTGGATTTCTTTGTCATGAAATTAAAAATAAAAAAGCAGACTTTCGGTTCTAGATTAAAGTGGAAGATTGCATTAATCAAATGAAAATGCAATGGTGATTCATTCAAAACGATAAATATATGTGGGTCTAGACTGTCTAGTGAAATGGTTGTTGACTTATATGATATTTGCTTTATAGTGATCGAAATGATGTCCTTTGGTAATTGATACTATTATCATTTATCTCCGTTTGTTTTGGTTGATGTTTTTTTTTTATTGGGGTTTTTTTATATATTAGTAGATAATAAAATATGATAAAATTATTGAAGTTTTTGAAATTTATGTAGATAAAGAAATAAGTAGTGAGAGAAATTGAAATATGGTAGTATAATGAATACAATAATGTTAAAAAATGTAATAAAATAGATATAATGAGAGAATCGTAATAAATGGTTAGTGATGTGATATATAAAAAACTCCAGAAAAAAAACTCCAACCCAAACCCCCAAAACAAACAAGGGCTTAGTTTTTCCTATCAAGTGGCTATATGTAACGTCTCAAAATTCCAGATCTGATAGAGTTAGAAATGTAGCAAACTAAACAAGATAGAAGAAGATCATTTCATTCATTGATTATGACAGTCAGTCATACATGCATACATATATCATCCAACAGAGAATATAATCTAACAGAATTGTACTAACAAATCTAGAGGCAAATCTATCTTAAGATAGGAATGACAAGTGGCACACTTAGGAGCTAACACGTGTTTACTTTGACATCCCCCCTCAAACTGATGGTAGTGTCTACAACATTCAGTTTGTGTCTATTCAGCTGGAACTGAGTGTTAGATAGAGCCTTTGTGAAACAATCTGCCACTTGATCACAAGAGGGAACAAATGCCCCTTGTAGTTGGTTTTTGAGGACTTGATCTCTCACAAAGTGAACATCTATCTCAATGTGTTTAGTCCTTGAATGGAACACAGGGTTGTAGGCAAGTGCAGCTGCACTAAGATTGTCACACCATGTGATAGGTTTTGCTGCAATCTGTATATGTAATTCAGACAGTAAGGATCTTAGCCATGTGATTCCAGCTGCTACATTTGCCAAAGCTCTGTATTCAGATTCAGTGCTGGATCTTGCCACAACCTGTTGTTTTTTGGAGCTCCAAGACACAAGGGGGCCTCCCAGAAACACACAATAACCTGCCATGGATTTTCTATCAACAACATTGCAAGCCCAGCCAGCATCATTGAATCCTGTAATATTTAGTGCCTGATTGGGTTGGAAGTGCAGACCATAGGCAAGAGTGCCTTTAACATACCTGAGCAGCCTCTTAAGAGCAAACCAGTGAACTTCTCTAGGGGTGTGCATATATTGACTCAACTGATTCACAGCATAACTGATGTCAGGCCTTGTATAAGTAAGATATTAGAGACTTCCCGAAATTTGCCTATAGGAGGTGGCATTAGGCATAAATGGAGACTGAGTAGATGTGAGATCTGTTGTGGTGGTCATAGGAGTTGGAACAGGCTTCAAGTGATCCAGTTTCAACTTACTTAGTAGCTGAGATGCATAGTGCTGCTGCTTCAAATACAATCCTGTTTCATCCCTGTGTGCTTGCATACCCAAAAAATGAGACAGTGGCCCAAGATCTTTCAAGGCAAATCTGGAGTGTAACATGCTGATGAACTTCTGGATGGCATGTGCAATATTTCCCGTGATCAAAATGTCATCTACATAGACAAGGACATACATTAGTACTCCAGGTGTATGAAAAATAAACAGTGACGTATCAGATCTACACTGATGGAATCCCCACTTCAATAACTGGACTCTCAGTTCATCAAACAAGGCCCTTGGTGCTTGTTTGAGGCCATATAGGGCCTTTCTGAGGTGACAGGCATGATTAGGTTTTGCAGAGTCAACAAATCCTTCAGGTTGGGGCATAAAGACATCTTCATACAGAGTGCCATTAAGAAAGGCATTGTTAATGTCAATCTGATTAATCTTCCAATTCAAGGAAACATCTATAGCAAGAACAACCCTGATTGTAGAGGCCTTGACAACAGGGCTAAAAGTTTCACTATAATCCAGTCCAGGGGTTTGATGAAACCCCTTGGCCACCAATCTAGCCTTATGTTTTAAAACAGAACCATCTGGCTTTAATTTGAGCTTGAACACCCACCTATTTCCTACTAAGTGCTGGTGAGGATGAGGTGGCACAAGATCCCAAGTATGATTTGTAATGAGAGCCTTGAATTCCTCCTTCATAGCAGCATGCCACTGAGTAGAGGCAAGAGCTTCTGATGCTGCTGTAGGTTCCAATTGGCACTGGACAGAGTCTTTGGAGGCTAAGTAGGAGTAGGTTTTGGGTTTAGAAATGCCACTTTTGGCTCTGGTTTGCATAGTATGTTGATTAGTAGGGATTGGCTGGGGTGGAGAGGGAGAAGGATAAGAGGATGGACTTGGACTTCCTGGAGAGGAAGGAGATGAGAAAGACCTAGTTCCAGTTGTGTTCTTATCAGGTACATCTTCTTCAGAACCAAGATTTTGAAGTGGAAGGAAGGGATTTGAGACAGGTATTGAAGAGTGGTCAGGACCAGATGAAGGCAGAGTAGACATGGTAGGATGAAACAAAGATTTATAGGGAAATTCAAGTTCATTGAACAAGACATCTTTAGATATATAGACTTTCCCAGACACATCTAAGCACAGATACCCCGTATGAGAAGGACTTACACCTATAAAGATACACTTAGCACTGTGGAACTGAAACTTTTGCTTCTGGAATGGCCTTAAATAAGGAAAACAGGTACAACCAAAGGTCTTTAGGAGTTGATAATCAGGTTTGTGATTGTGCAGTTTCTCATATGGGGATATGGATTGAAGAACAGGTGTGGGAAGTCTGTTGATAAGATGTGTGGAGTATTGAAAAGATTCCCACCAAAATTTTAGGGGCATTTGTGCTTGAGCTAAAAGAGTTAAGCCAGTTTCAACTATATGTCTATGTTTTCTTTCCACTTTTCCATTCTGGCCATGAGCATAGGGACAGGGATGTCTAAAGGCAATCCCTAGTTCTGTTAGATAGGATTCAAAGGACCTAAATTCACCTCCCCAATCAGACTGCACACACTTGATACATCTGTCAAACTGTTTTTCAACTAGGGATTTAAACTGAAGAAAGACTTTAAGAGCATCAGATTTCTGGACTAATGGATAGATCCAAACATACCTACTAAAATCATCAACAAAACTTATATAATACTGATAGCCTTTCGTAGACATGATGGGGCAGGTCCCCAGAGATCAGTATGCACAAGATCAAGGCAAAAATTACTTTTAGATACATATGTGGGATAAGGTAGAGAATGGTGTTTACCCAATTTGCAAGCATCACAAAACTCAAGTTTATTAATACCAGAAATGTCATACAGACTCAAAACAAGACTCAGGGTTTTAGAAGAGGGATGTCCCAATCTTCTATGCTAAATACTAACATTACTACTAGGATCAGAATGATCAACTACAGACTCAGCTCTTGAATTAACAGAGTTATTACAAACAGACACAAGACAGCCAGGTCCAGGATTAGCTTTGGATTGAAGAGAGTTCTAAGGAGCTTTAGTAGGAATATGCATCTGATAAAGGCCATCTCTAAGGGTTCCTTCCAACAAAACCTTCCCTGTAATCTTGTCCTTCACAAAACAACAGGTAGAATGAAATTCCATAACAACAGGATTATCAGAGGTGAGTCTAGAAACACTCAGAAGATTTTTGGTTATACTAGGAACATGTAAAACATGATTAAAGGCAAGATCAGAATTATCAGTGTGAATAGAAAAATGACCAGTGTGCTGGATAGGAAAACTCTTACCATTGCCAATTGTTACACCATCAGAATCATCATACCCCTGACTTTGTTGCAAGCTGTTAAGATCTGAGGCAATGTGGTTTGTTGCACCACTATCAGCATACCAGTTAGCATCACTCACTGATTCTGGAGTAACAAAGTAAGCAGCATGTTGAGAGCCATAACCAGAAAATTGCTGTCCACTATTTGGCCTCATATTTGATCCAGAATTTCCATTGTTACTCTGACCATTGTAGTTGGAATTATACTTGTAGTAGCACTCAACGGTTGTATGACCAACTTTAGCACAAACTTGACAGGTAGGTCTATTTCCCTGATTGACATTTCCTCTACCCCCTCTTCCTCTATATCCACCTCTACCACCACCTCTGTTTGCACCACGACCTCTATTGTTTCCTTGATAGTTTCCAGTTCCTTGAGGTCTTGGTTGTCCTCTCCCTTGGCCAGAACGATTAGTTGCTAGATTGGCAGCAGGTCCTCCTAAATCAAGAGTTGTTGAGGGTGAAAAATGGGCTAGGAGTCGTTCATGAGTCACTAATTGGGATTGGACCTCTTGCCATGACAGAGATCCAATCCTAGATGTCAAGTTGACAATCACAGATTCATAATCTCGATTAATACCTCCCAGGACAGCCAAAATAACTTCAGAAGCAGAAATAGGGTAACCTGCAGCTGCAAGACCATCTGAGTAACTTTTCATTTGAGCCAGATAATCAACCATATTCTTGGACCCTTTTTCAGTCTTTGTAAGAGCAGTCTTGTATTCAAGCATTCTGGACTCAGATCTGTTATTGAATAGAACTTCCAAGGTATTCCAGACCTCATTCGATGAAGAACAGCTCATAACTTCCAGAAGGGCAGTTTCAGTCATTGAACCTTTCAACTAGCTACGTAGGAGCTGATCTATAGCAAGCCACGAATCATGAAGAGGGTTGAGCTCAAGCCCAAATCCAGACAAAGATTGAATAAACTTTGGAGGTGCCGCAGTGGTACCAAACAGAAAACCATCTAATCGGTGTCCTTTGACAAAGGGTATCACCACAGATTTCCACAGCAAATAGTTTGATCGATCGAGTTTGACACTACAGACTTGAGAAAGATTCCCATTGAAGACTGGGAGTGGAGGTGTCTGTGAAGGGGAAGCTCCAGAAAGAAGGGACTGGCCAAGAGTAGGTGGTAAGGTGGAATAGACCGGTGGTGGTGAGCGGAGAAAGGAGGTAGTAGCAGTATACTGAGTGAACGGAACAGAAGAAAAGCTTCCAAGGGCAAAACTAGGGGTGGTAGTTGCAGTTGTGAATTGAGCTCCGGTGACCGGAAGGCTCACAGAGGCAGTGACTGCACTCTGTTTTGTTGTTGTAGCTCCGGTGACCGGAAGACCAGTAGAAGCTGTGGTTCCGGCCATTGTTGCTCCGATACCAAGTTAGAAATGTAACAAACTAAACAAGATAGAAGAAGATCATTTCATTCATTGATTATGACAGTTAGTCATACATGCATACATATATCATCCAACAGAGAATATAATCTAACAGAATTGTACTAACAAATCTAGAGGCAAATCTATCTTAAGATAGGAATGACAAGTGGCACACTTAGGAGCTAACACGTGTTTACTTTGACAGATAGTGCTAATTAAGTCATTATAAATCCGGTAATTACTTAGAGCAACTCCAACACTTACACACCAAATATACACCAAATTTTATACATCAACTTCAATGGTTCTATACCAAAAAAGAATATTCTAGAAATATTCTATCTTTACCCATCAATTTGTTGATTTCTTCTTCACAAAAGTAAAAAAAAAAAAAAAAAAAAAAAAAAGAAAAGAAAAAGGGAACGGTGTTTGTTGGTGTCATCCATTTGCAAGCAAATTTGCTGGTGACTTTCATCTCTCCGTCAATTTGATGGAGAGAAAAAAAAAGGCCATTGGAGTGGTAGTTTTCCATCAATTTGCTGATTTGTTGGTGAAAAGGGGTACCTTTGGAGTTTCTCTTAGACTCGTCGTCTTTATTTGGTCTAAAAAGATTCACTCGAGTTAAAATTATGTTATGTTTCATCATTGTATGAACGTGGTGTTTCTTCCATATTTCTAATGTAGGATATTACATTTTCCCCCGACTTATAAGGAAATAGCGTCCTCGCCAGGATTATGTCTCTACCAGAGGTAGAGCTGACGTCCGTTCCAGGATCATTTCCTTACCAGAGCTAATTAATAAAGGTTGTCCCCACCACATGTCATAGCTAGTGTGACTATGAATTAGTTTCTTCTGGTGGTCGGCTAACGCTACACAACCCGGGTCGGACAAAGCTACTTGAGCCATAACGAATCAGGTAACTACTTGAACATGCCGTCATCGCTTAACTCAAAAGGGTTAACCCGTGTTAACAATTTCATTATGTCTAATTTTTTATTAGGCGAGAAAGATATACGGAGTTTCATCCCTGATGACGCCCTTTTAGTTAATGATAGTAATGGAGACAATTATCTCTAATATGAAGGGGTGTTTCTCTCATAATCCTGTTATAGGATATTACACTACACTATCCTTTGTTTGCTTGCTCCCATGATTACAATCGGAATCTTTTTCTACGTACACATAAATGTGTGAAATTAATCCGCTCATTATTATGTATTGATCTATATTGACTCATATTAAGATATACGATGAATTTTCGACATTTATCCTTACTTTTCTGCAGCCGCCTTGGAACTGGCCCTGATTAATAGGGTGGAACTTGATAAACTTTATTTAAATAAAAAAGGGAAGAAAATTGCCATTTTTTTTAAAATAAATAAACCTTAACCACAATGGTCTCCACTTCCATGTTTCACGGGATGAGTGAAGATATTAATCAGGTAACCTAATGGCTCAGAGTCATAGACTTGCTATTATACCAAACAACCGAAAGAAGTCGTTTATTTACGGAGTTCGAACCTCCAACCCCAGCTCCAGGTCCAGCTGCCCGGCATCCAAGCCCTTTACAAAAGGAGGCCGATGCCTATAGAGGGAGAGGATGAAAAAGGGGTATACTCTTGTTGATCATGCCTCATTTCATAAACCAACCGCTAAATATGAATTCCATTGTATTGTAAATGCATGTCTATGGTTTAATTAACAAATAAAGAAATTCCATCCCCAACCCCACCCCACCGTCCTACCCCCTACACACACAAAAAAGAAAATTGGAGGGAGCTTGGGACAAAAAAAAAAACAAAAACAAAAACAACTAAAGAGCTTAAATAAGTCAACATATGCTTCGGGTCAAAGATTGTTAAAATCAAAGTGACCATCTTATACACCCTTTCCTCTTCCGTAATATACAAGTGATGCTCCTACGTACACCTGTTCCAATATATATATATATATATATATATATATATATATATATATATATATATATATATATATATAACGCCCGTACCCCGGGTCTAACGGCGTTAAATGAGTTATAAATGGTTCGGTCAACCGCTTAGACCGCCGTTCTCGCTTGGTCTAAAAGGGCTAACCCGAGTTGACAAAACATTTATGTCTCACACTTATATGGGGGTGAGCATTCACTTAATTTACCGATATGAGATATCACATTATCCCTCCTTATAAGGGACTGGCGTCCTCGCCAGGACGGCCAAAACTTGTCCCTGTGGACTTGTCCCAGTTCGTCTCTACCAGAGGACTCTAGAGGTGGCTTGTGGCACTTAAATCCGTCTGATAGTCGGCTCCGATACCATTCTGTAACGCCCCTGTTAGAACGTTCTATTATGTTTTGATGATGGCCATACTAGCTGTTATAGCAAGCCTGAAATAAGTTAGAATTCTCTGTATAAGTCTTTAATTAGAGTCGACATGTTGTATAAGTTGAGTCGACAAGTATTGTACTAGTTGGTAGGACGGCAAAGTAAAAACGAGAGATTCGGCGAGTGAAGCCGCCCAAGCACCAAGCAGAGAAGCAATGAAGACATTAATGGTCTGACTTATAACCAAGGAAGTCTGTGATGACCTTAGATAAGTCCAAGTTACACTTTAAGTGATAAAACTTAATGTTCAAATATGGTGTACACTGATCTCACCCCAATCAAGGATCAGTGAAGTACAAAGATTCTCCTTAAACTGAAGCAAAGAAGAAAACAAGTGAATCGGCAAAGTAAACTGACTTTCGGCTGAGTAAAGACAAAACGGTGAAGGAAGATCTAAATCGGCTAAGTCAGAAGGATCACTCGACCGTTCTGAAAACGGCGAAGTAACACTTACCAGATCAGATTTAATATACGTTGAAGATTCAGAAGATCATGCATTAAATGCACAATCAATAGAGGATCAATGAAGGACGGATTTTCTGCTATACGTTTGAAGAAAGAATCCGATCACTGAAATCAAGGAGAATGCAATTAAGGGGGAATCAAGAATAAAATCAAGGATTATTCCCTCATTAATATAGCCAACGGACGGAATTTCAAATCAAGGTTATTCAAGGCTATAAATAGAAGGCATTGACAGACAAAGAAGAACAACGATCTGAAAAGAAAAATCAAGCAGAAACTCTGTCAATTTGAAATGCCTTCTCTCTGTACTTACAAGGATACATCTAGTGATCAACTCAGATATCAGAGCTACAAAGTCATATTCAGCACTGAGATTGATCAAGCAAGTGTGTGAAACACATTCACATCAAAATGAAGCAACTGAATCAGAGGCAATCTGAGAATGAGTTGAATCTATGATAGCTGTTGAAGGATTCTGATCTTAAGGAGCAAAGAAAAGAGATCGAATCACCGAAGTCATTTGCGATCAAGGAGTGATAGTCTTGTAGATTGTGAAGCTTTGGAAGCCAAGGACAATCATACTATTGTATCTGTGAAAACAATAGTGAATTCCTCCGATCATCACAGGAGAAGAGTGGATTAAGGGATTACACCACCCTTAACCACTATTAGCCTTGTGTCAATTTACTTTCTGCAATTTACTTTACAGCATTTATTTAAATTTTCTAGATCATAACTTATATCTGTGATTGTCTAAACTGATTTGAAAACAATATAGTAAGAAGGGACTTATCCGCTGCCCAAAAGCTTTTAAACAAACGAAAAGTTTTTGAAACTCCACTATAGTCATTCACCCTCCCCCCCTCTCTGACTATAGTTTCACCCTTCTCTGGGACCAACAATTGGTATCAGAGTAGTGTTCCTAGTATCAGAACCTATTCAGATCTAATTTCTGGTAACAAGGAGATCACACATTTTCAAAGTAGTTTTCAAATCTAAGTTTTCTATACGTTTACATTTATATCTTCACTTGCACTTATGGATTCCTCAAACTTTTTGTCAAAAGTACCTGTTTTTAATGTTAATAATTTTGATGAATATAAAATAATAATGCTGTCTCATCTTGCAGCAACTCATGAAGAGATGTTGGATGTAATTAATGATGGGCCAATCATAATCACTACCGTGGTAGGCACAGAGCGAGATCAAGGGAAGGAAATCGATAAACCTAAAAAGGATTGGACCAAGGATGACGAGAAGAAGAGCAAACTGGATTTTGTTGCAAAAGACATGATTTTGAAGACCCCTAGATAGCAACATGTTCATGAGAATCAAAGGCGCAAAACGACAAAGGAGATGTGGGACATGCTAGCATTGATAAATGAAGGATTCGAAGCGATTAAAGAAAACAAATTATCTCGTTGCAAAACGAAATTTGAGAACTTCAAAATGAAGGTCGGTGAATCCATTGATCAAATGGACAACGAGATTCTCAAGCATTATCGCGTGAGCGCAATGACTTGGACACACATATCCCCGAAAGAAGTATGCTTGAAGATTTTGAGAGGCTTACCCGAAAGATGGAAGATCATAACATCGAATCGAGGAACAACAAATCTTGCAAACACGGACACTCGACCACGATGTCCCAATTAAAAGCTCATGAATTCGAATTGAACGGTGAAGATGGTGCTCCGGAAGAGACACAAAAAATCACCGCACCGGTTGCACCCAAAGCAAAGTAACTTTGCCGATTGTATCAGCAAAGAGACACAAGAACTCAAAGAACAGGTAGCTTTATTAGTCAAACGTTTTGACATGTTTAGCAAAAAGAAGACATTCAAGGGAAACTCACCATCAAACAAGAGGTCAAGCTCAAACAAAGACATGAAGAAAAAAGATGATGAATACAGATGCTTCAACTGCAACAAGAAAGGTCACTTCAAGGCTAATTGTCCTAAAGAAAATGACAAAGATGATGAAAAGAAGAAATATAAAGCATTTGAAAAGAGGAAAACCAAGAAGGCACTGAAGGCTGAATCCAGTAGTGAAAAGAATGAAGAATCATCTGATAATGACTCAGATGACAGTGATGAAGAAGATAGCTCAGAAAATGAAAAATCAAGCTTATGTCTCATGACCAAAGAATTAAATGAAGATGAAGGTAACAGCTCAGACACTGATTTATGTCTAATGAACAAAGAATCAAATGAAACTGAGGTATCATCTAGCTCTTACTCTTCATCTAATGCATCCACTTCTGACACTGCACAATCTTCTGCTCTCCCATTAGATACAGGAGACCTAATCCAAAATCTCATGACTAAATTTGATGAAATTGAAATGAATCATGAAATTCTGGAAAAGGAATGCAAGGATCTAAGAAAAGAGAATAAGAGATTAAAGAAAGAACTGGATAAAGAAAAAGCTGAATTAACCAAGAAGGAGACCTACTTAAATGATCAACAAAAAGCGAGATGATCATACATACGTTATTGACAGATCGTTAAGAAAATCTCCCCACCGGTAAAGGTAACCACTGCACCACTAAATGCACCAGCTTACAAACCCTCAAAAAGCTTTGGATCCGGATCTGGTCTTGGCTACAAATCGGGATGAAAGTAGAAACAATGGTCAACACAATTCTAAATTCGGGACCATCAATGGACCAAAATTTAGAAAGGGACGGACCATAGTTCCAACAAATCATCCCGCTCCGGTGAAGTCAAAACCTAGTGCAAATAAACAACAGACTAAATCCTCATTCCAGTCAAGCAAAAACAAAAGCCTTCTGAAATGAAAAGGCAGACTTTATCCTTCAGAGGATGATTGGAATGTTGCACCTCCAAAATACAAGAAGAAACCATTGAGTGATATGCATCATGTGTTTAAGAAAAATCAATCTAGATATGTTCCTAGACACATGAAGCAACACAGGTTTCCTACTGCATATTGGAAAGTGAAGAGGGATGCACATGTACCAAAAGGCAGAGAAATGTATCAGAATATCTTCAGTAAAAATATCAGAAGCTATTATGTCATGCCTTATACATATGAAGTTGATGACTTCAACTATCCAAAAAGAAGAACTTTTGGATATACACTTGGTATGGGAGGCATGACTGCTAACAGATATGGACCCAAACAGTGTTGGGTACCTAAACTTAATTAATTTGTTTTGTAGGATGTCTGGTACATAGACAGTGGATGTTCCGGACACATGACAGAAACAAGAAATGGCTCACCGACTTTAAAGCTTTTGATGGACCCAAAGTCACATTTGGAGGTAAAGAAAACCCGGCAAGATTAAGGGGAAGGCATAATACTCAAGAACAATCGAAGATTCAAAATGTGGCATATGTCAAGGGACTTAATTTTAATCTGATGAGCATCAGTCAATTCTGTGACAAAGGCTACAATGTGCACATCAACAAAGAAGGATGCAAAGTGATTCACAGCCAAACCAACACAATAGTTCTTACAGGTAGAAGACAAGACAACATGTATGTGGTGGACTGGAGAACAGCCAAGGCAGAAACATGTCTGCTTGTCAAAAATAAACAATCAACAAGCTGGATTTGGCACAGAAGATTAAATCACCTGAATTTCAAGACCATCAACAAATTATCAAAGAACAAGTCAGTTGAAGGACTGCTAGAGATCATATTCAAAAAGGAAAGCCTATGTGATGCATGTCATAAAGGGAAACAAATCAAAAGTTCATTCAAGTCAAAGCCTTATCAATCTACAACCAGAGTTCTACATCTGTTACACATGAACCTGTTTGGACCGATCACACCAAGTAAGTGTAAGTGGTAAGAAATACACCCTAGTAGTGGTGGATGACTTCTCAAAGTACACCTGGACCATTTTCATGAACAAGAAGAAAGAAACACTCAAAAACTGCCAGATTTGCTGAGAAGACTCCAAAATGAAAAGGAACTGAAAATCATCAAGATCAGATCAGATAGAGGCACTAAATTTCTAAATGAAATTATCAGAACCTACTGTGAAGAAAATTGAGTACTACATCAATTATCTTCAGCAGGAACTCCACAACAAAATGGTGTAACAGAAAGAAGAAACAGAACTCTCAAAGAAGCAGTTAGAACAATGATTGTTGAAGCATGCTTGCCAAATAGATTTTGGGCTGAAGCTGCAAACACAGCATGCCATACACAAAACAGATCAATCATCAACAAATATAATGGAAAGACTCCATATGAAATATGGAATGGTAGAAAACCTAATATCTCATATTTTCATATGTTTGGATCGAAATGTTTTGTCTTGAACAGGAACCAGTTGCATACCTTTGATGAAAAGGCTGATGAAGCAATCTTCATGGGATACTCAAACACCAGCAAAGCATTCAGAGTACTTAACAAAAGAACATTGGTGATTGAAGAATCAATACATGTAATTTTTTATGAACCAAATACAAATTGTGAAGATCTTCAAGATCAAGAAAAGGAAGCAGCACAAAGGGAAATCTATACAAGTGCAACCATACCAGCTTCTATCCTAAATCATCATTTTGAAAATCAAGAGGAGCCACATATATACACAACAGATCAAGCACCAGAACTTGAAGTTCATACCCATAATGAAGTTTGTAGAATCACCAAGTGAAGAACAACTTCAACCCGATCTAAATTGGCTAAGAGATCATCCGAAGAACAAGTCATTGGAGATGTTCACACGGGAGTTAGAACCGAGAAGACAACCTGGAGCACATGCTAACATGCTTTCTATCACAAGTGGAACCCAAGACCATAGATGATGCAATCCAAGATGCAGATTGGATCACAAACCATGCAAGAAGAACTAAATGAATTTGAAAGAAATGAAGTCCGGGAACTTGTTGACGGACCGAGATATGGCCAACATCATTGGAGCAAAATGGGTATTCGGGAACAAGATGGATGAGCAAGGAAGCCGTTGTCGAAACAAAGCAACACTAGTTGCAAAAGGCTATTCTCAAGCAGAAGGAATAGATTATGATGAAATATTTGCACCAGTAGCAAGATTGGAGGCAATCAGACTCTTTCTAGCTTTTGCTGCATACAAAGATTTCAAAGTCTATCAAATGGATGTCAAGAGTGCATTTCTAAATGGACTTTTGGAAGAAGAAGTATATGTGGAACAACCTCCTGGATTTCAAATCAAAGGAAAATAAGACAAAGTATACAAACTCAAGAAGGCCCTTTATGGATTCAAACAGGCACCAAGAGCCTGGTATGAAACACTATCATAATTTCTGATCAAGAATGGATTCAACAAAGGAACTATAGACAAGACTTTATTCAAACTAGAGGAAGGAACAAGTACATTGTTAGTACAAATCTATGTTGATGATATCATCTTTGGATCAGAGGATGAAAAGCTATGTGAGAAATTTGCAAACCTGATGAAGAGCAAAATTTCATATGAGCATGATGGGAGAATTAAATTATTTCCTTGGCCTTCAAGTAAAGCAAATGAAGGATGGAATTTTCATTAGTCAAGCCAAGTACACAAGAGATTTAATACACAAGTATGGGATGGATACAAGTGGCACAGCAGACACACCAATGTGTGCAAGAGTCATACTTGGAAAAGATGAAACAGGAAAGGATGTTGATCAGAAAATGTATAGAGGAATCATTGGATCCTTACTATACTTAACTGCAAGTAGACCTGATATAGCATTTGCAGTAGGAGTATGTGCAAGATTTCAAGCTCAACCAAAGGAATCACATCTTCTAGCAGCCAAAAGAATAATCAAATACCTGAAAAACACTATCAATGTAGGTATTTGGTATCCAAAAGATGGAGGATTTAAATTGATATCATATTCAGACTCTGACTATGCTGGATGCAAAATAGATAGAAAAAGCACCTATGGAACATGTCAAATGCTAGGCACCAGACTAGTCTCTTGGTTCAGTAAAAAACAAAACTCCATATCTACATCAACAAATTTGAAGCGAATATATAGCGCAGGTAGTTGTTGTGCACAAGTACTACGAATCGGACAACGACTAAGGGATTATGGAGTGGAAGAGAAAACAATTCCAATCATGTGTGATAATACAAGTGCAATATCTATTACTGAAAATCCAGTGTTGCATTCAAGAACAAAGCACATTGATGTGAGACATCATTTTATCAGAGATCATATTGAAAAGGGAGATGTCATCCTAAAATACATACCCACTGAAGATCAATTGGCTGACATCTTCACTAAACCACTCAGTTATGAAAGATTTAGCATGTTGAGAACTGAGTTATGAATGATTGAAATTGACTAAGTACCAAAGAGCAGCTAACTGGAGCAATCGGCAAAGTGACTTCATCAACTGGTTCAACCTTTGCCTTTACAGGAGATGTAGCAGGTAAGGCACTGGTATCCAGCGAAGTTAACTTAATTGATTGTTAGGAACGGTTAAATGGAGCAGCTCAGAGAAGAATTCTCTACATCGGCTAAGTGACCAGCCAAGGCACTTCACCGAATTAAAGACTTGGACAAATTAAAGTGTGAACAAAATCAATTTTTACTACACGTGGAGAATAAGGAAATTATGGAGGATTATTCTGTGGAAGATTACACACGTGGAGATCAACTTATGATCATGGAGGTAAACATATTCTTTTTAAATTATGAACGCCTCGATTCCCGGGCTCTATCATTACTTACCTCAAACCACTCCCCCATTACGCTCGAATATCGCGATTTACATACACAAAATCACGCCATTATGTCATAAAATCCTTCCACATTCAAACAACGTTCACACTACTCAAAATCACCCTATATAAACGATACTTAGATATTTTCAGAAATCTTCACACTCCCTTGCAAATTACAAACCCTACTTTTGGTTTTCTCTGTTGCAAATTCAAGTTCATTTTCAAACTTCCTTTCATTTTCAACAATGGCATCATCTTCCTCAAACACCCAAGCTGGATATGAAAAATCGATTGCCACTGGATCATTCTTTCAAGAAGAACACTACTTGAAACTGTGCGGAAATGACGAAGATGCCAAACGATTAGCAGCTGGTTGCGAAAACCTAAAATTATCAACCTTTCTCAATCCTCCCATAACCGAGGTTTGCTATGAATGTCTAATTTCCTTCTGGAAATCTGCAAAATACGTACCTGGGCTTCCTGCTGAAGAAGGTGACAAGTGGGAAGAAGACAAGATCGGTGCATCTGTCACCGGCAAAGAAGTGGTGATTATAGAAAAGGTAATTCGAAAACATCTTAAACTTTCAAATAAAGGTCAAGCAAAAGTGACATTGGTACCACAAAACTTGGATGATTTCTTGGCAACTATTGCCAAAATTGCAAACCCAGGATCTACAAAAGTCAATTGTCTGAGATCGGCTTTAAAGAAACCATTCAATGAGTTCAGTGCCCTAATTGGCAAGACTATTGAAGGAAAATTGGGAGCAAATAATGCCGTGACAGAAATTAGAATGCGGCTAATGGGAATCATCAACAACAATCTACAATTTCAATTGGGCAAAATACTTCTTTTTGAGAATTAAAGAACAAATCCAAGGTGAAGTGAAGGCAAGGGAAAATGGGATAAAAGAGGGAAAGACAAAGAAAGGACAATTCTGGGTGAAAAAGTCATATGGGATTCAGTTACACTATCTGTTGCAATGTCTCAAAGTCCCTACTGTACAACTCCACAAACTACATGAGTCCAAAGTCATGTTTACCTATGTTAAACAACAAAAGAAGGCAGGAGAAGGGAAGAAAAAGAAATCCACACACCACACCAACAGTCAAAGAAAGAAGCAAAAGGTCTAGCGAAATCTAGACAAAACAGACTTTGGAAAATTGGTTGATGAAGAAGAAGAATAAGAGGATTCCGACACTGAGGCAGAACAGCAAGAAGAAGAAAATGTCAGTGAGGATGAACAGCATCCTAATAAATAAAACACTGGAGAGGATGAGGAATCTCCAGAAGAAGATGCACAATTGTCTGCAAACGATATAGATGATCGAATTGCAGAATATCTTGAGTGGAAGGAAGGTGATTCCCGACAACAGCTTCAAGACTCTGATCACATGCTTGCGGAAGAGGCATGGCTGTTTGATTTTCTGGGAATCACAACTCTAGTTGGTATACTTGATGAATCACCTCTATGGGACTTGGTTGATGCAGCCAAGGCAAAACTGCCGCAGACCTCTGGGAGACAGAGTGATGACTCAGAAGATGGTGGAGATGATCATGATCAAGATGATGGTGATGATCATGATGACAATGATGATAATGATCATCATAATGATGATCTTGGTAAAGACGAGAGAAGAGGATACTCCGCACCGAGATGCAATTGATGATACCACTCTTCTCCGTACATTTTTGAAACCACAAGCATCCAACAAGTCCACCACTCCAAAGCAAAGACAGACCACTCAACCGTCGTCGTAGAACGTTCCGGTGACAAGCACAAACATTGTGGACATCGGTTCAGTTCGCGCCACTCCGAGTCAAGGCAAACCCCGGCACGAGAGATAGGGGGGAAGACGGCTCAAGCCACACCAAACCTACACATCTACACAAATACTTGAAGATCTAGATGTGAATGCGAGATGTCACTCAACATCAAGACAAGGGACAACAAACGGATCCAGAACCGAGTGACGTAAGGCACAAACTCTCTCGGTGGCCACCGGCATTACAAATGAAACTTTTGAGAAAGCGGCGGTTTTTGGTGAAGAAGCTGAACGACAAGCCATGTATCTCGGATCCATGACTTCAAAGCATTTAATGACAAAAGCTCCTCCATTGAACACAAGTTTCAGGCCATTGCAGAGTACATTGATGCACAAAATATTGTGGTTCAACAACAAGGAAATCTGATGAAGCAACTCAACATCAATATCACTAACAATCTTGCAGGCCTCAGGAAGCATATTTCCCAAGAAAATGAATCAATGGCAGTGGCTTTTGGCACTAGATTTCGTAGTGTCAATGAGAAATTGAATGATCATAACAACAGATTCACATCTATTGAATCAAAACTTGACTCTTTGATTGGGACGGCAGAGGCCACAAATAGCATCCTACTCCAGCAAAGGGATGATGCTGCCAAAAAGGGGGAAACTCAGGATAAGCTTGAAGGATCAACTATTAGACCCCCAAACTTCACTGAAGAACAACTGAGAGCAAGGGACAGAGAAATAAGAATCAGGAATAAGGCAGAAGAACAGCAAAGGAGAGCCAGAGAGGAAAGAGAAAAGGCTCTAAATGAACCCTGCACTAGATTTCCTCATCCTATACAAAGAAGAGATGATGATAGAGACAGATCCGGCAGACAGCAAAGGCCTGGATCTAGTCAGCAAAGAGGATCAGCTAGTCAACACAGACTTAGCACCAGAGGAAACACCGGCGGAGAGGCGGTAGCGCTCTAAATACACTTTGGGCAACACGGAACTTTTTTCGGTCACCAAAGCAAAGTGAATATGAAGCGAGATGTACTTGGACCATGTAAGAGAATTTTTCGAGTACGGGAAGGACTTTATCCTCATTCCTCACAAGATGAAGCATGGGTGATTGGCTAAGCTATCAAGATGAAAGGATGAGAACTGATATGGCTAAACTCTACAATGAAGTCAAAAGAGAGTTTGCATTCCTCAGACAAAGCAACAACAAACCAAGCTCAACCATACCACTGTCTGCAAAAGGACCAGAAGACTTGCCAACTGAACAACAAGAAGAATTCAACTATATGGCAAAATTCTTCAATCCTATGGGAAGAATGGAGAAACAGGAGCAGTGGAGTCTCTACAAAAGCCTCAAGTTTGCAGATTCACATATTGCTGAGGCTAGGGAAAGACTTGAGAAGTACTTTGGGGAACCTAGGGCAAATGAGACCATACCTGATTTCAACAGACTTTTTGCCAAAAGAGTTTTTCAGGGTGTATCTGAATACACATCTATGGCATACTGGAAGTGGAAGTTTCCAGAAATCGATTGGAAAGACATTGAAGAGGTTTTTACAAAGTTCAAGAGGTACAAAGCTGAATTAAGCAAAATGTAGTTTGTAACTTTTGAATAAAGCTTTTGAACTTATTGCCCTATGATGGATGAATAAAAATTGTTGAGTTTTTATTCTGTTGATTATTATGAAAATTTTGGATTACATATGTTCAGACTTATGAGGGTTTTGGCATCATCAAAAAGGGGGAAATTGTTAGGAACGTTCTATTATGTTTTGATGATGGCCATACTAGCTGTTATAGCAAGCCCGAAATAAGTTAGAATTCTCTTGTATAAGTCTTTAATTAGAGTCTGACATGTTGTATAAGTTGAGTCAGACAAGTATTGTACTAGTTGGTAGGACGGCAAAGTAAAAACAGAGATTCGGCAGAGTGAAGCCAGTCAAGCACCAACAGAGAAGCAATGAAGACATTAATGGTCTGACTTATAACCAAGGAAGTCTGTGATGACCTTGGATAAGTCCAAGTTACACTTTAAGTGAGAAAACTTAATGTTCAAATATGGTGTACACTGATCTCACCCCAATCAAGGATCAGTGAAGTACAAATATTCTCCTTAAACTGAAGCAAAGAAGAAAACAGTGAATCGGCAAAGTAAACTGACTTTCGGCTGAGTAAAGACAAAACGGTGAAGGAAGATCTAAATCGGCTAAGTCAGAAGGATCACTCGACCGTTCTGAAAACGGCGAAGTAAAAATTACCAGATCAGATTTAATATACGTTGAAGATTCAGAAGATCATGCATTAAATGCACAATCAATAGAGGATCAATCAAGGACGGATTTTCTGCTATACGTTTGAAGAAAGAATCCGATCACTGAAATCAAGGAGAATGCAATTAAGGGGGAATCAAGAATAAAATCAAGGATTATTCCCTCATTAATATAGCCAATGGACGGAATTTCAAATCAAGGTTATTCAAAGCTATAAATAGAAGGCATTGACAGACAAAGAAGAACAACGATCTGAAAAGAAAAATCAAGCAGAAACTCTGTCAATTTGAAAAGCCTTCTCTCTGAACTTACAAGGATACATCTAGTGATCAACTCAGATATCAGGGCTACAAAGTCATATTCAGCACTGAGATTGATCAAGCAAGTGTGTGAAACACATTCACATCAAACTGAAGCAACTGAATCAGAGGCAATCTGAGAAGGAGTTGAATCTGTGATAGCTGTTGAAGGATTTTGATCTCAAGGAGCAGCAAAAGAGACTGAATCACTGAAGCTGTTGCAGTCAAGGAGTGATAGTCTTGTAGATTGTGAAGCTTGGGAAGCCAAGGACAATCATACTATTGTATCTGAGAAAAAAATAGTGAATTCCTCCGATCATCACAGGAGAAGAGTGGATTAAGGGATTACACTACCCTGAACCACTATAAGCCTTGTGTCAATTTACTTTCTACAATTTACTTTACAGCATTTATTTAAATTGCCTAGATCATAACTTATATCTGTGATTGTCTAAACTGATTTGAAAACAACATAGTAAGAAGGGACTTATCCGCTGCCCAAAAGCTTTTAAACAAACGAAAAGTTTTTGAAACTCCACTATAGTCATTCACCCCCCCCCCCCCCCCTCGACTATAGTTTCACCCTTCTCTCGGGACCAACAGCCCCTAGACCCCGAGTCTGACAGCGCTAAATGAGTCATAAATGGTCCGGCAAACTGATTAGACCGCCGTCCTCGCTTGGTCTAAGAGGGCTAACTCGAGTTGACAAGACATTTATATCTCACACTTATATGGGGTGACCATTCACTTATTTTACCGATGTGGATATCCCACGACACACACGCACACACACACACACACACACACACACACATATATATATATATATATATATATATATATATATATATATATATATATATATATATATATATATATACATGTTATGTAAAAGATAAAATGTGTGGATTATCTATTATTTGAATTCATGTTATTAGATATTTTATTAAATCAAACTATTGTAGCTACAGTGTAATTTATACTATAAATACCCCATGATACCAGCGAAATAATATACACAACTATTCCCTTCTTCTTTCTACGTTATATTTCATCTTTCTTTTCTGTTATTAGTTCTATAACACGTTATCAGCACGAGTCTCTATCGTTTGTTTAGAATCAATATTAAACCCATGGAGATGATTATGCAATCTGCATCAGCATCAATTTGTCTGTGTCAACAGAAGAATTATATTTGACAAGTTTGCCGATCTTGCCATCGTCCATTTCGACAAGTTCATCTTTATAGATCTGGTAAGTATTTCTCTAATATTAGACTAATAAGCATGTTTATATTTCTATTTCATATTAGTATGTTTATTTTATCTTTTTTCAAAAAATGATTGAAAAAGGAAAGGAAATACTTTTTATCTCTATCGACTAACCCAAATGTTCAGTGATTATCAAACGTTCCTTTTCATAGCCCGAGAGATAGTCACACTAATTAACAGGGAAGTTCCTTCTCGATTTATTTTCATCATTTTGAAGATTACCAATTGAATTGACAGGGAAGTTCTTTTTCGATTTCTTTTCATCGTCCTTTTTCCCAGACTCCTATATTCGGTTACACTAAATCTTCCTTTATTTATACATATGACGAATTATGCAGTGTATATAATATTGGAATAGTGGATCAACAGTGGTCTTGTTTTTGGGTTATAGACATAGTAATATTCAAATATTAACAATTTTCGGTCACAGCAGAAGCACAACCCCTCCTAATTTTTATGATTGGGTTTGACGGATAATAATGTTAAAAGTTATCCCACATTGGACACTTGTCATTGTATCACCCACCATATTAAGAGGTGGACTTCTCTCACCTCACATGCTAGCTTTTGGGGATGAGGCCCCTCCTCTTATATGGGTTTGGGCCTATGTTTTCTACATGGTATCAGAGTCATCCCTTAATTGTGCAAGTGTTGGGCCTCTTTGTTGGCCTTGTAGTGCCCTTTATATGCCTTGTGTGCCATGTGGCCCACACTTGAGGGGGTGTGTTAAAAGTTGTCCTATATTGGACACTTGCCATTGTATCACCCATCATATTAAGATGTGGACTTCCCTCACCTCACAAGCTAGCTTTTGGGGATGAGGCCTATTCAAATATTGGCCATTTTGGCACAAGTCCATTCAATGAAGTGAATGCGACAAAATTCGCCATTTTGGCACAAGTCCATTCCCTGAAGCGAATGCGACAAAATCTTCAAATATTGGCCATTTTGGCACAAGTCCTCCATTCAATAAAGTGAATGCGACAAAATTCAAATTTTGGCCATTTTGGCTGTGGACGTGGTCTCTGTGGATAGAGGCCGTGGTCGTAGACGCGTTCGTGGAAAATATGTTTCCTATCATAATGACTGTTATGACAGGACCGTCAGGGATCAAAACAGATTGCAATAATCAAGAACAAACGAGAAAGCATAAATCACACAAGAAACAATAACACAGGATTTGACGTGGTTTCCGGCAATATGCCGACTAGTCCACGATCAAAAATGAGGAGATTATATTATCGAGATTTTACAGACACGGCAATTGCTTGAGCAATCGCTTCTGCTACTGCTGTTAACTGCAATTGTCCTAGGTTACAACAGACTTGTATTTATAGTCACCAAACCTTAGACCTAGCCACCATAACTAAATACAGGCTGATTGACTAAAATACCCCAGATGTGAACTCAGCTCAGCTGACTCAACCAGACGTAACCTGCTGACATTTACGCTGCTGACATTGCCCTGTTGGCCTTGCCCTGCTAACATTACCCTGCTGGCGTTGCCCCTGCTGACATTACCCTGCTGGCTTACCCTGCTGACATTGCTCAGCTGACTTGTCCTGCTGAGAGGTCAAGCCACTTTTTCTAACAATGACAATCATGGAAAAGGCATAAAACGCCAGCTATTAATTGACAAGTCCAGATATTAATTGAGAGAAGGCTAGAAAAATCAATAAAAGGCCATTTATTGAGACAAGGCCAAACACTTTAATTAAGACGGTCAATATTTTGTTTGATATGACACTATGTCACAACTGGTATTTTGGTTGATATGCCACTGGTTGCTGGTTTGTTTTAGTTGAATTTGATATGCCACTGATATCACAACTTGACTCCGGTTGTTGGTTTGTTTTAGTTGATTTTGATATGTCACTGATATCACAACTTGACAACTTGAAGTTAGTTGGCTTCTGTTGATTGTGTCCTTTTGCTCGATAGGATGGTTTTATTTATTGGCATTAACATGAATTCTTCTTGACACGTGTAACGCCCCGTTCCCGAATACCGAGTCCTTACCCGGAAATAGAACGTTCGGCACGTATAATATAAAATAAATTCTATATTATACGTAAGCCTCTACTACGTCGTATCGAGTTTCGCATTTACGGAAGCTAAAAGACTCGGGTGTATTTTTTTTTTGTACAAGATAAGGATAGAAACTCAACCATACTAAAGATAGAAAGATAACTTACAACCACGAACTTCAAATCTTACAACCATACGATGTTTAAAGAAAGGAAAGAAATACAACAAATGTCTCACAAGAAAGAGTCATAAAATGCCACATGTCCTGAAATGAAATTACAACATAAAACTTGAAGGGGAAACAACATAATCTAATAAAAAGAATTATGATAAAAGTATAGTATGATAGAAGCATCAAAGATCATCTTCAAAGTCCTCGTCAAATTCGGTTCAACAACCTGTTCATCTTCTCAACCCCAAACACAACAAACATGCATTTGAGGTAAGTACAAAGGTACTTAGCAAGAAATAGAAGCTATTGCATTAACTAGATTTCACAAAGAAAGGTTTACATAATTATCATGTTATCTTTATTTGACCGACTCAATTCTAGGGTTCACTTCATGCTCATCAACATGTTGTGACTAAACGTTTCTAGCTTAACTCAAGTTTGTTACACCGGCATTCAAGGGCACCACGCATGGTGCTACCCGCCATGAGGTATCGTTTGCAACCTATTAGTGGATCACACCAATAGCCACGGGTTAAGACCCGATAGTGTACACGTTCGGCGAAGTCACTCTACCATTTAGCCGTTTATAGGCCAGTAGAGTTATTCACTTTATCTGACCGCCCACACATCGCGATATAGACAAGTGCCTTACCAAGAATGTTACGATGTTTAGTCTTTTACTACACACTTACGTAAATTATTAATTATTAACTAGCCACCTAAGTGTTTTCAAGGTAAAAGCTCACTTAATAATTCTACTCCCTCTCTTAGACTAGACACAACACCCTAATCACGTACACGACATTGATGAATACTAATTCATCAAAGCACAAGCCATTCATACTCTTCCGACGGTCCCGAACTTCAACTCTATGGAAGAGTACATTCGGTGCCGGAACTAAACGCATCAGAAGCTTAATCAAGGCTTGTTCATGTTCATTTAATGTTATTAGATCCATTAGAACGTCCCTAAACCATGTATAGTATTAAAACACATATTTTTATGAGAACAGGGTCAAGAGTGCGCTTGCCCTGGTCAAGCGTGCGCTTGTGTAACTATTAGCATCCTCGTTTTTCGTTCGGCAAGCACAGGTGTACGCTTGCCTTGAGCAGGTGTACGCTTGTGCTCTCAGTAAACATTCTGGTTTTCATTCAGCCAGCGCAGGAGTACGCTTGCCTTGAACAAGCATACTCTTGTGCACCGAAAAAAACTAAAACTTGAAACTTTACGCACTTTACGATTTCCACTCAAAACCAACCAAATTTAACATCCTTCTAAACATCATAACAATAGAAAATCTTTACTTTAACATCACATATCACCAAGCAATTGCATGACCCCATTTAAGCATGATTTCAATCATCAAAACACCCCAAAACAAAGCCTTAACTTCACCAAATCATAATTAACACAATAGAGAAGATTTCCTTACTTGATCAAAGCACTACTCCAAGAAAAACTCCAGAAAATTTGCAGGCACTTCTCAAACTCCAACAAAAACCTATTTAATCCACAACCAATCCAAGAACTAGTTAGGATTAAGGTTTCTAACTACTCAAAACTACGAAATACACAACTTCCTCAACCAAACATGATCAAAACGTGATGAATCCAAGATTAGGGCTATTTTCATACCTTGATGAAATCTGGAAATCTTAGTATCAAAACGATCCTTGCCTTCTCACGATGCTCCTGCTATAGATGAATCTGAAAACGGAGTAGTAACGAGCAATGAATTTGAAGAAGTCTCTGTTTCTTCTTCCTTTGATCTCAAACTCAGAATTAGAGCGTTAAATTTTCTGACAATTTTCTGATTAGTGGGGAGGTTATTTCCCAAATAAAACCTCCCACTAATTAATAGTCATTAAACACTCTAAATTCCCTTTATTTACAATTCAGCCCCAAAGAAGAATATATATATATGTATTCGAAAAATATATATATAATTATATACTTATTTTCAATCATAAACTTTAATTCCATAAAAAGATAAACATAATATTTCGTTCTCGCAAAATGACACGTCTGCCCTTTCCCGAGAATCAGAATATTACAACACGTTTAAAAAATTCTCCCCATACTAGCAATATCAAGTGAACTCGAAATGGTAGCTAAATTGAAAATGATATGGGTTAATGTGTTATAACAATATATTATAAATCCAAAGCTCTTTGTTTAGAATGCTCTACACTTAGTCTATTGATAAGACTTTATTCTATTTTTAATTTTTTTAATGATCGTTTTGATTTTCGCTTATGGATAAATAAAATGATTACATGTGATGAACTTAAAATATATCTTAAAATGCCAATTTTCGTGAGCATCTTAATTGATACACCTTTTGCATAAGAATAGAATTACACATTGCATAAGAATAGATTACACAGTTTCAATTGATATTCTCAATTTGTAGAAAATCTATTTATACTAATACAATTTTCTAACTAACGGTGAAGATTTCTTCAGTATACAATTCATTTCTATCATATTAACTCACTAAAAAAAATTAAAAAATTAGAATTTGATAGAGTATTACTTAATTCTTATGAGATATTTTGAACTTATTCTCATTATTTTTGAGAAGTTAAAAGCATTATTAGATCAAATTATCTTTAATACTATTTTCTTTGTAATGCATGATTTATCTAATCATAATATACGATAGAAACATGCATTTAGTCGAGAAAAGTTGCTGCAATTCATCATACAATTGATCACAATTTTATAGTCTCTTGATATACAGTTTTTACCCACTTTTGAGTTATCAATGATTCATTGTGTTGTTCTAGCAATAGATCCCATATGAATTGTTTGTCTTAGGAATTGTGATACATTGTGTTGTCGATATTATTTGCTTGACTGAAATTGTAATACGTCATTCTTTTACTAGAAGTTATTTTTAGATCATATAAGTGATAATTATTTTATTTCCACGGTTCAATTTATACTTGATCTGTTTAAATATGATCATATTAAATATTTAAAATGCATATAATGATTATGAATATATTGGTTACTACGGTTATGATCATTTTTTTATGTGAGAATCCCATTAGAATTGGGTTGGTGATTCAAGAACATTGGTATAACTCGATAGATTGTATCCATAATTGTGAAAAGGATACATATCTAAAAATATTAAAGAAATTTTTTGATACCTGCATAAGAGGATCTCACATTGAAATGTTGAATCCGTCACGGGTTATCGCAGATTTTCTATATATCGATTGTGAAAAAGTGTTGTCCGAGAATGAGAGGAGGAAATCAATTATGAATCATATCTCGTGACAAACATTGACATATATGAACCATTAGTTCATATATTACTCATTGATATAAAACCCATGAATGGTAGATTTTATGCATATTTTGCATGCATCGAATATTTTCTGAGAAGGGTTGAAATGAACCAAAAGTTCAATGTCTCATTCTAGTGATTTCTCTACATATGATGTGAAAAATAATTTGAACGATTCTTGAAGAATCCGCAATCACATAGTGGTATATAATCGCATGAAGCGCATGAGAGATGTTTCCAAAAATCTCATAAAATGAGACATTTAATGAAACCGCTATGTTTTAAATGTGTAAATCGCTTGAAGCGATAAAAGAGCATCAAGGTATAGCTCGGTGCAATATATTTGATGAAGATCGATTCTCGGCAGTAGGGGAGATAAAGAAAACCTTATGTTAGAATAAAAGAATGCCGAGAAATTTTAACAACATACATGATCTTCAACGCATCAGTTTAACTGAACTACGAAAATAATTTTACTGGTAGTGTTTAGCAAGTAATTTGCCAGATGCCTTAATTGAATAAAAAAAGTGACCATTTATAAATGCACCAAAAGTATTATTGATAATATATTTCTATGACAAAAGCGAAAAAGACCGATCGGTGTAAAAGATAAAAATCAGCGGAAAATGAATTCATATTCAGTCACTCATAAAATCTCTTAAAGAGATTCGTCTTGAAGACGAAAACCCCAAAACAAAATTGCACGTGCATCAAATGATTAAATATTAGGGTTGCGGAACAACCAATCCATACATTGATAAGGAATTGGTTTATGCTAATATAGAATTAGCAATGAATTTTATAGGAGAAATTTATAATAAAATATAATAGTCGACGACGACAAGTTTGCCTCTTTAATTGCTATTATATCTGGATCTAATGCCTAAGTCGTTAGCAGAGTGTCAGAAACATTCAGACTAGGTAAAAATAAAATAAGCAATTGAGGTTGAGCTTGAATTGGAAATATTTTTTTGTTAATGATCAAATATATTCTCTCATTATAGACAATGTCATGTTCCGCTAACTAATATATCTGGCAATAACTTTGAGTTTTCATATGTCATGACCACATATTTATGGCTCGTTGGACATTAATATGAAAATCCTTGATGGATTTCAGAAACGAATTAATATGACAATCGCAACATGCATACTGTTAAGTTAAAAATGTCATTAACATTCATGTTGCATGTAATATGGCTGTAGTATAATCCTATTGAGGAAGGAATATATATAAGTAACTCAAACTTAATACCATGAATTTATAGCATTACGACGTGTGAATATATGCATGCGAATTGTGATTGTATTACTTTCCCTAATGTTTTTATAATTATAGTGATGACTGAATCCTATGTGTTGTACGAACGAGTAGTGGGCATGACAGTATTTAGCCCACTACATTCAATTATCTATATGAAGTCTATAAGAGACGGATATACAAAGTACGTTCTAGTAACAATCTAGAAGAATGGTTCACTAAGATCATTCCTACATATGTTCTAGAGAAAAAATGTGTTTACAGGACTGGAATGCGTACATAAGGAAGATTGTTATCATCGGGGGGGCGACAACTTCAAAACTATTTTAAGCATTTGGTCTTAAAACCAATGACTGTACTCTTTTCCCTTTAACTAAGTTTTTCTCACAGGGTTTTCTTAGTTAAAGGTTTTTAACGAGGCAGTCAGTGCAACACATAAAAACGCATATGGCATGAACTATTTTCCTTGTCTAGTTTTTTCCCACTAGGTTATTCTAGCAAAGTTAATAGTAAATGACATATACGTTATACAACTCAGATCGAGAAATTAATATAGCCATATAATAGTCTTGCAAAAGAATGGGGAAATTGATGTGCAACAGATCCGATCATTCGACAACCTGGCGGACTGCAACATTTGAGAGACTGGTGAAGAGCATTGTGATGCAACGTTCGAAAGACCTTAATTAATGCTTGGTTCAGGGGGAGTAAATCAACATAGATAAATGTGTACTCTTTTTCCTTAACTAAGATTTTTTCCCAATGGCTTTTTTCTTAGTATGGTTTTAATGAAGCATATCATATCTAGTGATATTGAATAATAGACATCCAAGGGGGTGTATGTAAAAGATAAAACGTGTGGATTATCTATTATTTCAATTCATGTTATTAGATATTGGATTAAATCAAACTATTGTATCTACAATGTAATTTCTACTATAAATACCGTATGATACCAGTGAAATAATATAAACAACTATTCCCTTTTTCTTTCTACGTTATATTTCATCTTTATTTTCTATTATTAGTTCTATAACAATATATATATATTCTAAAACAAACATGAGGCAACAATAAAAGCTATTGTTAGGTAGACTGACAAATCATCTTTCTAAATTGGGAGTGGGAAATGATAATAAAGGTAATGGGGTAAAATATTGGTAGCAAATGGTTATTCATCTATACACAATAGACCCGTCTATTGGGCCAGACCAACCAAACAATGGCTAGAATCTAGCGAAAATCTGTTATTTTAAGGGCTCACTGGAAAAATAAGCCAATAGTATTATAAAACTAGAAGCTAATATTTCAGTCTAGTAGTATTTTTTTTAAGTAAAATAACGTTTTTCTTTTTAAGGAAATCAGGAAAAGCCTAAAAGGACTTTCATAATTGTAAACCAACTTTGACAAAAACATTTCTTTTGTATTATTTATAACATTATTAGTTGACTTTACATATTTTTTAGATTCATGTTTCATTTTATTCTAAAAAAATTTAGTTGACAAAAGAAAAAACACAAATTAAAGGGCCCGATAAATATATTTGGCTTAGGGGCTTCAAATTCACATGGACGGCCCTGATTCACGCCCCTTATATTTAACTTTGGTTTGACATATCATTTTTTTTTAACTTTTACAGATTTGATCCACTCCTCATATTTAATTTTGGTTTGACGAATCATTTATCTTTATTTATTTATCTTTGCAGATTTAATTCACTTTAATGAGATTAATCCTCTATGTTTTAATTCTTTTACAGATTAGTCTCTTATGTTTTGAATCTTTGCATGTTAATCTCTTATTTACATAATTTTCATGACTAATTATGCAAAAGATTTAAAACATAAGAAACTAATCTACATAAAATTTAATAATAAAGGACTAATCCTATCAAAGTGGACCTAACTCTGCCCGAAAAAAAAAATAAGGGAGGAGTCAAACAAGATTAGGTAGTGTATGGTTAAGTATGGGGTAGAGTATGAGGATGGTTATGTGTGGTTGGGTCAGATAGGGTGAGTGGGTGGTAGAGTATGGGTGGTAGGGTAAGGTTGAGTAAGATAGGGTGGATGCATGAATGAGGTACGGTGGAATATGGTGCGGTGGGGTGATGGGTAGGGTAAGGTCTGGGTTGGGTGAGTTAAGGTAGGTTAGGGTAGGGTTAGGTACGAGAGTGAAAGGGTATGTTGGGTTGATAATGTAGGGTAGGACAGTGTGGGTTGAGAGGTAAGTTGTAGTGGTGGGGTGTGGTTGAGTATGGTAAGTGAAGTGTGAGATGGTTGGGTTGTGGGATAAGATGGGTGGTGTAGGTTAGATGGGGCTAGGTTAAATTGGGTAATGTAGGCCAAGGTATCGTGGTAATGTTAGGTGAGGTAGGATAGGGTTGGATAGGTGTTGTGAGGTAAAGTAAGGTAGGGCGGGTAAAAATATAGGGTGTTGGTGGTGATTGATGGGGTGGTGATAGGTAAGGAATATATGGTGGATATAGTAAGGTAGGGCAAGTAAGGTAAGGTGGCCGGGGCGGTATGATGGGTTGGGATTAAGTTGGTGGTAGGCCCACCCACCTAACTCTACCTCCACCATATCCTTGTAGGATGTAATATCGCCGGATGGATCATAGATCCACCCGATTACGCAGCGGAATAGTATAGATCTAGATCTAAACAATACAAAATACATAAATAATAGATCTAACCTACGAGGGGGTTAGATTACCAACCTTTTTATGGTGCAAAATGCCAAGAACAAATCCTATCCTTTCGGAGACCAAGCCTTGAATTTTGATAGCGGTGAACACCATCCGAAGGGGCTGAAATCAAAGCGGCATGAGGTGTCACCATTCTCTCACGTGCTTGCATCTATAGTAGAGGCCGTGGGGTTGGCTGTCGCCTTCCCCGCTCCCACTCAATAATTTGAAAAAGTGGTGGGTTTACTAATTACGGTTTCGGTCTTGACAATAAGAAACAATAAATCATGTACTCCGAATAGGGTCGGTTATGTAGGCAAGCCTACGCCGTCTTATTTGTTGGAACATATGTGACAGTTCAGGCTGATCCGGCAAGAGAAGCCCCGTTTAGCCCAAAGGCTTATCGGCTTTGCTAAGTCTTGTCGAACCACTGTAACGTACATCACACGTGGTGGGGAGTCGATCGAGCCGAAGCTCGGTTGAACTCGCCCAACCCTGGTTAGACCATTTCTGAACCCATGTACTAAGATTTTCCGATTTCTATGTTGTCAACCAAAGCGTAATCTCGTTTCTGTTTAAGGTAGGTTCACCGAAAACTCAACGATTTATCTAAGTGGGATTCACCGAGAATCCATCACTAAAATCGTAACGATTGACAAAACCCGGTTCCTCGGTTTTAATAATTAGTTACTTAATGAATTAACTACCACAAATTAATTAAAAAAGCTTTTAACTAATTATACGAGTTATATATGCCTAATTTATTCCAAATAAACTAGCTACATGTATGCATTGGAGTGGAATCATGATATGATGCATGTCATGGCAATTTTCCGGTTTCTATCACATAATTTCGATCATACACGAAAAAATAACGGAAAAAATAATCACCGAGATGGATCGTTGGTACCCCCGTATCTAACCTATTAAAAAAAACACAATCCCTAACTAGGGTTTACTATTTTCTAATCTGCTGCTGCCGCGTTTTAACGACAATCGGACATCCAAACGAACTTTGATCGTCACGAAACTTTATGGACCAGTTCTTCACTCCTCGTACATCAATCTGAACGGTTGGATGTTCGTTTCAACGGTCCAATATCTTACAGAAATTCGACGAACTGACAGTTGGGGCTGCAGTGCTTTTACGACCCAGCACAACTTTATTGTAACGATTGGACATCGAGATGGACTCCGATCGTCACGAAATTTTGAGGGCCTGTTCTTCAACTTTTAATGTTCATTCTGACTAGAGGGATTGTCGTTTCAACGGCTCAATCTCCGGGAATAAATAAAAAACCGAACAGAAACAAAATAGATCTACTTCTAGGAAACTAAAATTACAAAATTTCCTATACTCATATAAACGAAAACAGATCCCCTTAAATCTTATGCAATCGGTTTGGCTTCCTCAGAAGACTTGTGATAAATTGGATCGTATTAATAGAGACTTCCTCTGGGGATCTTCAGAAGAACAAAGAAAAGTTCATTTGATCAAATGGGACTCTGTGTTAAGGGACAAACACGAGGGTGGGTGTTCTCGGTGAATTTTATGATTTATATCGCAATATTTCATAGCAATAATCCCCGTGTTTTAGTAATTTTTATAGAAAATTACGTATTAAATGAACAAATGGAAGAAATGGTCTTAAAGTTATAAAAAGTGTAAAACGTGCCAATTACGTGCTTAAAATGATGGTTTTATGTTGATTTGAGTTGTATTACACTTTGGTATGCTTTCAATGACGTGCAGGTGTTAAATGCGGCTGAAAAAGTTGATTTGAGGTGTTTAATCGTGCTCAGAAGGTGGAAGTTCCAAAGAATCGAACGAGCGTTTGCTTGTCCCGTCAACCGGACGGGCGTCTAAGAAGCTGGACGAGCGTCCATCAAGAGAAGATCTCGATTCAAGGATGTTGAGGATTTTGCTGAACTAGCGTCCACTATTCTGGACGGGCGTCCGGAAGAAGGAATTGTGATTCAGAGTCTGATGATTTTTAGCGAACTGGCGTCCAATTTTGTATAGGACGTGCGTCCAATCCCAGGTCGGCCCGACTCGAATATGTTTTGCACTCTGGACGGGCGTCCAGTGCCGTTTTTGACATAGCCGACTTAGAATTCTATAAATAGGCGTGTTGACTAAACCCTAAGGGATATCATTATCAGCCGCATATTTCACACAGGAGAGCAGCCGCACCAAACCCTAGGAGATTATGAGTTTCTTCCCTTCAACCATGTCTTGGATCATCACAAGGATGCAAGGCTAAGCAATTCGCAGTAGAACAACGGGAGGATATCACATCAACATCACCACAACCATGAATTGTTAGGTTATCTTTATTTATGATTTCGAATATTGTATTTTATTTATCGATTGATATTTTGGATTGATTGTTAAGTGTTTTGTTAGATAGGAATGTCAACGAAACCATATGTTAATTTGAATTTGTATGGGAATATAATTCAACAATAGAACCTCTTCAATCGACACAATTAATAATAATTTGAGGAATCATTTATTGTTAATTGGGTTATATAATTTGGGAACAAATTAATGATCTTGTCTTTGTATGTTTAATTTTTACGCTTGGAAAAGAAAACAAAACCCTAGAAATTGAGTTAAGGGAATTTAATCGATTTCGAGATTGATCAAACCAATAAAATCGTATTCGATCATAAAAATGGTTGTGTGATTGTTGTGTGGTTGATTCTAGCTGTTTTACTGTTCTTTTAACTATTTGATAAATCAATTCGTTCGTTATCAACTTTTATTGCTACGTTTAGTCATTTTAAAAGTTTTAGTTTTTTGCCCATGTTTTTACGCATATTTCCGTTCCCAAAGACGATATCGACGCCCGTCCACCCTAAGTGGATGCCCGTCCAGTTCTAAGTTTCTCTGTTTTCTGCTGCTTTAGTCATTGTTCTTCATTTCTGTTTTATAATTAACGTCAGCCTTAGTTTTAGGTAATAATTAGTGACATAATCGATTTAATAACTATACTGTAATCCGATAATTATTCGATTCCCTTAGGACGACTCGGTAACTCCCTATACTACGAACCTTATACTTGGGGTGTTCCGATAAAATAAATTTAAAACTAGTTTTATCGAACAAGTTTTTGGCGCCGTTGCCGGGGAATCGGTAACGGTTGTCGGATTCTTTGTAGTGCAGTTTTCTGTGTCGGCAGTATTTTGGCCATAACTTTCGGCTCGAGTGTCCGTTTGGCGCGCAGGACCCCAATTCGGAAAGCTCGTTCCGACGCCGACGACGTGGTGAACGGCCTGTGGCCGTTCAACACCGTTTTCGAGGTCAAAATCTGCTGTTTTCCCTTCCATTTTAGCCCTAGAAGATTTCAACACGGTTTTTTTTTCGTCGTCTTAGTGTTTTTCCTGTTTTAAATTTTTCGTAGGTAGGTTTCTGTTCCTGTTTCTTTTCCTGTATCTTTTCTAAGTAAAAAAATAAATAAAGAAAAAAAATTAAAAAAAAAATAGAAACCTTCTGAACGGGCGTACAGATTCTGAACGCCCGTCTGCTCCCAATTTGTCTTCTGAACGCTAGTTCAGTGACTTGAACGAGCGTTCACCTCCAGAATTTCCCTGAACCAGCGTTCACTCATACTGAACGCCAGTTCAATCTGTTAATTTGTCACCTCTCCTCTTCTCCCTTCTCTCTTTCTGACCTCTAAACCCTCTAATCATCTTTACATTCCTTTCTCATCAACCCTAACTTTGATTTCTTTCTGTTCTGCTTTTCTGGTTTATGCAAACCAGGAGCAAAAAGGGACCGCTATTATACTGTCCTGAACCGGAACGGGACATTGTCAAGAGAAGAATTTTCCCAAATCCTGACAACATGAGCGAACACGGTTCTAGCGATGACGAACCGGAGAACCAAGGGAATAATGACCAAAATCCTCCTGGCATGGATCCCGCTCAATTAAACGCAATTTTGATGCAAATGTTGCAAAACCAGCAACAGCAGCAAGCCTGGATAAACCAGCAGATGCAACAACAACCTCACGCACCAGTTGCACATCCACCAGTAAATCAGAATGTTCAACGACAACGGCCCCGGGCGGCGGCCGAAAGCTCTTGTGCAGCTAGACCCTTATGCGCCTTATCTTGATCAAGACTTCTTGGAAGGGCATAGACCAATTCGGCCTCCGGAGATGGAAGGAATGCATTTTGATCTAAAGAATGGAGTTGTGGGGATGGTCCAAAATAGTTCATTCCATGGCACTGCTGCAGAAGACCCACATGACTTCTTGTCTACTTTTGTGCAAATATGTGAAGCAGGTCACTACCCTGGCGTTCCTTCAGAAGTCGTTAAATTGAAACTTTTCCCGTTTGCCTTGAAAGGTGAAGCAAATCGATGGTTTAAGTCCTTACCCCATCACTCTCTTCATAACTGGGCTGATGTTAAAAGTGCCTTTGCTCTGAAATTCGTTTCACCTGGAACGATAATGGACCGTAAACGAGATATAGCTACTTTCGAGCAATTAGAAGGAGAGAGTGTGGGAAAGGCCTGGGAGAGGTTGAATTTGTTAATGAGGAAATGCCCTAACCATGGATACAATCGACATGAACTTCTAGAATTATTCTATCAGGGTGTTACTCAACCCAATAGAGATTACCTAGATTCCACTGACTCATGGATCGTTTTTAGGGGGAGGAGATGATGCCGCCTACGGGGTAGCGAAACAATAGCTAAGAATAACATGTGGGCCACTCAAAAGAAGACCCATGTTAGTGAAAGCAAAAGGAAGGCTGCGCAAGTAACTCGAGAGACAAAAATGCTAGTTGCTCAAATGGAAATAATGAACAAGCAACTAGCCAACCTACAAATGAAGCAGCAAGAAGGGCCAGTAGATGTGAATTACTTGGGCATGCAGGCCGGGAATATGATGAATGAAGAAGTGCAAGCCATGGAGAACCAGAACCAACCTTTCAGAAGTTTCAGTCAAAATTCTGGTCAATCGAGCCACACTCAAAACCGTAACTATTCCGGAAACCCGCGGAATAGTTATTATACACCACCAGGTGCATCCAATAACCAAAGACCCCAAGGTAACTGGGCTCAAACGCAAAATCAACAGCCCACCTATGTCTCTCAGAAGAAATTTGATGAGCTAGTAGACATGGTGAAAACACTAGCCACCGGTCAAAAAACGATGGAGAGACAGATTGGTCAGATGGCTGATCAACAAGCGAGCAGACCTCCGGGAAGACTGCCTAGTTATACGATAAAAACCCTAAGGCGAGATGTCGTTGCTTGTAATGCCATCACACCGCAATGGAATTATGGACAAGAGGAGGATTTGAATGCGGTCACCCTCGAAGCGGTAAGACAATTTGAACCCGAGAAGTTATCGGGGAAACGAGTAGCCCCTCCCGACGCCACGAGTTCGGGAGGGGGTAAACGAGAGATAAATGACAAAGAAAGCAACGGTGAGGAAGAGCGAATGATGATGATTCTTCAGGGGATAGTGATGAGGATGCTGAGAAGAGAAGTCAGGTAGCTGAACCCCTGACTAAAAAGAAAACTGAGAAGTTTGTCAGATGGAAGGATAAGGAGGACGAAGCCATTAAAAGTCGTACTATAATCAATCATTCGAAAACCCTTTCTTATCCGGCAAAGAAAAGAGAGAATATCTTGAACTCTGACAAACAGTATGACGGAGTGAGAAAGATGCTTAGAGATACTATGGTGACTATTCCACTTGCTGAAGTATTAACTGAGATGCCTAAATGCTCTAAGTATCTTAAGGATGCCTGTGGAAGTAAGAAGAAGCTGAAGGGAATGGCAGAAGAGGTGCTAAGAGAAGAATGTTCAACTGTTTCACAGAGCGTTGCAATCAAGCGAGGTGACCCCGGACGACCTTCAATCTCTTGCATGATTGAAGGCCACACGTTCCATAATGTCTTATGCGAATTAGGAGCCTCTGTCAATGTGATGCCATTGAACGTCTGCAAGAGTCTCGGGTTGGACAAAAGGCTAAAGGAGTGCCCCGTCTCTCTTCAGTTGGTGGACCGATCTATCCATTTAGCAGCTGGTTGTGTTAACAACGTCCTTATCCATGTTAAACATTTAGTTTTTCCAACTGACTGGGTCATACTGGATTACCAGTCTGACAAGGAGATGCCCCTGATTCTGGGCCGGCCTTTCTTAAACACTTCTGCCTCCACCATTGACTTCCAAAATGGCCAAATCACTCTGAGGATAGAGGACACTTCCGTTACCCTCGAGCAAGGAAAAAGTTCTGCGGAAACCCCAACCCAGGAGATTTCATTCATTGAGGCAATCTATGGAGATGAATCCGACCCTGATGAAGAGCTCACGGAGATAGGAGCCCTGGATGTTATAATTCACGAAGAAAGGAATAACTGTTCACAGGCCGTAGAGTTGTCTCAACAACTTGCGCACACTGAGCCTATACGGAAAATCTGGGACATTCCAGGGATGAGCAGCAATGATTTGAAGGAGCTCAACCAGGCAGACTTTAACCTTGCAGAGGAGGAAGTTTTAATGGGTAGTTGGGACGAAATAGATTTATGGAAAGAAACTACCAATTGGGAGTTGGATGATTGGGAGCAGCTTGCAGAAGAGCTTGAAGAAGAAGAACTTAAGAAGATGGTTAAGCATAAGAAAGAAAAAACGGAAGCTGACAGGAAGATTCCTTTAGATGATGTCATTCAATACCTTTCTGGGGTTACACCTCAGGAAGATGAGGTGTTTTTCAGTCAACCGGTCCAAGCTCACAAGGAAAAAGGTGGTCCCTTAAAATCGAGTATCGAGCAACCACCTGCTGACTTAGAGTTGAAACCACTTCCGCAGCACCTAAAATACATCTTCCTTAAAGACGGTGATAAGTTTCCCTTGATCATCTCGTCTAAACTCGAGCTGGAGCAGAAGCGTAATTAATTAAAGTGCTTGAGAAACATATCCTCGCGTTCGGATGGCGGTGGGCGATATCGAGGAATCAGCCCGTACGTGTGCATGCATAAGATTCGAACGGAGGAAGGAGCGAAAAGGTCGACAACCTCAAAGGAGGCTAAATCCGCACATGCAAGAGGTTGTCAAAAAGGAGATCATCAAATGGCTTGACATGGGAATTATTTACGCCATAGCCGATAGTGAATGGGTCGCCCCACTCAAGTTGTGCCAAAGAAGGGGGGAATTACAATGGAAAAGAACGAAAAAGGAGAAGAAGTAGCTTTACGTCTCGTGACAGGCTATAGAGTCTGCATAGATTATCGTAGACTTAATGAGGTTACTGCCAAAGATCACTTCCCCTTACCCTTCATTGACCAACTCCTCGAAAGACTGAGTGGTCACAAGTACTATAGTTTCCTTGATGGCTATTCTGGCTACTTCCAGATAGCCATTGACCCTAATGACCAGGAGAAGACCACGTTTACGTGTCCATCAGGCACTTTTGCTTTTCGCAGAATGCCATTCGGCCTATGCAATGCACCCGCGACTTTTCAACGGTACATGTTAGCCATTTTTTATGGACTTGTGGAGCAGTGCATGGAGGTCTTCATGGATGACTTCTCAGTCTATGGCGACAGTTTTGATGAAATTTTAAAGAATCTAGATATGGTACTCCAGCGTTGTGTTGAGAAAAATCTGGTGCTTAACCGGCCTACCTTGTTTAAAGATGCCGAAGCCTTTTGCAAAGGCTGTGATAGATGCCAAAGAGTAGGGAGACTCAGTAATAGGATGGAGATGCCTTTGAGGCCTATCTTGGAATGTGAAGTTTTCGACGTCTGGGACATTGATTTTATGGGACCATTCCCATCATCATGCTCTAACAAATATATTCTGGTCTGTGTGGACTACGTTTCCAAGTGGGTAGAGGCCATAGCCACCCAAACCAATGATCACAAAGTTGTAAAGAAATTCTTGCAAAAGAATATCTTTACTAGATTTGGTCGTCATCTAGAGCCCTTATCAGTGATGAAGATTCGCATTTCTGTAATGCACCACTGGATAAAATTCTTGAGAAATATGGTGTCAAGCATAGAATTGGTACACCATACCACCCCCAAACCAGTGGCCAAGTCGAGGTAATTAGCAACAGAAGTCTAAAGCGGATTTTGGAGAAAACGGTAAATTCAAATAGATCCAACTGGAGTCTGAAGTTGGACGACGCACTTTGGGCTTATCGCAGCGCGTTCAAGACCCCTATGGGTACGTCACCATTCCAAATGGTCTATGGCAAGGCTTGCCATCTACCAGTCGAGCTGGAGCACAGAGCTTACCGGGCTATTAAATTCTTAAACTTCGATAGCCAACTCTGTGGGGAGAAAAGATTATTGCAACTACATGAGCTCGATGAATTCAGACTCAGGGCCTACAAGAACGCCAAGCTGAGCAAGGAGAGAATGAAGGCGCTCCACGATGCAAAGATAAAAGACAGAGATTTCAAGGTAGGAGAGATGGCTTTGCTTTACAACACCAGATTACATCTGTTTGCTGGCAAGCTTAAGTCCAGATGGTCCGGACCCTTTGAAATTGTCGAAGTCCATCCAGGTGGAGCGGTTTCCTTGAAAGGGTACAGTGGTCAACCTTTTAAAGTGAACGGTCATAGATTGAAAAAGTATTTCGGACAGCCTTATGAAGCACCTGAAGTCCTGTACTTTCAAAAGTTGGTTGACATAGTCGATGTGCTTGATTTGTGATGAGATCCCATCCGACTTCTTTACTTCGGATGATGACATTATTGCCCTTAACCTTAAAGATGCTTCTACCACGCCTCCCGCACCTATCGTAAGCTAGTGCCACAATTAAGCAACAACAAGAAGAAGAGAGTCAGTGCTATCTGGCGAGTTAAGTTCAAACACTTAGTAGAACACTTGACTTGTTGCTGTTGCGGCCACACCCCTGTCCTTCATTCTGATTCCGATGAAGAGGTGGCCCTGATCAAACCGAAGTGGCCCGATCCGGGTTGACTTTGCTGACTCTGTCAAGCTATGACATAAAAGAAGCGCTCCTAGGAGGCAACCTAGTCTTTTAAGTTACTTTTTAGTTAAGTTTTAGGGCATTAGGAATAAAACCGTGGTGATTGGTGTGTTGCTTGTCCTTGTCCTATTTGTGAATGCTTTATTTGCCCATTCATGTTTACTCATATACCCCTTGTACCCCGAGATTATCTGCTATGTCGAGTGTTGCAGATACTGTTGAGCGGTTTTTGCCAGTTATCATTTTTAGTGTTGTCTGTTCGTGATACGAGCCGGCGGTTCATTCATGTTACGGCCTGACCACCGTCAACCTACAGCCCGACAACCACTTTGAAACCAGCTAAGTATTCTTTTCTTTTATTTGCACATTCTGAGGACATCATGTGATTTAAGTGTGGGGGGTGTTTAAATTGGGTATGTTATCATGCTATATCTTCTGAAAATGAGTAAATGTGAATTTCTCGACAATTTTAAAATTTTTCAAAGTAAACTTGGATAATTGTAAATCTTGAGCATGTAATTGAAACAAAAGGCTCGCTAGTTGTAGTTTCTTGATGATGATTGTCTGTAACTTCTGTGAGATAGCTATAGCATGCTTTTACTGATACGAGATAGTATTCATTTCATATTCACGTAAGCCTTTGATATTGAAGCAAAAATTTTGAACTTTATCCATTCACTATCCTAGTGATTTATCCTAGAGAGACTTGTGCTTAATAGTAACAGTGAACATTACACCTAATTTCTAACCGTGTACTGTGAATATCTGAGGTTTGAATGTGATAAGTAAAACGTAACTTTTGTTCTATGAAAAGTAGAAGGAAAATTTCAAAAAAAAAAAAGGTGAAAAGTTGACATTGGGTGTGTCGAAAGCTAGTCGATGATTTGAGTACAATAGGGTATACCACGTATGTCCTATACCACTATGATGACTAAAAGCTCACGACAGTCAGAAAAAGCTGCCTTATGATTGGAGTAAGGTAGGGTATATCTCGAATATCCTATTCTGCTATGACAGGGCAAGAGCTCATTCTGATGTGCGTTTAAATGTGAAAGATTAGTTAAATCAACATGCACTAAGAAGTGGTATGAATTGATATAAGACTAAGTTATCGTCTATCTTATCCCCAGTATAAACTGAATGATATGTTTTAGGGATTATCCTAATAAGTACACGGGAAGACTTTTTGTGGAATGGTTACTGCCTATACCTAGGAAAGTCATTAGGATTATTTGAACGGATTTTGTGCGAAAGAATAGTGGAGATTAAAAAGGGCTTTTTACACACACACTGAATCTATCTCTATGTTGGTAGTACTTGCTATATTTGTCGTATCTGTTGTTACGTGAGTCGAGAGCCTATGTGGATTACATGTACAGTGAGCCGGTTTTGATTGTTTTATTCGGGACGAACAAAAAGCTAAGTGTGGGGGAGTTGTTCTCGGTGAATTTTATGATTTATATCGCAATATTTCATAGCAATAATCCCCGTGTTTTAGTAATTTTTATAGAAAATTACGTATTAAATGAACAAATGGAAGAAATGGTCTTAAAGTTATAAGAAGTGTAAAACGTGCCAATTACGTGCTTAAAATGATGGTTTTATGTTGATTTGAGTTGTGTTACACTTTGGTATGCTTTCAATGACGTGCAGGTGTTAAATGCGGCTGAAAAAGTTGATTTGAGGTGTTTAATCGTGCTCAGAAGGTGGAAGTTCCAGCAACTGAACGAGCATTTGCTTGTCCCGTCAACCAGACGGGCGTCTAAGAAGCTGGACGAGCGTCCATTGTTGGAGGGATTTTGCATCACTAAACAAAAAGAAAATTTATAAACCCTAACCTAATTGCAAAACTAACTCCTAACCGGCCGAATACCGGGTTGTTGATAGTAGAGCGAGATAAGTAAGGGGTCGATCCACAGGGAATTGGGATGTTGAATCTAATCATTAACTCTCTCAATTGTTACTCAAAGAATGAATAAACAAAAGAAACGATCGAACAAAACATAAAAACATAAAAACAGAAAAACATAAACGAACAATCAAAATAAATCTAACCTAAGAAACATGGGAACAACCAAAGTACAAACCTAAGTGATTTCAATTCTAGTTAATCTCATGATTCTAATTCAGTTTGTGGTTTCACCCTTTCACGAGACACAAATCCCTAATCTCTTAGTGAACTTATCTCTCAAGCTATGAAAGCCTACTTTCGTAGTGAATTCAATTATCTATCTCTCATCTTTCGAGTGTTGAGACTGATTTACCAAACAAAACTCGGGTGTAGATTCAATTAACTCTCGTTTTTAAAGAACCTAACAACCTAGGAATCTAACTCATTAACTTGTCATCATTAATGGCTAAAAACCCTATCTTTCTATGGTGATCTAACGTTTATGCAACTTCCGTATTATAAACATCAATCGTGAACTAATCTTTCGATTCTAATTCACATGGCATACAAATCGCATAGAAAAATACAAACTAAATCAAACGTCATGAAGAAAAACTGGAATTAAATTAATCATAAGAGAACTCACATAGTCTTGGATACAATGGTTGAAACACCATGGAAACGAAAAGAAAAGCTACATAATCTACTCCTAATCTAACCTCGGTTCACCCGAGCACAAGGCTCGGGTGACCGGCCTTCAAACTCCCAAGATGCGGCTGTGCTCTCTTTTTGATGTGAAGAAAAATATTCATGAATTAGGGTTGGGGCGACGAAATTTGTTTAAATAGAAGATTAAGTCGGTTTAGGCAAAGGCGGCGGCGGACGCTCGTTTGAATACATGGACGCCCGTCCATTTGCCTTGGACGGAGAGTCAACGCTCGTTCGGCCTTGCGTCCGGAGACTCGAATGTAAAATCTCTTCTAGGACGCTCGTCCACTTCACCAAACGCCCGTCCACTATTGAACGCTCGTTCGCTTCGGATGGACGCTCGTCCATATTGACTTGAAATCGAATTTCTTGATTTTTCCATCTTTATCTTGATTTATTTCTTTCCTTATCTCTTTTATTCTTCCATATCTTTAATTGATCCTCTTCCATCTCGAATTTAGCCTTTTAGGATCATCTTTTCCATCATTAATTGGGTATCTACAAATATCAAAAACATACCAAAACGTAATAATTTCCAAAATAATATAAAAACATCAAATAAACATAAAAATCGATACGTTTTCATATTTAATCATTAAAAACCTTATTTACTCAATATTTGACTATAAGGCCCGATATTTATGAAAATAATCCATATATGGGGGAAATTGATTCATAAAATATATATGAAAATCACTATAATTTTGGCCCTAAACAACACCCCCACACTTATCTTTTTGCTCGTCCCCGAGCAAAACAAAACAAAACCAACTCGAGATAAATAAACATCTATGCAAATATGAAGCATATTTATTAACTTAGAAGTTCACCCAAGTGAGTGTGTGCATAGCCATAATAAACGTCCACTAAGTTCCACAATTTGAAAGTTATTCAAACCAAAACTAGCCCGGTTTCCCATCTAAGTTAGAAATATTCAAAAAACTATAACAGGCACTTTACAAGACATACATATCCCAAAAAGAAATAGTAGAGAATATCTAAAACATTTCTGACAGACTCAGAGGATAATCCCTCCAACATATCTTTCAGTTTATACTGGGGATAAGGTCGACGATAACTAAGTCGTTACTAATTCATAATAATATATTTCAATATTTTCACTTTTTCACACTTTTCTAACACACATCAGAATAAGCTTTTGCCCTCATAGCAGAATAGGACATTTCAAGATAATCCCCTACCTTACTCCAATCATAAGGCGACTATAAAGCCGTCGTGAGCTTTTGGTCATCATAGTGGAATAGGACATACGTGGTACACCCTACCTCACCCAAATCATAAACCGACTTCCGACACACACAATTACAATTATGTTTACTTAGAGATTTCTGGCTGGCAGTGGAAAAGATTATTTTCTAGTAGCACATACCACTGAGCATAACACCTCAAGTAAACAATTTATTACTATTGCAAAGACTTAATCACGTTTCACTTATCACATTCAAACTTACAGATATTCACAGTATGTCATACTTTAATCCTAGAATACAAACTACTAAACTTTCAAGAATTGTACATAAGCAAAGAAACATGCTATAATCATCAAAAATCTCCAACTAAAATGGGGTAGGCTTTCAACATTTAGCTCATCATTTACTATGGCATGTGAAAAAGAGTGTCGGGTGAAACAACTAAAATTACTAAATATACGAATATAGCAAAAATGATATAAACTCAAGCAAAGATATGCCTTTGTCTACTCGGGACTTAACAAAAAATTTGAAAATTAAGCACTTTTCATAGAAAATTAATAGATTAAGCAAATGAACGTAGATACATAAACCATCTATCCCTTCCCCCACACTTAGATTGCAACTTGTCCTCATGTTGTGCAAAATAAAAGAAAAGAGAACTTAGCTGATTGTAGTTCTAAAGAAGCAAGCCTGATATCGTCTGAAACGCACAATTGCTAACGAAAACATCCTGCACACTTGAACAAACATGAAATACCTCGGGGCTAGGGGAGTAAAAACATATAAAGCACAGGAAAAGAAAGGTCGAAGAGATTTTTCAACTTAGGCTCACATAAAGATGGAAAACACGTACATGAAATATTACAAAATAGTAGGCTAGGTGCAATTACATGTAAATGCAAACTACATGAAAAAATCCTAAGAAAATAAAAGAGTGATGGTATATGGAAAGCCAACAGTAACCATACTCGAAAAAAAAAAACGAGGTAGTATTACGGAAACCGACAGTTAACTACACTCAAGAAAAATAAAAGAAAGAAATAAATGATGTGGTGTTACGGGAACCGACAGTGACCACACTTAAGAAAAATAAAAGGAAAAATAGAAAAACAATGCAACTATATGAAATGCAACTAAATGAAATGCATTTAAATGATATGCAAAAAGAAAATAAAATAAAAGAAAGAAAACTAGCCCACTATATGCAACACGACATATATATAAACGTCTACCACATAATGACAGGTTACGATAAACGACAGTGCTGTCACTAGTGCCGACGCGCCTTAAGACTTATCGAAAGTGATAGCATTATGGAAACCAACAGTTAGCTATACCAAACAGATATAACTCATATGGACTGGACGTAGCATACGAAAACCGACAGTTACTACCCATATGAGCTATAAAAAACAAAGGAAGCACGTAAGTCTTAAAAGCTAACAAGATTCATCACAACGGTATGTAGCATACGGAAACCGACATTAGCTACTAATTAACAATCAGACCAGTTATAGCGTACGAGAACCGACAGTAACTATAACATGCCTAGATGAATCATATATAAGGAATTGATCAATTATCTTACATGGATTCATAGATGGAAAAATAAAATCACATAAGTTCAGGACATCTACGTAAAATTAATCAGCCACATAAGCTCAGATTAAAAACATCCAAGTCAAATAAAGCATTAAAAATCGAATAAATAAAAACTTTGGAACCTGGTCGTAGGGTTGGACGCTCGTCCAACCCTTTGAACGTGCGTTCTGAATTTCAAACGGGCGTTCACCTGGAAAGTTTGCACTGGACGGGCGTTCAATGGACAGAACGCCCGTCTGCCCCTTCGACACAGCAACCTGCAACTTAGTAAACGCAACCGCAAACCCTAGACTAACATCTTAAACTCATAGCAATTCAGATTAACAACTCAATAGCCACCGATAACTTTTAGCACAGAAGATTAGATTAGAAACCACACCAACATATACTTCACGTTTCATAAATTGAGTAAAAAACTTTTTGCACATTCTTAACCTACCGGTCATCGAAACACGGCAAAAATAAAAACTCTCAATTTAATTCACGCTACTTTTATTGAAAAAAAAAATACCTAAAAAGATACGGAAACAGAATCCTAAACCTAAACTACGAAAAATTTAAAACATGAAAACACTAGAAAGGGGGGAAAACGTGTTGAAATCTTCTGAGCTCAAAATGGAAGGGAAAACAGTGGATTTTGACCTCGAAAACGGTGTCGGACGGCCTCTGGCTGTCCACCACGTCGTCGGCGTCGGAACGAGCTTTCCGAATTGGGGTCCTGCGCGCCAATCCGACACTCGAGCCGAAAGTTATGGCCAAAATAGTAACGAGTGCTAAAACTATCCCTTTTTTCCAAAAATTTGATCGTTAAAAACTTGAAGTCAGATAAATCAACCCTAGATGCCCCCTAATCACTGTAGGAACAAGAAAAGATGGAAACAAAAAGATAGAAACAAGAATAGACACTGAAACAGGAAAACAGACGGGCGTTCACTTTACTGGATGAACGTCCTCCTGAAAACTGAACTAGACGGGCGTCTGGAAATCCGGACGCTCGTATTAAAGGCTGAAGAACTGGACGGGCGTCCAGATAAAATGGACGCTCGTCTGTTTGCAGAAAACGGGAACAGGAAACAGAAAAACACCGGGAAAAACGGGTGGGGAAAGCTTGGTAAAAGAAAAACTATGAAAAACCCTAAATCCTAAACTATAATCTACCTATTAAAAAGTTGTAACAAAATAGAAAAGTTAACTCCATTAAACCAAAACAGCAAACTTTTGTTGGAGGGATTTTGCATATAAACAAAAAGAAAATTTATAAACCCTAACCTAATTGCAAAACTAACTCCTAACCGGCCGAATACCGGGTTGTTGATAGTAGAGCGAGATAAGTAAGGGGTCGATCCACGAGGGAATTGGGATGTTGAATCTAATTTCATTAACTCTCTCAATTGTTACTCAAAGAATGAATAAACAAAAGAAACGATCGAACAAAACATAAAAACATAAAAACGAGAAAAACATAAACGAACAATCAAAATAAATCTAACCTAAGAAACATGGGAACAACCAAAGTACAAACCTAAGTGATTTCAATTCTAGTTAATCTCATGATTCTAATTCGGTTTGTGGTTTCACCCTTTCACGAGACACAAATCCCTAATCTCTTAGTGAACTTATCTCTCAAGCTATGAAAGCCTACTTTCGTAGTGAATTCAATTATCTATCTCTCATCTTTCGAGTGTTGAGACCGATTTACCAAACAAAACTCGGGTGTAGATTCAATTAACTCTCGTTTTTAAAGAACCTAACAACCTAGGAATCTAACTCATTAACTTGTCATCATTAATGGCTAAAAACCCTATCTTTCTATGGTGATCTAACGTTTATGCAACTTCCGTATTATAAACATCAATCGTGAACTAATCTTTCGATTCTAATTCACATGGCATACAAATCGCATAGAAAAATACAAACTAAATCAAACGTCATGAAGAAAAAACTGGAATTAAATTAATCATAAGAGAACTCACATAGTCTTGGATACAATGGTTGAAACACCATGGAAACGAAAAGAAAAGCTACATAATCTACTCCTAATCTAACCTCGGTTCACCCGAGCACAAGGCTCGGGTGACCGGCCTTCAAACTCCCAAGATGCGGCTGTGCTCTCTTTTTGATGTGAAGAAAAATATTCATGAATTAGGGTTGGGGCGACGGCTGTTTAAATAGAAGATTAAGTCGGTTTAGGCAAAGGCGGCGGCGGACGCTCGTTTGAATACATGGACGCCCGTCCATTTGCCTTGGACGGAGAGTCAACGCTCGTTCAGCTTGCGTCTGGAGACTCTGAATGTAAAATCTCTTCTAGGACGCTCGTCCACTTCACCAAACGCCCGTCCACTATTGAACGCTCGTACGTTCGCTTCGGATGGACGCTCGTCCATATTGACTTGAAATCGAATTTCTTGATTTTTCCATCTTTATCTTGATTTATTTCTTTCCTTATCTCTTTTATTCTTCCATATCTTTAATTGATCCTCTTCCATCTCGAATTTAGCCTTTTAGGATCATCTTTTCCATCATTAATTGGGTATCTACAAATATCAAAAACATACCAAAACGTAATAATTTCCAAAATAATATAAAAACATCAAATAAACATAAAAATCGATACGTTTTCATATTTAATCATTAAAAACCTTATTTACTCAATATTTGACTATAAGGCCCGATATCTATGAAAATAATCCATATATGGGGGAAATTGATTCATAAAATATATATGAAAATCACATATAATCTCGATTCAAGGATGTTGAGGATTTTGTCGAACCGTCCACTAAGACGGGCGTCCGGAAGAAGGAATCGGCCCGACTCGAATATGTTTTGCACTCTGGACGGGCGTCCAGTGCCGTTTTTGACATAGCCGACTTAGAATTCTATAAATAGGCGTGTTGACTAAACCCTAAGGGATATCATTATCAGCCGCATATTTCACACAGAAGAGCAGCCGCACCAAACCCTAGGAGATTATGAGTTTCTTCCCTTCAACCATGTCTTGGATCATCACAAGGATGCAAGGCTAAGCAATTCGCAGTAGAACAACGGGAGGATATCACATCAACATCACCACAACCATGAATTGTTAGGTTATCTTTATTTATGATTTCGAATATTGTATTTTATTTATCGATTGATATTTTGGATTGATTGTTAAGTGTTTTGTTAGATAGGAATGTCAACGAAACCATATGTTAATTTGAATTTGTATGGGAATATAATTCAAATTTAGAACCTCTTCAATCGACACAATTAATAATAATTTGAGGAATCATTTATTGTTAATTGGGTTATATAATTTGGGAACAAATTAATGATCTTGTGCTGTATGTTTAATTGTTCTGCTTGGAAAAGAAAACAAAACCCTAGAAATTGAGTTAAGGGAATTTAATCGATTTCGAGATTGATCAAACCAATAAAATCGTATTCTGATCATAAAAATGGTTGTGTGATTGTTGTGTGGTTGATTCTAGCTGTTTTACTGTTCTTTTAACTATTTGATAAATCAATTCGTTCGTTATCAACTTTTATTGCTACGTTTAGTTATTTTAAAAGTTTTAGTTTTTTGCCTACTGTTTTCTGCATATTTCCATTCCCAGCACGATATCAGACGCCCGTCCACCCTAAGTGGATGCCCGTCCAGTTCTAAGTTTCTCTGTTTTCTGCTGTTTTAGTCATTGTTCTTCGTTTTTGTTTTATAATTAACGTCAGACTTAGTTTTAGGTAATAATTAGTGACATAATCGATTTAATAACTATATTGTAATCCGATAATTATTCGATTCCCTTAGGACGACTCGGTAACACCCTATACTACGAACCTTATACTTGGGGTGTTCCGATAAAATAAATTTAAAACTAGTTTTATCGAACAGTGGGCTTGGAATAAGGAGTGCTAGGGAGAACAATATTGCCCTCCTAGCCAAGTGTGGGAATAGCATTATGAAAAAGAAAAAAGTCTTTGGGTCAGGTTGTTTAGTAACAAATATGTTAAAAATGTTGACTTTTTTCAAGTTACTAGCAAAGTGAACGATTCCTTCATTTGGAAGGGTATTTTGAGAAGTTTCCAAAGTGTTAGTGACGGTTTTGTCTGGAATATTGGGGATGGTAAGGATGTTCTTATGTGGGATGATGTTTGGCTTAATGGTTCTCCTCTAAGGGATATTATTGATTGTGAAGTTGATATTAGGGATCAAAATATTTCGTTGATAGTATTATCTCTGAGGATAAATCCTGGTGCTTTGAGAAGCTGCATACTATGTTGCCGAGACATGTTATTGATTCCATAAGAGGTCTTCCTCTTAGTCTAGACCCCATGGTTAAGGATCGGCGCTATTGGCAATTTACTAGTAATGGAAAGGACTCCACTAAAACCGGGATTCGGTTCTTAAGAAATGGTTGGAATGATGATCCCATAATCTTTGATTGGAGATATGTTTGGAAATGTTTGATTCCGGAGAAAGTTAAATGTTTGTTTGGCTGGTCATTCACGGTAAGCTTCTTACCAATGAGCGAGATTCACCAGAAATTTAACCTCTTCGAATACTTGTGAAAGATGTAATCTTCATGTTGAAGATATCTCTCACTGCCTTGACGATTGTCACTTTGCAAAAAGGATTTGGAAATGCAACCCTCTTAGGAGATTCTTTATTCAACAAGATTTCACCTCGGAGAATTGGATGAAATCGAATTTGAAGGACCAAGATTATGTGTCTGATTCTTACTATAAGGGTCCTTCCAATGCTCTTTTCTCTATGGCCCTGTGGGGTATATGGAAAGACAGAAATAATGTCATTTTTAACAGAATTTCTACTAATCCTGTTCATATATGTAAGCAAATTGTCTTTCAGGCTAATGAGTTTGTAATTAATTCGCAGAATTCTTCAATAGCCCCTTCCAACAAGTCCATTAAATGGGTTGGTTGGCAGGCCCCTCCTCAGGGTTGGATCAAACTTAATACGGATGCTAGTCGTTGTGTTACTTCGGGTCACTCAGGTTTGGGTGGTGTTGCTAGAGACCATGAGGGTAAGTGGCTATATGGTTTCTATGGAAATTCTAATAAGTCTCAAATTTTTTGTGCAGAGCTTAAAGCTATTCGGGAAGGGCTCAAGTTGGCTTGGGATAAGGGACATAGAAATGCCATCATTGAATCAGACTCGTTGTCAGCTGTCAGATGCATATTACAAGATGAAGAGTGGGAGGCGAGAGAAGGCTTGCTCATTGAAGACCGTAGAAGGTTTCTGAAGAGGGACTGGAGATGTATTATCCAGCATACCCTTAGAGAAGGAAACCGAGTTGCAGATCGTCTTGCCGGCTTAGGGCAATCCATTGAAGAAAATCTCATTGTTTTGAATGATCCCCCTGACTGTATTTGTACTCTTTTAGTAGATGACATTAGAGGCGTTCTTTTGCCTAGACTTTAGTTTTTGTTTTTGGGGGCTCTAACCCCCCGTTTTGTACCCAAAAAAAAAGAATTTATATGAGTTTATAATAGATCTAACGAGTAAACAATACCAACCCCAATCCATCTCTTCAACCACGACAATCACAAGGCAACATACATGAATAAATTTCGATGCATATAGAAAAGTAAACGAAAACAATCTAAACATGCTTTTTCCACTCCTAGATCTAAAATTTACATACTTTGATTGATAGATCAAAGGCTCTGATACCACTTGTAGGATGTAATATCGCCGGATGGATCATAGATCCACCCGATTACACAGCGGAATAGTATAGATCTAGATCTAAACAATACAAAATACATAAATAATAGATCTAACCTACGAGGGCCTAGTTGAGAAGCCTAGTTGAGAAGCCAAAGTCTTTCAACGTGTGTCTCCAAGCACCACCAGGTGGATGGTGTTTCAAGCCGCCGGACCTCCTCGATATGCTACCTTAGAAAAACCCGAAGTTTTCCTAAAACTTGAACCCTTAGTATAATGGTCGAAATCTCTAAGCCAATATACTACCCAATAACTCGAAAATTACTTGTGTCAATAGGCTTGAGAGAACTCTCTTTATATAGGAGAGTAATCATTGTCCTCCAATGATTTAATAATTAAGAGATAATTATTAGATTAATCCGTTTTTTAAATAAAAGATAAATAATATATATCCCAAACAAATTAGGATAAATAATATTATCTAATATTTCATGAATTATCAATTAACAAATAAAAGATAAGTCACATGTTAAATAATTATCCAAGAAAACTAATTTCCCAATAATTAAATGACAATACAAAATGCGGCCTAGTAACCCTAGAAATAGGTCACACGCATTTTTGACACATTGGGCCGAGTCCACGAAAAATATCTTTTTCATGTATTTAATTATTTAGTCCAACTAAACAATTAATCCACATATCTATTAAACAGTCCAGTCCAACTATTTAATATTGATTGAGGTGAAACGACGAGAAAACATATATGCTATTTTAGGAGCCACGTCGGGGACCATGGACTCAGTAGCTACAATAAATTAAATAATATCATCCGTCAGACCGAACAATAATATTCAATCTATTAATTCCGGGATTACACCACCATAAACCCGAAACTGGACTCTGCCGAATATAGATAACTTATACTCAACTATGAGTTAATAAGCGTCCACTGATATAATCATTACATACGGATAAAATCCTCCATAGACTGTTTGTTTCGATTCGGGATATCTCCGTAGACCCTTCTCGAAACATCTTATCATTATTTACCATTAACCCCCTAGTGATCAATTAGTTCATAACTAATATAATATGAACTGGCGCCATCGATCAGTTTCTAGGATTAACAAATAAGGGAACAGTCTATCTACTTCCCGAGGGAAGGAATGGATTCCATATCTGTGATAGCACAGACTACTCACTCATCACAGAATAGAGCCAACGAGAAGTGTTGGACCACATACTTCGAAGTGATCCTTACTAACACATCAAACTCTATCCTAGTCTAAGCAGTTGTCTGTGATCACCTCAGGATTGAGATTAATCCATATATGATCATCTTGTGATTCGATAAGACTTCTCGATCACGGAATTATATCGAGAACTCAAATCAAATCGGTCCAACCCCTATATGATTATCATCTATATAAATGCCCCTACTAGGTACCATATTACCGACGGTCCGGATAAGGCTGTCACACCTAAAGTGTTACGGGCGCATTATTAGCAAATTAATCTTGAGACACGTACTCAGATTAATAAACGCTACGGACTAAGTTAATTTTAAGTACATCTCACTAACTTAATCCTCTTGTGTATAGCCATACACTGAGTTATGTGATTACATAAACGAGGTACTTAGGGTTTTCAGTAGTGTCTTAATTATAAGCATGCATACATATAATAAGATGAATTTTTAATTCTGTCATAAAACAATTAGATAATTGTCTTTCGGGCACTACACCTAACAATCCTACCTTACACACCCTACCTAATCTTACCCTATTACCATGTTCTACTCATCATGAGATGTATCACCCATTATAAAATTTGTTTCATTTCATTATTTTATATATCAAACGCAATAATTAATTAAATAAGATTATTCCATTCCATTTCTCTTTATTCCTATGATTTTAATCAATTTCATTCTTACATAACCGTGGCATAAAAATAAACATATTGTCTAATCCTAATATAAATTTAAAAGCAACCATCTATCCAGACTTAACTAACATGCTAAAGATAGAGTAAAATTGCCATTACAAACACATGTTACCCTTGTGATCGATTTGTAATAAAGAGTCAAAGAATTTGAATAGAAGGTTAACAATGCCTTTACATTAAAATTAAAATTGCTCTACCGACGGGCCGGGGAAGAACAGTTGTTGCAAAGTTAATCATTTCCCTTAGGATAAAGCTAAATATGGTAAAAAGTAAAAGAAACCCACCATAATTAAATTGATTTAAATATTTTCTTCTTTGTGTGCATGTAAGCAATAAGTGCCACCTATACATATAAAATATCATTAAAAAAATGTATATGGATGTCATTGTTATGAGATAAGTGCCACCTATACAAATAAAATATCATAAAAAAAATGTATATGGATGTCATTGTTATCTCATATTTCCTCAACAACAACGGGGAATCACAATTTTGAATGGAGTTGATGATGCCAGATACGTTATCCTATTTAATAAAATAATCCCAAATCATATGATATTACTGTACAATAAGAGACAACTCTCCAGTGGTTGGCAACACATGACATTGAAGAGATATATATATATATATATATATATATATATATATATATATATATATATATATCGTAACGTCCCGTTCCCGGATATCTATCCAAAAAAGAAACGTTCCGTGCGTATAGTATAAAATAAATTCCATATTATACGTAAATCTCTACTACGTCGTATCGAGTTTAGCACTAACGGAAGCAAAATTTTCTTTTTCAACAACAAGAATAGAAACAACCAAGCTAAAGATAGAAAGGTAAACTTATTCCAACGAATCTCTAACTAAACTTACTAACGTACGAAAACTTCAAAAGGTTTAACAACTAAAGTACAAAGTCTAAAAAGGAAATTACAACATGTTCCCAAAATCAAATGAATAAAAATCTAGAACATCATGATAAAGAAAATGAAGAATCCAAAGCTTCAACGGAGGCGTGATCAAACGTTGTCATCGAAATTCTCGTCGTATTCCGGTTCTACTTGTTCATCTTCTCATTTCCAAACACTCAACAAACATGCATTTGAGGTAAGTACAAAGGTACTCAGTAAAAGATAGAAGCTAAGGTTTAATTAAGATTTACGAAGAAATGTTCATTATTATTAAGTTATCTTAATATGACCGACTCAACTCTAGGGTTCACTTCATGTACATCAACATGTCATGACTATTGTTTACTAGTTTAGCTTATCTTTGTTACATCCGCTCTCAAGGTCACTACGCATGATGTATATCCACTATGAGATATCGATTGCAGCCTATTAGTGGATCGCACCAATAGCCACGGCTGAATCGATTGTGCACGCGTTCGGCGAAGTCCCCCTGCCATTTAGACATTTAAAGGCCAGCAGAGTTATTCACTTTATCTGACCTCCCACACATTGCGATATGACTTTGTGCCTTACCAAGAATGGCATGATGTTTAGTCTTTAACTATACAAGTATGTATCTTATTAACCACTAACTAGCCACCTAAGTGTTTTCAATGCAAGACTCGCTTAACAACCCTACTCCCTCACCTAGACATCCAGACATCACATCTTAACCATATACAAAGACATTGATGAATGCTGATTCATCAAAGCGCAAGCCTATTATGCTCTTTCGACGGTCCCGAACTTCAACTCTTATGATGAATACATCCGGTGCCGGAACTTGTTTAGGGTATATTTTACTATATTTTCGGGCTTAATCCCTAAACAATTTACCTTGTTTTTAAAGGAAATAAATGAGAAAAGCATGTTTTTAACCAATAAATTCATATAATGTTCATTGAGGGTTTATAATTTAATTATGAGGAAATATTGGGATTAAATGTTATTTTGTTACACATTTTATTATTATTATTACTCGATGACTTGGTGTAACAATAATTTTGCAGAAAATAAAGAAATGCAAGGGGATATTATCTATTGAGAAGATTTATGTCATTCAATCAAGGATTTCAAAATAAAGAAGAAAATCGGATCAGCATTTGAAGGATAAATCAGATCAGAGCGAAAGAGTGGAGTGGGGAACACGTTTTACGAAGCACAGTGTGAACGCAGAGAAGTGGCACGCTCGGTCGACCGAGCCGTTCTATTCGGTCGACCGAGCCAAAGGTTCGGTCTACCGAGGCTGCGAGAAATTAATCCGACGCGTTTTCTAGATCCTTCCCTATGTCGGCCACGAGACTCCTATATAAGCGACATCCATTCGAGCGAGAAACACACATCCGAAACATCGAAAATTAGTATAGCAATTAGCAATAAATTAGATTCATAGATAGTCTTTCTTTTATTTTTCTTTCAATTTCAATTCGGCAAATAAGGATGTTTTTGAAGAAGATGAGTGGCTAAAGGCCCGAGGCTAGAACCACCAATGTGAAGCCACCATCGCCGGAATAAACAAGGATTTTTGCATTTATTCGTTCTAGTAAGTTTCTTGTTCTTCCTTCATGTTTTGAATTGTTTATGTGCAATGTGTATGACTATACTTGTGTTGCATGCTTTGATTGAATTTAGACATACGATAGTTGATAAATTCATAGATTGCCGTGAAGGAGAGTGATAATATTTCTTCTAACAAACGAAAGTTGAGGGAGAATATTGTTAGATTAGGACTTTATATCCATATCTTTGTTCCGTAAATTCGTTAGTTGCATCGAGAGGTGGACTAGTTAACGGTGTTAAATCGAGAGAGGAAACGCCTTTTTAGTAGATAATAATCCAAGGCTTGCAAACGAATGTGCGTCTTTCTTGTTAATTTTGGTGGGGTGGTGGATCAACGGTGCTTCTAGTTGTTTAATTATAATTGTTACGGAAAGATTTGTTACGTGCTAGTTTTTATTTTCAATTTTCAAACTCTTTGTTTTATTGTTTTTTTTAATCCAAGATCGTAGTCATCAACCTTACAAAAGAAAATCGAAAGCAAAAACACTATTTTCGTACAAGTCCCTGCGGATACGACCCGGTTTCATCATTATAGCTGCGAACCTTCGCACTTGGGGTTGACATCGGTTTTATTTATTTTATTTTATCACTGCTTTGCATAAAACCGCAAACAGAACTAAACGCATCAGAAGCTAAATCAAGACTTGTTCATGTTCATTTAACGTTATTAAATAAGGAAACCACATTTAACTGGATTCGGGACTCAAAACAAGATAAACACCAAAACTGACCCAATGCGCATGCATTGAGCTTCCTGAAACATTCAGGACTGTTCTGGACCTCCAATGTGCGCGCACAAACAACTCTATATGTTGTCTGGGCTTAATGCGCACGCATTAATCCCCTATGCGCATGCACAAACAACGCTGAATCACTTTTCCCACTTCTTGAACCCGCAATACGCGCACATTACCCCCTGTGCGTGCGCATTGCCCCCGACTTTACCCCTAAACGCGGTTTTCTACACTTTTACGAACTCTAACCCTTTCCCCACATGATCATCATCAAATTGACATCCAAAACAGCAGAAAAACACATCTCTTACTAACCATGTCAACACATACTATTTCAAACAACATCTAGACATGATTTCTAGCATCAAATCACATCAAAACACAAACCTTAAACTTGTAAAGCATAATCAAACCGTGGGAAGACTCTTTTGCCTTTTACAAGTGATTTCCAAACCAAAGCTTGTAGAAAATCTGCAGCAACTCGATCTTCTCACAGAAAACCTATGTGATCAACTCCAAACTTGGATTAGATTTGATCACAAACCTGTATAACAGCAACCCTACGAATTTAGGAAAAACTAAGCCATAGGCTTTGATCAAAACCGTATATAGGGCTAAAACCACACCTTTACAAAGCTGCAAACTTTTGATGTCACAACGATCTCCTTTTCATGCTGACTCCGAATTCCTACTCGAATCGGAAAACGGAGAAGAACTCACTTAGAAACTGAAGAAGTCTCCCAGCCCATTTTCTTTTGCTCTCCATGCCTTTTTTTCTCAGAGAACGTAAAAAACCAAGTTTTGATTTTTTTTGATAGGTTATACGCTTAAATAGGAGATTTATTTTCCTTAAATACTCCTCAATTACCATTAAATCCAAAATTCCCTATTTTATATATATATATATATATATATATATATATATATATATATATATATATATATATATATATATATATATATATATATATATATATACTCAAAATATATATATCTTAAAGTCCCACATCGGTAAAGTAGTAGAATATTCACTCTCATATAAGTGTGAGACATAAATGTCTTGTCAATTCGGGTTAGCCCTTTTAGACCAAGCGAGGACGACGGTCTAAGCAGTACGTTGACCGGACCATTTATGGCCCATTTAGCGCTACCAGGCTGACGTAGATCAAGTGATAATAAAATACTTGACCACCATAAACCAATACTAGCAAGAGGACTAGGTCCATCGTAGTATAGCTATAGCGAATCAAGGTCGATCCCACAGGGAACCAATTGTGGATCATTTATATACAAACAACTAATCATTCATGTCAAGGACACAAAGCGGTCTACGAGAAACAAGAGACAAGAAAGATAAAGGACACGACACGACTCGACACAACACATAAACGTACAAGTAATTAACCTCCCCAATTATTATGTTATCGTTTGGATCTAGAGATTCTATATAATTAAGCTAGACTCGACAACTATTAATCCGATTCGTATTTCTTTTATATTGGCTACGGGTGTCATCCCCTAAACTAGATCTAGCTCCGGGTAGGCCATCTAGATCACTATGCTACATCACGTGACTTCTCTTCGTAGGCCTCCATCTCATATGACTTGCACGCTTACAAAACTAGGGATGCCGATATTAACCGTATTCCTCACCTAGGCAACATTCATGTGGTTAGGCGTACTTCCTAGATGATCGCATCAGTCTTTGTCCCATTAACATTTACTTTTTAGGTCTCATGTTAATCTATGATTTACGTATAACTATGTGTCGACAATTCCCAAATACAGAACAGATCTAGATCTCGCTGAAAGTCCCGGAAGATCAATTCATGAGCCGACCAGGGAGCCCTATATTGGTATTTCCTAATAATATGTTAATTAATACATACGAGCAACGTAGCCGTAGCCATACCTACTAAGATAAGAAATTCTAGGTGGACAATCACACTATAAAGACGTGGCGAGATTGACGCGGCGAAAACCTAAATCTTAGCGTTTCTGTATACGTAACGGATAAAATAGAGATTCATAAAGCAATTATATAGATCTACTAAAAACACGATTGTCGATCATGCCAAAGTCATCCATAGGTCACCGGATAACAGATCTGGGCGTGTGGATCCTTATAGACAAGGAATCCCCACTGCCTCATATCGTATCCTTAGATCTACATCGTTCGGTGAAGAACGAACAACCTCAAACGATAAACAATAATTGGGGACTTAATTATAAAGAACTAAGAGGAAATAAATACAAGATCTTACATTATTGCAGCACTTGTATAAAAACCACTCTGAGGAAAACTGAGAACTTTATTATAATTCGAGAGAAGTGTCTAAGGTGTGTTTTTGCTAATGAAATAGCACAAGTATATATAGGTGTAAAAAACGAGTTAGGATAAGCCTTAACCGATCTAAATTAGGTTTCCTAAATCCAAATGAAGTCTAAAAACGCGTTAGGATAATTCCAAGCTAATCCGGATGCTGAATGGGACTCGCCCCCAGCGAACTGGCCTCTTGCCGCCAGCGAGTCCATCAACTTTTGATTGGCTTGTTGGATCTTGTCATTCCTTACTCCTCTTTTCGCGCTGATCCGATATTTATCCTCAATGCACTCCGAATTTTCTTCGATCTATCTTGAGATTTAATTCATCCCTTTGTAATTATCCTCCAATTTATCTCAATCTACAAAATAAATATTTATTGCACAGTAAATCGTACTTAAATGATAAAAACGGATAAATACCAAATTATATTCTATTAATCACATAACATTAAATAATCATTATAAACATGTGATTTATCATAAAATATATATTATTAGACTCGAATTAAGGATAACGTTGATGACTTCTACGGGTATAATTTGACCGTCATCAACTACCCCCCACTTAGACTTTGATCGTCCCGAACAAAGCATCGATAAGTCGTTCCCCAAGACAACAATTTTCATGGTCAAATCATACTTACGCTAGAAACCCGAGTCAACTCATACCAGTCATGCTCATAAGGTGTCCATTATTCACTACTCGCTATGAATCGAAGTGATGTGTGCATGTGCATTCAGTTTTATATAATCGTGGCAAGATTAGAGTTTATGCTAACTTCGCAATCTCAACCTACCAACATCAGTATTCCCACTTCTTAAGCCTCGCATGGGTAAAGACATGGTGCAATAAGCAAGAGCGTTATCTAAGAGGTTTTTGGACTTGGAGACCGAGAAAAATACTCGAAGCCTCTTAAAAGTTGAATTTTTTTCTCACATTTTCATATTTTCAAGCATTAACACATCTCAAGAAAGAAACTTGCTTTAAAATTAAATTATGCATTGCAAGAATCCCCTTTCACGGATTGGTCAATAGCATTGAATATTACCACAAGCCCGAAGCTACTTTGGTAATGTTACCACAAGCCCAGTGTTTAACGCTTTGTTAAAACAAAGATAAATCTCAAGCTTATTACTCCGCTTTAATGGCCAGAATATAGGAATACATCAGCAGATAAATATCGACACTAAGTTCACATAACCAATTATCTACGCAAAGTACACATAATTTCTTCAGTTATTATAATTCGTACGGTAAAAATCGATTCAAAGATTGAGTAGTCGAATAATAAATAACTACTTGCAACAATCGGCATGAATATCCTTAAATTTACATTCACATAAGTATAAAATGATCACGTACTCATGCAACTTGGTTCATTTCCTATCAATTCTTTGTTGGAATAGTGTCCTAAACCCAATCGGGTTGGACCGGATCCGACCGGGTCGGATCATTTCTACTATTTCTTTATGTTTATACATATATATTAAATGACTTTTCTGTTTTCATATATATGTTCTTTTTAAAGAACCAATTATGAATTGTTATATGATAATGTACTTAGTATTAAACTGTGATAGAGAAACCAGGATAGACGATTATGGTTGATGAGATCTCTAATCACTTTAATAAGTTTGATACTTAAATGTCTCTAGCCTGATGTACTATTAAACAGGGCATTGATAGTATAAACAGACTAGCACGTATTAGATGTCTTTAAGGGCAGGGATAGATCTCGTCTATCGAAGTGTAGAGACACTTGGCTGTACGTGGATGTGTATTAGAGAATGCGTACGTTAGACTGACCCACTTACACAGATAAGTGTCACACTATGTGGCGGTTGTGTAATTATCCTTAAGACCGGAGTCTTCATGGCATCACGGTGTGAATTGTCATGCTTTGACACAATTGAGGTTTCCCCTAGCCATGGGGCGATCATGCGGTAGTGATTGGGTGTGATACCGAAGCATGCGGAGTATACATGTTTGGTCGTCTGGGAATCGCGTACCCTATCAGTAGGGGTGAATATCCGAAAGGGCCTTCTTATAAGGAATATCTTACTCTCGTGAATCTTTGCAAAGTGGAAGTAAATGAGTTACTTCGAGAGAGCTTGATATCCAGATTATAAGATACGGTCGTTGATGTTTTGACACTCGACTAACGACTGTATGGATATTGTTTCAGCGATAGGATTGTAAGTTACACGGTAACTGTTTCACATGAAAGGTAGTAGTCATTGCATTTGAATCTTCCGATGATTGGGGGTCACGGTGTGTTGCTAGACGCTATCCCGTGATCGTTAGGCATGAAAGGCATTTTCGCAATTTGCACTTTGTGTCTACGGCCAACATATTCGGAAGCCTATCGGGTCACACACATATGAACATCTAGCCGGATTAAAATGTGGTTATAGATGATAACCAAATAAGAAAATTTTATCTCGAGACTATAAAGGTTATAGTGGTAAATTAATATGGTGGTATTTATTTATTATGAATAAATTAAATACAAGATATTAATTATATTGTTTAATTAAAGAAAATTCCGGATGCCAATTTATTGGCTAAGGTGGCGCAATTTTGGGGTGTATAAGATACACTTGGATTATGCAATTTAATTAATGGTATTACCTATTATTAATATTAGATATTAATAAAATAAAATAAACTAGATATATTATGCATATATGCGTGTGTGGTGTGCATGTGTGATGTGCATTAGTGCATGCGACTAAGTGTAGTATGTATATATAATATATAGAGATTTATGCATATAATATATGTATGTGATATATACACATGTGTAAATTGATTTAAGGTAAAAAGATAAAATATAAGATATTGACAATATCTTGGGATATAAGATATTGACAATATCCTAGATTTATTTAATATGATATATTATAAGAAATGAGATAAATCAATCTATTATATTTTCCTTATTTTATTGGGAAAAAAGTTTTCTTCTCCTCCATACTTTGATGGGGCGCCCCCTACACTATAAATAAGAGGTGAGTGTCAAGCTCTTTTGTACAACACAATTCCAAGAACTAATAGTTCTTGTGTAAAATAGAGAGCATCCTATAGAGAGTTGGAGAGAGGGGAAAAGGGCCGGTCTAGCAACCGGAGTTTTCCAATAGCAATCCATGATGGGATTCCGGCGGGCTGTTCGTGTGGACTAGCGGTAGAGGCCGAACACTTGGGCGGCTCTATGCAGAACTACTCTCCTTAGACGGTCAAAGCGTCGATCTTATATATAGATCAACCAAGGTAACCACCGTCTACTAGCTTATTTGTTTATTGCTTAAACGAAGTCGATACTGGTTAAAGGAAATAAATTTTGAATTCCGCTGCGTTCCCGCGTAGATTTCCTAACATTCTAAGCTAGGAACTCACAATTCTAAGGGTACGAGATAAATAATATGGCATTTATTCAATTTTTGCAATTTTTCTTAAATTTTCTACCATTCCGTTTCTTTTAATTTTTAATTATAGCACATCATAGCTAAGTATCCTACCCCCAACTTAAACATGTCATTGTCCCCAATGACAAAGAAAAAATGAGAACGTAAGAAAAAGACTTAGCTCGGGAAACGGCTCTCAAGTAAGAAGCAGAATATCGGAGTAGTCCAAGCACGTCGAGGAACTTCTAGGAATATAAGCAAACCGGAGATCGAACACGAAGTTCTATCGCTGCAAAATAAGTCTTCAACAAAGCTCAAAACTCGTTACAGCGTTAGCTCATAAAAAGTAATAATCGAAAAAAAAAAGGGACAGTAAAATGAATACATTAAACCTTAAACATTTTTAAGTCCATAAAACGATTACATTTTTGAAACATTGAAATTATTAAACCCGACTTGTTTTTAGTACAACATTATGATTTAGAAAACTGACAACAGACTCGATACAAAGGACAATATACTAAATAGAAAGAAAAATAAGCAAGCAACTAAATATGGTAGTCTTCATCTATGACCTCCACCGCTTACATATTCTTAAAACCGGGTGGAGAAGACAAAGATCAAAAAGCATTACCCCACGTGGGAAAACACGAGGTTGACTGGATCAACCATGTATTCAATCCAGTGTAAAAGAGACACTTGGTAAGGTATAACAGATTCAATGTGACCTTTTGGTAAAAGATAGGATCAGAAACTCGGCGCAGACGCTTCACGTTTTGAATGGATATCAACAACTTAGGGAGATGTAGCTACTCCTCGAAATTACTAATTACCCAATTTAGCACGTGGAAGGTCTCAACGTCATCAACAAGGTCGGATCGGGTGATAGTATAGAACAAAACTCATCATCTAGAAATGCCGGAATAGGCGTAAAAGTGTGAAATTCAAAACTTCCGGTAGAAAGATAAGTTGTATGTTGATCGAACCTAAAACTTTTAAAAATCTAGCTAGGTTCAGAGCTACACTTACCCCAGCTAGGATCATGAAAACCAAAATGATAAAAGATAATCATTAAAACTTAGCAATAGTTCTAATTCCGCAACACAAGGGTATTTTGTAAACAAAATGGAGGTTGAGAGTATGATGGGTTTAGAAAAAGATATATAAGAATGGTAAGAAAAGATAAATGGTGGGTAAGAAAATGTGTTTTGGGTGGGTTGAAAATTGTTTAAGGGATTGGGATTGGGTGGTAGAGTGAAACAGATGGAAAGAAAGAGAGGCGATGAAAGAATGGTTAGAAATGTGAACTGTTGGGGCAGATTGGTGAGAGGATCGAAGAGTTTGAAGGTGAAAAAGATAGTTGCAGAACGAACTGCACACCACTTTAGATTTTCATTTGGATCATCATTCTAAAAGGTTTTGGAAGTTGACCAAAAATTGTTCTTGTTCGCACCATTCTCTGTTACTTTTTCAATAATTCTCAAGCTCTCTTAATACTTCCATCTTAAGGTTGATTGCTAAATTTCCTTTTCTTTAGCAATATTTCGACTCTCCTACGGAACTCTATTTCACGTGGCCTATATTGAGTAAAAAAGTTTTGCACATCCTTAGCCCAATGGCCATCGGAACACGGCAAAATAAAAAACCTCAACATATGTCATGTTACTCTTATTTGACTCAACGAAAACAAAACCTAAAAAAATAAAAAGAAATTTAATGAAGTAGTTCTGAGTTTAAAGTCCTCAGCTCGACTTTCCAAAAATTATCCTTGTCAGTCATCCTTCTTGGATCGCCAGATATTGACCCCTCGAGCACTATAAGAGGTGGGCTTGTCGCTTTTGCGGATTAATACCCTTCCATTGGTTGTGAGACCTAGGAAACGACATCTATCCATACCATTTATACCAAGCTCTTACCTCGGCTCTCGTTTTATGAATTAGTGAATTCTAGGCAGATCTAGTCCTAGGGACCCATTTTAATTATATCCTCTATAATGCTGCCTCATTATGCTCTCTCAAAACTCAACGTCTTCTTTTGATTGAGAATTCTTAGAACTACACAAATTGTTGCTCCCGTGGCCACTAGAAGCAATCTCATGCATAAGACAAAGAGATTTTAACAGAACTACGAGGAACTCTTTATTCACTGCTTCCTTTCAACGACTACATGTTTCCCTACACCCTCTAGATGAGACAGATTTGGGGCAGAACCTTCCACACTAATAAAATTAATCTTACAAACCAACTACGGGCTAAGATTCATACTCAGGTTTATGTATAGGCTAACTTATGTTCAAAAAACCAAAAGATAGTAAAACATAAGCAAAAAAAAGGTAGTACCTTGCCTTCAACATTGTACCACGAATAATTCGAACCTTTTAATATTTATTTTCTCGGAGCCATCTTGGTGCTTTAAAGGTGTTGCTTCCATTGCTTTTCCAATCGTAGATTCGTAGCTCCACATGTTGCTGGGTTATTTTCTCAACGCCCACAAAAAATTACTGCCTCAGATTATTGCTTCCCTGGTTTCTGCAAACAGAAGAAAAACATAAACAAAAAGGACCGTAGACTGATTTTAACATGGTTTCCCATGGTGCTATCAGACCTACGGATTAAACATACAGAGATAAACAGACACGTGGAATCCCAAAAAATTGACCAGGCTCGCTGACAGCGAGAGGCAGTCTCGCTGGGAGCGAAACCAGTTTTTTTAGAATCTGGAATTTTTACACAGAGCAGACAACCAGAGGGACTCAAAAACGTAAAAATAGACTCTAAAACAGAAAACTTAACATGAATAAAAAATTATTTATGTATATAATTGACCGTTGGTTCCCCGGCAACGGCGCCAAAAACTTGATGACGTACATCAAGTGATAATAAAATACTTGACCACCATAAACCAATACTAGGAAGAGGACTAGGTCCATCGTAGTATAGCTATAGCGAATCAAGGTCGATCCCACAGGGAACCAATTGTGGATCATTTATATACAAACAACTAATCATTCATGTCAAGGACTCAAAGCAGTCTACAACCAACAAGAGACAAGAAAGATAAAGGACACGACACGACTCGACACAACACATAAACGTACAAGTAATTAACCTCCCCAATTATTATGTTATCGTTTGGATCTAGAGATTCTATATAATTAAGCTAGACTCGACAACTATTAATCCGATTCGTATTTCTTTTATATTGGCTACGGGAGTCATCCCCTAAACTAGATCTAGCTCCGGGTAGGCCATCTAAATCACTATGCTACATCACGTGACTTCTCTTCGTAGGCCCCCATCTCATATGACTTGCACGCTTACAAAACTAGGGATGCCGATATTAACCGTATTCCTCACCTAGGCAACATTCCTGTGGTTAGGCGTACTTCCTAGATGATCGCATCAGTCTCTATCCCATTAACATTTACTTTTTAGGTCTTCCTGTTAATCTACGATTTACGTATAACTAGGTGTCGACAATTCCCAAATACAGAACAGATCTAGATCTCGCTGAAAGTCCCGGAAGATCAATTCATGAGCCAACCTAGGAGCCCTATATTGGTATTTCCTAATAATACGTTAATTAATACATACGAGCAACTGACGGACCTTTTCTATGCTATCAATCCTTACCGGCAGTGTACCGGGTCAAATTGTAGTGATAGAGTGATGAGTCAGGTGTCGATCCTCAGGGAAAACTTGGTAATTCACCGTGTGATTAAACACCAAGAAACTGTTATTATCTCAATCTAAGTCGCAATTTTATCATCCAACCAAACTCTAAACTAACAAAGCATCAAACTAAAACAGATATATATAAGTATATAAATATATATATAGATATATAGCAATACATATATATATATAGATATAAGTATATATAGGTACCAAAACAATATCTAAGGGAGGGAGATAGATATTATAATTATAGACTAGCCAAGAATATGTTATTGAATCCTTATATCTTTTTAGTGAAATTGGATGTGCTTGATCTTTATTTTAAGTTAAATCAATTATACGAAACGGTGCACTCCTAAACTAAACAATTCATTCTCACACGAGCATCCGAATTTGTCATATGTCCAATCATTTGTCCAAGGTCATCCTCAAGCATGGGTCACTCCCGTTTTGTCATTCGGCCAATTTTAAGGTATGTCAATTAAACAAATGAATTAAACGTAATAATCTCTCGAGTACATATTTCAATAAGAGTTTGTTTCTCCCGAAACAAATCTACCCCCGGTTTAGGAAATCGGATTCCGTTGTCACGTTTTCACTCGGCCAATTTTACCCTCCGGTCTTTCTATTAACGAGTTCATAACCTAACTACGAGGCGTCAATTCATAATTAGATTATGAATTCTTTCATATCAAGTAGCTAATTCAATACGAATATAGAAAGAGATTCATTATAACCGATTTTTATCCAATTTTAGTATAGTCATCATCCATTTCCCTAAAAAGATAATACTAATCCAATTTCATATCTTGGCTAGATACTAAGTTAGCCTAATATCATTATAAGTAAGATACTAATAACAACATAAATACATTAGAAAAGTTACCAGATTACAATCGAAGCTTCAGAGTTGTATCCTCCGGAAATAGCAACTCCTTTACATCAATGAGCCTTGATACATCTTCTAAGCATTATAACGATACTTTATACTACAAAGCATTATTCCGGCGAGTGCCGTTTACACTTTTATTTAACTAAAAACAACAAAACGAAACTATATATAGATATAGAGAAGAGATATATGCATTGGTACACTTCAAAATGGTTGCATTTGAGGTCTATTTATAGACCATATCACAAGGCCGGCGCGTGCCGGACCACCACCGGCGCGTGCCGGCTACACAGTATATATTCCTTTGTCAGAGATTTGTGGGCCCAGTTTCAGAGATTTTTTTGCAATATTCGGCCTTCTCCGGCGCGTGCCGGACATACAACATATCTGATGTTCGTAAAAACCTATCTCGAGCTGTAGACCTCAGATTGACATGATTTGATATTCGTTGGAAAGCTCTTTTGAAGGCCTACAACTTTTATCAAGGACTTTTTCTCTGAAAATGCCTCTAAGTTAGATCAAATGTCCGTTGAAGATGAGTTACGGTAGAAACATTAAAGACAATTGATCCGTTCAAAGTTGTTAGATTTTGGCATAATCTTTTATCCCACAAAAACTCATGATTTATACTTCAAAGTATGTCATATTTTGGGATCTTGGTAAACATCGATCCCGCAATAATATCAATGAAACACCAAACGTAAATCTGACAAAAAACCATCATTTTTATCGTTTTTATAACTTATGCATCTAATTATAACTAACTATGATTTTTATAAGTTTTTAATGCATTTATATGAAATTATACTAAAATATCATAAATATAATAATAAAAAGTCTTATAATTTGATCATATATTTTTCATACATCACAACTCCCCACTTAGCTTTTGATCGTCCTCGAGCAAAATAAGCGATAATATAATTCTTCTAGATTAAATTCCTAACTTAGTAACGTATTTCGTCAATATTATAATTATATTAATTTCATCTATCTAAGATATTAAAAAGATAAAAAAATGTATATAACTTAATAAAATAATTATAAAATATTATTTAAATGAAATTTTTCATGAATCACTTTATAAGTATAAATAAAATATTTAGAACAACTTTTTAATCTCCTTTGTATGATTTATCGGAATCAATGACTAAGTCAAGTAGTTGGCAAATTGGCTTGTAACGTTCGTGCTCGGGGTAGTTGGCTAATCGAAAAGGATAACAAAAGGAAATCAAAAGAGATAGAAGCAAGTCGTACGTACTTACACCTTCATCTTTCGATCAAAAATTTCTCAATCAAGTAACACTCGATTTGTTTTCAATTTTTAACTTTAATAACTTCCAAAATATGGCTTTCTTTTCTTTTCTTTTTTTTTTTTTTTTTTTTTTTTTTAACATAAATAAGAACTTAAGAACATAGGCATTGCTTTATCAAGATTGATCGGAGTAATACTCTTTCGATCGAAAATCACGAATCCGGTTTCCTTAAACTCGTGATAATTCTTGATAGTTTTGATTCAACTTTTTCTTTTTCATCAGATTTATAGCATATACCTTCATTCCCAAAGAATAGGACATTTCGTGATAATACCCTATTTGGACTACTATCATCGTGCAGGACTTTATCGATATTTTATTTTTGGGTTGTCGATCAAAAACAGAAAAGATACCTATAATACTCTGTTCTTAGATTTTTTTTTTTTTTTTTTTTTTTTTTTTAAGAATAACCATATTTGATAATAAACTGCCTTCCGAATAACATTCATTTCAATCTCAGCATATACCAAATTTCGATGTCATCACCGCTATCCATAAATACATACTAAACTTGCGGGATTTTCAAAGAAATGTAGACCATTATTAAGTTAGGGTTGTAATTTCTAGTTAATAATAATGGCTATTTCGAGTGAGGTCTTGATCACTCTACAAGGCTGAGGTGGGGACAAAAATTGGAAATTATGTTCAGGTAGGCTTATTTGGCTCTGGTTTATCAAAGTTATGCCAAAAATCTCATCATCCCTAATCCGATTCCAATTTCATACTTTGTCTTGAAAAGAAAATTATTCTAAAATTTCATTATAATTATAAGTAACTTTTGTCTAATTTCATAAAAAAATATTTCATAATATTTATCAAGATATATATACTTAAAATCTTATTAAAAATCTAAAATAGACATAATTAATATAAGAATTATATCAAGATTACTTTACTTAATTAAAAATTTATTCTATCCAAATATATCATTTTTATCAAATAATTATATATTATTGCTTATTAAACTAAGTGTGTAAGTATTTGATGTATTAAATTCAATTTATTTACTAACCAATCTCTACTCCCCACTTATGAATTGGTATCGTCCCGATGGCTAATGAGTAGTAAAAATTTGGATTAGAAAATAAAATGAATTCTATCATGGTAGATTATTTTAGGTGTCAAATAGACGAGCGTTTATATAATATAAAAGAAAAACATTTAAAAACATAAATTAAAAACATGCAAATATATTACAATACTAAAACACAACTTAAAACTACTAGGAGTGTTAAACTAGAAAACCATAAATTAAGTTAAACTAATTTAAACTAATTTTTTTTTTTTAAACTAAGTTATTTTAATTTATTGTGACTTATACTAACGTACCGTACTACTCTTATTATTTTTTATTCCTTCTTTTCTACCAACACAGTTATCTAATTTTCACCACTTGACGATCCTCCCGGAATATCGACTGGTAAAAGCCCAACACGAGGAATACGAGCTGGAAAATATTCATCCGTCGCTCTTTCCGGAACCCTTGCCAAACGAACACATAACCTAGAAATCAACCATCCAAATGGTAAAGGATGATAATTCGGTCTTCTCCCGAACGCAAAACTCACAAACCGATTTCGAATCGGCACCCCCAATCTATAACAGCTCCCGTAGTAATCGCATATAGAAGCATCAATTCATCATCACTAACTTCCGAGAAATTAACAGTTGGATAAACACGTGAATTGATGAATCGCTTCCACGTTCTAAGATGAGGAAGCAAAGCAGTCGTAGAGACATTTTGATCAATATCATAATTGTAGAACAAGAGTGGACAAGCTTCCGAATATTTTGTAATAAAACCGTTAGCGGTATCCAATCTCCATTGGTACTCAAAATGACTGGGTGAAGTTTGGACTGGTGGAATCAAGAAAATTTGATTTATGTTGGTGGAGGTGAAAGGAACAACAACTCCTCTCACTGTAACAGACTGTGTTAACGACACAGTATTAGCTTCTGACAGTAATGAATAGAATTCTCTTACCACAGTAACATTAATCCTACCTCTCGGCATACGACAAAAATAGTCCCACCCATCTATATCCATCCTCGTAAATGCCCGGTTGTCAACCTTTTCGAAATTTAAACCTCTCTCAATCAACACCGGTGATTGATTGAAATTACTTATATAAGGGTTGTGAACCGAAGCATACATAGGCTCGTAAGGGATTGGATGAAAGAATGGATTTGGAATGACGAGAATTTGGTGTATGTGGAGGTGAATAAGCTTGTTTACGGATGAACGATCGGACATTTTAAACTTTTTGTAGCAAGAGAATTAAAGTAAAGGAAGGGAATGAGCATTTTAGGAATGCGCATCTGTTTCCTTTTATAGCCAAAGCTTGACCGAAATGGAAATATCCGAGAAGATCCCGCGCCCTACTACACCGGCGCGTGCCGGACACCAACCGGCGCGTGCCGGTCAAATAGTGCTCAGTCAGAGATATTCCAATTTCTAGCTTGATCCAGGATTTATTTTCTGACAAATGATTCTGCATATTTCTGAAATGTAGGAAAAAGATCTAAAAACATCCGAAAACTACGAAAAAGATACAGAATAACAATGTGCACTACCCCGAGAGTGCATCAAACGTTTAACGTACAAAACAAACATAACAAAAACGAAGTCAAACCAAAAAGTAGATAGTTAAACAACAAAGAAAAGAAATCACTCGTCCTCATCATAGTTAAGATCGATGTCACCAGTAGGATCGTACTGAGATGATGATGATCCAAATGTAGATAAAAACGAAGTAAAATCACCGCTTGCGACCGTGTCGTATGAATACCATAACCGAACCGCTTGTGGATCCGATACGAAGTTCGAAATGATGTCTCGGTCCTCATCGTCGACATAGAAACCGATCCCACGAAGTCCAAATGAACCCAATCCCCGCCGTCACATCTGCTATAGAAGTCACTCCTCCCATGCCCAAAGATGTCCCTGGTGTACCTGTAAACATACCACCCTGTCCTATGGATGACGGCGTATAGTCCTGATAAATAACAGGTGGCGGAATCGGCGGAATCCAATCTGGCATAGTATACGGGTAAGGCTGACTATAGGGGTGTCTAGCAGAAATCTCAGCAAATCTAGGATCAAACTCACTCATAGCATCTCGAAATCCTCTCTGACCAATTCTAATGTCCTCAGCCCAATGTCTATTCTGCTCACAGGCTAAAGCTATATTAGCATCAGTTCTAGCCTGAGCTTGAACTAAATGCTGAAACATAGCCTCAACTTGACTCTCTGCCGTGGCCGATGTGACCGTCTCAGGTGGTCTAGGTACCTTGGAGTGTGAATAGGAGGTGGAGGTTGTTGTTGCCGACGATTAGGATTATTGTAATTTATTACTCCAAGAGTAGGTAAGGCTCTCGTTTAAGACCAATGGGAGGAATGTAGGGAGACACAGTTCTATCCGAGGGTAAGACGGGGACTTCGCAAGCTCACACAAGGCGAAATGAGACTAGGGAACGGGAGACGTCCCCCTCGATAACGAGTCCTTGCAAACTCACATGCCTTAGAAAAGATCAATTTCCCGCATTTATAGGAATATCATTCACCATGGCCCAAGCAATAACTACTTCCTCTCGACCAAATGCACAAACATGTGTGGAAGGACATACATTATGGCCTAAGAACTGTTTTATTGCCCGTATGTCCCTAATACAATTCCCATAAGCAAACCTATTTTCTATCCATTCGAAAGTAGGGTCAAAGGCTTGTTGGGCTTCATAAGCTTTGGTTTGTAGAGCCATAGGATGTTCTAAACCCCATACATTATGATAATCCTCCTCCTCGGTATATCGGTTAAGCCATAGAATACATTAATCATAGCAGGGTAAAAAGTAACATTAACACTTCTTAGAGGGATATAAGTCATCTCCTCAACCGTATCGCATCATAAGTAGATAATACTTGAATAAAACTCGATACCATAGAAACGTTAATCTTATCTTTTCTATCCATAGCTACATCCAACCATCCTCTATCCTTGAAAATTTCTTTCACTTCTTTCCCAATCTTCGAAAAATCAATCCCTCGTTCTAACCAAACCTTACTTTTACTAAAGTACTCATCATGTGCCCGCTTAGCTTCGCACTAGCGGTTTTCTCAAAGGTTAAACTTTTCTCCTTTTTGGTTAAAGGTCTAGTTTGAACTACCGGTACTACGATTGGTACTTCGTCTTTTTCCTCTTAGGATTACTTCTAGATGATGAGGCCATCTACGATAGTGGTATGACAAAACAACAACACAAACAAACAACACCAACAACAAGAACAAACAATTACTTAGGCTATAAAATCAAAATAAATTCAAAATAAATTCAGAAAATTAACTAAAATTTGAAATATTTGAAATATATATATATTATTACCTTAAGAAGCTAGAATGAAAAGCTTAGGTCGCCGGAATTAATGGGGTCGCCGGAATGAGAGAAAAGAGAGCCTTGAGCTTGCCAAGCTTCAACTTTTTCCAATGGGTATCTTTTTTTTATGATTAAGTTGAAGAGAAGAAGAGAGATTAACACTTATGTGATGTTTGAGTGAAGAAAATTGATTGAAAATTGTTGATTTTTGAGGAGAAGAGAGGGAGAAGTCGGGTCGTTCTTCAATTCGAATTTAGGGTGTGAGAAATGAGGAAAGGGGCGCATTTTTTAGGTTTAAGTGTGTACACACCGGCGCGTGCCGGTAGTGTACCGGCGCGTGCCGGTCACATAGTCCCCAAAAAACGGAATTTTTATCATTTTTTGTGTAATAAGCTCTAATTATATCACATAAAAATCATTTGATGTTAATCCTATGATTTATGTTATATAATCTAAGTTTAATACAATTTTTCTATATAAAACTTGATAAAATATAAAAACTAATATAATATTGAAATCACATATTTTTTTGATATAATATACCTACTTTACATGATAAAATAGGTTTATTATAAATTTTTCATAAAAATATTTTTCTTTTTAAGTTTAGAAAAATAACTTTAAAAATACGAAATTTAATTAAAATTTGAAAAATTAAAACACACACTGAAATTCTTAGGATTTTTTGCTAACTCCCTCAATCTCAGATCCTCAAGATTGTTATCATAACGGTCCCTTAACCTTTCTCCTAGGAGTGATGCGTTTGAATTATCTCTTTGTATTCCCTCGGGATTTTCGGATAACCACCTAATCGTTCCCTTCTTAATAACATTCAAACACTCATCCTGGGATATGGTTGTATTTCTTCCACACTGTCCAGCATGTTCCATTTTCCCACAGATTCTACACTTCATTAAAAACCTTGCTCTTCTTTTTATTGCACTCCTTGAATTTCCATTACAAAGTTCTCTTTCTCTGACTTCGATTAATAATTCCTTATTTAATTTAGAAACTAAGGCTTCTATCTTAAAGGCGACATCCTTATTTAGACCTAATCTTAAAAGTAAAATAAAAACTCTTATTCTATCTATGAAAGGCATCCGGTTCTTTTACGTCTATCCGGTAAAAGACGAAACTACTTTAAAATGCATATTAAAAGGTGAATTAGAAAGATAGTACGTAATCAGTGAGTTTAAAATTCTCGCTTCCTCAATTCGTTGGAGGGTCGATAAGTAATAATACTTCTTCGTTTGAGGTATCCCTTCGCTTCCACGAACAATTTCACCCTGTGTCCATTGGCTATAAAAGTTGTTTTTCCATCGTTAGTTCAACAAACTCCGGACTTATAGATTTTTGTTACGTCATATGGACTCGTCCATCTAGATTTAAGCTTTCCGGAAACAACTTCAAACGTGAATTATATAAAAGTACTCGATCACCTATATGGAACTCACGACTATAGATTTTCTTATCATGAAAAGCTTTCGTGCGTTCTTGTAGATTCGAGCATTTTCATAAGAATCGAGTCGAAATTCTTCTAGTTACGTTAAGCGAAGTAATCTATGATCACCGACAGCTTTAGGATCAAAGTTTAGAAATTTAATAGCCCATAAAGCTCGGTGTTCTAATTCAACAGGGAGATGACAAGATTTTCCGAATACTAATTTGTATCCTCTTCATCAGTAAATTCAAGTTCGTCCTTTTCCTTTACGATATTACCGTTTAAATCTTTTTCTACCTCATTGTTTCCTGCGTTCTCTGCTCTAGTATCTTCACAATATTTCCTACTTCTCGTAATCACAGCTTTTACCTCTCTCGGGTTTCTTTCAGTATTACTTGGTAATCCTCCTGGAGGTCTACTGTTGTTACGTTCTCCTTCTCTACTCAAATGATCTTCCATATTCCTTAACGATGCTTCTATAGTTCTCATTCTCGTATCATGTCCACCCATAGATGTTTTCAACATAGTCATATCCTTAGAGATCGAACCTATAGAAGTTATCATAGTTTCTATATTCGAGCTTGAGTAGATACTACACCCATCATATTTTCCATTAATTTATCCCATTTATCAACTCCTTCGGGTTGGGTTGAACTTTGGGTGACCGGTATAGTTTGAGTAGTATGTTGTGGATAAGATTTAGGTAACGATTGTAGGTTCGATTTGATGTATTTCCTTGATGAACTTGATTACTATATGGATTCTTATACCGAACTGGATATGGCGGTTGTCCTGGCTTATTAGGGTTTTCAGACCATCTAAAAGTTGGGTGCTCTCTTCTAATAGCATTAAAGGAGTTTGAATACGCGTTGTTCAAATTCCTATGCTGTTGTAAAAAACTCACCTCTTCCCTTGAGTATCCTTCTGGTTCTTCTATCCCTAATGACACATTATCATGACTTGAGTAGTCATTTGGTACGATAGTTTCTGATTTTACAGTCCTACTAGCTTGTAGGCTGTCAAATTTCCTACCCAAATTCTCCAAGTGTGCTAGAACTTCCATATTCGATGTGCATTCTCCTGCAAATGCTACTTTCCTGGTGCTAGAACCGGTTTCCCACATTCTGTTATTTTTGGAAATCTTTTCTATAGCATCGTAAACTATTTGGGCTTCACTCATCATTAATGAACCACCACATGCATGATCTACATCTGCACGTGAATCTTTCCTTAATTTACGACAGAAAAGTTGGATTTGCATTTCTAAGGAATAACCATGATCGGGACAAGATCTTAGCAACTTTTTAAATCTCTCCCACGCATTCCCAAGTGTTTCTTCGATCCTTGTCTAAAGTTGGCAATTTCGACTTTTAATTCCAAATTTCTACCCGGAGTAAAATATCGCTTTAAGAACTCGGTTTGAATTTCCTCCCAACTAGTCAATGAATGATGTGGGAGTGACATAAACCAATCTCGTGCTCTTCCTTTTAAAGAAAAAAAGGAAACATAGACATCCTTGTTAATTCACGATGAGCACCTTGACTTTTGGTCGTATTGCACAATTCTTCGAAAAGATAGAGGTGATGATGTGGATCCTCATCATCCTCTCCTAGAAATTGGGCTCTTGCGTCAATTAGACCAAAAAGATGAGATTTTATTTCAAAATTATTTGCTCCTTCATTGGGTAAACGAACTGGATTATTAGTCTGGTTTATTCTTAAGGTCTGATCACAAATAGGTCTCGGATTTGGTGGGTTATTATTACGATTGTTCTGGTTCCGATTTTGATTATTTCTATTCTGGTTATTTGGTATTGGTAGATCCTGATTAAGATTTTGGCCATGCCCTTGAGCATGATCTAGCCCTTGTTCAGGTGTTTCATCACTGTTTTCAGCCATTTTCGTATTTTGATTTGATGATGATTCTCCGTCAGGATTTCCCTGACCAGTATGACCTTGTTTCCTTTCTGCTCTTAACCGCCTTTCGTAAGTATCTATGTCAGGCTTATAAGGAATAAGTGGGGCCTTACTCTTTCTGGTCATCAACTAACGAAAACCGAAAATAGTTGAAATCGATAAAAGTAAAGATTGGTAACTTACTTATTAGGTAAGTACCAACGAAAAAGAAAATAGAAATGGGGTAAGAAAAGTGTTGACTTATCCTCGAGACTTTTGAGTTAATATAAGTAGAAATCATTCGAACACAATGAATTAGCGTCGTTCCCCGGCAACGGCGCCAAAAAGCTGACGGACCTTTTCTATGCTATCAATCCTTACCGGCAGTGTACCGGGTCAAATTGTAGTGATAGAGTGATGAGTCAGGTGTCGATCCTCAGGGAAAACTTGGTAATTCACCGTGTGATTAAACACCAAGAAACTGTTATTATCTCAATCTAAGTCGCAATTTTATCATCCAACCAAACTCTAAACTAACAAAGCATCAAACTAAAACAGATATATATAAGTATATAAATATATATATAGATATATAGCAATACATATATATATATAGATATAAGTATATATAGGTACCAAAACAATATCTAAGGGAGGGAGATAGATATTATAATTATAGACTAGCCAAGAATATGTTATTGAATCCTTATATCTTTTTAGTGAAATTGGATGTGCTTGATCTTTATTTTAAGTTAAATCAATTATACGAAACGGTGCACTCCTAAACTAAACAATTCATTCTCACACGAGCATCCGAATTTGTCATATGTCCAATCATTTGTCCAAGGTCATCCTCAAGCATGGGTCACTCCCGTTTTGTCATTCGGCCAATTTTAAGGTATGTCAATTAAACAAATGAATTAAACGTAATAATCTCTCGAGTACATATTTCAATAAGAGTTTGTTTCTCCCGAAACAAATCTACCCCCGGTTTAGGAAATCGGATTCCGTTGTCACGTTTTCACTCGGCCAATTTTACCCTCCGGTCTTTCTATTAACGAGTTCATAACCTAACTACGAGGCGTCAATTCATAATTAGATTATGAATTCTTTCATATCAAGTAGCTAATTCAATACGAATATAGAAAGAGATTCATTATAACCGATTTTTATCCAATTTTAGTATAGTCATCATCCATTTCCCTAAAAAGATAATACTAATCCAATTTCATATCTTGGCTAGATACTAAGTTAGCCTAATATCATTATAAGTAAGATACTAATAACAACATAAATACATTAGAAAAGTTACCAGATTACAATCGAAGCTTCAGAGTTGTATCCTCCGGAAATAGCAACTCCTTTACATCAATGAGCCTTGATACATCTTCTAAGCATTATAACGATACTTTATACTACAAAGCATTATTCCGGCGAGTGCCGTTTACGCTTTTATTTAACTAAAAACAACAAAACGAAACTATATATAGATATAGAGAAGAGATATATGCATTGGTACACTTCAAAATGGTTGCATTTGAGGTCTATTTATAGACCATATCACAAGGCCGGCGCGTGCCGGACCACCACCGGCGCGTGCCGGCTACACGATATATATTCCTTTGTCGAGATTTGTGGGCCCGAGTTTCGAGATTTTTTCGCAATATTCGGCCTTCTCCGGCGCGTGCCGGACATACAACATATCTGATGTTCGTAAAAACCTATCTCGAGCTGTAGACCTCAGATTGACATGATTTGATATTCGTTGGAAAGCTCTTTTGAAGGCCTACAACTTTTATCAAGGACTTTTTCTCTGAAAATGCCTCTAAGTTAGATCAAATGTCCGTTGAAGATGAGTTACGGTAGAAACATTAAAGACAGTTGATCGTTCAAAGTTGTTAGATTTTGGCATAATCTTTTATCCCACAAAAACTCATGATTTATACTTCAAAGTATGTCATATTTTGGGATCTTGGTAAACATACGATCCTGCAATAATATCAATGAAACACCAAACGTAAATCTGACAAAAAACCATCATTTTTATCGTTTTTATAACTTATGCATCTAATTATAACTAACTATGATTTTTATAAGTTTTTAATGCATTTATATGAAATTATACTAAAATATCATAAATATAATAATAAAAAGTCTTATAATTTGATCATATATTTTTCATACATCAGCAACGTAGCCGTAGCCATACCTACTAAGATAAGAAATTCTAGGTGGACAATCACACCATAAAGACGTGGCGAGATTGACGCGGCGAAAACCTAAATCTTAGCGTTTCTCTATACGTAACGGATAAAATAGAGATTCATAAAGCAATTATATAAATCTACTAAAAACACGATTGTCGATCATACCAAAGTCATCTATAGGTCACCGGATAACAGATTTGGGCGTGTGGATCCTTATAGACAAGGAATCCCAACTGCCTCATATCGTATCCTTAGATCTACATCGTTCAGTGAAGAACGAACAACCTCAAACGATAAACAATAATTGGGGACTTAATTATAAAGAACTAAGAGGAAATAAATGCAAGATCTTACATTATTGCAGCACTTGTTTAAAAACCACTCTGAGGAAAACTGAGAACTTTATTATAATTCGAGAGAAGTGTCTAAGGTGTGTTTTTGCTAATGAAATAGCACAAGTATATATAGGGGTAAAAATCGAGTTAGAATAAGCCTTAACCGATCTAAATTAGGTTTCCTAAATCCAAATGAAGTCTAAAAACGCGTTAGGATAATTCCAAGCTAATCCGGATGCTGAATGGGACTCACCCCCAGCGAACTGGCCTCTTGCCGCCAGCGAGTCCATCAACTTTTGATTGGCTCGCTGGCTCTTGTCATTCCTTATTCATCTTTTCACGCTGATCAGGTATTTATCCTCAATGCACTCCGAATTTTCTTCGATCTATCTTGAGATTTAATTCATCCCTTTGTAATTATCCTCCAATTTATCTCAATCTACAAAATAAATATTTATTGCACAGTAAATCGTATTTAAATGATAAAAACGGATAAATACCAAATTATATTCTTTTAATCACATAACATTAAATAATCATTATAAACATGTGATTTAACATAAAATATATATTATTAGGCTCGATTTAAGGATAACGTTGATGACTTCAACGGGTATAATTTGACCGTCATCACAGGCACAGGTCTGGGGGCGTTACAGAATGGTATTCAGAGCTGACTATCAAACGGAACTATACGCTGCACCGTACAAGAAGACGGTGTAAGGATGGTCTCTAGTTACCTCCGGTAGGGATGATCCGGGAACAGTCTTGGTCGTCCTGGCGAGGACGTCAGTCCCTTATAAGGGGGGAGAATGTAAAGTCACACATCGGTAAAGTAGTAGAATGTTCACCCCCATATAAGTGTGAAACATAAAGGTCTTGTCAACTCGGGTTAGCCATTTTAGATCAAGCGAGGACGACGGTCTAAACAGTTGACCGGACCATTTATGACTCATTTAACGCTTTCAGACATTCAGGCACAGGTCTGAGGGCGTTACATATATAGACATATATAAATGTAATTTCTTAAATCCAACAATATAATAAACATAATATTTCGTTTTCGTAAAATAACACGTCTGCCATTTTCTGAAAATCGGAATATATATATATATATATATATATATATATATATATATATATATATATATACAGTTTTTTTCTTAGTATTTGGATCGTTGTATTTCCTTATATATATATAAGGAAATACAACGAAAATATTAAAAAAACTGATAATGGATCAATATTAAAATTATTCAAACATTTCGATTGATATAATACATTATAGTTTTTTTTTTTTTTTTTTGGAAGGAATACATTATAGTTATTGTGTACCATAAAAACGTTTTTTAACTTGTTATACTATTTACCAATCATCTACTAAAATCCACAGGATGTAATAAAAAAAATTTAAAAAAATACACTAACTCCTGTGTATCATCTTCCTCACGTCCATCTCCGCTTGACCGCCTCCATTCCTTCAAACCCAAAACAAATATATATATATAAAAAAATACACTAACTCCTGTGCAGGGATGAAGTTTTCCATGGATAATTCATGACCTTCGATTATTATTATTAAATCTTTTTGGGGAATCATTCGGTATCTATAAAAAAAATAAAAATAAAAACCTTTGATTTCTTATGTTGGTGGTGTTAAAGGGATTCATTCATCTGCTGTGAATATGAAGATGATCAACCGTAATGTTGGAGAGATTGAACAAAGTTTTGACTTTTTTACACCTAGTAAATATACATAAGATGATGATTAATCAGCGAAGTCTCGATTCGAATTGTTTGACGTGTTTGCACTTTTTTCAATCATTAAAAAAAATAAAATTATAAATTATAAATAAAATTAAAAAAAAAACTGGGAGAAACAAACAAATAATTAAGGGCAAACAGTATGGTGTAACCGGACCGGCCCTTAACCGGTGGCCAAATGGTGTAACCGGACCGGCCTCTAACCGGAACCGGCGGTTTTTTTTTTTTTTTTTTTTTGGTTAGAGCCGGCGGTTGACGGTTCAATACGGTTTACACGGTTTCCTTCCGGTTCAGATCACTGTTTTAAAAATTATTATTATCATATTTTTACATTTTCATATAATACTTTTTCTTTTAAATACAATAACAAATTACTATTCTTTTCACTACAATTACCAAAGCAAATATAATATATATTTTTTATAAATAGTTTTTTATTCGCTTTTAAATATAATATTAATATTGTGTTATTTTTCTTATATGTAAAAAATATAGAAAATTGACTAGAGCCTAAACATATTGATGTTTTTTGGCTTCTGACAATTTATATCATAAATAATTGTTTATCTCTCTCTTGGACTATTTTAGAAATAGTTGAATATACTTATTGAAGTACGACAATTCAGAAAACCCGAAAAGTTCGAGCTGGTACGAATATGTGATAAATGAAACTTAGGAATTAATCTTCAATAGGATTGAAGCAACTAATAACTGGAGGGTGTTTCAGAAGTCGCTGAAAGGAATCAGATTCTCCCTAAAAGGATGTCATTTTGAGATGCGCGATCGGATTGCGGTTCCGAAATGTAAGCGACACTTTATACGATAAAGTTGTGACGTAAGCCATGCATTGAATCCCTTACTCGTTTTGGGATAGTGCCCTTAATCAAAACACATACTTAACCGTGTTCCAAAGAATAAGGTTGAATAAATTCCATATTAGATATGGAAAGGAATAATGACAAATATATCGTAACAGATGATTTGAAGGTGTCATTGGCAAAGTCAAAGAAAGGCTTGAAGCCTAGTACGACATATGCAACTTTGTGGAATGTCTTGGCAAGCACGCTAGATATTGTCTACTTTCCCGTAGAATAAAAATGTTTGTCTCCAAACATGCTATCTTCTAAAAGAGGTATTTCTTCCAAAAGAGATAGTGGGAGTAAATGAGATCTCAAAGGAGTTTGAGAGCCACAAGGAGAGATTCAACCATAGGAACGTGAGAAGACACCACATAGCGACGAGGTGTAGAACACTGCTCAGAGCACACAAATGTTCTATAAGTCTGTGGGTAACCTCAAGCCTGAAAAGGCTGTTGGTACGTTCATCTTGAGAATGAATATCTCACGACTTATGAAGGAATGTTTGAAAGGCAAGACTGAGAGATATGGGCAGGAGCCATAATATCTGAATTAGATTCCATCAGTGACAACCAGGTTGTGAACCTAGTCTGTCTTACCTAAAGGGAATGTCCTTGAAAGGCTGACGTGGATAGTAATAAGATTACCATAAGGCTATAGTGATGGCTTAAGGGTACGGGGTTTAAACCTTGTAATTATCTTTATGCTGCCAGCTGAGCCTAGTTCTATTCAGACTATGCTTGTTATAACTCAGTATCATGGCTATATGATAGTGTTGAACACGTTGGGAAAACAGCTCGATGTTCATAGATGATAACATGATATGTGAGCCCACGAGATCCATTTATGGACTCAAACAAGTTTCTCTAGACAATCTTTTTGTTTGATAATCAAAGGAGTTTGAATTTAGTCAAAAGAAGGGATATGTCCAATGTAGTAGGAGTGTGTTTCGATTTTTGAGTAAGGTATTGGATATCTCACTCAGGAATTATCACCCCATGTGACAGTCAATCAATGTTTGGTAGTTCAAGGACTTTACGAAAGCACTTTGATTAGCAATTCTTAATTTTGGAAATAAGAATCTATAGTGATAGATTTAACTGATGTTAGTTTATAGTTTACTTATATAGATGTGATGCTAAAAGAGTTTAGCATAGATCGTGATTAGAGATGCTGTTAGTCGGTGTTCTCAAGATCTATCTATGTTAGGACGTTAGTCCTAAAGATAAGGTGAAAGATGATGCTTATGGAAGGTTTCCTTTGCTACTGCGATAGGAACCATCATAAAAGTAATGCCAGATGTTCATAGTCCATGAAGAGTCATGAACAAGAATGTTGTAAATCTGGTGAATGTCGAGAATATCCTTAAACAAGTTAATGATGGGTTCCTAGTTTATCGAAACTTGGAATCGGATAAAAATAAATATGCAGGCGTGTATCCTGAGTCTTATGAAGGCAAGTGGGAGCTACAGTCTGGGTTTGCAATCACTTTGATTAAGTGATACAGTGAGCTAGAAATGTTCTTAGCAAGAGATCATTGTGAATTCTACAACTAGACCAAAACACAGTATTGCCTTGAAGGCACAGCGGAAGCTGTACATGGATCTAGAAGGTTCATTCATGAACCTTTTACGGTTCTTCCACATTTTCTGTATAGCTAATATAGTAAATGGATTCATTGCTTGAAGCAAGGACCAGGGTCTCGTCGGAGATTCATATGTGCGTTGAGGTGGTTCCTTTTGACTTGGTCATTTGGAGCATGATATGAAGATAGTCTGAGTCCCCACGGATAGTGATCCGTTCACGGCTAGGGCTGGTTGCGAGCATTGCATGATATTCTTGTGTTTCAACTTGGTCTCGTGTGTGCGAGTGATTGGTTTTAGGCCAAGTGGGAGATTGTTGAAATAGTGTCCTAAACCCAATCGGGCTGGACTGGATCCGTCCAGGTCGGATCATTTCTACTATTTCTTTATGATTATACATATATAATAAATGGCTTTTCTGTTGTCGTATATTTGTTCTTTTAAGGAACTGATTATGAATTGTTATATGATAACGTCCTTAGAATTAAACTGTGATAGAGAAACCATGATAGGAGATTATGGTTGATGAGATCTCTAATCAATTTAATAAGTTTGATACTTAAATGTATCTAGGCTGATTTACTATTAAACAAAGCATTGATAGTACGAACAGACTAGCATGTATTAGATGTCTTCTGTCTTTAAAGGCAGGGATAGATCTCGTCTATCGAAGTGTAGAGACACTTGGACTGTACGTGGACGTGTATTAGAGAATGTGTACATTAGACTGACCTACTTACACTGTTAAGTGTCACACTATGTGACGGATGTGTAATTATCCTTAGGACCGGAGTCTACATGGCATCACGGTGTGGATTGTCATTGTCGCGGATTTTATTAATACAGAATAAACAAGTAATAAAACCGGTTAACCTCAAGTGCAAGTATCGTAGTATAGAGGCTATGCCGGGTCGATCTTACGGGGAACTAGACAGTTGTAAATCCTAGTTGTTGTTTTAACTACCTATGTCACGAACTACACGAAACAGTGAATTAATCTAAACAAAGATGCGAGAAAACTAAACTAGACGAGAGGAGATTATCCAATGCTAGGAAGGATACGGGTAACGAACTTATTAACTAAACTAAACTACGTGCAAAAAGGAAATTAACTAAGCAAGGCAAGACTCAAGTTGCAAGGATTTAAAATCAAATTATAAAAGGCAAACGAGGATTGATCCACCTATCAACATGTATTGGTCTCCTGTTTCGATTATATGTGGTATTTATCTAGGTTGTGATTCACCTTACCTAAACATGAACCCTAATTCCTTAGGTAATTCATCTTTTAACCAAGTATCTTCCAATGCTAGATTAACGCGTTTTAAGATCGAAGGTGTTAACTTTTACGTTCAAATCTAGTGATTAGACTTACTAACTTCCGTTATTATAAATCTAAGGACTATTCTTATCTATGGTGATCTAAAGGTTTATCATGACTTCCATCAATCATAAACCTAATCATACATGCAAATCTTCCGATATAAACGCAATTAAACGAGATAAAACATAAATAAGAAACAACCTTAAATAAATAACTCACAGTATAATCGAAATATAGAAATCAATCCAAGTTGATGGCTTCACAATTCTCGTTTGATTGAAGCTTTAGCTCCTGAACATCCTCAGCAACACAGTTTTGCAGAAAAAGAACATAAAAACTGCTCTAAACTAATCTAATTTAAAGTTGCATAAAAGTGAAAGAAAAAGAAGTAAAAACGCAGCCTTAGCCGCCCCTAGGGTTTAGGGTTTGTATGATGTCGAATTGTTGTTTTTTAGGGTTGAGAAACAGCCGCTTATTTATAGATTTCAAAGTCGGTTTCACTAAGTCGGCCGACGGACGCTCGTCCGCTTAATCAAACGCCCGTCCGGATAACCCTAGGCGCCGGACGCCCGTTCGACGGCGTTCAAACTCTCGTATCAAAATCGCTCCTCGGGACGCCCGTACGCTTCATCAAACGCCCGTCCACTGCGGACGGAGTATGGACGCTCGTTCAACACGACTTGAAGGTGATTTCTTCATATTTATCTCTTTTTCTTCACTCCATTTGATCATTATCTCTTCCTTCAATCACTTAGCTCGAATTTTAATCTCTTTAAATCATCATTTGAGCCTTATAATTGCACCTATAACACATGGAAAATATCGCAAACTGTAATAAAGTCCATATAATCATAATTTCACCATAAATCCACATAATTATATCAATATTGCGATTAAGCCGTTAAAAATATCGTTTGCTCAATATTTTAATATAAAGACAAATTATTATGCAAATTATACAATTAAGAGGGAAAATATCATAAAATATACTCTTGAAAACCATAGATTTCACCCTTAACAACTCCCCCACACTTAGCTTTTGCTCGTCCCGAGCAAAACAAAACGAAAATTAGGGCTCGAGGAAGGAAAACAGGCATCTAAACAGATATAACATATAGATAATAACTTAGAGGTTCACCGGTGTGTGTGCATAGCCATAGAAAAATTCCACTAAAACCAAACTTGAGAAAGTCAAAGTAAAACTAGCTAGTACCCCCTCGTAGAATAGCAATAAATGACACTCATAAGATGTACCCTACAAACGTGACATATCCCGAAAAAGAATGATAGAAGGCATCTAGGACCTTTCTGAAATACTCAGAGGATAATCCCTACAAGATATCTATCGGTTTATACGGGGATAAGATAGACGATAACTTAGTCTTATATTCAATTCATAACACATTTCTCATAAGTTGATTTAATTATTCACTTTAAACACACATTAGAATGAGCTATTGCCCTCATAGCAGAATAGGACATTTCGAGATAATCCCCTACCTTACTCCAATCATAAGGCGGCTCTTCCTAACTGTCGTGAGCTTTTAGTCATCATGGTGGAATAGGACATACGTGGTACACCCTACCTCACTCAAATCATCGACTAGCTTTCGACACACACAATTAATTCATTAATTCAACTTTTTTCAATTTGGACAATAGTTACGTGTACTTATCACATTCAAACTTCTAGATATTCACAGTATATCATACTTCGGAACTAAATACAAACGATCATAATTCGCGAGATATATACGTAGCACTAAGCACATGACTTATGAGAAAATCAAAAATCACTAATCCAAAACGGGGTATAACTTTATAAGTTAGCTCATCGTCACTATGGCTCGTGAAAAGTAGTGTCAGGTGAAACAACTAACTTATCAAGTACATGAAATATCGCATAGATGACTATAAAAACAACGAACTTCAAATTGAATTGCCTACTCGAGACCAAACAAAGACCAAAGTGTCGGAAAATTTTGAAAAATTACGCTCATTTTGCATAATAAAAACAGTCTAACGTATTAAACAAACGATTATAGATACATAGTCGACCATTCCCCTCCCCCACACTTAAAAATCAACATGTCCTCATGTTGTGCAGAAAGTAAAAAGGATAAGATACTTAGCTGAATTTGCGTGGAAAACCGAGCCGTTGGTCAGGCTGGAGCATGAAAAGGCCAACGCTCGCAAAAAGCGTGGAAAAACGTCCCAAAACTAACTCAATCGGATCTCGACAAAAACTACCGCTGCAACACTCGAGAAACAGAAAACTCGGGAGAAAACGGGGTATAACATGGCAGTAGAGATAATAAATCAAAAACGAAATAAAAAGAAAAGGTCATCGATAACTATGTCAATACAAGTCAAAGAAAAAGAGTGCAGGGTGCCTTACGGCTTACATGATCATCCAAAATAGACGCCTATGATAAACAACAGTAGCGTAAAAACTAGAAAGTACAAGAATCATGAACAGCGCCGAAAGGTAGCAATAGTCAAAATACAACCAGATCGAATAAAAGTATATCAAAAAGTGCAACACCAGAAAGAATAACAAGAAACAATCAAGATGTCCCCGGAGTCGTCTCAGTCGTAGAAGGATCAGCAGCAGAGTCACCAGCAGGAGCGTCAACAGGAGGAGGATCTGAAGCAGGTACAGCAGCCGTAGACGTCGTCTGTGAAGGTGCCGGCTGTGTAACCGGGGCAGTAGCAGTCCCAGGAGGTCTCTCATCCGCCTCCTCATCGTCAGGCTCTTTTTCCGCCTCGATCACATTGGCAATAACTTGCTCGATTGCATCGGAAAAGACAAACTCCGTATCACTCTCTTTGAAAATCTGCATATCCCTCGGTTTCTTGCCCTCCACTGCACTTCAGAGCACGTACATCATGTTCTTTTGCGTCTCCCGGATATCCGTCATCCAATCTCGCATCGTTGGCCATGTTGTACCGTGCCCTCTCCGCGGGGAGATAAACTAGATAAAGCGGGAACCGGAAGTGGTGCCGAAGAAGAACCAGGCTCACGGGCTGCCTCAGGCTCACCCGTTGGCGGAACTTTCTCTCGTTGAATACCTCTCGGGTTCTTAGGCTTGTGATCCTGCCTATATTCCGGCACTCCGGCATCGATGCATATTTGATGAATCAAGTGGGGGACAATCAGGCTCCGCTTGTAATTCTTCTGACTAGCCACCAACTCATCATATATCGCTTGTCCAACATCGACATTCAACTGAAAAACCAAAGCATACATCATCCCAAGATCGCCTATGTGAAAGTGCGTCAAATTGTTCTTCGGCAATAAACGACTCGGATGAAGCGGCAATAGACTCTCCAATCTTCCAGACCATGCCGTAATAACAATCTCCTTACGGTCTCCACCCGGTCTGAGCGTCCAAGCAACGTCGGGGCAAACTAGTAATCGGAGCTCCTCCAAGGGATCCTGTCCCGAATCTTGTCTCCGCTTGATTTCCTCCTTATAGTCCAAACCCTCAAATGCCTCCAACCCATACCGCGCATTAATCACTTACGGTGTAAAGGGAACCGTAACGCCTCGAACCATAACCACTCCCGTGTCGACGTCGGTTTCGAGAAATTAGCATAAAACTCCCTAACCAACGAATCATTAACCGGGGTAGGCGGTATCTTCATTAACTCCTCCCATTTCCTACCCCTCAACAATTGCACAAAAGCGGGGTCCACCTTCGTTTCTACCATCGCCCGCTCAACCAACATATTTCTAGCAAAATAGTGTTTGGTGTAGACCTCGTGTGCTTTAGAATTTACGAACCGACGAGGCATAGGGAGAGGCACGGTGGTCTCACTTTCTTTCGAGGTCTCTCGGTCCTAGGTTCGGGTTCAACTTCCTCCCTAACCACATCATCAACATTCGCCTCTCGAACTTGTTCGACCACAGATGACGCACCTTTCTTAAAACTGGGATTTCTAACCAACGGAACATCATCCTGTGTATCCGAATCGGAGGAGGATTCATCTCTCAAATCAGCTCGGGCTTGTTGAGATACCCTAGGGGGTTGCTCACGGAAAATTACGCCTCGGTTGGGGTCTAAACAGGAGGGCTCATCGGCCAAACGTTTCCGTTTACCCGATTCAACAACCTTCTCTTTACCAGGCCTCTGCTTAGTAACCGCTTTCTTCCCCATATCAACCTAAATGTCTAAACCAAACGATTCACAGCAACAAGGGTTACCCGTTTAACATCCAAAGCGGGGTTTCATTCAAACCGTCCAAACCACCAGCATCAACAACAAACCATCACCATCACCACACCACCACAGCAGAAGGAAGGCAGAAAAGAACCAACAAAAATGAAAGAAAATCAACAATAGTTGATAATTCAAGAAAATGAGCCGACTCGAAAATCGAACTCACAAAAACGTGAATTAAAACGAGAAAAGTTGTAGCAAGCTTACCAAACACTATGAGGGGATGATGATCGAACTGGTTTGACGCCCAGAAACACGAGGATTGGCCACCAAAATCTGAGCTTTTGTCGAAATGGCCGCACTGAACAATCTCTGATTCCACAATTTTTGTTGATTGTTGGGGGAAACGGATTGGATAAAGGAAAAGAGGGTGCAAAGACCGTTCTTTTGCAACAAGAATCGCTGAATTTGGTTCAGAAACGAGGATTTTAGGGTAAAGGGGAGAAGAGAAGTCGGGTAGCGGTTTGAGAATTCTGAAAAATGAAGGTTCAAGCGTTGAAGGTCTTTATATAGATGCTTAATGGACGCTCGTCCATCCTGACGGACGGGTGTTCACCTGGAGACCGCATGACCTGGACGGGCGTCCATTATACCGGACGCTCGTCCAGAGGGTAATTTTTAAAACAGGATTGGAGGGAATTTTCCAGACGGGCGTCCAGACCTTGTGGACGAACGTCTGGTTAAAAAGATGAATACAGGAGTGAAAACCTTGTCTCCAGACGGGCGTCCAAATACTTGGACGGGCGTCCATGGAAACAGAGGGTCGGACGGGCGTCTAGAAGCACTAGACGGTCGTCCAAGATAAAAAATTGCCAAATTTTATAAAATTTTCATATAAACCAACTAAATGCAAAAAAAAAATTTTTTTTTTTTTTAAATAAATTATTGATAATTTAAAATTCAAAAGTACAACCGGAAATGCTACGAACATAAAAGAGTCGAAAATAAAATAAACACGAATAAAACAGTGGGTTGCCTCCCACCAAGCGCTTCCGTTTTACGTCGGGGCTCGACGAAACAAACCTAACTAACGCTAGTCTGCATAAATCTCGTCCCAATCCACCAAACGGATGAGACGACGAAGCATATCAATAGCAGGAGGGAAATCATAGTCGTCTTGTACGCCCCAGTCATCACCAGCTACCTCTAAACCCCTAAAATGTGAAGCATGTAGTACCGGCGCTAGATGCGTCGGCATAGGGTCATTTAGGACCGTATATGGACGTCCGATAGCTTCCTGTAGCTCCTCAGTAGTGAAGTCACTACCTCCCGAACAGCGGGGAACAATGAGAACATAGGTGATGGTCTTCGTACGGGTACTAAGCTCAAAATCTACGTGCAAGACTATAGTGCCTCCTGGTCCATCGCCCTCGTAATCGGTGGGATCCGACTAATGATGGGGAACTCCTCGGGAAGAACTCCGTAATCCATATCTAAAAAGCAAACTAGCTGACAGATGTAAACATAAAAACTCAGTCAACTAAAACTTAATTAAACTAAAACTTAAATAAATATAACACTAACAACAAAAACAGAATTTAACTAATATGATACAGGATATCTAGGATGCCTCCAGTAGCGCTTTTGGTTAATGTCGTTAGCTCGACAACGTTTAAAACTCAGCCTGGATCGGGCCATTTGACTTTTACGCGACCACTACCTCGTGTAAACTCGATCGTAGTGTGGGCGCGGAAACGACATCTCACACATGGGGTGAAATCTTTAATGGCTTTCCATATACGCTTGAACTTCCCCATGGGTGATCTCTTCACTCTCTGAGCCCTCTGATGACGCTTCAATTGACGCTCCCTCTCCAATTCTTCCATATCCCAACTACCAGCTAGAACTTCTTCAGAAGGACCACTACAGCCATCCTCTGAGAACAGGTTGAGTGAAGATTCGTCGAATTCTTCGACTTCCGTAGCACCACACCCGAGAATATCGAGGAATTTAACAATCAAAGGCTTATCCTTAGGTTCACCGATATAGTGCTTGCACCTTTGGCCATTCACTCGAAACGGGTCGCCACTATAACCACGAAGTTCTAGAACGCCTCCAGGAATGATTTGGAGAATCTCGAAGGGGCCGGACCAACGTGTCCTCAACTTTCCGGGGAAACAAATGCAACCTAGAGTTGTATAGAAGAACTTGTTCGCCGACATGGAATTCTCTCTTCTTAATCTTAGCATCGTGGAGTAGCTTCATCCTATCCTTACTAATCCTGGTACTTTCATAAGCCTGGAGTCTGAATTCGTCTAGCTCATGTAACTGATGTAGTCGATGTTTTCCACAAGATTGGGAATCAAAGTTCAGAAACTTTGTAGCCCAATAAGCTCTATGCTCTAACTCGACAGGCAGATGACATGGTTTACCGTAGACCATTTGATATGGAGATGTACCCATAGGAGTTTTATAGGCAGTTCTGTAAGCCCAAAGTACATCATCCAATTTCAAACTCCGGTCCTTTCTATGTTGTTTACCGTTTTCTCCAGGATTTTCTTGATGCTTTGGTTGCTCCTTTCAACACGACCACTAGTCATCGGATGATATGGTGTGCCGGTTTATGACGAACACCATACTTTTCAAGGACTTTCTCTAGGGGTCGGTTGCAGAAATGCGTCCCTTCATCACTGATCAAGGCTCGTGGACATCCAAACCTCACAAAGATATTTTTCTTAAGAAATTTCATGACCGTCTTATGATCATTGTGAGGAGTGGCTTGAGCCTCCACCCATTTAGACACGTAGTCTACACGGACTAAGATGTATTTGTTACCGCAAGATGATGGGAAAGGTCCCATAAAATCGATACCCCATACATCAAAGACTTCGCATTCTAAGATGGGTTTCAAAGGCATGTCAAAACGCCTTGTCAGAGTACCGGTCCTTTGGCACCTATCACAAGCTTTACAGAAAGCCTCTGTATCTTTAAAGATCGTAGGCCAATAGAAACCGGATTGAAAGATCTTATCAACGGTTTTCCACGGACCAAAGTGACCTCCTGTGGGTCCACTGTGGCACTGCTCAATAATATCTCGTTGCTCGGATTCTGGAACACATCTCCTAAGCAACCCATCTTTACAGATCTTGAAAAGATAAGGTTCATCCCAAACGAAATACTTCAAATCAGAGAAGAACTTTTTCTTCTCCTGATAAGACATTTCGGGATCGAGATAACGGGCATGAAGGTAGTTCACAATGGAAGAATACCATGGAACATCAGGAGGACAACCGTCTATCAACATAATGTTTTCCAGAGGAAAGTAGAGATCTATATCATCTGGTTCATCCTTTTCCTCATTTAACATTCTAGAAACGTGATCCGCCACTACATTTTCACTGCCCTTTTTGTCTTTAATTTGAACGTCAAACTCTTGTAGGGTCAGTATCCAACGCAGTAGGCGCGGTTTAGCCTCTTTCTTAGTCATCAGATAACGCAAAGCAGCGTGATCAGTCCACACGATCACTTGGGCTCCTAACAAGTAACTACGAAACTTGTCCATAGCGAAGACTACGGCCAGTAGTTCCTTTTCAGTAGTAGTATAGTTAACTTGAGAGGGGTTCAATGTGTGACCGGCGTAATAGATAGGTGGAACTTTCCCTTGATCTTTTGCCCTAGAACAAAGCACCAACAGCATAGTTTGATGCGTCACACATAAGCTCAAATGGTAGGTTCCAGTCAGGAGATATAAGAATTGGAGCAGATATTAAACGATCCTTGAGCTCCTCAAACGCTTGCTTGCAGTTATCATCAAAGGCGAACTCAACGTCTTCCTTAAGTAAGGTAGACAGGGGCTTGGCGATCTTTGAAAAGTCCTGAATGAATCTCCTATAAAAGCCGACATGTCCGAGAAAACCTCGACTTCGCGAACATTCTTAGGATAACTCATCTTCTCGATAGCTTCCACCTTAGCCCTATCTACCTCAATACCTTTGGCGGACACTTTGTGGCCAAGAACTATCCCCTCATCTACCATAAAATGGCATTTCTCCCAATTGAGCACCAAGTTCTTTTCCACACACCTAGATAACACCTGATCAAGATTATCGAGGCAATCATCGAAGGATTGACCAAAGACCGAAAAGTCGTCCATGAAAATCTCCATGCACTTTTCAACTAGCCCGTCAAAGATAGCCATCATACACCTTTGAAAGGTGGCTGGGGCATTACAGAGACCAAATGGCATCCGCATGTAAGCGAATGTACCATAAGGGCAGGTGAAAGTGGTCTTCTCTTGGTCAATAGGATCGATGGGTATCTGGAAGTATCCTGAATATCCATCGAGGAAACAGTAGAAGGCATGCCCCGCCAGACGCTCAAGCATCTGGTCAATGAAGGGAAGGGGGAAATGATCTTTCATTGTGACCTCATTGAGTTTTCTGTAGTCAATACAGACTCTATAGCCTGTAACGAGCCTCAATGCTATCTCTTCTCCCTTCTCGTTCTTCTCAATAGTAATCCCTCATTTTTTGGGGACTACTTGAGTAGGGGATACCCATTCACTGTCAGCGATGGCGTAAATGATACCCATATCTAGAAGCTTAATGATTTCCTTCTTGACTACCTCTTGCATGTGAGGGTTTAGCCTCCTTTGGGGCTGTCTTACACACTTGGCTCCCTCACTAGTCTTGATCTTGTGCATGCAGATGTCAGGAGGTATTCCTCGGATATCTCCCACCTGCCATCCAAAGGCTCTTTCGTTTTTTCGCAAGACGTTTAACGAGTTTCGCATCATCTATTCGAGATAGCTTGGCGAGATATGATCAAGGGAAGCTTGTCACCTTCCCGTAGGAACACATACTTAAGATGTTTAGGCAACGGCTTCGGAACTAGATCTGCGGGGGGATCCTCTAAACTCGATTTAAGCCCTCCACTTTTCAACTCAACATCGCTGAGCTTACTTAGTGGCTCCACTGCCAAAGCTTCTTCTCTTAATAACCCATCTTCAAGGTCGGCCTATCAATTGATCTAGATTAACCACACCATGACTATTCAGATTATCGATCAATCGCTCATATTCTGCCTCCACAACCTTGACTTGCTCTTCCATACAGTCATTGAAGTCATTAAATGTTTCCTCAATGGAAAAGCCGGTTGGAGAACCAGAGGGTACGTGAATAGATTTAGAGACACTATAGCTCACCTCTTGGTCACCAACTCGAATAGTTACTTGCCCACCATCACAATCGATGAGGGCCCTAGCTGTAGATAGGAAAGGTCTTCCAAGAATCAGGGGAACATTTTCACCTTTCTCCATATCTAAGACGTACCAGTCAACTGGAAAGGTAAACCTATCAATTTGAACTAATACGTCTCTCAGGATCCCTGAAGCTTTCTTGGAAGATCTATCGGCGAACTGAAGGTTCATGGTGGTGGGTTCTAGAAGATCTTGTAAACCAAGCTGATTGCAAACAGACAACGGCATCAAGGCGATGGATGCACCCGTGTCACATAAAGAATTTGGGAAGACTAGGCCTCCCATCCGCAATGTGAGCACAAATTTACTGGGTCACCCCTCTTGGTTGGTAAGTCGTGATGATTTATCAAGGAACAATCCTCACCAATTTGCCTTTCCATGCCTGCTAATTTCTTTTTCGAAGACACAACATCCTTGATGAATTTTGTATACTTAGGCATCTCGACCAAGACCTCGGATAATGGCAGATTTACCTGAGTATTTTTCAAAAGGTTAAGCACCTTTTCATATTTCTTATCTTCACTCAGAGGGATGTTGCTCTTCCTCGGTGGAAATGGAAGCTTTTTAAGGTCACTCTCGGAAAATACTTTCTTTGAGAATGCACTTACGGCCTTGTCTTCCATATCTTTCCACCTCACAACTTTTTCAGACGTCTTATTAGCCAGGAGATCAGCCACCTGACTCTCAACCGAATCCTTTTTCCTCAGGGGTTCAGCCACCTGAGGTGTTTCAACGCTTTCATCTCTCGGGGGATCGCCACCCGAGTATGCTTTTACAGGACAGGGGATAGTGGTTGCTCAACTTCCCCTCCCCGCCTTATCGATGGCGAGAAGGGGCTAGTGGTTTCCCCGGAAGCCGGGGGACCACTCACCGAGTGCCACTTCTCGACTCATTGCACCGGCCTCCTCTTTTCCGTATTGCATTGTTGGCACGAGGTCGGTACATTGGCCGTTGCTTAAATCGGCTCGAGCAACTTGACCGCCTTTTGGGTTTTTCTCAGTAAAACTAGGCAGATGTCCTGGGGGTCTTGAAGCTAACTGCTCAGCCAGTTGCCCTATTTGCCTCTCAAGGCTCTTGTTCGTATTCATTAGAAGTTGAATACTTTTGCTTTGCTCCTCCAACTTAGCTTCGAGATTGTTGGACTGGGAGGGGCCTTGAGAGTTTTGGGGATTTTGAGAGTATGGCTGGCTGGGCTGATTCTGAAATTGAGAGTTGGAATTGGCGGGCCAATTCTGATTGAACCTCTGAGTATTATTTGAAAATTTTGAGTTATGGTTCTGATTGAACCCAGGGTTTCTGTTGAAGTTTGGATTCTGATTAAAGCTCGGATTGAAATTTGGATTTGACTTAAAGCTCGGATTCTGGCCGAAGCCCTGGTTTTGAGAATTATTCTGGCCAGAGAATTGGTTATTGAACCTTGGATTGGACTGGCCAGAAAAAGCATTCACTTCGCATTCCGTCCGCGGTCATGGGACGAAGCGAGCAAAAGGTGCCCCGGATCATCACATACTTGGCATGTGATTTGATTATACTTGTCCATTGTTATGAACAGCATTGACTTGATGAACGAGAGGGGGCTGAAATTGACATTGGCCAAACATGTGACCGATCGACACCAATTTTCGCAATACGTAACCCGAGGGTTCTCGCGGAAACGAAGGAGTCCGATTAATCGGGTTTGGAACTTGAGGACTTGCCATCCGCTTTTGCAAAGCATGGCAATCGACTTTGGACGTTTACTTCCTCCACCTTGGGAGGAGGAGGCGCTTGGATGGCCCGATAGGATGGGGCATAGTTATATTTGGCAATGTCTTCAAACAAAGTGCCCATCCTTCATCGTGTGTCTTTTTGAGGAAAGCCCCACCGAGAAGAGCCGTTGACCATGCCTTTAGTAAGCTCGGTCACCCACCGAAGAAAGTGTTGACTTGCCTTTCCTTAGGCAAGCCATGGTGGGGGCATTTTCTTAAAAGAGATTTGAACCTCTTCCAACATTCGAAGAAGGATTCATTCTCCTTCTGGTAGAAGGTAAAGATCTCATTCAGACACTGGGCCGTCTTCGAAGGTGGGAAGTACTGACTTAAGAACTCTTGTTCGAGTTCTGCCCAGGTTGTGATAGATTCAGCTGGGAGAGAGCTATACCACTCTTTAGCCTCTCCCTTTAAGGAAAACGGGAATAGTTTTAACTTCACCGCATCTTCACTTACTCCCCGGATGCGAGTGGTATCGCATATCTCCGAAATGTATGTAAATGAGTATGCGGGTTCTCGATTGGTACCCGTGAAAGATCGATGCATGCCGCATCATTTGGATGAGTCCCGGCTTAAGCTCAAAATTTCGAGCGCAATGGCGGGGATAACAATCGCAGGTTGACTTTGATCGCGCCGTGCATGGCGTAGTCCGCCAACGTTCGTTGATTGTTAGCGACCATTACTACAAAATCGTGATTTCCTCGCCTAACCGTTCCTCGAGGTCTTGCTCGGTTCTCGTCTTCCAAAACCGCGAACGGAGAATCCGCCTGTTTGGCCGAACTATGCTTTGCTCGGGGTCGGGGGTGTATATCAACGGTCCCTTATGACTCCGGGTTTGCATAAACCGGACCAAAAACAAGTTTAAGAAATCTAAAACTAAGGACTAAAACCTAAACTAAGAAATTAAAAGCCTAAAAGAAAGTTAAAAACAAGATTATTTGAGAAAAGAGGGGTCAGACGGGCGTCCAAATATTCGGACGGGCGTCCGCCTAGAATTGGGACTGGACGGGCGTTTGGAGGTCCAAACGCTCGTCTGGCCTTCAGAAATCTTGGACGCGCGTCCAGAATCTATGGACGCTCGTCTACTATGAAAATTTGATACAGGTTTATAATTTTTTTCAGCGGACGGGCGTTCAGTAGTTTGGACGCTCGTCTGAGATGCGGGAAGAACAAGAAAAGGACAGAAAAGTTGCAGAAAAGAGGGAGGAACAGAAACAGAAAGATAAAAAGACAGGTAGAGGGAGAAGGAGACTAATCACCAAAACTCAAATCTTTAAAACCCTAAAAATCTAAACATGATCAGAGAAGAGACAAGAAGAAAAACAAAAGAACTAAAACAGGAAAACTTAGTTACAAGCTATAAAAACTAACTACTAAAAACCCTAATAAACTAATTTATAACCAACTAATAGCAAAATTAAAACGAGAACAAGAGACTAAAAACGATAACTACGAAAACAGTAAAACACATAAGCTAGGGAAAGGAAAATAAATTTGCCTAGTAGTTTACTAGAAACGTAAAGGAGAGTAGATAAGATTTAAAACTAGAAAGATTAAAAATTATGCAAAACACTTATAAACTAAACTACAACCTAGCCAAAAAGGAGGACGAAAATTATAACGAAAGAGAGAAAACAAACCTGGGACAGCAGCAGGACAGACGGGCGTCCAAGAAGGTGGACGGGCGTCTGCCTGAAGAACTGGACGGGCGTCGGGATAACCGGACGCTCGTCCACTGGAGCGGGTGAAAAAGAAACAGAGCACGAAAACAGAAAAACAGAGACTAACTTACAAGCAAAATCTATGCTAAACTATTGACTTAGATAGAAATTAATCAACAGAAGACAGAAGATGACTAAACACTAAATCACTAACGAAAAAAAAACAGAAAATTAAAACAAAACAACAAAAAAAAAACTAACCTAGATTACTAACTAAATTAAAAAACAAAAACTAGGCAAACCGTCCGGTTCCCCGGCAACGGCGCCAAAAACTTGTCGCGGATTTTATTAATACAGAATAAACAAGTAAAAAAACCGGTTAACCTCAAGTGCAAGGATCGTAGTATAGAGGCTATGCCGGGTCGATCTTACGGGGAACTAGACAGTTGTAAATCCTAGTTGTTGTTTTAACTACCTATGTCACGAACTACACGAAACAGTGAATTAATCTAAACAAAGATGCAGAAAACTAAACTAGACAGAGGAGATTATCCAATGCTAGGAAGGATACGGGTAACGAACTTATTAACTAAACTAAACTACGTGCAAAAAGGAAATTAACTAAGCAAGGCAAGACTCAAGTTGCAAGGATTTAAAATCAAATTATAAAAGGCAAACGAGGATTGATCCACCTATCAACATGTATTGGTCTCCTGTTTCGATTATATGTGGTATTTATCTAGGTTGTGATTCACCTTACCTAAACATGAACCCTAATTCCTTAGGTAATTCATCTTTTAACCTAGTATCCTCCAATGCTAGATTAACGCATTTTAAGATCGAAGGTGTTAACTTTTACGTTCAAATCTAGTGATTAGACTTACTAACTTCCGTTATTATAAATCTAAGGACTATTCTTATCTATGGTGATCTAAAGGTTTATCATGACTTCCATCAATCATAAACATAATCATACATGCAAATCTTCCGATATAAACGCAATTAAACGAGATAAAACATAAATAAGAAACAACCTTAAATAAATAACTCACAAGTATAATCGAAATACGTAAATCAATCCAAGTTGATGGCTTCACAATTCTCGTTTGATTGAAGCTTTAGCTCCCGAACATCCTCAAAGAACACAAGTTTTGCGTAAAAAGAACATAAAACTCGCTCTAAACTAATCTAATTTAAAGTTGCATAAAAGTGAAAGAAAAAGAAGTAAAAACGCAGCCTTAGCCGCCCCTAGGGTTTAGGGTTTTTATGATGTCGAATTGTTGTTTTTTAGGGTTGAGAAACAGCCGCTTATTTATAGATTTCGAAGTCGGTTTCACTAAGTCGGCCGACGGACGCTCGTCCGCTTAATCAAACGCCCGTCCAGATAACCCTAGACTGCTTCAGACGCCCGTTCAGACGGCGTTCAAACTCTCTGTATCAAAATCGCTCCTCAGGACGCCCGTCTGCTTCATCAAACGCCCGTCCACTCTGGACGGAGTATGGACGCTCGTTCAACACGACTTGAAGGTGATTTCTTCATATTTATCTCTTTTTCTTCACTCCATTTGATCATTATCTCTTCCTTCAATCACTTAGCTCGAATTTTAATCTCTTTAAATCATCATTTGAGCCTTATAATTGCACCTATAACACATGGAAAATATCGCAAACTGTAATAAAGTCCATATAATCATAATTTCACCATAAATCCACATAATTATATCAATATTGCGATTAAGCCGTTAAAAATATCGTTTGCTCAATATTTTAATATAAAGACCAATTATTATGCAAATTATACAATTAAGAGGGAAAATATCATAAAATATACTCTTGAAAACCATAGAATTTCACCCTTAACAGTCATGCTTTGACACTATTGAGGTTTCCCTTAGCCATGGGGCGATCTTGCAGTAGTGATTGGGTATGATACTGAAGCATGTGGAGTATACGTGTTAGGTCGTTTGGGAATCGCGTACCCTATGAATAAGGGTGAATATCCGAAAGGGCCTTCTTATAAGAAATGTCTTACTCTCGTGAATCTTTGAAAAGTGGAAGTAAATGAGTTACTTTGAGAGAGCATGATATCCAGATTATAAGATACGGTTGTCAATGCTTGACACTTGACGTACGACTGTGTGGATATTATTACAGTGATGGGATTCTATTTAGACGCTAACCGAGCACATGAAAGGTAGGAGTCATTGTGTATTGACTCTTCCAATGATTGGGGGTCATGGACGTGTTGCTAGACGCTATCCATGATCGTTAGAGGTGAAGGACATTTTCGTAATTGCACCTTATGTCTACAGCCAACATATTCAGAAGCCTATCGGGTCACACACATATGAACTTCAAGTCAGATTAAAATGCGGTTATAGTTGATGACCAAATAAGAAAAGAATTTATCTCATACTATAAAGGTTATAGTGGTAAATTAATATGGTGTTATTTATTTATTATGAATAAATATAATACAAGATATTAATTATGTTGATTAATTAAATATGTGTATTGATACATATATATTTCGAAATATGTATATATATATATATATATATAATAGACATGTATTTTGCAAATTAATTAATCATAGCATTATATTAATTAAAAAATATTCTGAAAGACAATTTATGGCTAGAGGTGGCGCCATTCACTAGTGTATAGGATACATTTGGATTGTGCAATTTAATTAATAAGATTACCATAATATTAATATTGGATATTAATTGATTTATGAAAAATAGGTTTATGGTAATAAAATAAAAAAAAGTCAATATTAGATATTGACAAATATCTTGGAAATATTTAATATAAGATATTAAATAAAAGAGATAAATCAATTAAAGGGATTTTCCTTATTTTATTAGGAAAAATTTTTCTCTCTCATCAATCTACTAGAAGATAATCCCCAATTTGTTGGGAAGATCTTTGGGGCGCCACTTTTCCCTATTTAAGGGAGGCTTGGCTAGCTCTTTTGATACACCATAATTCTAAGAGCTAATTGTTCTTGTGAAAAATAAGAGAGCTTCTTAGAGAGAGATTATAGAGAGAGAAAAGGTCGACCTAGCAGTCGAGTTTTTGTAGTAGCAATCCTTGGCGGGATTCCGGCGCGGTGCTCGTGTGGGTTACTGGTAGAGGCCGGACACTTGGACGGCTCACGCACATCTACTCCTACCGGACGGTCAAAGCGTCGATCTTTTAGATCAACCAAGGTAGTATTACCGTCCCCTCTCTTATATGTTTATTGTTTAAACGAAGATGATCTTGGATCGGGAAATCAATTTTTAAATTCCGATGCGCTACTCGATTGATTTCCTAACAGGGAGAAGATATCGAACGCCGCTGTTTTGGGATGAAGTCGGGGAAAGACAATTCATCGGTCCGGAGTTTGTTGAACAAGCTAAAGAAAGGGTTCAGTTGGTTAAGAAGAATCTGAAGGCAGCTCAAGATAGACAGAAGAGTTGGGCAGATGTTAGAAGAAGACCTCTTGAGTTTGATGTTGGGGAGAGAGTTTATCTACGAGCTTCACCAATGAAAGGAGTTAAACATTTTGGACAAAAGGGAAAGCTAAATCCAAGGTATGTTGGACCGTTTGAGATTCTGGAAAGAGTTGGACCTTTGGCTTATAAGCTCAAGTTACTGGAATCAAATGTCGAGAGTCCATAATGTTTTCCACGTATCGATGTTGAAGAAATGTTTGACAAAGACTGATGTTGAGACTACAATTGATCCGAAATTTTTTCAAGATAATCTTGCTTATGATGAGAAGCCGATTAAAATTCTAGACCGGAAGAAAAGATTATCAAGAGACGGAAGATCCTTTTGGTCTTGGTGCAATGGAGAAAACATTCACCAAATGAAGTAACTTGGGAAGTTGAAGACGATATGATCAGTGAATTTCTAAAGTTTGTGGATTTACCAGATATGTTCTAGTTTCGAGAACGAAACTCCTCTTGAGGGGGAGGAATGTAATATTCCGATTTTCGGGAAAGGGCAGACGTGTCATTTTGCGAAAACGAAATATTATATTCTTTTCTTCTTTTATGGAGTTAAGATTTTGTGAAAATATATGTATATAAGTCGAAAATATATACACGTATTTTGGGGAAAATATGACTTTTAAGAAATAAGGAAAATTAATAAGGAATTATTATTTTTCGGATTTTCTATTTAAGAAAAATAAATCCCATTAGTTCGTATTACCTAATAGTAAATCAGAATTTTCTCCTCATACGTTCTTGAGAGGCGTGAAAGAGCAATAAAGAAAGGATTGGGAGATTTCTTCAAAATTCTAAGCCGTTTCTCAACCATTTTCAGATCAGAGTAGAGCAACGGAATCGTCGTAAAGAGCGCGTCGTTTCAACTTTCAACACAAGAAAGTTGGAGTTTCTCCTAAGGTATGTTTTTCACCCTAATGGTGATCTTGGATGAGTTTTATGCATTAAAGCTCATGAATTCATAGAATAGATGTTTTCAAAAGTGTGATCGAACCTAATTTGAATTGGGATTGATCACTCAGGTTTTTTGTGAGAAATTTTCGAGTTTGCTATAGTTTTCTTGGAGTTTTGAGTTGGATTGCTTGCAATCAAGTAAGAGGCTCTTCCTACTATTTGATTACGTTTTGTAAGGTTAAGGTTGTGTTTTGGTGTGATTTGATGATAGAAATCATGCTTAGAAGTGGTTGAGATGTTAGTGATGTTTAGCCATGATAAATTGGTGTATTTCTACTGTTTTCTGAGTTATTTCGATGTTGAACATGCTTGGGTTTGAGTAGAGATCGTAAAAGTAGAAAAACGTGTTTAAGGTTTTTTCTACGCTCAATGTGCACACATTGCTGAGGTGGTTTTGTACAGGCCCTGGAATGTGCACACATTCCCTGGAATGTGCACACATTGACCGGGCAGAATGTTTTCTGTTGCCAAAGTGCCCACATTCCCTAGAATGTGCAAACATTGCCCCTGGTTTGGGGAAAAAAGTTGTTTTAAGCTATGGTATGAGTCTCGAATGTTGTTTTAGTTGGTCCATTGAAAAGGCTTTGGTTAAGTTTAGAGGGGGTGAATAAACTTAACACTTAAAACTTTTGGAGTTAACAAACTCAGCAACTTCAAAGAACCGGTGATACTTCGATAGTCCGTCGACACTCGCAGTCGTCGACCGTGAGTTTACTGAATTTGTGCAGCGGAAATATATCAAAAATTAAGCCTTATTACTTGTTATTAATTATGATACCAAGTATTAGATACTCAGTAGTGTATGTGTGTGATTCAGTTGCTAGATTCGGTAGGTTGATGTATTAAACAAACTAAGTGCAGAATATAAATGCAGAAAGTAAGTAGGCAGATTTTATAGTGGTTCCAGGTGGTGTAATCCTGTCAGTCCACTCTTCTCCTGTGATGTTGGAGGAAATTCACTAGAGATCTTTGATGTAGCTGTTACAAAAATCCCTAAGTTGCTTGTCCTTCACCAATAACTATGGCTTCACAAACTGAACACTTGGAACAGGTAGGATTGCTGCTCCAAAGTCTTCCACTGGTCCTTGAAGGGTAGAATTGCCTCTTCACTAGCTCCACCACAACCAACAGTCTTTGACACCCAAAGATGCTTCATTGTCTTCAGTAGATTCTTATAAAAGAAAGATTGAATCAAGTAAGTGATTCAGCTTTCAGCAGCTTGATCAGGATGATATGATCAGCAGCTTGATGTCTTCAAGTGTGTAGACTTGATGCAGCTTGAATGCAGGTTACACTTGAAGAAATTTACTGGATCAGTAGCTTTATGCTCAGTAGGGTCAGCAGGGTGTTTTTCTTGCTTTAATTCTGATTGCTCAAGATAGATCCTTAATTTTCATCACTTGTATCTGAATTAGGAGTCCTTTATTTATAGGTAGGAATCCTTGTGACTTATGTTTGAAATTCAAACATAGCCGTTTCAGATTTTGTCCCATTTGACTTGCTTTTCGTCACTTCGTTCATAGTATCGACACGGTCGATCGCTTTTTGACAAGATTTACGGTCGTCCACCCTTTGACTTGTATCCATTGGATAATCCTCTGTATCTTTACAACGTCCATTTGATCTTAGCCATTGATTTGTTTGATAAAATCAGAGGTTGTTAGCTGTCCCTTTCTTGTAATCTTCCAATGTAGCCTTTGATTAAATCGAAATATGTGTCCAGCAGGTTCCTGAGAACATAAGTCTGCTGAAATACACATCAGTAAGCTTATCCTTAATATGCTGTGTTTAAAAACACTTCAGCTTACTGTCTTTTATCTAACTTTAATTTATGAAGTTAGATTACACTTTTTTGCATGTAACTAAGTTCCAATCACCTCTTAATTTGTGGAACTTAGACCTTGTACATAAGGTATATGTAATCAGTTTAGGTCATCACAGACTTCCCTAAATTTTGATTCCATATCCTTAACTTTAATTACTAAGTTTGATCCCTTAGCCTTCAATAACTGAGTTTGATCCCTCAGCCTTCTGTCTTCAGCAGGTTCCTGATAGTCCGCGACTCGGCCTACCCTACTGATCTAGACTAGTCTGCCGATATAAGTCAGCTGACCTTTTACAGTGCTTGTTTGATCAAACCTATACAAGATCAAACTCTAATAAACCTATACATTTGATCTAGACATCTTTTTGCCTTTGCTCTATAACAGCTAGTCTGGCACTCATCACTAAAACTTAAAAATAAGTCCAACAATTTCCCCCTTTTTGGTGATGATGCCAATACCCTCCTAACAGCAAAGCAAAAAGATTAAAAACAAAAACAGAACAAAGTGTAGTCATATCTCATTATAATCATTTCTTCAAGAGTATTACAGTGTAGATACAGCAAATGATAAAACAGTGTAAAGTGTGCTGATCTACTGTCTTCTTTCTCTTTCTTCCCTTGCTTTCTCCACTTGTTCTTGGTAAGCTCTTATCTCTCTGATCATATCTCTCATCCATTCATTTTCAATCAGAGAGAAATCAATATGAGGATTCACTTGTTTCCACCAATGCCATGCTTCAGGTAGAGTAAGATTGATTTGATGTACTCTAAAACCTAAACGCATGTATACTTCTTTAAACTCATTCAGTGACTCATTTGCATTAGTAGTAGGTAGACTCCTTCCACCTCTACCACCTCTTCCACCTCTACCAGCTCTGTGTGCTGCCCTCATGGCTTTGACCCTTGTTTCCCAAAACTTTAGTCCAAGAAAAGAATTGAGTCCCTCATGGAAACCTTTATCATGATAAGGTCTTCTTTTGCTGTTGTAGACTCTCTTGTATTCTTTGAGAAGATCATCGTAAGTGGAAGTACGCAGTGCAGTGCTCCCTAAAAGCATTTGTATCATCTTCCCATCTTTTCTTAGCAAAGATTCTGGCAGCCTCTTTTGCTACTGCTGTTTGGCTCTCTTCCCCCTTATTGACATCATCAACAAAACGGGACAGCAGGCCATGTACACTCTCTTGTGTGGGCACTAGGTTGTTCAGTTGACCTTCCATAATTTCAGTCCTAGTGTCAACAGCTGTGATCCTTCCTTACAAAGTTTGCTCCAGTAGAGTTATCCTCTCAGTGACTTTAGGATCCAGTACAGCAGGTTGCAGTGTTCCAGCAGATTCAGCCACAGCAGACTTAGGTGTCTTAGCAAGCTTGTCAAGTTTCTGATGAATAGATGCAAATTGTTCTTTCAGAAACTTGTCCTTCAGTGTATTACCTTGTCTGATCCCCTTTACATCCAGAGCAAGGTCAGCAAGAGCATATTGAGTGGAGGTTATATTGGAAGCAACAGTTTCAGTGGTTCTTCCTCTATTCTCCACTAAGTTCATTAAATCTTCAAATCTCTGCTCTTTCCTGTCAAGTTGAGTTCTTAAATTTGCAATGTCATTTCTGACAGTCCTCAACTCATCCAAAACATGTGCTGGTACCCCACCAGCCATTCCTCCATCAGCTCCTTCAGCAGGCTCTTCTACATTGTATTGTTGCCTCTGTCTGTTGATAATCAAAGCATAGCTCATATCCCTTCCAGCAAGGTTAGGTCCTTGGAATTCTTCCAGAATGGGATCAAGAGCAGGCTCTTCAAAAACTGGTACAAATTCCTGTTGAGGTTCTTCATCAATAGGTTCTTCCTCAGGCACTTGAAACTTATCATCACTGTAGTCATAGTCCACCAGCTGCTCCTCCTCATCAATTACAGCAGTCTGCTGACTATCTTTTCCTTCAGTGACCTTTCCTCCAACAGGCTCCACTACAGCAGCATGTTCTTCAACAACAACAGGGGTTTCCTCCAAACCCAAAGATGGTTCCAACCTTTGTCCAGGTGATGTTTGTACCTCAACAATCTATACCTCCTGTTCCAACCTTTGCTCAGGTGCTGTTTGAACCTCAGCAACCTGAACCTCCTGTTTCAACCTTTGTTCAGGTGTTGTTTGAACCTCAGAAGCCTAAACCACTAGTGCCACAACAACTTGTTCAGGGAATATATCCATATTCTCCTTTTGAAATTCCCTAATATCAGGAATCCTCCTTATAAAATTTGCAGCCTTGGTTAGAGTGTCCTCAGTGTCAATCCAGTCTTGATATTGAATGGAATCCTCATAACTGACATCTGGCTCACTATGGTCAGTAATTCTTTCTTCATCTGAATCCACAGTCTGTTGATCATCAGCATGCTCAGCAGGTTCTTCAACAAATAAGTTGTCTATTTCACCAACCATCCTGTTTGCACCAATGTCTATTGCCTCATTGATTTGTGCCTCTATTTCATCTATGGTGAGATCCTCCAGATCCTCATCCATCTGTTGATTTCCTTGTCTTTCAGGAGACTGTCCAACATCAGGAGACTGCTCCACTCTTGGTTCAATTATCATAGCAGTTCCACTGGTTCCTCCTGGACCAGAGGGATAATTACCTCCAGAATCAGATGATGAATCATCACTGTCTGATTCATCTCTGGGGTCTCTGAACTTGATACCCTCTTCTTTCTGTTGTTTTCATCAAACAGATCCATCAGTCTAGATTGTAACAAAGAGGTATCAACCAAATCCAGCAAATTTTCCACTCCCAATTTCTCAAAAGGCCTTTCTTCAAAGTCTGTCATTGGTTGTGCAGCAGGCTTTTGTCTTTTGTAAAATCCAAATTTCCATTGGAAATAATCAGCCACTTGCTGGAGTTTAGGATCAACAAACTCCTCTTTCTTCTGCTTCTCATGTCTCTCAAATGGCATGGTTGGCTTCTGGGAGCTGTTGCAGTACCTTGCTGACCTCCAAAGGTCTCAAAAAGTAAATTCAGAGTTTCTTCCACAGATGCCTCTAGGTCAGTAGGTTGCTCAGATTGTATATTTGTTCCTACTACCTCCATCTGTACTACACTTGGTTCCCCCTGACTTACATGCTCATCAGTAGGGTTAGCAACAGATTGCTCTTCCCCCTAAAGTATTGCAGAAATTGCAGGGTCTTGTACCAACTTTTCTACTTCCACAGCAGGTGTAGACTCAGTGGTTTGCTGTGGTTCTAATACAAGTTGCTCAACAACAACTTGTGCAATTTCAGTAGGCTCAGCAGCCTTTACTGGGGAGGATTCAACAACAGGCTCAGTTCCAGCAGTCTGCTGTGATTCTTCAGTAGGTTGCTCAACAAAAACCTCTACAATCTCAGTAGGCTTGATAATTTTTAAGGGCTCAGCCTCAATAGCCTCTCCTACTTCTTCTTCTTCTTCCTATTGTCTTTGAGCCTCCAAAGTTTTCAATTGCTTTCCTTTGCCATGTTTCCTTTTCTTGGCAATTTCCTTCATTCTTTTGGAAAGATCTTCTTTTTCAATTTCAGCAGCTTTCCTCTTTTTACTTGCTTCCTTCTGTTGCTCCTTCAATATTTCAGCAGCAGTTTTCTTCTTTGCAATACAGTGGGTTCAGTAACCTCAATCTCTATTGGACCCTCAGTAGACTCAGCAGTCTCTGATGTTTGCTTCCTTCTCTTCCTAGGCTTTAATAATTCAGTTATTTTCCTTGTATCAGTAGCCTTTATTTTTCTCAGCAACCTTCTTAGGTGCAGCAGGTTTAACAGCTTTCTTAACCTGCTCACCACCAGCATTATCATCTCCATCATTACCATCACTTTCAGTAGCCTCATCATCTACATCTTCATCATCATCCAGACCAGGGATAGGAGTACCAACTTCTGGCTTGAATCTGGACTTGTTAATCTTTTCAGATAAAATGTCAGGTATCTGAAAGTGATTCAGCAGGGTTTGAATCATTAGACCTAAAGGCTTGACCTTGGACTTCCTTGTACCATCTCTATCTTCAATACACACTTTCTTCATGTAGTGTATGAAGAATCCAGCCCAATCAAATTTCATACTTCTACAGATGATGATCAGCAGGTCTATTTTGGGTCCTGATAAAGTATCCAGGCTTCCAACAAATCCCAAAATGGTTTTGGCAATCAATTTGCTCAGCAGGTTGTACTCAAAACCAATATACCTCACATTGATGCCCAGATTTGAAGCAATTGTATCATCTATCTTTATTGAATCCACAAACTTCATTCTTGGTAGATTCATTGCTTCTGGATTGGTGGGTGCATTGTTTCCAGGTGAAAACCCAAACACCTCTCTCAGTAGGTCTGAGGATATTTCAATCTCTCTTCCATTGACAGTTGTAGTGAAGGCCTCTCTACGTTCATGTATGACAATGTTCTTCCAGAATTCCAACACATTGACATAGGAAATTCATTCCAACCTTCTATTTATAACACATTCTAGTCCAGCAAACCGTCTGATTCTTCTTCCAATATTAATGGCTAACTCAGTGGAGTTACAGTCAGTAACATATCCTCTTACACTCTGACTGGTTCCAATATGAACCTCATCCTTCTTTGACATTTTTGTAAGAAAAAGATGAAGAAGATAGCTCTCAAATCTATGTTCACACAGTGTATACGCAGAGAAAATCAATCAGAGATTTTTGTGAGTAGCCTCTGTAAATAGGTCTGTATATATATAGACAGATATGGTTGAAACTGTCAGAATACGTATTGTGCATTAACCACGATTAAATTTGAGTGAATGTTGTCTTGACATGTGGCCCATTACTTCTCCATAACGTTTATAACCGTTCGATCGTGTTAACTGCAGTTATAAGGATAGAATAAATATCCCGCCATTTGCTTTTTGACTTTAGTAAGTTTGACTGTGTAACGTTTCCTTCAGCAGCCTTATCATCAATAGACTTGGTCAGCAGCCTGCTAATAGAGAAGTCTCAGGAGCCTGCTGATAGAGTCACTCTGCTGATGTTTAATTCCTTTTGTATTGTCCAATTGATAATACAAGATGAAGTTTAATACCAATGACTGATCTGTCAAGTGAGCTCACCCAACAGGACAAAGACCAATCCCCTTGGCAACTTCATTTGCTCAATTGTCCAACCATAGGTACATGGAATTTGTTGATACCAATGACTAATCTGCTAAGTGAGCTCACCCATCATAGTAAAGACTAATCCCCTTGGTGAATTCGAGTACACTGCTGATTAAGATTATATCAGTCAACTTTTATGATTCCAAGTTCAATCCTTAGTTTAGCAAATCTTTCACTGTCCAGTGGTTTAGTGAAAATATCAGCAAGTTGATCTTCAGTAGGGATATAAAGAACCACCACATCTTTCTTTTCAACATGATCTCTTTTAAAATGATGTCTCACATCAATATGTTTGGTTCTTGAGTGCAAAACAGGATTTTCTGTGATTGCAATTGCACTTGTGTTGTCACACATAATTGGAATTTCTCTTTCTTCAATTCCATAATCCCTTAATTGTTGTCTTAACCACAGTATTTGTGCACAACTTCCAAGAAGAATATACTCGGCTTCAAGCGAGTGGAAGTTGATATAGAATTTTGTTTCTTGCTAAACCAGGAAACCAGTCTATTTCCCATTAACTGACAGGTTCCTGTGGTGCTTTTTCTATCAATCTTGCATCCAGCATAATCAGAATCTGAGTAGGATATAACTTTGAAGCTTCCATCTTTTGAATACCAAATCCCTACTCCCAAAGTCTCTTTTAGGTACTTAAGAACTCTTTTGACTGCACCTAAGTGACTTTCTTTAGGTTTTGATTGAAATCTTGCACAAACACCTACCGCAAAGGATATATCAGGTCTGCTGGCAGTAAGGTACAGGAGATTGCCTATCATCCTTCTGTATAAGGTCTGATCAACATCTTTGCCGTCTTTGTCTTCATCCAATCTAATGTTTGTACTCATTGGAGTTGATACCTTGGTGTTGTTTTCCATACCAAATTTCTTCAGTAGCTCCTTGGTATACTTGGTTTGATGAATGAAGATTCCATCTTTCATCTGTTTGACTTGCAATCCCAAAAAGTAGTTCATTTCTCCCATCATACTTATTTGGAATTTGCTTTTCATTAGATTTGCAAACTTTTCACATAGCAATTCATTTTCAGAACCAAAAATTATGTCATCAACATAAATTTGAACCAGCAGGGTGTTGTCCCCTTCATTGATTCTGAAAAGAGTCTTATCAATGGTGCCTTTTGTAAAACCATTGTCCACCAATAATTGAGATAGAGTCTCATACCATGCTCTTGGTGCTTGTTTTAATCCATAAAGTGCTTTGCTGAGTCTATACACTTTATCTTCTTGATCTTTAACTTCAAAACCAGGAGGTTGCTGAACATACACCTCCTCTTCCAGAATGCCATTCAAGAATGCACTTTTGACATCCATCTGATATACTTTGAAGTTTTTATAAGCAGCATGTGCCAAGAATAATCCGATAGCTTCCAATCTCGCAATAGGGGCATATGTTTCATCAAAATCTATTCCTTCTGCTAGAGAATAGCCTTTTGCTACTAGTCTGGCCTTATTCCTCACAATGGTACCAGATTCATACAATTTGTTTCTGTATACCCACTTAGTACCAATTATATTTGCATGATTGGGCCTTTCCACTAGTGTCCAAACTTGATTTCTTTCAAATTCATTCAACTCTTCTTGCATAGCAATTATCCAATCTGGATCTGAAATTGCTTCTTCAACAACCTTAGGTTCCATTTGAGATAGAAAACAAGTAAACATTGCTTCTAATTGTCTTCTAGTCCTCACACCTTGCTGTATATTGCCAATAACTTGTTCAACCGGGGTGATCCCTTAACCATTGTGGATTCTGGTTAGATTGATTCTCAGGAACCTCATATTCAGTAGGGTCTGCTGTTTCTTCAACAGGGGGTTCAGCAGATCCTTGAACTGCCTATTGATGGATCAGTAGTATTACCAGCAGGATGTTCAACGGGGTAGAATCAGAAACCTTTAAGTCATTAAACCTTTCCAAAAATTCAACACAATCTGGATCAGTGACTTGTAGATTTTCAGCAGGGTCACAAGCTTCATCTTCCATACCAGTGAACTTAGGTTCATCAAACACAACATGTATTGTTTCTTCATGTTTCAGTGACCTTTTGTTCAGTACCCTGAATGCCTTGCTGACAGAAGAGTATTCCAAGAAAATCCCTTCATCTGATTTAGGTTGGAATGTCTTCAAATGTTCCTTATGATTTAGGATAAAACATTTGCTTCCAAATGGATGGAAATAGGATATATTAGGTTTTCTTCCATTCCAAATCTCATAAGGTGTCTTCTGCAGCTTCTTGTTTACTGATGTTTTGTTTTGTGTATAGCATGCTGTATTAACTGCTTCAGCCCAATATCTTTCAGGTAGCAATGCTTCACAAATCATAGTTCTTCCTGCTTCTTTTAATGTTCTGTTTCTTCTTTCAGCAACCCCATTTTGCTAAGGTGTACCAGCAGCAGCAAGTTGATGTAGTACACCATTCGGTTCACAATATTCTCTTATAACTTTATTGAAAAATTTAGTACCCTTATCTGATCTTTACTACTATCAAACTTTTCTCATTTTGCAATCTCTTCAAAATTTCAGGCATCTTTTGAAGTGTTTCACTTTTCTTGTTCATGAATATCACCCAAGTGTATTTTGAATAATCATCCACAACCACTAAGGTGTATTTCTTTCCTGTTACACTTGTTGGTGTTACTGGTCCAAATAGATCCATATGCATCAGCTCCAAAACTCATTTAGTTGATTGTTTAGTTTTTGACTTGAAGCTTGACTTTGTCTGTTTACCTTGCTGACATGCATCACATATAGCATCCTTCTTGAATGTGATCTCAGGTAAACCAATCACCAGTTTCTTCTTCACCAACTGATTGATATCATCAAAATTTAGATGATTCAACTTTTTATGCCATAACCAATTGAGTTCTGACTTGGTATGCACAATCAGACATGTTTCTGGAACAGCAGTAGACCAATCCACAATATACATGTTTTGTTGTCTTCTTCCAGCCAACACAACTTGATCACCTCTTTCACTAATGACAGTACATGTGTTTTTGTCAAAAATGACCTTGTATCCCATGTCACAAAATTGTCCAGTGCTCAGTAGGTTGTAGTCCAGTCCTTCCACATATGCAACATTTCTGATTGTTAATCCATTTCTCACAAGTGTGCCATATCCTCTTGTGTATCCAGGTGTATTCTTGTTGCCAAAATTTACCCTTGGACCATCCTTTGCCACATAATTTGACAAATAGTGCTTATTCTTTGTCATGTGTCTGGAACATCCACTGTCAAAATACCAGACACCCTACAAAACAAAGATAATGCATTTTAGGTACCCAAAACTGTTTGGGTCCATAATGGTCAGTGGTAAGCATGACCCCTGGCATGTTTCCATAAGGTCTTCTCCTAAAAGTGTCATACTTTGGTTCATACATGTATTCTACACATCCATAAGGTCTAACAATAGGTTGTGTAGGATTCACATATGCTTTCTGGCCTTTTGGTATGTAATGCTGTTTGAAGTGATTTCTGTTGTTAGAAGCATTAGCATAACCATTGGATTGTTGTCGTTAGGAGCGGCTACGTAATATGGAGTCCGCTTTGAGGTCCCCGCCGAGGTCTTGTATAAGTCCTCTCGCCGAGTCCTCTCGCCGATTCCATTGCTTAGGCTTTACCCTACAAGCGCATGGTTATACTTGTTGTTTCTAGCGATAGGTGCGGGAATATTCCGCCATCATCATCAGTAGGGAACAGTCTACCTTTCCCCCGAGATAAGTATCCCTAGAATGATTAACATTTTTGGATTTAGGATTCTTATCCTTGGAATATTTTCGGTTTTTCCCTTTTTGTGGTCCCAGCAGACTTGGTAGCAGGTCTGCTATCAGTAGGTCTAGAAGGTCCAGCAGTCCTACCTTTGGATTTACCCTTTTTGTTATGTACCGATGTCCTTTTAGACTTATGATTTTGCCTCTTTGAAGCATTCTCAGTAGGCTTCATTGCCTCAGAAACCCTTTGGGGAGTTGGATCTTGTGCAGGCACAAACTTAGGACCAATCCTGGTACTAGGTTCAGTGACCTTACTGGATCCACTCTTATTGGATTGTTGAGTTCCAAATCCAAGCCCTGTTCTATCACCATAAGGCTTTCCAGATTTGAATGCAGTGGAGGAACAAGATGGTTCAGACTCATAGCTACTGAATGTATAGCAGGCTTATGCTGATTCTGTCCAACTTCCTTTTTCTTTCCTTTGAGATTATTTAATTCAGCCTTTAACCTTTCAACTTCTACTTGAAGAGCTTCTTTTTCAGCCTTCACAATCTTATAACCAGATTGTATTATCCTCAGTTGATTAAGGATGGCATCCAAAGTTTCTTCATTGTCATAATTTTTAGGATTTGAACCACAAGTTGATTCACAATCACTTCCAGCAGGAGTGTTTATGGATACAAAATTGTATACCTCCTCTGTTTCATCCATATTTTCCATCAAAGCATAATCATCCATATCAGCAACAAGTGCAGTGTCATCAGATTCATTTCCTTTTTCTGATTCCACTTCATATCCTGATTCATCTTCAGCAACCATAGCCTTCTTGCCATGTCTTCTTTGTTGACTCTTGGTCTTCAGTAGGTCTAGACAATCAGATCTGAAATGTCCAGGCTTTTTGCAGTTGAAGCAAAGATAATCATGTTCCTTACTTTGTTTTAACTCAGGACAGACAGGTTTGAAGTGTCCTGGTTTCTTGCATTGAAAGCACAAATAATCATTGTCTTTCCTGGAATCATCCTTCTTCTTTTCTCTGAATTTCTTAGTGAAATTCCTTGGAGAACCCTTTCCAGTTTTCATCATCCTGATTTTCTTGCTCAGTAGGGCAATCTGCTCTTACATCTCATCCAAAAGATCATCTTGAGCTCCTGATGTTTCTTCTTGATGTGAAGCAGCCAATGCAGTGGTCTTTGGCTCTTCTTTTTCAGTTTCAGGCACAAGCTTTTGCTAAATTCATAGGCCTTAAGATCTGAAAATAGTTTGAAGGTGTCTTCTTCATGCAAACTCCTCATTTCTTCTATGGCAGACACCTTCATCTCCCAAACTTCTTTTGCATGTAATGCTTCCAAGATTTTTGAGTTTATTTCTTCTTGTGAGTACTTCACACTCAGTAGGGTGAGTTCATCCATGATTGCATTGAATCTTGATTCCATTTGCTCAATGGTTTCATTTGGTTTCATCTTGAACTCCTGGAACTTCTTTTTGCCACACTGATCTTGTTCTTTTTAATTGCATCAGTGCCTTCACAGATTAATTGCAACTTATCCCAGAGTTCCTTTGCAGTCTTGCAATCTTTCACCTTCATATACATATTGCTATCCAGATTTTTGTATATGATATCAATAGCAATATTGTTAAGATTTGCTCTCTTTTTATCTTCAGCATTCCATTCTCTTTTTGGCTTTGGAATGTACTGTGTCTCATCTCCCACTGTTACTGATTTGGTAATCTCCAGTGGTCCATCAGTCAGCACATCCATCATTTCATAATGTGTTGTAGCTAGATAAGCCTGCATACGACGTTTATACTCATCAAAGCGATCTAAAGAACACATCAACATTGTTCTAGCATACTGGTTGTTATCCATGATGCAAAGCTTTGAAAATCAGTAACTTGAAAAAGTTTTCAAAGTATTTTCACAAGCACAACAAGTAGGATTACTTCAGGACAAAAGCACTGCTCCGATACCAATTGTTGGTCCCTTGAAAAGGCTTTGGTTAAGTTTAGAGGGGGTGAATAAACTTAACACTTAAAACTTTTGGAGTTAACAAACTCAAGAACTTCGGCGGCACCTCGCGATACTTCGATAGTCCGTCGACACTCGCAGTCCGTCGACCGATAGTTTACTGAATTTGTGCAACGGAAATATATCAAAAATTAAGCCTTATTACTTGTTGTTAAATATGATACCAAGTATTAGATACTCAGTAGTGTATGTGTGTGATTCAGTTGCTAGATTTAGTAGGTTGGTGTATTAAACAAACTAAGTGCAGAATATAAATGCAGAAAGTAAGTAGGCAGATTTTATAGTGGTTCCAGGTGGTGTAATCCTGTCAGTCCACTCTTCTCCTGTGATGTTGTAGGAAATTCACTAGAGATCTTTGATGTAGCTGTTAAAAAAATCCCTAAGTTTCTTGTCCTTCACCAATAACTATGGCTTCACAAACCGAACACTTGGAACGGGTAGGATTCTTTGCTCCAAAGTCTTCCACTGGTCCTTGAAGGGTAGAATTGCCTCTTCACCAGCTCCACCACGAACAACAGTCTTTGACACCCAAAGATGCTTCATTGTCTTCAGTAGATTCTTATAAAAGAAAGATTGAATCAAGTAAGTGATTCAGCTTTCAGCAGCTTGATCAGGATGATATGATCAGCAGCTTGATGTCTTCAAGTGTGTAGACTTGATGCAGCTTGAATACAGGTTACACTTGAAGAAATTTACTGGATCAGCAGCTTTATGCTCAGTAGGGTCAGCTGGGTGTTTTTCTTGCTTTAATTCTGATTGCTCAAGATAGATCCTTAATTTTCATCACTTGTATCTGAATTAGGAGTCCTTTATTTACAGGTAGGAATCCTTGTGACTTATGTTTGAAATTCAAACATAGCCGTTTCAGATTTTGTCCCATTTGACTTGCTTTCATCGTCTTGTTCATAGTATCGACACGGTCGATCGCTTTTTGACGATTTATATCCGTCCACCCTTTGACTTGTATCCATTGGATAATCCTCTATATCTTTCCAACGTCCATTTGATCTTAGCCATTGATTTGTTTGATAAAATCGAGAGGTTGTTAGTTTGTCCCTTTCTTGTAATCTTCCAATGTAGCCTTTGATTAAATCAAAATATGTGTCCAAGAGGTTCCTGAGAACATAAGTCTGCTGAAATACACATCAGTAAGCTTATCCTTAATATGTTGTGTTTAAAAACACTTCAGCTTACTGTCTTTTATCTAACTTTAATTTATGAAGTTAGATTACACTTTTTTGCATGTAACTAAGTTCCAATCACCTCTTAATTTGTGGAACTTAGACCTTGTACAAAAGGTATATGTAATTAGTTTAGGTCATCACAGACTTCCCTAAATTCTGATTCCATATCCTTAACTTTAATTACTAAGTTTGATCCCTTAGCCTTCAATAACTGAGTTTGATCCCTCAGCCTTCTGTCTTCAGCAGGTTCCTGATAGTCTGCTGACTCAGCTACCCTACTGATCTAGACTAGTCTGCTGATATAAGTCAGCTGACCTTTTACAGTGCTTGTTTGATCAAACCTATACAAGATCAAACTCTAATAAACCTATACATTTGATCTAGACATCTTTTTGCCTTTGCTCTATAACAGCTAGTCTGGCACTCATCACTAAAACTTAAAAATAAGTCCAACAGTTTCATGATCTAATAACATTAATTAAACATGAACAAGCCTTGATTGCGTTTTTGATGCGTTTAGTTCTGGCACCGAATGTACTCTTCAAGGGAGTCAAAGTTTGCGACCGTCGGAAGGGCGTGATAGGCTTGTGCTTTGATGAACTAGAGTTCATCAATGTCTGTGTATTTGTTAGGATGTGATGTCTAGTTGTCTAAGTGAGGGAGTAGAGTTGTTAAGGTGAGCGTTACTTTGAAAACACTTAGATGGCTAGTTAATACATAATAACTTACACATGTGGTAGTAAAAGATAAAACGTCATCTATTCTTGGTCAGGCACCGATTCATATCGGCGATGTGGTACGTTCATAAAGGTGAACAACGCTACTTGCTCAAAAGGCTGAAGGGTAGCGGAGGAAATTCATCAAACGTATATGCATACCGGGGAGACCCTGGAGCTATCAGGTGTTATTCACCGTTAGTTAGCAAGTATATCTTCACGCTAATAAACGTCATGCGTAATGCCCTTGAATGCTGACGTAACCAAGATAAGTTAAGCTAGATATGTATAGTCATAACATGTCGATGGGCATGAAGTGAACCCTAGATTGAGTCGGTCTTACAAAGATAATCTTTTAATTATAAATCATAATTAAGTTGTAGCTTCTACCTCTTATTGAGTACTTTGTACTTACCTCAAATGCATGTTTTTCTATGTGTTTGGGGGAGAGAAAATGAATAGGTAAATCCGGAGTTTGAGGAAGACTTTGATGACGACGTTTGAGGACGCCGACGTTGAATCACTTACTTATTTGTTCTTTATTATTTTTTAGACTTGTTGTTTTTTTGGAGAACGTTGTCTTTATTTTAGTTTTTTTTTTTTTTTGGAGGTTTCGTACGTTATACATTTTCGTATGATTTTCGAATTTAATAATTTTACATTTTCTATATTTAGATATTGAGTTTCTATTATTGGTTGTTTGAAGAAAAATATACCCGAGTCTTTGCTTCCGTTTTGCTTAACTCGATACGAAGTAATAGAGACTGACGTATAATGTGTAATTTATTTTATATTATACGTGTTGAACATTTATTTTCCGGAAAATGACTCGGTATCAGGGAACGGTGTGTTATATAATATATATATATATATATATATATATATGTCTGTGTGTCTTTTTTTTTTTTTATAGGGAAAGTTATATATATATATATATATATATATATATATATATATATATATATATATATATATATATATATATATATATATATGTGTGTGTGTGTGTGTGTGTTTTGATCAAGGATTCAAGATGTTCCGGTAATAACATGTGCTAAGAAAATACTTACACTTTATTAGAATTTTTTCATCGTCACTTTATTTGGTCAAAATGTTTCATTAATAAATAAAATGTTCTAAAAAGAAATACTTAACTTTAGTATGTGGAGAATGTGACATCGATAGATGATTTTTTTCTAAATAAATAGAATGCACAATATTATTTATTTTTTTAAGAAACAATTTATTTTAAAAGGAAAAACGCTCATAAAGACAATATTACAATTTCAAAAGTCATTAAGGACAATCATATTTATATAAGTCATTAAAGACAAAACATAATAATTTTTTCCCAAAACACCCTTCCTTCGTCGGTATCAATCTGACCACCTGAAGCCTATCCGGTAGCTTTTATCTGCCAAAATGTATCATATATGACTTGAATTTTTTTAGCAAATGTAAATGCGTCCATGTCCTGGAGAACTCTAATATCACCCATCATTGACCGGACATGGCGGGCAAACTCGATAATGTTTCCGGTGCCGGCCTCGCTTTTTAGTACGGATAAACAGAACGCCTTTCCAGCTGCGTCCAAGTAATTCTCCCAAATTACGACATCCAGGAACAAAAGGAATACGGGGATTACGTCATCGTCTGCCGATGTTAACACCTCTGATTCATTCATCAACATAATCAATTCCAATCGCTTCAGAAATTCAGGCCTCCACGAAATGTCCAATTCGGGTCTTAGCCATAACAAAAATAGTAAGTGATTGAGGTCAAGTTAAATTATTAACTCGATGCCTACTAACACACTAGCAAGAGAGCTAGGTTCATTTGTAGTATAGCTAGATAGAGTCGAGGTCGATCCCATGAGAGACTCGCGACAAACAAAACACAACTTTATCCTATTAGAACTAAATTGAAAGGGCGGTCTACGACCAACTAAACGCGATAAATAAAATAGTGACAACCACAAGACACAGAATACCACAAAGACAAACGAAAGACTACTAAAACACGGATAATACTGTGGATATTATCTAAACAAACAGTATTGATTACGCTAGTGGATTATAACTCCCCCATGTGAATTAGGATGATAACGAGATAAAACAAACGTTAAAGATTAATTATTATGACTACAGGAGTCATCCCCTAAGGTAGATTTAGCTCCGATTAGGCCATCTAAATCATCGTGCCTCCATTAAGTGACTTCGCTTTTTAATGCCTCCATCTCATATAACTTCTGACACAATTACGAAACTAGGGATGCCGGTATAAACCGTAACCTCATCTAAGCAACATTCCTCGGGTAAGGCGTACTTCTCAGATGCCGATTCAATCTATATCCTAAGTAACAATCACTTTTTAGGTTTCATGTTAAATTATGATGACAAATAATTAAGTTGATCAGGTTTAATTACTCGTTTTAATTCCAAATCAGAGAATCTGACGTAGTCGAAGCCGATCATAATATTGCCCTACAAATCACCACGATCGGTCAACCGAATGACAGCACTCGGGCGACCGAATGACATGTCTCGGTCGACCGAACACAGTTCTGTGTTGGTACAAATCATGATTACTTCTTAACGTTTTTAACCTAAACACATGGGTTCGTAAATTAATCTACATCACGCAATCAATACAAGAAAAACTACTCCATAATAAAACATATCAGATCTACGAATGAAGATTGCAAAATTGAATAGTCATACCCTCGAAGACGAGAGTGACTCCCACTCTTTAATGCGCTCCCCAACCGGAGACTCCGATGAATCCACAATGTACGAACATAAAGAAAAGAAAACTAAACTAAAAACTCAAATTGTATAATTTGTCTTGTGTTGTAATGGTGGTCCTTTTTCAATTTCGTAGCTGCTGCTTATATAGAGGATTTTGCCGACATAGGATGGATCTAGAAGATATGCACGCGTTTTCAGTTTGGATAGCCTCGGGTGACCGAACCTCCTGCCTCGGTCGACCGAATGAAGTGGCTCGGTCGACCGAGCCTCTCTCAGCACGTGTTTAACGTGTTTTCTCGTTAACTTGTTTCCCACTGCACTCTTCTATGCTGATCTGATTTGTCTCTTGATTAATGCTCCGATTTTCTTCCTTGTTATCTTGAGATCCACTGATTGAATGACATTAATCCTCTCGATTTATCATAATCTGCAAAATCAGTATTTATCGCACAAATAAATTGGTCTTTAATAATAAAAACAGCTAAATACCAAAAATCATATTAATAATCACTTAACATTAAAAATAATAAATATAAACAAGTGATTTATTACGAAATATATATAATTAACTCCGATTTAAGGTTATAATTGATGACATAAATAGGTATATTTTAACCGTCATCAAAATGCCCCCCACTTAAACTTTGCTTCGTCCCGAACAAAGCATCAATAAGTCATTTCCCAAGACACATTTTCCTTGGTCAACTCATACTTACACAAGAAACTCGAGTCAACTCATACCAGTCATGCTCATAAGATAAACATTATTCACTACTCGCTATGAATCGAAGTGATTGTGTGCATGTGCATTGGTTTTATATAAATTTAGCAAGATTTAGAGTTTATGCAGACTTCATATCAAAATTTACCAACATCAGCATCCATACTTCTTATGCCTTAAAGCACTAGAACAATAAGCAAGAGCGTATCTATAGGGATCTTGGACTTGGAGACCGAGTTCTACTCAAAGCCTCTAAAAACTTGAATTTTTTTCAATTTTGCATATTTTTCGAATACTACTAATCTCAAGGAAGAAAACTTTCATAGAGTATCCACCTATCTTAGATTAAACATAGCATCGAATATTACCACAAGCGCGGGGCTACTTTGGTAACTTACTACAAGCCCAGTGTTTTAATATTATCAAACACAGGTACGTCTCAAGCTTATTACTCTGCTTTTGTTGGCTAGAAGATCAGAATACATCAGTCGACAAATATCGACATTAGGTCCTCATAACTAGTTATCTACGCAATGTACACATACTTCTTTCAATTATAACGCATACGGTACTAAGCGATTCACATGTGGAGTAGTTGAACAATGCCTAACTACTTGCAATTCTTGGCATGAATATCCTTAGGTTCACTAACAATTTATCGCAAAAGTATAATATGACCACGTACTTACGCAACTTGGTTCCTTTCCTATCAATTATAAGTATAAGAACTTCACAAGTTTAGGGGTACGAGTTAAACAACTTGGTATTTATCCATGAAAATTTTTAAATTTGGCCCAATATTGTCTTAATATTCCGTTTTTCCACATATAGCTAGGCCCCTTGCCCCCCACTTAAACATGGCATTGTCCTCAATGACAAAAATAAATGAGAGTTCAAAAAGAAAGACTTAGCTCTGGAAACGGCTCCCAAGTAAAGGAACAATATCGGAGTAAACATCAGCACGTCGTGGAGAGACAGACTCATCCTGTATAAGCAAACAAACTCCACGAAATCGTCAAATACCATGTCTATGGAAGTTATAAAATAATGTGGCAGTAATTAGATATAAATATCTAAAAACAGTTTAAACCACTTTACTTTATACTGCCATGGACAAGACCAAAAGGGATTTAAACCTAAATAAACAACTCACATGACGGCTATCAAGGAAAAAACCTCGTTTATTCCGAACTTAGACTCGGAACATGGCGAGATGAAAAAAACCGTGATAGGCACATGCTACTTTATTAAAAATAAAAACGAAAAAGATAGTTATATGAAATAGTTCTAAATTTATAGTCGCTAGCTCGACTCAATTCAAGATGGTTTATTCATAAACAGGATCATCGAGGTACAAAACCTCCTTCTCAGCATCAGGCGGAAGCCCTTGATAATGCTTCACACGATGTCCATTGACCACAAATCTGGACTCGTCTTTGAAATTGAATAGCTCCACCGCTCCAGAAGGAAAGACTTGTTGTACTCGAAATGGGCCATGCCATCTTGATTTTAACTTACCCGGGAATAATCTTAAGCGCGAATTGTACAAGAGAACTAGATCACCCTCTTGAAAGGTCCTTTCCATAATCTTTTTGTCATGGAATTTCTTCGTGCGCTCCTTGAAAATCTTGGCATTCTCGTATGCCTCTAAACGAAACTCCTCCAAGCGAGTTAATTCTAACATCCTTTTCTCACCGGCCAATGTCTCATCAAAATTTAACATCCTTGTTGCCCACATGGCCCGGTGCTCAAGCTCTACAGGTAGATGACATGCCTTTCCAAAAACAATCCTATACGGTGACATTCCAATCGAGGTTTTATATGCAGTCCTATAAGCCCATAAAGCGTCGTCTAAACGTAACGACCAATCCTTCCTAGTTGTATTGACAGTTTTCTCCAAGATACGCTTTATCTCTCGATTGGTGACTTCTACTTGTCCACTAGTCTGGGGGTGATATGCGGTTGCTAGCTTATGTCGAACCCCATACTTAATCATCAGCCTTTCAAACGGTTTATTACAAAAGTGAATTGTCGCTTATAATCGCCCTAGGCGTCCCAAACCTTGTAAAAATATTCTTTTTCAAGAATCTAACTACAACCCTAGCATCGTTAGTAGGGGAAGCAATGGCCTCAACCCATTTGGAAACATAATCAACAGCAACTAAGATGTAGCGGTTAGATAGTGATGAAGTGAAGGGCCCCACGAAATCTATTCCCCAAACGTCAAAGAGTTCTACCTCTAGGATGCTCTTAAGTGGCATCTCATTCCTCCGTGAAATATTTCCTGTCATTTGACAAGCATGACATGCTTTTGCATATTGGTGTGCATCCTTAAACAACGTCGGCCAATAAAAACCACATTGGAGGACCTTGGCTGCAATTTTATCTCCCCCGTAGTGTCCTCCAACTTCATAAGAATGACAATGCTTTAGGATATTATTATACTCTTCCTCGGGTACACACCTTCGAAAAACATTATCAGATCCTAGCTTAAACAAATAAGGATCATCGCAATAATAGTGTCTAAGATCTTTAAAGAATTTTTTTCTTTCTTGGACAGTGAGATTTGGTGGTAGGTACTTTGCGGATAGATAATTAACAAACAAACTAAACCATGGTTGTTTCTTCTCCTTCACAACCTCTATTCGCGAAGAAACTGCAACACAATCATCATGTCCCCTGATGGTGGTGATGGAGAAAATTTGTTCATCAGGAAAAGATTCTCCTATCTCAGGTAATTCCTCACCATCCTCTAATTGTAAGCGCGACAGATGATCGGCCACTACATTCTCACTTCCTTTCTTGTCTCGGATCTCTACGTCAAATTCTTGCAGCAGTAGAATCCATCACAACAATCTTGGCTTTGAATCTTGCTTTGCTAGGAGATACTTAAGAGCTGCATGGTCAGTCCACACAGTGACTTTAGATCCCACCAAGTAAGATCTAAACTTGTCAAAAGCAAAGATAACGGCCAAAAGCTCTTTCTCCGTTGTGGCGTAATTTCTTTGGGCAGCATTCAAAGTCCGACTCGCATAATAAATAGGTCTAAAGATTTTATCTTTTCTTTGACCCAAAGCGGCGCCAACAGCAGTATCACTTGCATCACACATCAGTTCAAAAGGAAGTTCCCAATCTGGTGCGACCAGAACGGGTGCAGTAATCAGCCTACTTTTTATTTCGTTGAAGGCTTTTATGCACTCATTAGAAAACACAAATGGCACATCCTTGGCCAACAATTCGGTAAGAGGTCTAGAGATTAAGGAAAAGTCCTTAATAAACCTACGATAAAATCCGGCGTGGCCTAAAAAACCTCGCAAAGTTTTAAGATTGGTAGGTGGGGGTAATTTCTCGATCACCTCAACTTTGGCTCTATCCACCTCTATTCCGTTCTTTGATATGCGGTGGCCTAGTACTATACCTTCCGTAACCATTAAATGACACTTCTCCCAGTTAAGCACAAGATTCGTCTCCTCACATCTTTTCAACACTCGTGCTAGATGTGCGAGACATGAATCGAAATCGTCTCCAAATACGGAGAAATCATCCATAAAGATTTCCAAGAAATCTTCCACCATATCCGCAAATAATGACATCATACATCGTTGAAATGTCGCGGGGGCGTTGCACAATCCAAATGGCATTCGATTATACGCAAATGACCCATATGGGCATGTAAATGTTGTTTTCTCACGATCTTCGGGCGAGATGTGGATTTGATAATATCCCGAATACCCATCAAGAAAACAATAGAAAGCATGCCCGCTCAGTCTCTCGAGCATTTGATCGATGAAGGGAGGAGGAAAGTGGTCCTTACGAGTCGCATCATTTAGTTTCCTAAAGTCTATGCATACTCGATGACCGGTGATTAGCCTCACAGGAATTAGCTCATTCAACTCATTGGCTTGCACCGTTAATCCGCCCTTCTTGGGAACTACGTGGATAGGGCTTACCCATTCGCTATCAGCAATTGGAAATATAATTCCCATTTCTAGCATTTTTATAACCTCATGCCTAACCACTTCCTTTAATTGTGGGGTTAGACGCCTCTGAGGTTGCGCAACCACTTTCTTCTCAGGGTCCACGGAGATGCATACATACGCTAGGGCTAATGCCCTTAACGTCAGCTATGGTCCATCCAAATGCTCCGCGGTACTCTCTCAAAACTCTCATTAGTTTCTCCTCTTGTAAGTCCGTCAAGGAAGAAGATATAATTAGTGGCAAAGTCTCATCCCGAAGAAATACATACTTCAAATTTGCGGGGAAGAGGTTTTAGAGTCAAATTTGTGGGAGGTTCTTCCAAAGAGGTTTTCAACTTTTGACCAAAGTGAGTTTGAGTTCGAAGTACTTATGCCACGTTGGTCTATGATAGAATCTTTCAATCTCCGCAAAGACTTACTTCCTCTACTGTGCCTAGGAATTCCTCTACTACATCCCGGCCATATCATCTTCTCCTCATCACTACTTACGTACTTGACTTCATCTTCTTCTTCCAAGACAAAGATCCAAGAAATCCTTGATACTTTCATGTTGTTGAAATTCTTGAACGATCCTATCAATGGAATCCAACATGAAACATGCATCCTCTCCATCATCAAAGTTGCTTCATAGTGTCGAAAACATTGAATGCAACTCTCTCTTCGTTCACTCTTAATACTAACTCGCCTTTGTAAACATCAATTAGCGTTCTACTAGTGGCCATGAAAGGTCTTCCTAATATCAAGGGCACTTCGTAGTTAGCTTCCATATCCAAGACCACAAAGTCAACAGGGAATACAAACTTTTCAACTCTTACTAGCACATCCTCAACCACTCCACACGGTTCCTTGACAGAACGGTCAGCTAATTGCAATGTGATTGAGGTCTTCTTAAGACCTTTCATGCCTAGCTTTCGAAAAATAGATAGTGGCATTAGATTCACGCTTGCTCCTAGATCACACAAAGCTTTGTTTAGACATACGTTACCTATGGTACAGGGAATGAGAAAGCTTCCCGGATCTTTGCATTTTGGGGGTAACTTATGTTGAAGAATGGCTGAGCACTCCTCATTAAGGCATATGGTCTCTAAATCTAGAAGTTTCCTTTTAGTTGAGACGGCGTCTTTTAAAAACTTGGTGTACTCGGGCATTTCGGCTAGTGCTTCAACTAGGGGTATATTGATTTGTAACTTACTGAACATATCCACGAACTTCTTATACCTCTTATTATCAAACTTAGGCTTCGGCTTTGGTGGAGGATAAGGTAGAGTTGAAGGATCGACATCAGTGAAAATTGGATACTTGTTATCGTAAAGTTCAACTCTAGGGCCAGCAGGTTCTTTATACGTTCTTTGCTCAGGCAAAGTCTCGAAAGTATTAGTCTCATTGCTTGGCTCACCATCCTTATTCTTTGTGACTTTCTCTTTCTCTTGCAAGGATGGTGGAGTTACCTCTTTTCCACTTCTTGTCATAATCGCATTCAAATCCGTAGGGTTCTTCTCAGTGTTGCTTGGCAACCCTCCAGGAGGTCTAGTTGAGACTTGCTCAGCTAGTTGTCCTATTTGGTGAGTGAGATTTTGGACTAGAGCTTCTTGGTTGGTCACCTTAGCATCGGTCTTCTGACAATACTGGCTAAAGTTAGTGGCTAAATCAGCCATAGATTTTGAAAGTTGTCCCATATTGTTAGTGACGACATTACTCAGTTTTTCTATTGCAGCTTCCCAACCAAAAGTTTTAGTTTGTTGTGGTACATAAGTGGTAGGCGGTTTAGGCCTTTCTCCTGCATTAAGGTCAATATATCGGAATCCATGATGATTATGATTAGGCTTATATCCTCCCCCGATATAATTGGCTTCTTCAGTACCAGCATTCTCACTTTGAGGTGCTGCCTCGATTCCAGCCCCTTTCTCTACTCTTGCCATCCTCTCTTGCATCACATCTACCTTATTGTTGATAACAGAAAGTTGTTCTAAGATTTTGGTAGATGCACTATCCTCGAATATGTCAGCAGCCATTTTCACAGTAGCTATGTCATTGCCTCCCCATTGACTATTCATTGCTATTTGTTCCATCTTCCCTTGTGCCTCCTCAGGAGATAAAAGAACAAACGCTCCATTGCTGGAGGCGTCTACTCTAATTTTCTCCGTCTCTCTCAACCCATGGTAAAAAGTTTGCATTAAAATCCAAAGAGAGAAGTCATGATGAGGACACTTCCTCATAGCTTCCTTGAAACGCTCCCAAGCTTTATCAAAACTCTCCCCAGGTTGTTGCTTAAATCCTAGGATGTCTTGGCGTAACTTAAAAGTTTTTCCTAAAGGGAAGTATTTATTCATGAATTTCTACAACAATTGTTCCCAAATAGTGATAGATCCAGCCTCTAAAGAGAGAAGCCATTGCTTAGCTTTATCTTTCAAAGTGAAAGGGAAAAGCTTAAGACGGATGTTACCCTCGGGGATTAATTCTGGTTTCACTGTGCTAACGATCTCCAAGAAGTTCGTCACGTGAACACCAGGATCCTCATTCTGGACTCCATGAAAGGTGGAATAGTTGGTCACCATTTGAATTACATTAGGCCTAGGATGATAGACTTCCGCAGCATCTTGCGGTGCTACGATAGCGGGAATGAATTGTTCAATAGTGGGCGTTGCATAACTTTGCAAAGTACGCCTCGCTCCTCGAGCTAGGGCTTGGTTCCCATTATTAGCATTTGCATTCACATTGTTGGCATTATTAATAACAGGATTAATAACAGGATTAGGTACCTGGTTTGGATTGACCGGATTGCCTTCCATTTCCGTTTCTGATTCAGAATGCTCAGAATGATCGGTTGTATGTCCTTCTTCCAATTCGTGCTCGCTTTCCTCAAGATTTGGATCCTCTTCTCCTTGCTTAGCCAGTTCCCTAGCTAACTTCCTATTCCTTCTCGCAAACTTCTCTATTTCAGGATTATAAGGCTCAAGCGGTTCCTTTGATTTCCGAGTAGCGTACTATAAAATAATAAACAACAATAAAACAATTAATCACAAGTAAAGGCTAGGCCTTTAACTAACTAAATAAAACTCGAACAGACTCGAAATAAGTTTGAGAAAAGAAAACATAAATAAAACTAACTGTGGTTCGGTCGACCGAACTCTTTTTTATTTTTATTTTTACGACACTGTTTAATATACAGGATCTTATTCACAGAATATTCACGAATCCAGTCCTAACAAAATAAGCTGTGTTTTAATTTAATGACTCGAGTCCCCGGCAACGGCGCCAAAAACTTGATTGAGGTCAAGTTAAATTATTAACTCGATGCCTACTAACACACTAGCAAGAGAACTAGGTTCAATTGTAGTATAGCTAGATAGAGTCGAGGTCGATCCCACGAGAGACTCGGCACAAACAAAACACAACTTTATCCTATTAGAACTAAATTGAAAGTGGCGGTCTACGACCAACTAAACGCAAGTAAATAAAATAGTGACAACCACAAGACACGAATACCACAAAGACAAACGAAAGACTACTAAAACACGGATAATACCGTGGATATTATCTAAACAAACAGTATTGATTACGCTAGTGGATTATAACTCCCCCATGTGAATTAGGATGATAACGAGATAAAACAAACGTTAAAGATTAATTATTATGACTACGGGAGTCATCCCCTAAGGTAGATTTAGCTCCGATTAGGCCATTTAAATCATCGTGCCTCCATTGCGTGACTTCGCTTTTTAATGCCTCCATCTCATATAACTTCTGACACAATTACGAAACTAGGGATGCCGGTATAAACCGTAACCTCATCTAAGCAACATCCTCGGGTAAGGCGTACTTCTTAGATGCCGATTCAATCTATATCCTAAGTAACAATCACTTTTTAGGTTTCATGTTAAATTATGATGACAAATAATTAAGTTGATCAGGTTTAATTACTCGTTTTAATTCCAAATCAGAGAATCTGACGTAGTCAAAGCCGATCATAATATTGCCCTACACATCACCACGCTCGGTCAACCGAATGACAAGACTCGGGCGACCGAATGACATGTCTCGGTCGACCGAACACGGTTCGTGTTGGTACAAATCATGATTACTTCTTAACGTTTTTAACCTAAACACATGGGTTCGTAAATTAATCTACATCACGCAATCAATACAAGAAAAACTACTCCATAATAAAATATATCAGATCTACGAATGAAGATTGCAAAATTGAATAGTCATACCCTCGAAGACGAGAGTGACTCCCACTCTTTAATGCGCTCCCCAACCGGAGACTCCGATGAATCCACAATGTACGAACATAAAGAAAAGAAAACTAAACTAAAAACTCAAATTGTATAATTTGTCTTGTGTTGTAATGGTGGTCCTTTTTCAATTTCGTAGCTGCTGCTTATATAGAGGATTTTGCCGACATAGGATGGATCTAGAAGATATGCACGCGTTTTCAGTTTGGATAGCCTCGGGTGACCGAACCTCCTGCCTCGGTCGACCGAATGAAGTGGCTCGGTCGACCGAGCCTCTCTCAGCACGTGTTTAACGTGTTTTCTCGTTAACTTGTTTCCCCATCGCACTCTTCTATGCCGATCTCGATTTGTCTCTTGATTAATGCTCCGATTTTCTTCCTTGTTATCTTGAGATCCACTGATTGAATGACATTAATCCTCTCGATTTATCATAATCTGCAAAATCAGTATTTATCGCACAAATAAATTGGTCTTTAATAATAAAAACAGCTAAATACCAAAAATCATATTAATAATCACTTAACATTAAAAATAATAAATATAAACAAATGATTTATTACGAAATATATATAATTAACTCCGATTTAAGGTTATAATTGATGACATAAATAGGTATATTTTAACCGTCATCAGTAAGAGCCTATTTGATTTCCTAAATTAGACCAATGAGAGGTGACAAGATTGCTTGGCACCTTGCGAGAAAAGTATATGGCTCGTTATTTAATTGTTTCTTCTTCTGAATTGATGTCTTTGTTATAGGATAACATTCATAGCCTTGACATGTTTGATAAATTGTCTAGCTGGAGGTTTAACTTGCAAATGTTGTGTTGTCACTAGTTCTTGAAAGACGTCATATTTTTCAATTTCTGTTCAAATCTAAAATTCAGGCAAGAAACCTGATAACAATGAATCTAATTAGATGCTTTGAGGTGCTGATGGTTCATTGTAAGTATATTTCCTTTTTTAACTATGGTGGTTTTTAAAGTGAACTTGTTGATTGCTTCATTAGATGTCACCTAATTCGTTGCTCTTATTAGTTTAAGCCCTATCCACCATTGCTTGATGAAGCAAGGCATGTAAAATGCTGAGTTGTTATTCCTTATCATGGCCAGAGAAGAATCGTTCCATTAGGTCAATGGGTGCCGAAGGTCGCTGTTGATTCATGCTTCTCTGTAATTCAAGCTTTGCTCCGTTGACTCAAATTTCACCAGTGCCGCCTCATGATTTAGTTCAGGTGTGGAGCGGAGACAGACAATGTGTTACAATGGTTCCTACAACTGCCGGCACATTTTCCATGATACCACTAAGCGGAGCTTCCAGTCAACGCCCATCATTCATGTTTTCAATTTATCTGCTAAACCAATTAACAATTGTTTTTCTATAATGCATCAAAGCCCTTTCAATAATATAGTTTCTGCTGTTGAGAATCAAGATATTGGAGGTGGCCTGGTACCTGAAAATGTGGCTAGTAGTTCAAGAAGAGTATCCATATTTTCTCCGAGTAGCATGAGTTCGGATACGGGTAGTAGTAGCAATGGCAATGCAACAGCACTAAATCCAGCTCACACAATAAGTACTAGTACTACTTAGATGCTAAGGGATTTCTCATTGAAGATACATGACAAAAGGGAACTTCAATTTATGGATGGTTCTTCAGAGACTATGAACAACAGACATACTTCTTCATCAGAACCATGATAGAACATGGACTAACTCATAATCTGTGTTGGTTCTTTGGAGATTAATTGATGATTCTGACATTGAAAAATTCCCTTTCTTTGTTAGCAATGTTTTTTTTATTTTTTTTGTAAATGTTAACAGTAGTTTGCACCATTACCTTAGGGTGTTATGGCTAACAATGAGTATTGATCCTTCTGTTTTATGCATGGAAATTCATTCAATCTTGGAAAATTGGCCTCAATTGTCTGCCATTTTGCAATTTAACCTTATAATGTTTTTTGTTTAGTGATAAATGATTGCCCTATGGTCAGGTTTTGTTGGCTTTGTTGCCTCATTTCTTCAAAATTTAAATGTAGATTGCATGGGAATGACCGGTCTGCAATGGTAGTTCTTGCATGGCTAGACATTTGATTGGATATGCCTTGTGGATTCTTGATTGTGGGTTCTTTGTTGGTGTTTGGAGGCCGGATGGCTGGGTTCTTGTTGGAGAATCGTCCAGTTCAAACATTGAGATCCATATTGACACGGCTTGGCCAGGCTTACTGTGGTAGTATTGGGTATGAGTTTATGCACATTGCTGATCATAAGAAATGTAATTGATTGAGGGACAAGATTGAGACTCCTGCTCAAACAGAGTATAAGTATGAGCGTTTTGAGGTTATTCTGGATTGCCTTATTTGGAGCTCTTAGTTTGAAATTTCTTGGCAACTAAGTGGACTGCAGCTAAGAGATTTTGGCTTGAAGGAGCTGAGACCTTGGTTCCTGGATATGAATATATTTTGTTTTGAACTAAGGAGTTCCTTTTTATCTTTCTTCTTATTTGCGTTCCCATTTTGCTTCTTGAATTGATAACGAAAATTCCTTGTTGGTAAGATAATCAATCTGATGCTTGCGACCAAGATTAATTGTTGCTACCGGCAAGGAATTTTCATTTGATGCTTTGTCAATGTAGTTTGTGTAGTGAGTTTTATGTTTTAAATATCTAAATGAGCATTATATAATTCATTCATATTGGAAAGTGGGTTTCTTTTAGCTCAACTATCGGTATTGTTTCCTAACAAGCAATTTGCATCTAATGTTTGTAAACATGGTGAAAGCCAGTATGAATTTATAATGTAAATTGGTAATAGTGAACTACAATTGTAAACTCACAAAAACAAACTCAAAAAGTTAACTAATAATAGGAAACTTTCAATAGTTTACTACAACAATGAAATACCAATAGTGAACTACAAAAATGTACTACAAACAGTGAATTTTAAAACGAATTAAAAGAATGTACTACAAACAGTGAACTACAAGGGTGAACTGCCAAAATTCGTTGTTTTTTAGTGAATTTGAGTAGTACATTCTATTGTTCACTATTGAAATTTGCTGTTTGTTTAATGACTTTTATTGTTCACTGTCAACATGGTATAATAGCAACACAATGAGAGAATTTTGTGTCTTTTTGAACATTATCAATGTGAAGTTGGTTTGTCCTTTTAACCTTTTCTATTATATATTCTGGTTCACTGTTTTACACCTAGGCATACATGACAGTATGTTCTTGTCCACTTTCATGACCGAGTCTCATGTTTCAATGTACTAATTCACTGTTAGCTAGAAATATACTCTGGTTCACTGTTTTACATTGAGCTCAAAACACTTTGATTCATCGTTTCACACTTAAGCATAAATGACGTCATGTTCTTGTCCACTTTCATGACTAGATCTAATGTTTCAATGTAGTAATACAATGTTATTGGGTAACTCTGATCCTTAAATCTACTTATTCATTATTAGCTAGCAAAATACTCTAGTTCACTGTTTTTCATTGAGTTCAAAAAACTCTCGTTCACTCTTTCACACCTAAACATAAATGACAACATGTTCTTGTCCACTTTCATGACTAGGTCTAATGTTTCAATGTATAAATACAATGTTATTGGGAACTCTGATCCTTAAATCTACTTATTCACTATTAGATATCGAAAACTCTGGATTGCTGTTTTTATTGAGTTCAAGCACTGTGGTTCACTGTTTCACACTTATTTCACATTATTAACTCACTTCGAACCAAAGTTCACTTTTAGGAGTTTATATTGTAGTTCACTATTGTAGTTAACCATTGGAAGTTTACTATTTTTAGTTCACATTTGAGTTCTTTTTTGCGAGTTCACTATCTGTGGTTAACTATTGAAAGTTTACTATTTTTTAGTTCACTTACTGAGATCATTTTTAGGAGTTTACAATTGTAATTCACTCTTTTTGGTTCATTATTCGATGTCGTAGTTCACTATTTATGTGAGTTCCTTATGATCGTACTCAAACTTTTTAGTTCACTATTATAATTCGATGTTGTAGTCCACTACTCTGGTTCATTGTTTTACACCTAAGAATACATGATAGTATGTTCTTGTCCATTTTCATGACTGAGTCTCATGTTTCAATGTACTAATTCACTATTATTGGGTAACTCCGAAATCTACTTGTTCACAGTGAGCTAGCAATATACTCTGGTTCACTATTTTACATTGAGCTCAAAACATTCTGGTTCAATGTTTCACACATACTTCACATTACTAACTCACTTCAAACCAAAGTTCACTTTTATGAGTTTATAATTGTAGTTCACTATTATAGTTAACCATTGAAAATTTACTATTGTTATTTCCCTTTTTCAGTTCTTTTTTGTGAGTTCACTATTTTAGTTCACTTTCTTGAGATCATTTTTGTGAGTTCACTATTATAATTAGATGCAGTAGTTCAGAATTTGGTTCACCTAATTCTTGTCCACTTTTATAATTTGAGACTCGTGTTTCAATGTACTAGTTTATTGTTATTGGGTAACTCTGATACTTAAATATACTTGTTCACCGTTAGCTAGCAATATAGTCTGGTTCATTGTTGTACATTGAGCTCAAAACACTCTGGGTCACTGTTTCACACCTACGCATAAACGACATCATGTTCTTGTCCACTTTCAAGAATGGGTCTAATGTTTCGATGTAGTAATACAATGTTATTGGGTAACTCTAATCCTTAAATCTACTTATTCACTATTAGTTAGAAAAATACTCTGGTTCATTGAGTTCAAAGCACTTTGGTTCTCTGTTTCACACATACTTCACATTAATTCACTTCAAACCAAAGTTCACTTTTAGTAGTTTACAATTGTAGTTCACTGTTTGTGGTTCAGTGTTTGAAATTACTATTATTAGTTTACTTTTTTGAGTTTGCTTTTAGAAGTTTACAATTGTAGTTCACTGTTTGCGTTTCACTAAATCAAGGAAGTGTGTTCACTTTTGCACTTCATGTTGTTGAATTTTATTATTTGGATTTTAATTGCAAGTTCTATTTTTGCCATTGTAATTCGTTGTTGTAGTTCATTGTTCCGGTTTATTGTTGCAAAAAATAAACAAATCAAAGAGACTTGTTAAAGTGTGTTCACTTTTTTTGAAAAGGAATTATGTTCACGTTTAGACTTCTCTGTTGTTGAATTTTACCATTTTGATTTTAATTGCAAGTTCTCTTTTCGCTATTGTAATCGTTGTTGTAGTTCACTATTTCACGGTTAGCTAGCAATACACTCTGGTTCACTGTTTTACATTGAGCATAAAGCACTATGGTTCACTGTTTCACACCTAATAAGCATAAACGACAACATGTTCTCGTCCACTTTCATGACTGAGTCTAATTTTTCAATGTAGTAACACAATGTTCTTGGGTAACTCTGATCCTTAAATCTACTTATTCACTATTAGCTAGCAAAATACTTTGGTTCACTGTTTTTTATTGAGTTTAAAACACTCTAGTTCATTGTTTAATTATTTGGAGTTCACTGTTTGTAATTCATTGTATAAACAAAAAATCTAGACCTCAAAAATACTAGTAAGCCATAAACCAACAAACCTTGAAGATGGTTTCTTACTTTGTTAAACATACAAAGCACATCCATTAAAAAGATTAAACATGTCTATAAAAAAATATATAAAGATGTTTCTGTAGACTTTGAGGATCTATCCCCACACCAAAATCCGCATTCTCATATCACATTGAGCAAAATGTATGTAGAGCCCCAACCTTCTCTTGCAAAACATGGAGATCGGAATACTCGCCTGGGTTTACATGCTCCATGGTAATAAGTACAGATTTTGAGCTTTCGGGATCTTGTTGAACATTCTCTTTATCAGTCTGTGTGCCCCCTTTATGAGTTGAGGTGCCTCTAGAAATCATATATTGCAATTGAATCAAGCCTTTCCTGCAATGAAATCACCTTTTTAATAGCAGCATTCCTGCATTCCGTAACTCCGGCATCAACACCACGGATCAAATCAAGCTTAAAAAGCAGAGCCATAACCATCTTGTTGATCCTCAACCTCTCTCATTGATCCTTTTGAATCAATTCCACAATTTCGCTTCTGGGCATCATATCTTCGATATCATTAGCCTCCTTCTTCAATTACAGAATCTTCCTGGCTCTGCTTTTGATTAGAAACCCTTGAAAATAATTCTGAATTTTAAGAGCGGAATCCGGCTAAGAAGGACCCGATTGAACGAAAGCACAAATCATTGCGATTTGCAGCATGACAACAATTGTAGAAAGCACAAATCTTTGCGATTAAATCATCTCCGTCTTCTGAAGCGCTTCAATTGCAAGCGAAGCAACAACTACTTGTTGGATTCTCCGGGTAATGATGAAATGGGTTTAGGTGGAGCAATTGAAATAGAAGGTGTACAGCCATGGGGAAGAACGGAACGAAATGGGTTTAGTTACATTTTTTCAACACCTAAAAAATAATTCACTTCGATAAGCAATCTCTATACATTCCTTTAAAAATATTTTATGCTTACAAAGTGATATTTTAATACGTCACACAATGGTAAAAAAAATAAAAATATGTCGTATCCGTACACCAAAAGAGTTCAAATTAAAAAAAAAACAATATTTGGACAGGTTATTTTTTTTATGGGAAAAATAGTATTTGTAGAAGTGTTTTTGTCGCTGATATATATCAAAAATGATACGGGCACAACGGTTATGTCACAACGAGTGATACAATGATAATCTGCAACATTGATCATAATGTGTCTAAATTAATAATGATGTTGTCAGTAAAGTGACTTAAACTCTACATACGGTGGAACCAACGAAGACTCGGTGGGTGATGGTCGGTGAGAAGTGTATTCAATTACGTGCATCGGTAGGGTGGAGTGCGAGCTTCGGCGGCAAGGTAGCTTCGGCGGGGTAACTATCGCGGGGTGATGATCCGCGAGTACTTGAATACGAGCGGGGTCCCACATACGCTAATTACGGTATGTGTGATGTACGACTATACGGTGTCATTAAAAGGAGGACACGTGTAGGGGTATTTATGGTGCATCAGACAAAGATTCTGGCGGCTAGGGTTTAGGGATTTGTGCTATAAATACGATTGTTGTCTCATTATCCGAGTGTGTTGAAAATCTGTAAAATTCGGTGCATAATAAAATATCTCTTTTACGCCGTGGTTTTTTACCTCTCCCCGGCGAGGGGTTTTCCACGTTAAATACGTGTTCTTCTTGTTTGTTTTTCTCCTTTGATTGTTTATGTTTGATTGCTTCGTTTCGTTTCTTGCATACGAAGTTATCTCCATCCGTTTTATAACAAGTGGTATCGAGAAAGGTTGGAGAAAACGATACGTACGACCAACTTCATCTTCACCAAGACCTTCGACAAGGTGCTAGGATGCGTGATAAAGTTGTAATCTTTAGCAAGGAAAGATGTCGGCGGTAAACGTAAAAATCGATAAATTTACGGGGAAGGAACGAGTTTTGGTACGTGGCAAATCAAGATGCGTGCCTTGTTGAAACGAGCGGGGTTTGTGGAATCCTTTATCGACAAACCAAATACGGGTGCGGCGATTATGCCGATCTGGAAGAGAAAGCACATTCAACCATCATGTTGTGCTTATCGATGATGTTATCACCGAGGTTCTTTGAGGAAGACACCGCGACCAAGTTGTGGAAAAAGCTTGAAAGCTTGTATATGACCAAGTCAACGACCAACAAGTTGTTGTTGAAACGAGAGGTTGTTCGGTTTGAAGATGCATGAAGGGAGTCCGCGAGGGAACATCTGGACCGGTGAACACAATATTGCTTGATTTAAGGAATATTGATGTTAAAATTGAGGATGAAGATGCGGCCACTAATCTTGTTGGTGTCATTACCGGCATCATATGAAAACTTTGTGCGTCTTTCATAGTTGGGAAGGATACGGTAGCTTTAGAGGATGTGAGGTACGCCTTACATGCCGGGGAGCTTAGACACAAGGCTGCTTGGAACAGACGGTCGAGTCAATTTCTTGGGCTAGTAGCTAGCGACAATAGTGGAAAAGGATATGGACGAGAAGAAGAAAAAGAAGTCGGTGTCCAAAGGTCCTAAGTCTGCGATGTACGTAATTCTTGTAAGGAGCGGGGACATTGGAAGTCCAATTGTCCAAGGAAGAAGAAACGACGGGGAAGGCAATTGCGGCACGGCGGCTTTGGCTGCGAGCAATCGATGAGGATGCGGTTCTAGTTGCGGGGGATTCTACACACCATAATGATGTGTGGATACTTGATTACGGAGCATCCTACCATATTTGTCCAAACGGGGAGTGGTTTTCTACTTATGAGCGAGATAGATGGTGGTCAAATCTATATGGCCAACGACAAGGTTTGCAAAGTTGTGGGAATTGGCTCGGTGAAGTTAAGGACGAGAGGATGGTAAATTTTGTACACGAAAGATGTAAGACATGTTCCACGAGATGACCAAGAATTTGGTATCTCTTAGTCTCTTGGACGACAAGGGGTTCAATTTCAAGGGTGAAGGTGGACGGTGAATGTCTTCAAAGATTCGGTTGTAGTCCTCAAAGGCATCAAGAGGGGAACCTTGTATATATTACAAGGATCTCTTGTATACGCTTGCTTCTTCTTGTTGCATCCTCGGCGGTTCACCGATCTCGACGGACTCGTTGTGGCACGTGAGACTTGGTCACGTGGGTGAAAGGGGCATGCGGGTTCTTTCTTCGGCGGGTTTTCTTGGGGGATATAAGGTCAAGAATGCGGACTTTTGTGAACATTGTGTGTTTGGGAAGTTGCATAGAAGTAAATTCTCGGCGGGGTTGCACAATACAAAGGCATCACTTGATTATATCCATTCAGACTCTTTGGGGTCCATCAAAAGTTGAGTCATTGGGTGGTCACGGATATTTTGTGTCATTCATAGATGACTATTCAAGGATGACTTGGGTGGTGATGATGAAGAACAAAAGTGATGCATTCAATAACTTCAAGCGGTGGAAGGCCACTAGTGGAAAATCGGTTAGGCAAGAAAATCAAGAAGCTTCGTACGGATAATGGTGCGGAATTTTTTGGACGGATTTTGATTCATTTTGTGCGGTGAGGGTATTGCCGGACATCATGTAAGGAATACACCTCGGCGAGAATGGTGTAGGCGAAAGGATGAATCAAACTCTCTTGGAGAGGGCAAGATGTATGCTTTCTCAATTTGGTTTATCAAGGAGATTTTGGGCGGAAAATTTGTTAAGACGACTTGCTACTTAATCAACGGGAGTCCTCACACGGGAATCAATCTCAAGACACCATTTGAGATGTGGTCGGGCAAGCAACTGCGACTACTCGGTTCTAAGGGTTTTTGGGAGTACGGCTTACTATCATGTTAGTGAAGGGAAGTTAGAACCAAGAGCCAAGAAGGGAGTGTTTGTGGGGTATGGTGATGGAGTGAAAGGATATAGAATTTGGTCATCGGCGAGTCCGGAGTAATCCTCGGCGGGGACGTTGTGTTTGATGAAAATTCTATGTTAAACTCATCGGTGGGGAGGTCTGCGAGTACGAAACCGATCTTGAATCGATAGTGTTGAGAAACGAGGTGGAGCTTCGGGTGGAGTCTGCGATATGCAACAATCGGTGGATCCAAATCAACACTATGCGATACGGATAATGAACCGAGAATCGATCCAAGCCGGTCTCTGTGAGACCTCGGCGGGCGTCATACAAACATTGATCGGCGAGTCTAGGCGCCGGCGGGCTAGAAGATCTAATGTTGGGATACCTCCAAGGAGATATGGATATGATGATTTGGTGGATATGCACTCCAAGTTGCGAGAAGAAGTAGAGGTTCTTGAACTACTACTACTACTTACGGGGAAGCGATGACATGTACGAAGCATCTCGGTGGCATGCGGCCATGGGAGATGAAATGGAGTCATTGCGAAGAATCGGACTTGGGAATTAGTCAAACGGCCCTGCGACAAGGGAGTTGTGACTTGTAAATGGATTTTCAAGAAAAAGGAAGGAATAACTAAGGCGAAGGGGTCGGGTATAAGGCACGTTTGGTTGCAAGAGGATTCGGTCAAAAGGAAGGGGTTGACTTTGATGAAATATTTTCACCGGTGGTCGGACACACTTCAATCGGGGTGTTACTAGCAATGGTGGCACGGCGGGATGCGGAACTTGAGCAATTAGATGTGAAAAGCGCTTTTCTACATGGTGAGGTGGATAAGGAGATATACATGACACGGCTTTGAGGGATTTCAAGTTCTGGTAAAGAAAACTATGTTTGCAAGTTGAAGAAATCATTGTATGGTTTGAAGCAAGCTCCAAGGCGGTGGTATAAAAGGTTTGACGGTTTCATGCTTCGAGCGGGGTTACAACGAAGTCCATATATTTGTTGTGTTTACTTCGATCTCTTTGAAAGATGGATCATATATCTATCTTGTTACGTATGTGGATGACATGCGATAGGCTGCGACAAGGAAGTCGATGTTCAAAATCGAAGAACCTTCTTAGTCTTTGAATTTGAAATGAAGGATTTGGGTGCGGCCAAGAAAATCTTGGGGATGGAGATGCGGAGAGATAGGAGTCGAGAAGAAGTTGTTCTTGTCTCGGCGGGGTTATGTGCGAGAAGATATTGGCCAAGTTTGGGATGTCTGCTTTGCAAAACCAATAGATACTCTATGGCATCAAATGTTCATTTGTCTGTTTATGCTTCACGGTCGGTGAAGAGAAGGAGTATATGTCAAAAGTTCCCTATGCTAGTGCGGTTGGCGATCGATGTATGCCATGGTTTGCCTTAGGCACGATCGGCTCGGGCGGTCGGTGTTGTCGGCGGGTTTATGGCTCAACCTGGAAAGGAACAACGGAAAGCTGTTAAAAGGATATTCGGGTACACGAGAGGTACGGTGATGTTGGTCTCATTTATGGAGGTGATGCGGTGCGGTCACGAGCTCGCGTGATGCGATTATGCGGTGATGTTGACGGTAGAAAATCAATGATTTGGTTATGTGTTTACATTGGGAAATGCGGTGGTCGGTGGAAAGCTACTCTTCGGGCTACGGTAGCCTTATCAACTGCGAAGCGAGAATACATGGCTCTTCTTGAAGCGGCTAAGGAGGGTATACGGTTGAAGGGGCTAGTCGGTGATTTGGGGTTGCATCGGGATCGGTGATATATATTGTGACGAGTCTTAGTGCAATATGTTTAGCCAAGGATCGGGTTCATCATGAGAGAACCAAGCATATTGATGTCGGGTATCATTTCTTGAGGAATGAGAAGAGGGTTGTGGTGAAGAAGATTGGCACAAAGGAGAATCCTGGCGATATGTTCACTAAACCGGTTCGGCGAGTAAGTTCCGGCTTTGTCCGGACTTGCGAATATTCAAAGCTTGTAATCTGTTTCGGAAACTTTGCGAGGGCGGATCGGTGGAGTGGATCTTTGTGGAGATAGTACGGTACAAGTACATCGGCATTGACGAATGCATACGGTACAAGTACATCGGTTATGCAATCTGTTTGACTACAGGGAGAGTTGAAGTCAAGGTGGAGATTTGTCGGTAAAGTGACTTAAACTCTACATACGGTGGAACCAATCGAAGACTCGGTGGGTGATGGTCGGTGAGAAGTGTATTCAATTCGTGCATCGGTAGGGTGGAGTCTGCTGCGAGCTTCGGCGGGGTAGCTTCGGCGGGGGTAACTATCGGCGGGGTGATAGTCGCGAGTACTTGAATACGACGGGGTCCCGCATACGCTAATTACGTTATGTGACGGCTATACGGTGTCATTAAAAGGAGGACACGTGTAGGGGTATTTATGGTGCATCGAGACAAAGATTCTGGCGGCTAGGGTTTAGGGATTTGTGCCTATAAATACGATTGTTGTCTCATTATCCGAGTGTGTTGAAATCTGTAAAATTCGGTGCATAATAAAATATCTCTTTTACGCCGTGGTTTTTTACCTCTCCCTTTGAGGGGTTTTCCACGTTAAATACGTGTTCTTCTTGTTTACGTTTTTCTCCTTTGATTGTTTATGTTTGATTGCTTCTGATTCTGTTTCTTGCATCTGAAGTTATCTCCATCCGTTTTATAACAGATGCAAATCTAACATGATCAATGATGTATATCACCGTTGTGCCCGTATCATTACTTGATGTGTGAAATTAATTTATTGGGTAAAAAGAGAGATAAATGGTGTTACTGTTCATGTTAGCAGGCCCTTCATATTTAGGGTGAGCCTTAATTTAATTTGAGGATAGGGAGTGGATTGAAGTGCCACTATAGGCTTTGGGGATGCACCAAGGCTCCCTGTCAGATTTGAAAAGAGGATAAATCCTCTCATTGGGGTCACTCTAAGGCCCACGAATATGACACTACACAATTTTTTTATTTGGAAAGGAAAATACATAATCCACTTCTTAGTAGGGTTGTATACGGATACGGATAATCCGAAAGCTGAACCGAGTCGGGGTAATTCGGTTCGGTTAATAAGTTCTACGGTTCGGTTTACGGTTTTCAAAATGGAAAAACCTGAATTTTCGGTTCGGTTACGGTTAGTGCTGTAAATTATCCGAAACCGAACCGAAAACCAAACCAAATCGAAAACCAAACCGAACCGAATACCAAACCGTTTATTTCCGAACCGAAACTGAACTGAAACCAAATAGAAATCCAAAACGTTTATAACTATATAGTGAATCAACATGTTGTAATTGTATAATTTGGATGAAATTTGGTTTTTTCTAGGTGTGTACAACGAAATTGGAAAACTGGACTGACCGACTGAACCGGATTAAACCGGACCGGAAAATGATGAACCGCGGTTTTCCAATCGGTTTTTTCATTGAAGAAAAACCGAACCGGAAATCCAATTCAGTTTTCGGTTTTATCCATAAAACCGGTATGGACCCGAACCGAACCGGTTATACTTCATTTTGAATTTTTATATATATATATATATATATATATATATATATATATATATATATATATATATATATATATAATTTAATTTGTTCACTAGCTCCTACTAAAAAAAACCCCACACACCGAAGGATGTAGGTTCTTAGATCTAAACGAGTTAGACGCGCAAACGGATGGATCACGACTTATACAACACAATACATAATTAAAGGACTTAAACTACTACAAGGGGGTTAAGATCATGTTACCAATATCGGGAAGAGACGCCTTGATCTTAGGATGAGAAGCCTTGATCTTCCAATGTGTTCTCCAAACGGTGGTTGGTGGACACCGATTCTTGGAATTAGAACCTCCTTGATATGCAACACCAAGAAAAACTCAAAGTTTTTCTCCAACCGGGTGGAGCTAAGGATCGAACTCCTTAGCCTTTTTCTTTATGAATTTCGTGGCTTATTCTTCCCCTAGGGCTCGGGGAGAACTCTCTTTTTATAGGCAAAATCCAAGAGAGAAAACCTATACCCAATCGGTTTAACAAAATAAAAGAGATAATTCTAATTATTATTATCCAATAAAAATAAGAGATAATTATAATCTTATAATAAGAAAATATAATTATCCTCATAGTTAAGAGATAAATAATAATAAATTATTTTCTTTTATTTATTCAATTAATTATTTAACAAATAAATAACTAATTACACAATATGTCATTATCCAGGAAAACTAATTTCTTGGAAAATCCAAGACATATTGGTGCCACACTAAGCCCACCAGGCCCACAGAAAATGTCTTTTCTGTGTATTATATTATTTATTCAACTAAATAATATCCATGCATATCAATTAATCGACCCGACCAATTAATTATCACCGAGGCCCAAGTAACAAGATTATTAGTCCGAATTACGGAGGCCACATCGGGGACCATGGACCTATAACCGTAGTAGCTCCAATAATTAATTATTCATCGAACGAATAAGTACATTAATTATTAATTCCGGGATTACGCCACCATAAACCCGAAACCGAACTCTACCGATTATAGATGTATACTTATACTCAACCCATAGAGTGAATAAGCGTCCATTGATATAATCACTACATACGGATTAACCCTCCATAGATCGTCCATTACGAGTGGGAAGTCTCCGTGAACCCGACTCGAATATCTTATCCTTATTTACCATCAACCCCCGATGATCAATTAGTACACATATCCGACTAGTAGCTAATTAGTCAAATGTGAACTCCCGGGATCGATCACTTTCTTAGGGCTAACAAATAAGGGGTAATCTCTACTTCCCGCGGAAGGAATGGATTCCATGTCCGTGAAAATCGAACTACTCACTCATCCGGAGATAGTGACAATGAGAAGTGGCTTGGAACACATATTTAAGTGAACCGTAACTAACACATCAAACACTACCCCGGGACAAGCGGCACCACGTGATCACCTCGGGATTAAGGTTGATCCATATATGATCATCTAATGATTTAATAAGATTCCTCGATTACGGAATTATATCGAGAAATTCGGATTAAATCGGTCCGATCTATATGAATGCCATCATATATAAATGCCCCACGTAGGTACCCTCTACCGATAGCCCGGATAAGTCTATTACACCCTAAGGTGTTCTGGGCGCATTATTGGTGTTTTAATCAAGAGACCCTAAACTCTGATTAAGTTCACCACGGACTAACAGTTTAAGCATATCTCCACTAACTCAATCCTCACGTGTAATCCATACACTGAGTTAAGTGGTTACATACTGATATACTTAGGGTTTGCAGCAGTGTATTACTTACAAGCACAAAGCAAGTAATAAGGTGAGATAAATTCTGTCATCCGTTAAAAACAATTACACAAATTGTCTTTCGGGCACTACACCTAACACACACAACCCTAAATTTCTAAACTTTATACTTATGCCGTTTCTACCTAAACCTAAACCTAAAATGCTACCCAGCCGTCGATAACCGCCGTTTGAGCTCACCAGCCGTTCTTGCTTCTTCTAATATTCTTCACCCTTTAATCGTGAAAGGCTGAAAGCAACCTTTGAAATTGTCGTTACAACGACCACTTATGGTGCCAATAATGGTGTTTGTCTCATTTTTAGAAGAAAAAAATCAAAATTTTATGGTAAATAGAATACGATCGAAAACCGAAAGCGAACCGAACCGACTGTATTGGTTCAGTCCAATTCAGAAAAATGACCAATTCAGTTCAGTTCAGAAAATATCAAAACCGTAACAACAGTTCAGTTCAGAAAATCATAAAAAACCGACCGGACTGGACTATGTACACCCCTAGTTTTTTCGGTTAATCAACCGGTTATTTCGGTTCGGTTCAATTCGGTTATTTCTAATTATTTACTTTTGAATTTATTCCGGTTTTTCGGTTAACCAAACCGGTTATTTCGGTTCGGTTCGGTTTTATTTTACAAACGGTTTGGTTTCGGTTCGGATTTTTAATTAATCAAAAATTTCGGTTCGATTACGGCCATTAACCCATTAACCGAACCGTGTAAACCCCTACTCCTTAGTCGCACCTGTACAAGTATTTACTTAGGGTAGATTTTAAATTCTATTGTTGTTGGTTTCTTTAATGTTTTTTATAACATAAATTGCATTAATTTCTATACAAAATTAGGTGGTGTTTAAGAAAAAAAAAAAGGAGTTGTTTAAAAGAAAAAATAACTCCATTTCAAATGTATTACTTGCGGGGGCGGACCCAACATGTACAAGAGGATTCATAGAGCCGTTCAAGTTTCCGGACGAAGTTATTAATATATCTTTCTAATAATATTAAAATTATGTATGTATATTATTTTAGACAATCTGCTGCACAATAATCCATTTAGTTCAACTAGTTAGATACTTTATTAGTTATATCTTGATGACACGGGTTCGAAACATGCCCCCCACTGGAAAATCTTGAGGTCACAGGTTTGAAACATGGCCCCCATTGGAAAAAATTCCCTCGGATATGGAGAGGCAATAAAAATTATATAGATGCGAATAAAAAAAATTAAGTTGGGCAAACAAAGTACATAGTATATATATTAATATATTTTTTTCGGGATCAAGGATGAACAGTTGCCTCCCTTAGTTGTACCTAGATCCGCTTATGATAACAGTCCATGCCTTACATTGGAAGTTTTTGTTCTATATCGAGTCGAGTTTACTCTATGTAGCGTTAGATGTCATTAAGGTGTGATTACCATAAGATCATTTTTCATTATACCCAAATTGAGGAGGGGGTCCAAACTCCAAACTCTAATCTAATAGGGTTAACTTAATAACACTGGCCTGTTTACAACCCTGATCTCCTTCCCTTTTATCCTCAAAGTTCTGAAGTCGGGCCTAAGTTTCCCTGCCATTAATGACACTTACATCACCTTAATCCCTTAGATTGCACAAGCCACGACCCTCGAAGACTTTAGACCGATAGAAGAATGAGGATTTGAGGTCAAGTTAAACCGGGTTGGGCTGGGTTAATGGTTTAGGAGATTGTTTGAATGGACAACATTTGATTGTGTGCCTAGTTTTTTTTTTTTTTTTTTTCAAGGTTTCACTGTCATCCCTTTTCTTTCGAGAGCCACGATTATTTCAGCACTAAACAGAAAAGAATGTCACTGCTATCGACGTTTATTAACGTCTCTAAATATTGAGGATCCTACCCTTACAGAAACATCACCCACGTTAATGCAGAGACATTTATTGTACATAACGGGCGTCAGTATCATCGACACCGCAAGAAATGTTACTGCCACTAACGTTGCTATTGCCTGATATAATCAAGGACAAGTATGTAATATCCATTGTGATGCCTGATATAATCAAGGACAAGTATGTAATATCCGATTGCGAAAACAACAAGGCCTAAACAAGAAGGAAGGTGGTAGCCACGTGGAGAAAAGACAAGTGTCTTGCAGTACAATAATTTATCAGCACAAAAAAGCTTACATTATCTGTCAAAACGTTCAAACATGCTTTCATCTTCAAACAAGACAATGACAATAAAGGACCTGTGTTAGCATATATAATAGGCATATCACCACCTACACTAGACCCATTATCAAGAACTTTGCTTGCTAAACGAAATTTGACGGTTAGTTTTGTCACGGGATACAAACGCAGTAGAAGTCGTCGAGACTGCATACAAGAATTTCCCTCTTCCAAACGGAGTAGAGACGTCGTGTCTTAGGCATCATGTTTAGCAAGGATGGCTTCAACAACACCTTGAGCTATGGGGTGATAACATTCACGAGCTTCCGAAAATACCCTCTTAGCTAAAAGCTTTCCTTCATCTCCAGTCACTTGTACAAGATTTGTATAGAGTGGTCGAAGGTATTTCATTCTCCCAACTTCTTTTAGAGTCTTCTCTACTTCTCCGTAGTAATCTTTGCAGTTAGACGCAATTGCTAACTGCAGAAAAGCTACTTTAACCTCGTAATCTTTTGATTCAGACAGCCTGTAACGAGCATCCAAAGCTAAGACCTGTAAAACAATCACAATTAAGACGTAATTACCAGCTTTAAATTGCCTAGAATTGTAATTTTGAAAAGTTGGATACAAGATTTATATATATATATATATATGCATATCAATAACTACAACATGTGAAATGAAGAAACATGTTGAAAACCGAGTAAAAACCGCCAGATAATGAATGAAAATTTGTTCAAGATGATGAAAAACTACCAAAATGAAGAAAGCCACTGAAAATTTGTTATGTTTTGGTATAAATTATATGGTCCTTGTATTTTAATATTCACCTATATGCCCCTTTGTTCCCATGTCCTATATTGTAAAAAATCTCCCACTCGCGTATCACGTATCCCGTATGCACATGTCTATACCCATGTAAGAGTACCTGTGCAACCTCGAGCTAGACAACAAAGATACCGTGCATTACTTGCATTCTACGACAATCATACCTGTGAAGCTTCAACGGTTTTGGGCAGGTTCTCCAAGTAAAGTTCCCATTCCTGTCCTTGCCAGTCAACAACTTCATCCTCTCTCGGCATTCTTCCTTGTTTGAACTCATTAGCCAACGACACTATCTTCGTATAGGTACTGGAAACCGGCTCCATGGCGTCTGGAGGGATTCCGGTGCCTTCAGTCCATAGTGTTAAGTCTATCTGGTTCTCTATTCCAGGGATATTGGCTTTTAAGAATCCAAGAAACATGTCGGTATCAATAGACTGAAATTTGAATGTTGCGATGTACTTTTTGAGAAATTCATCAAATGCAGGTCGTCCAATCTGTGATGAGAAAACACCAAAACGGGATATAGGAAGTAATGCATAACAATGGTGAAGCAACATAAATAAGAAAAGGGCATTGTTAATGGCACCACAAGCGATTTACTTGGGCACCACACCTGTGCAAATTTCAACTTTGTAGAGGTCGAAATCTGTTTTCAACCCCTCCAAAGTCGAAATTATGCACAAAATTCGACTCTGGAGGGGTTGAAAACAGATTTCGACCTCTACAAAGTCGAAATTCGAATGAGGTGTGGTGCCCGAGTAAATCGCGCGTGGTGCCATTAACAGCGTCCATAAGAGAAATCCCGTAGTTCAAGAAATCACGTAAAACTAAGCAAAAAAACAGTGGATGATAAAAAGGGATTGCTTTAAACCTGTCTCTCAATGCGCCACAAGAACTGGAAACCTTTTTCATAAGGAACTTGAGAATACATATCATCCGGGTCCAATCCTTCTTGATTAGTTTTAAGCTTTGTCATGGCCATGTTGTCCTTAAATCTCTCCATTTCCTCACACAGTCCTCTCCAACCTATTCCAGTGTTTAGTGCAGCTCTTTCTTCCCCTTGTACAGCTTCGACAATTCGCCTTTCAGCATATGTCGTAAAACCCTACAACATACACGTTATGAATAGCTAGCCGCTGTATCAGATATTACATTTTCACCATTTCTTCAATCAATTAGATAACTGAAATGCGATATCTAGTAAAGGAAAACCAGATACAGCATGGACATAAATGTTGGTGGATGAGATAACTAGCCCAAGTGAGGAATTTATCCATGTGACCCTGAAAACTTCAAATAACACACTCACAGTGTTTAGAAGATCCTAAATAAATTCAACATTTCGTCATCAGCAGACTCATCTGACAAACGTAAGATTTTGTTTTTCAAATTTGCCCTCTAGGTTAGGTAATTCTAACTTCTATGTTCATTATCAACCACCATCATAACACAACCTGGACTATATGAGTAGAAGACAATCTTATGACAAGCTTCTTCCAACATTCGCATGTTGATTTCTTTAATGCTCAGAAAACATAAATCTATTACCTTTAAAAGTAAGCCGATACATATGTAAAAGAAATGAGTATGAATTATAAACAAGTCCATGGTTTCGTTTCAGTCATTAGTCAAGAAAATCAACTCATCTAATACTACCAAAATAAGCACCCAGGAAAAGTAACATTTCCTCAGCATACCCTTAACTGTAATTCAAGGAAACACGGGGAGGAGGAACTAATATCCACAAGTCCTTTTGATTTCTTTCTAATGTGGCATTCATACACAACAAAACATCTAGGAAATCATTAATTCAGGCCACACAGAACCATCACACTTAGCAGTTAGCGGTTAGTGAAAGTGTACCTCATTCAACCAAAAATGGTTATTGTTTTTGTTGGTAATCAAATTCCCAGTCCAACTATGAGCAAGCTCATGAGCCACCACCTGTGCCCCAGAGGCATCTCCTTTGATCACCGTTGGTGTCAAGAACACCATCCGCGGATTCTCCATGCCGCCATAAGGAAAACTTGGAGGCAAGACCAACAAATCAAACCTCTCCCACTCATAAGGCCCAAAAAGCTTTTCACCTACCCTGATCATCTCCTCTGTCCCTGCAAACTCCCTTGCAGCCGAATCCAAAACCCCTGGAGCTGCCTCAGAGTACACCTTTGTGCGTGGACCCACCTCCCTAAACCCCAACTCTCCCACAGCAAAAGCAAACAAATAAGGCGGCACAGGTTGTTCCATCACAAACTCTTCCACAACCCTATCATCACCACACCAAATTGAATCGTCACAAACACCTCCAGCCTCTCCTGCCACAGGTGCCCGCCTGCCTAAGTGTCTTGCAGACATAACAGCAGATAGCTGATGGGGTATATTCAACTTAGCATCAAAACAAATGCGAGCAGCAGGGGTGTCTTGGCAAGGAAAGATTGACCTAGCATGAATAGATTGACATTGGGTGTAAACAAAAGGGAACAGTTTATTAAAAGTCTGAGGAGGCAGAAGCCATTGAAGGGCTGAACTAGAAGGTGAGGTCTTTGAAATGATGAGTAGCTGGGAGTGATTCGAAAGAGTAACATTGATGGCTTGGCCTAAAACAGGGTCTGGTGTGGAGGGAGTGAGGGAAAAAGGGAGGGGGGCTAAAGTGGAAGGATCTAGAACAGAAAGTATGGAGAGTGAGCGGGTGTCAAGAGTGAAAGGGCCGGTGTAGGGGGAGGAAAGGGAGAGGAGAGTGGAGGAGAGGATGGTGGAGAATGGGAAGTCGAAGTAAAAGGAGAAGGAGATATGGGTAGTGAGGGGGTGGGTAGGCTCTGTGTAGGAGTGAGGGTCAAGAGATGCCATGAGAGGAGATGGAGGTGGAGGTGGAGGTGGAGGTGGAGGTGGAGCCGGAAACGCGGCGGTGGGGCGGCAGCAGATTGTATATTTTGGGTTTACGAGCAATTTCCTAAAACGACAGTAATCCTTTTAGTCAACCAATAAATTGGTTAAAAATAAGGGGGAAGGAAATTTAGAAGGACGACAAAAAAATGATAAATAGGGCCCGAGGAATGACAAATTTCAAAATCGAGAGATTAGTAAAGACAAATTGCTAATATAGTGACAAAAATGCCCTTTATAATTTTAATAAGTAATAACCAAGGAAGAAGTAGTAACAACCCATAAAATGTCGTAACATCCAATTAAAAATAATAACATTTTTTTAAAAACAAGTAATAAAATTTCGAAAAAAATCGTAACACCCAATAAAAAAGAAGTAATGTACTTAAAAACAAGTAGTAAGATCTTAAAACAAGTAATAACGGTACCGTAAAATATAGTAACGGCCAATAAACAAGTCGTAACGATCCGTAAAATGTCGTAACATCCTAAAAACAAGGACTAAAAACAAATAGTAAAACGCATGTAAAAAAAAATAGTAAAGGCAATAAACAAGTAGTAATGTACCATAAAATAGATAAATTACATCAAAAAATGTAGCAACGTTACAAAATTAATAAGTAATAACCTTAAAAAAAAAAAAAAAAAAAAAAAAAAAAAAAGCCCGGCTTCTTGGCCGGAAATTGGACTTGGGCGGAGCGATGGTTGCAACCCCTAATCCCCAAATCGTTCAATCGATTCAACCTTCCCGTGTTCTTCTTGAATGAGACGAGAATTGAAGGAGATAGCATTCGGATTGGAACTCGGTGGGGTGAATTTCATCCGGGTTTTAAGATCCAAAAAAAGGCGATGATTCAATCGAGAAGGTTACGCCGGAGTGCTTTGCCGATCGGGTCGGAGATAAAAGTAAACCGGTTAAAGGATGGGCCCCACAACCGAGGATTTTGAGTCATCCAAGCATAGGTGGTTTTGTGAGTCACCTTGTGGATGGAATTCACTAAAAATAAACAATTTGGTTTTTCCGCCCGATTTTGAGTAATTTTGACGTCCGAGGAAGGGTACTTATGTACTTTCATTGTCATTTTTCTCCCTCCTCAGATCATATACAATAAGCAAATAGTTTAAAATGCCCATTTATCTCGTAAAAATAAAAAAAATCCTATGTAGCAATATTTGCTTTTACAGGCAAAAAAAAAGACTATAATAGGCAAAAGAAAATACTAATAATACAGGTAAAGTGGAACAAATAGTAGGCAGAGCTTCATTCACCTTCACTTCTTACTAATCACGTTGACAATATTTACTCTATTGTAACTTTCACTAAATTACCAACTTGTCTTTTTCTGACAAAAGTGCATTGGTCACTGTGAAAACAAGCACTATTGTATGTGCTAAGTAAACAAAAATATCTTTATCCCTTACCGATATGATGTTTTTTTTCCCCTCAAGTATTGTCTTTTTTGGATCCCCTCTCATATAGAAAATGCAATCTGACACTCGCGATTGAAGGAGGGTCCACTTTAGTAACCATTGTTGTGATTTCTGCAGTGACACCGGAAAGTAAAACTTAATGTGTGCAAACTAACTTAATTTAACATATCACAACATCAATATTGTTTGAAAAAGTAAGGTTTACTTTACATAACGTAAGTTCACTAGACATATAGCCAAACTGACCTCATTGGAGGTGATACGGATTGCTCGAGATCTTGTAGACGTATTGTCGTATTAAACGCAATTTGTAATCAATAATGATACATGCAGGCTAGGTCATATGCAAGAGTAACGAGAGCAACGATGTTCCGATTTATGATTTGATTTTCCTTATAATAATAAGCTATTCAATGATATCCCTAAATCCGTGATTTCCTTTGTGATAGGGTGTGAATTTTAAATTTTCTACCTGTATGAGCAATGATTGGGATATAAGAGCATTCACACCAGGTGCACCATTTTTTATCCCTAAAATAATGTAAAATAATACATATCTCTATTTTACAACATCTCAATTCAAAAACATCCACAACAGCATTCATATCCTTATCCATATAACATTTCAAATAATATTAAATAATATATATTTTAGCTCACAGCCTTATTCATACATATTAAATATTTATTATTTTACTCCAGCAGCATCCCTATCATTATCCCTATAATTTTTAATAATTAAATATGTTTAGGGACGTGAATAGTGCGTCACAAGAGTAGAGATGTCTTGTTCATATCCCTAAAAATAAATAGGGATAGAGAGAGCTATTATGGGGGGAAATTTATTTGGTAAACTCTATTTTTTATCTTCATTTTAGGGATAGAGCATCATATAGGGTTTCTGCTACGAATGCCCAAGTAAATAAGTATATGAACATATTGATACGAAATATACTTAAACTCGTATATCGTCATCCTTATAAATAAAGAATGATTTTATGATAGAGTCATCGTTCCATGTGTAATGCGTTGTGACTATACTTTTATATTCTCTTTCACTATACGCATCTTATTATATAAATAAAGAAATAGAAATATATAAATATAATGCATGCATTTGATATAACTCATATACAACGATGGTAGGATAAAGAATTTCATTTAATACAAGTCATTTTCATTGAAATGGCTTTCTATTTGATTTTTTCATTTTATTTTCATTAATAAATAAACTGAAAAATGTTATTGGCTCAACTACATGTATGACTGCATAATTACTCCTTGACAAAAAATCAAAATTTCCAAATCCTCTAACCTAATTCATATTTCCTCTTGTTCTACCTGTGAGTTTAGTAGAGAAAATACTTCGCTGAACGGGTAGAAATTCAACTGAGAAAAAATTGCAGCCCCAATAAGCGAAGATAGTGATACATCGATCAATTTCATAGATTGGAAAACTCCAATTGGTTGAAAAATGGACGATTATACCAGAGAAATGATGGACCTCAAGACCCTCGTCACTCGAACCCTTGAGAAGAAAGGCGTGCTTGCCAAGATCCGAGTACCTTTTCTCCCTTCCTGCCTTCTGTATTTTCTTAATAAATGCATGATTTTTTTTTTTGGAAGAACTTAGATTTTTTTTTTTTAAAATAATTTTTTTTTAATGCAATTTTCTTCTTATTAATTGCTTCGTAATTTGTGGGATAGATGTTCTTTTGTTTTCTTTTTCAGTTATCATGTATGGTTTTTGAAATTTTTGTGCAATGTGTGACAGATCGGGTTAGGTATTGGTTTTTGTTACCTTTTTCTTTGTCCTGGGGGCAAGCAGAATGGTCGCCGTTGTTTTGGGATTACTAAATTTGGAGTTTTGAGTTCCTTGTTGTATCTAATTTGGTAAATATACTTGAGAGAGGAGAATGCTTGTCTTTTGAGCCAAGCTTATTTTGGCCATGATTGTCCTTTTTTTTTTCTCCTTCTTCTTGTTGTTGGTATGATTGTGTTACAAGACTACAAAATAGGATTAACTGCTTGGTTACAGCGAAGAGCTAGTGCCCCAACGATCTAATGTTGTGGTTGAGCAATCTAGACTGTTCGTTTTCTGTTCATTAACCCAATTAAACTTTCTTCACTTTGGACTGATAATACTACCACTTTATTTGGGGGGTTTGGATGTGTGTGGGGAGGGGGAGGGGGCAAGAGGAGGTTGTTGTTGTGAAGATTAGATAGTTGTTTTACTATACCATACTTTTCATATGAAGTTCTTTTTACCTCAGCCTGTTTACTCTGTGTGAAGGCCGCAATTTATTACTCTCTTTTGTTGCTTATCTGCCTCTTCAGTGTAACTTTGAAGCCTCTTTTCTGACTTCCCCTCGTTCAAGTTATCATTTTTCCTAATCATATGTCTCTGAAAGGACAAGGGAACTCTTGTTTCCCACCGGGTAGGTGATCCTTAAGGCACCATTTATCATTTTGGTGCTCCTTTCATGCCTTAATCCCCTTCCTATGCCTGTTATTCCAGATTTGATTTCGGAGAGCGAAAAGGGCTGGCCATGAATTATTTTTTTTTATGGAGAGCTGTTGTCTTTTCTCCAGGACCGCAGATTGTTACTTTAGTCCTACAGCTAGACAAGTAAAGATTGTGTGCATTTTAAAAACCAGAATTTGGCAGATTCCCACTCTCCTTTTAGAAGGCCATGATTCATAACTTTTGGCAGAATTTGTAGATCCATGGCTTGCACTTTACTTAGTTGGTGAAGGGAGCCGATGGTGTTGCTCGTTTCTGTTTTCAGCATGACACAAGCTCTGTTAGCTACAATGTAGACCCATGAAAATGTCATCTGGAATATTCATCTGAGTTGCAATTCGGTTTGGTATAGCTATCAGCTGATTATATTATGTTCTATATAGGGGCTAAGGGGGTGATTTTTAGGGTTTTGCAAATATATGTTTTTAACGTTGTCATTCGGTTACCGCAATGGACAAAGTGAGGATAAGTATTGATGCCTGTGATTACATTATTAGGCTGAATTAAGAGCAAGCGTTTTTGAAGCCATTGAAGAGGAGGATAGGGCAATTGAAAAAGAAGAATCTTTGCCTCCTGCTTTACTAGGTAGCTGCAATGATCGCGCCAAGCAGCTGCATAATTCTCCCTCAGGTACTTATTTATCTATATTTATTTGACTCCTCAAAAGAAAACGATGTAAATTCATTCTACTAATGGTGTTTCTATTTTACTGTGTTTAATGTGCAAACGTAGGAAGACTACTAACTGCCCTCATTTGTGAATATCTGGACTGGGCTTCACTTAGCCATACACTAAAAGTTTATTTGCCGGAGTGTAATTTGGTAATGTCATTTTTTCTATTATCCTGAATTTTCTATATTCTTCTACATTTTTTTGTTGGAATTCATTATTTTATGCTTTATTGTTTCAATCGCAGCCAAAGGACTCCTGGAAATCTGAGTTGAAAGAATTCGGCTCTAAGAACGGTTACGATCTAAACAGGAATGGAGACCGAGGTCCTTTGCTTTTGGATGTTCTTGAAGGGTTCTTGAAGTATGAGGTTGTATGCTTAAAATTCTGAATTTCTGAACTTGTTAGACTTTGTATAATTTTTCTTTCAAGTTTTGCTTCAATACCGGATAGATTCATTATCCCGTGGTGTGCCGGCTTGTTAAATTTTGACATAATCAAGCCTCTCTACATGTTCTTTTGACCTTCTTAATGATGTGGCTGACATATTTTCTTTCAGAATTTGTCTCAAGAACGGTCTACAGGGCGTAGATTAACTACTTCAGAGACAGACTCTTTGTCAAGCTTAGAGAGTAGAAATAACAGGAGACCTTCTTCATCTGTTGTGGGGGGTTTACCTCCTCTTGTAAGGTGCCTACATCATCCTATAAATTGTATTTTTGAGTAATTACGCTTTTGGTCTCTTTTGTTTCACGATTTTTTTTCACTCCTGTCCCCATTGCTTTTTCATTTTTGCACTTTACCCCCCTCATTCATGATTTTTTTAGTCCAACTTGGGACGTGTCAAGTTTCTATTGGTTGTAGCTTTTTGTACCTTCTATGTTGGTTGTTAAATACGTGGGAATCATGAAACAAAAGGGACCGAAAAACGTCATTATTACTTGTATTTTTGGTTGTTTTCTTTTGTTTATGTTTGAAAGTATTTCATGGGATTGCTTCGTGCAGGCCACTCCCGTCTTCACAATCATCTGGTAAGTTACTTAACCAGAAGTATGTTCTCAATTCTTTGTATTATATCTGACATATATAGAGGTTTTAGATAGAAGAGCTGGTTCATCCATGTCGGGATACCGTAAAGAAGATTATAACTGGAGATATGATAATGATGAACTACCGGAAGAGGTAATCCGTGCTTCAGCTGCTTTAGAAAACCTCCAGTTGGATAGGAGGGCTCGGAATTTGACCTCGTCCTGGCGGTTAGTTTCTCTGCTTTGAATTGAATTTAATGTTTTCTTTGCCACTGGATTTTGAATTAAATACATAAGGTAAGGTTCCGTAAAAATAAGCATAAACGGACCAACCGTTCACTATTATGCATGATGCTTCTATGCAACAAGCTGACTTTGGCTTTTAATGATACCTGCATCTACAAGAAAGACACTACAAGTGTTTCATCTGAGGGATTGAGGCTTATTTAAAAAAGAATTGCTATTTTTCTTCTTCTGATAAACACCAGCGCCACATCAGGTTGAGACAGTTGTGGTTTTCTTGTAGTGGCAGTATCATTACAACTAGGCCAAGTTCAACCCCCAAATTAGGGGAAGTATTTGGGAAAAAAAGGCAATAAATTTTTTCTCGGTACTCTAAAGTGACTAATATCAAGGGACAAATTATTTAGGGCTAAAATGACTATTCTGTATTCATTTGAATACCTTTTCTGATCTTACAAGTCCAAATGGAAAAGAACTTTGGCCGAGTCTTCCCTTCATTTATGTGTATATATTCTACTTTTTTTTCATGTTGTCATGGCTTATCGTATTGATTGCGTGCCTTTAAGAAGCCATGAATATCTTCTTCACTGGCTTTGTTTACAAATAATATCTTTCTCTGAATCTTATAAAAATGGCATCATTTTGATGATACAGGCACGCCGGAGATGGTAATTCTGAGGACGACGAAAGGGCTGACTAGATATATATTAGATCATCAAAGGTCTCTGAAGTTGTTCTTTACTGCATGGAGACTTCACCAGCCGTTGATCTGTAATGTAGCCTTGGGTTTGTAATCCGGTTTATGTGATATTAACCAATAGTTGTGTATGTGTAGAATCATCCGTGGGAGAGAGTTCACGTGAAGGGTGTATCGCACCGGACCAATGAGAGACAGTGACACGTGTATATATATACACGTATCTATATATGTCGATGGTCCGGTGCAATAAGGAGTTCATGTTGCGGACTTTTTTCCATTTCTTCTGGTTGAAATTTCATGTTTCCTTTTGACTACATACATTGTGCTTTTCACATTTGGAACCTTGTATTTTTCATGTGTGATGTAATGTTATGCTGTTTTAATTTATGTATTCAATGCTGTTTTAAAAGCAGTCTCTTGAGAAGTATGCTGCCTCTTCATAACATATTGAGAAAATACATTTTCTGATTGATTCGATGGTTATTGTTATTTTTATAGCTTGATGACTATTGAAAACAAAATATTATAGGACGGGTGGGGTAAGGGGTGAGGTTGTACGGTAAGCTATGTTTTGGTATGGTCTATGGGGTTGGGATGAGATGGGATGAAATTTTCATTACTATGTTTGGCATGTGAAAGAATGCGATGGACTATGTTTCATAATATGTGACACGGGTGGCGGTAGATGGTGGGTGTTGACATAGGGATGGGATAAGGGTGAGGTGGTAGGGTGGAGTAAGGTATTTGGTAGGGTAGGGTTGGGTTATGCTACAACACGGGGAATACGACTGGTCATACGTCCAACGTGGGGATGGATCACGGTACTTCATTCGTTACATCTCTTAAAAACGACATAGGGAATACAACTAATCATACATCTAACATGAGACCTAGGAACCCATAGCACTCCGTTCAGTACATCGCATGGTCACTAATTAGGAACAAGTAAGAGCACGTAAAACACACATATTCTGGTAAAAGGCCATTTTTTATCCTACGTGAGCTTACAAAGGTCATAACAACACCAAACTCTCATCATATATCCACTACTCGCGTAAAAGCATAATACAGAAACTATCCAGAAAACATAACATCACTTGAAAACAATATTGACCAGAAGGCAGTTTTGAAGATTTCACCTTTGCGCTTTCCCTAGAGCAGTGCCCCGGAAAGCGGCATGGTCAAAGCCCCAAACTCGCTTTCTGACCCGAAACTACCCCACAAATATCATAAACACATTAACATGCCCAATATCTTGCGGTTTAACATAAATATAGTACTGAAAACACATAAAAACATAAACTTGAAATAAATACGAAACCTTTTGATAAGAATAACTCCTTACCTCGTAAACGTCAAGAAATTGAAATCCAAACAACGAACAATCTGCGGCTAACCTTCGAACATTTGCGTATCTACGAATAAACGGGAACCCTTACATCAAAACTACGAATTCTAACTTAAACAAGATTGAAACTCTAAAGTAAACGAAGAACTACGATGATTACTTTCACAAGGCGAAACCAATTTTCGAACTACAGCGGAAATTGACAATGATATGAACTCGCTGATGTGATATGCAGAACAACCCAGAAAAGTCAAATAGGGTTGACTCCCGAGAAGGGTTCTCGACAAATCGTTCCAGCCTTTTCTTGAAACACGGAAACTGAGATCTCGGGGTGTCTGAGAGCCTTTTTATAGTCTCTTGAAGACCCTAGATCGGTTTTCAACAACTTGAAGGAAAGAAAACTACAAAAAGGAAAATAATAATAATAATAATTTCGAATATATTAAAATACCATTAAAAGGAGGTGAGGATTTTACAAAAATGGGTTTTCGATCAATACTACTAGTCAGATGTGATTTAAGCTAATGGAATGGTATAAAATTTCATTATTTTGAAATGATTTTTTTAATAAATATCTATGAAAATTGATAAAGCATACTACATCTATCACCCGCCTCACCCAACCCTAACCATACACCCTTACCCTAGCACACCTTGGGATCCATTGTTTATGCAGCAGTGCAATGCAGTTGAACCTCACCCTTACCCTTCTATGCCCCCCCACCCACTTCACACTACCCCACCTTACTTTATTCCACCCTACCCCGCCCCACCGTGCTATGCACCTTCACCCTTGCACCATCCCACCTTACCACACCCGTCCGATACTCCTATCACATCTTACCCTACCACCTCACCCCTACTCCACACCCACTCTATACCTACCTACCTTACCATTTGTTGTTATTTTATGAACTTTAAGAAAAAAAATCATCGTAAAATAATATTATAAATAATTTTAACTCGAGTAGAAAATCTTATGAGCATTGAGTGAATTCTATTGTTTAGTTTTAAACATCTAGGAAAAATTCTTCACAAAATAATGAAAATATCACTATAAAGAAATTCGATCTTCCCACCTGGATACATAATCCTGGCTCCGTCCTTGGGTGCTATGTAATGAACATGATTATGAAAGGCAATACTAGACAAAGTGTCTGGCTATGTTAAGTAAGTAGGTACTTAATGTAACTGGACAAGTACATGCAAGATGAATTGATGTAGTTAATAGGACATGTTTTTCATGCATTGAACAAGCTATGTTATAAAAGTCGTTTTCCAATGCATCAAGTAATGACTTTTAAACTATTTTGAAAATTGGATGAAGATGAAGTAGATTAATGTCATGTCTACCTTACTTAACAAACATGAATCTTCATTTTGATCTTCTTTCTCATTACTAAGCTTAATGCATGTGTAACGCCCCTAGACCCCGGGTCTGGTAGCGCTAAATGAGTCATAAATGGTCCGGTCAACTGCTTAGATCGTCGCCCTCACTTGGTCTAAAAGGGCTAACCCGAGTTGACAAAACATTTATGTCTCACACTTATATGGTGGTGATGCGCTTCCCCCACTTCAATGTGGGATATCACATTCTCCCCCATTATAAGGGACTGGCGTCCTCGCCAAGACGGCCAAGTTTTGTCCCTGTGGACTTGTCCCTGTTCGTCTCTACCAGAGGACTCTAGAGGTGGTCTGTGGCACTTAGGTTCGTCTAGAGGTGGCCCGTGGCACTTAGATCCGTCTGATAGTCGGCTCTGAATATCATTCTGTAACGCCCCCAGACCCCGGGCCTGGTAGCGCTAAATGAGTCATGAATGGTCCGGTCAACTGCTTAGACCGTCGTCCTCGCTTGGTCTAAAAAGGCTAACCCGAGTTGACAAGGTATTTATGTCTCACACTTATATAGTGGTGGTGCGCTTCCCGCACTTTCAATGTGGGATATCACAACATGAGCTTACTCCTCTATTGGAATAAGAAGATATACAAGTTGTTGATGAGTATGATGATGAACTTGAAGAGCAACGAACTTTGGAGTTTTTATGTTTTAGTCTTTCACTTCATTAGTTGTTCTTGAATAAGGCATGGATGCCAATAGTTATAGTTGTTCTCTCTTCTCAGACATGTTGGTTATTTAGGATTTCAGTTACTTTCTGTTATTTATAATTCAGCCTGACAACAGTTATAATCGGTTGTGTCAATTATTAGAAGACTCCGTATGTCTATTTTCTCGAGTTTTTTGCTTGTTTTTCTTCTGTGCGAATCTTTTTTTCTTCTCTCTGATAAGAGTATGATTACGCGAGATTTAGAGTTTTCTATAAATATCACATCCTGGCCCAAACATTTTATTTACAAATAAAAACTCGACATCCGGGACAACAACATTACAATCTTATTGCGGGTGATTCTGATGTAGGGAGGCTTCATTGAACTCAGCCGTCAGATCTGTGATACCTGTGTATAAGACAAAATCAACTTTTGTCTTATACACACGTGTCACAAATCTGACGACTGAATTCAATGAAACATCTCTGCATCAGAACGACCCTCTTATTGCGTTGAAAAGAAACAAAAGAACCCGTACTTCTCAACACAATGCGCTGCAAAGTAATGTTCCTTCGATGGATAAGGGAGTCAAATCAACGTAGGTATACATAATTGAATGTGAAAACAATCTAATATACTTTTAGACTCCCAAAAAAAAGGCCGTGGAATAAATAAATATCATAGCTGCCCATGTGAACTCTGTTATTTTGAAAGTGAACATTTTTAAATATGAAGTCGATAAACTTTTCCCTCAAAAGCTGAACATTACTACATTCTAATATGTATTTAGGTCCCCTGCCTATATAAACAGGGAAAATTCTATCCTAGGGATTTTCTATTAGGGAAGCTACGTGACGACATCCGACCATACTGATTTCACACACGGGGACGCTGTGTATTCCACCTCGAATCGCGTGTGGTCGCCCGATATCCCGCCACGTAGGCGATTCCCTACAGGAAGTCCCCTACAGAACGACCCTATAAACAGAGCTTTCATATTGTTTTTACAAGAAGTTTCTATTAATCATTATTAAATTCAGTATTTAAAAAAAAATTAAAAATGAACAGGTTCATTAAGAGCCTGGTAAGATTCAAATTAAATGAATCCCGTAATTATTTAGGCTTGTTGTCTTGGTCTAACACTCTAACCTATAATGTTAATCCAACACAGTATGACGTTACATCTTTCTTCTATTTTTCCCATGTATGACATTACATCTATTGACGGAAACTATTGTGAAATGATAGTGCTTACAGCCTTTACATCAATGGAAAATGTTTATCGGTCTTAACCTTATATTTTATTATCTTCCTTCTATTTTTTAATAATGGTTAAACCTTAATCATGAGGGTCCTTCCTGAAGGACTCACGAGATTAGTGAAGATATTAATCAGGTAACCTAGTGGCTCAAAGTCATGAGTTTGATATTATATAAAAAACTGAAAGAACTATTCGTTTTTACGGGATTCGAATCTTCACACTCCAGTTTAATATCCAACTATCTTTTTAAAACATTCAAACTCTTTAACACTGGGCAATATCCTTGGGACACTTTCTTCTATTTTTTCAATGTATGACACTACATCTATTCACGAAAAATAATTGTGAAATGACTGTGCTTGCTTACATCAATGGAAAATGTTATTATTGCAACGATTGTATCATAATAAGTGACAAATTAAAACACACATTTTTTTTACACCATTAGACATGATGTAAGCTCATTATAATCAATGATATAAAAGTATGTTGTATCATCCGTTGTAGGACAACAGTTATGATATATAGTAAATAACACTTTAGCCAATAACCAATTATTGACGGAATTTATGGTGCAACGGTTGTAGGAAGGTTGTATAAAGCGACATACATTAGAACCTTTCATTTACTCTATTTCACATAATAAACTTTTATCATCCATGAGAGGTTGGAAATAAATAATTTTAATATATGTCATTTGATATGACATTTATACAAGTGTTGTATTGTAAAATATGTCCCAATTATATTGTGGTGATTTTTTAAGCCAAAAAGTAGTCAAGGTAGGAATGCGGAATGCCTCTAATGATGTATGTAGATGGCAAATATATATATATATATATAAAGGGTAAACCCTACCCGAGGGTCCCCACTCTCCCCGTCCCACGGGATGAGTGGAGATATAAATCGCATCCTCCAAGTAGGTTTAGAGTCGTAGATTTATATATATCCTTTATATATATATATATATATATATATATATATATATATATATGTTCAAAACAAAATGGCATATTTCGGGTGAATTAATGGAGGGATGATTTCAGACATAAAATGCTGCAAAGATTAAGTAAATTCCAAATGCAAATCAATAGATAAAGCCCTTGGTTTTTGAATCATTCAATAATAAAATGTCATTTATTTATTTTAAAAAGTCTTTATTAGTTACTTGCTACCCAAGGAAATAATAGAGAGTAAAGGGAAATTTGTTGGAGGGTGACAAAACCTAGAATCAGGATTTTTTAATTATTTCTTTTTTTAGTCATGTTTGAGCTACTTTCTTTTTTTTTTTTTTTTTAGGGAATACTTTATTGAGTAGTGATACATTTACTATTCATTTTATCACAATATCTTACACAACATGATCTACATCATATGTTTTATTGGGATCCATCATAATAAATAATTCATTACTTTAATCAACACTCATAAAACATATAGCTATATATTCTATACTACACGAATGTGTAGTGCACGTACCATTTTCCTGCTTTATTTTTTTGGGAATTAATCTTTTACTTTTGAGTTTTGACTCGCCAAGTTTGAATGTTTGACAGTTTGACACAAGAAAGTATCCACGTTTATATTTCCAAAATGTAATATATATATATATATATATATATATATATATATATATATATATATATATATATATATATATATATATATATACACGGTGCTAATTTTAATTATTCAAATGCACTTTATTTTTTGTCGTTTATTCAAATGCACTTGATGTTATGAAATAATTACTTTCTGCATATGGGGTCTTATCATTAATTAGTTTCTGGATATGGGGCTTTTGTTTGTTTGTGTGTGTTAATTATACAATGTTTTACTAGTGCAAAAGTTAGACAACAATCAAACAACTTGGCCAAAAATGTTAGGATGCAAAACGGGTTTTGTTTAGAGTGGTGCTACGGGCACATCCGTGTGCCACAACGGTGATCTTCACTGTTGATCTGTGCAGGATCTAGATGATCATCTAGATCCTGCACTGATCAACGGTGAAGATCACCGTTGTGGCATGTTAACGGTGAATTTTATGGTTTTTATCGCTTTATTCCGTAACAATATTCTTCGTATTTTATTACTTTTTATAGAAAAGTAGGAGTTTAATTGAAATATTGAGGGGTTGTGTATGAAAAGGATTAAAATGCAAATTCGAGCTATTTATGTGGTTTATTAGTCATTTTCTATCTATATATATATTTCTACAGTTTGCATGTTTTTACCCCCTTGTAGATATACACTTTTCGAGCTAAAAAAGAGGATTAAATGGTGTCAAGGATCGAGTTTATACGAAGGAAAAGAGATAAAGGGGAAGTCGGTTGAAGATAAAGATGAGAAAATCACTTTTTGACCAAGTTGAACGCACGTTTGATGTGGCGTCCACTATTCCGGACTGGCGTCCAGAAGGAGATTTTTGATTCAGAGTTTGATGATTTTTAGCGAACGAGCGTCTGATTTTGCATTGGACGTGCGTCCAATCCCAGCTCGGCCCGACTCAAATAAGTTTTACAAGCTGGACGGACGTCCACTCTCTTGGACGGGCGTCTAGCCGCCGCATCAGCTAAACCGACTTTAGAATTCTATATAAGGCAGCGTATTTTCAACCCTAATAATGAGAATTTTACACAGAGCAGCCGCATACCCTAGCAGCCGCAACATACACACTAAAAACATGAGTCTTCTTCTTTCAATCCTCTCTTGGAGATCAAGGATGATTGAGGGCTAAACAGTTCGCAGTAGGACAACAGGATGAAGCCAACACAACACCATCACAACCGAGGGATTTTCGAGTAGCAATTGTTTAGTGAGTTTGAATTTTAATTTCTTTATCAATTGAATAGATTTGAATGTTTGGTTTATTAGATTGAGAGATCAATGAAACGTTTATCTGTTTTGAATTTTAATGAGAATTGGATTCATATATAGAACCGTTCTTTTGATACGATTAGTAATAATTCAAGAGATTGTTTATTATTGATTGGGTAGGAGATTCGGAGACGATCTCGTGATCATGTTCTTAAATTGTTAATTTTGTTTTACTCGAGAAAGAGAACAAAAGCTAAGTAAATTTGATTAAGGAAACTAGATCGAATTTAGGTTAGATCATACCAAGAAATATAACTCAATTCATGACTTGGTTGGGTGGTGGTTGTTTGGTGGATTCGTGTCGTCCTTCTGTCCTTTAAATTCATAAGAAAGTTCGTAACTTTTTGCATATTAGCTTAGATTCTTAGTTCATTAGTTTAAGATTAGTTCAATTTGATTGCTACGTTTAGTTGTTTTTTAGGAACCCTAGTTATTAATTGTTATTTTTCTGCAAATTTTCTGTTCCAAGTTACTGTTCATCGTCTTAATTACTGTTCATTGTTTTTTATAGTTTAATTAGTTTAAACCCTAGTTGTAGTTAATAGTCGTGACACAATCGATAGAATAATTGTTCCTTGATCCGATAATCATACGATTCCCTTAGGACGACTCGGTAACACCCTATACTACGAACCTTATACTTGGGGTGTTCCGGTAATTATAAATTTAAAACACGTTTTTACCGAACAAGTTTTTGGCGCCGTTGCCGGGGAATCGGTAACGGTTGTCGGATTCTACTTAGGACAGTTTTCTGTGTCAAAAGGGGTCGCTTTAGCACACGGTAGTATTTTGGCCGTAACTTTCGGCTCGAGTGTCCGTTTGGCACGCAGGACCCCAATTCGGAAAGCTCGTACCGACGCCGGCCGTTCGACACCGTTTTCGAGGTCAAAATCTGCTGTTTTCCCCTTCTTTTTGGCCCTAGAAGATTTCAACACGTTTTTTTTTACCGTCTTAGTGCCTTTACTGTTTTAAATTTTCGTAGGTAGGTTTCTTCTCTTGTTTCTGTTTCCAGATCTTTTCTAAATTCGAAAATATATATAAAAAAAATAAAAAAATAAAAAATAAAAAACTTTCTAACCGGGCGTCCATCCTTTCAGACGCCCGTCTGTTCTAAAATTTTTTTCTCTGCATCGTTTAAGCTGATCAGACGAGCGTCTGAATTACCAAACGCTCGTCCAGACTTTAAACGCCCGTCTACCCCCCATCTGTCTTCTGAACGCCAGTTCAGTGCTCTGAACAAGCGTTCACTTCCTGAATCCTCTCTGAACTAGCGTTCACTTACACTGAACGCCAGTTCAGTCTCTGAAAATTTCACTTTTCTTTTCTCTTCTCTTCTCTTCTATCTTTCAAAACTTCTAAATCCTCCAATCTTCTCTGAACTCGTTCTCATCAACCCTACGGTTGATTTCTTCCTTTTCTCGCTCTTCTGGTTTATGCAAACCAGGAGTAAGAAAGGACCTCTCATCTTTAATCCCGAGCCTGAGCGATCTATTCTCAGGAGAAAGCTCTTCCCGAATCCAGACATTATGGCTAACGAACTTCAAAATCCAGATCCCCAAGCCCAAATGAATCTAATCCTTCAACAGATGCAGGCAATAAAGCAACAACAGAATCAACAAGCTGGAATAAATAATCAGTTTCAACAATTCCGTCAAAACCAGTTAAATCAAGACCCCTATGCTCCCTAGCTTGCCCAAGACTTCCTGGAAGGGCATAGACCTATTCGCCCTCCAGACATGGGGCAAGTAAACTTCGATCTGAAAAACGGAGTGGTAGGACTGGTCCCGAATAGTTCTTTTCATGGCACTGCTGACGAAGATCCCCATGACTTCTTGTCCACCTTCGTTCAAATCGCGAAGCGAGTGCCATTATCCCGGTGTTGATTCCGAGATTGTCAAGTTAAAACTCTTCCCGTTTGCTCTAAAGGGTGAAGCAAACCGTTGGTTCAAATCTTTAGCCCATCATTCTCTCCGTACCCGGAATGATGTCAAAAGAGCCTTTGCTCGAAGTTTGTCTCACTCCGGGACAATCATGGACATGAAAGGGAGATAGCCATATTTGAACAACTTGATGGTGAGAGTGTGGGGAAAGCATGGGAGAGACTAAATCGTTGATGAGAAAGTGCCCCAACCATGGATATAGTAGACATGAGCTACTAGAGTTATTCTACCGAGGTGTCTCTCAACCAAATAGAGACTTCCTTGATTCAACTGCTCATGGATCATTCCTAGGGGGAGGTGATGATGTTGCTTACAGGGTGGCTGAAACTATAGCAAAGAATAACATGTGGTCAAGTCCTAGGAAGACCAATGTTAGTGGGGATAAGAAGGAATCTGCTGTGAGCAATTCTGAGACCAAGGTGTTAGTTGCTCAAATGGAAGTAATTAGCAAGCAGCTAGCCAATTTACAAATGCGAAGCGGCAACAAGGGCGAGCCCGGATGTGAACTACCCGGGAATGCGGGCGGGAGATGAAATTGCGAGGAAGTGAATTTCAACCAAACCTTCGGAAACTTCAATCGAACCGGAATTATTCCGGATTTCAACGTCCCAATGCACCACCGGCCCATCCAATTCTAACCCTTCTTTCAACTCGGGTTATCAAAGACCACCTCCTGGGGTGGTTAATCAATCTCATAGTCCCAACTCCCAAAGACCTCAAGGTGGTTGGAATCAAAGCCAACATCAAAATCATACCACCTCATGTGTCCCTCAACATAAGTTTGATGAGCTAGTGGACATGGTGAAGACCATGTCTACTAGTGTCAAGGCAATAGAGAGACAGGTTGGGCAGATGGCAGAATAGCAAGCAATCAGACCCCACGGTAAACTTCCAAGTTATACCGAGAGAAATCCAAAAGCAGATATCAATGTTTGCACTGCCATCACACCTCAATGGGAGTATGGAGACCAAGAGTTGAATGAAGTTACCTTGAGAAGTGGTAAGCAGGCGGGACCCGGAAAGGTGTCGGGAAACGAGCAGCCCCTCCTGACGCAATAAGTTCAGGAGGGGGCAATCAGAAATCATATACCGAAGAAACCAACAGTGAGGAGGAGCTTAATGATGACGGTTCTTCGGGGGATGAGGATGGTTCTGATTCGAGGAAAAGTCAGGTGGCTATTCCCCTGACAAAGAGGAGGGAGGAAAAGTTTGTGAGATGGAAGGATAAGGAAGACGAAGCCATTAAAAAGTCAGGTGGCTGTTCCCCTGATAATGATAAAGCCCTTCCTTATCCACCAAAGAGGAAAGAGAATACCCTCGCCTTGATAGACAATATGACGGAGTGAGGATGCTTAGAGACACCAAAGTGAGTATACCCCTAGCCGAGGTATTGATCGAAATGCCCAAGTGCTCTAAGTATCTTAAAGAAGTTTGTGGAAGCAGGAAGAAGCTTCAAGGGATGGCAGAAGAAGTTTTAAGAGAAGAATGTTCCATGGTCTCACAAAAAGTTGCTATTAAGCGAGGTGACCCGGAAGACCTTCAATCTCCTGTGAGATTGAAGGCCACAAGTTCCAAAATGTCTTATGCGACTCAGGGGCCTCTATAAATGTGATGCCATTGAACGTCTGCAAAAAGCTCGGTTTAGATAAAAGAATGCGGGAACGCCCTATCTCCTTACAGATGGTAGACCGATCTAGCCGCTCAGCAGCCGGTTGTGTTACTAATGTTCTTCTTTATGTTGAGCATTTGGTTTTTCCTACCGACTGGGTTATCTTAGACTACCCACCGACAAAGAGATGCCTCTAATTCTAGGCCGGACTTTTTAGACACCTCTCGCCGCCCTCATTGATTTTCGTAAGGGTCGGATTACACTTAGAGTTGATGATACATCTGTCACCTTCACACGAGGGCAAAGTCCTGAGACACCTTGATTGAAGAAATCTCGTTCGTTGAAGCAATTTATGAGGACGAAAAAGATGCCAACTCTGAAGAAGCAGAAGAGCTAACAGAGATAGGTGTTTTCGAAGTTATAAACATTGAAGATCAAGCTGACTATGGACCATCTTCTAGTTCATTACAGGCCGTAGTCTCTGACGAGTCGTCTTCACGACTTGCTCACACTGAGCTTGTCAATGAAAAAGAAACATGGAATTTCCCAGCAATGAACGATGATTTAAAAGAGCTGCATCAGAATGACTTTAACCCTGCAAAAGAGGAAGCCCTGATGGGTAGTTGGGACGAAGTGGATTTCTGGAGAGAGACTACTCATTGGGAGGTTGATGATTGGGAACAGCTAGCGGAGGAGCTAGAAGAAGAAGAGTTGAGGAAGATGATCAAGCATCAGAAGGAGGAAGCAGATACTGACAGAAGGATCCCTATGGATGATGTTATCCAGTATCTTTCTGAGGTTATGCCTAGGGAAGATGAGGTGTTCTACTGTCAACCACTTCAAGCCCAAAAGGAAAAAGGTGGCCCTTTAAAATCTAGTATTGAGCAACCACCTACTGACTTGGAGCTTAAACCGCTTCCTCAACACCTTAAGTACATTTTTCTTAAGGATGGTGATAAATTGCCCTTGATCATCTCTTCGAAACTCGAGTCCGAGCAAGAAGCACTGCTGATAAAAGTGCTTGAAAAGAACATCCTCGCGTTCGGTTGGCAAGTGGGTGATATCCGAGGAATCAGCCCCGATGTGTGCATGCATAAAATCCGAACGGAGGAAGGAGCTAAGAAAGTAAGACAACCTCAGCGAAGGCTGAATCCGCACATGCAGGAGGTTGTCAAGAAAGAAGTTATAAAGTGGTTAGACATGGGAATCATCTATGCAATCGCCGACAGTGAGTGGGTTAGCCCCACCCAAGTTGTGCCAAAGAATGGAGGTATCACCGTTGAAAAGAATGAAAAGGGGGAAGAGATAGCTTTACGCCTTGTGACTGGCTACAGAGTCTGCATCGATTATCGCAGATTGAATGAAGTCACCGCCAAAGACCATTTCCCCTTACCCTTCATTGACACTTATTGAAAGACCGAGTGGTCATATTGAAAGTACCATCACCCATTGGGGATCCGGTTCACCACCGCGGTGGCCACAAGCCGGTAAGTATTATTGTTTCCTCGATGGATATTCGGTTACTTCCGGATAGCCATCGACCCTAATGACCAGGAGAAGACCACGTTTACGTGCCCATCCGGCACTTTTGCTTTTCGCGAGAATGCCTTTCGGGTTATGCAATGCACCAAAGCAACATTCCAACGGTGCATGTTGGCCATTTTCGATGGACTTGTGGAAAAATGTATGAAAGTCTTCATGGACGACTTCTCGCCTATGGCGATAGCTTCGATGAGATCTTGGAGAATCTAGATATGGTACTTCAACGCCGTGTTGAAAATAATTTAGTGCTTAAGCGGGAGAAATGCCATTTTCTAGTAGATGAAGGGATTGTTCGGGACACAAGGTGTCCGAAGTGGTATTCAAGTTGATAAGGCTAAGGTAGAAGCCATTGAAAAAATGTCGTACCCGAAAACCGTCAAAGAGGTACGCGGTTTTCTTGGTCATGTTGGCTTCTACGGGCGATTTATTAAAGACTTTTCCACAATAGCCAAGCCCTTATCTAACCTTCTTAAAGATGATGTTATGTTCTTGTTTGATGAGAAATGCAAAGAAGCTTTCAATTGCCCGAAGGAAAAGCTCATCGGTGCCCCTATCTTAATCGCACTCGACCGGACTAAGCCTTTTGAATTATTATGTGATGCCTCTAACTACGCAGTCGGCGTAGTTTTAGGTCAAAGAATTGATAAAAAGTTCAGGCCCATTTACTATGCGAGCCGCACCTTGAACCTGGCTCAATGCAATTACACCACGACTGAGAATGAATTCTTAGCCGTCGTTTTTGCTATTGACAAGTTTAGAAGTTATCTTCTAGGGTCTCAAGTTATAGTTTGGACCGACCATGAAGCCCTACGCTACCTTATGGACAAAGCAGATGCAAAACCAAGGTTACTCAGATGGATTCTAATTTTGCAAGAGTTTGACCTTGAGATCAAAGATAAGAAGGGTAGTGATAATGTTGTGGCCGATCATCCGTCTCGCCTAGTAAATGAGGGTGGCGTAAATCACAAGGAAATAGGCATCGATTTCCCTACTGAGCAATTGATGAAGCTTGATACTGTTAGGCCGTGGTACGCTGATTACGTCAACTATTTAGCAAGTGGACATTTAGAGGAAATGACGTATCAGGAGAAGAAGAAGTTATTTTCTGATCTAAAATATCTCGTGTGGGAGGATCCTCGTCTGTTCAAGGTCTGTAAAGACGGGTTGCTTAGAAGGTGTGTTCCGGACCATGAGCAATGGGATATTCGGAGCAATGTCATAGTGGTCCCACCGGAGGGCCACTACGGAACACCCAAGACAGTTGCAAAAATCCTCCAAGCCGGATTCTACCGGCCGACTCTTTTTAAGGACGCGAAGCCCTTTGTAAAGGTTGCGATAGGTGCCGAGAATTGGGAGGCGAGTAATAGGATGAAAATGCCACTTAGACCCATTCGGAATGCGAAGTCTTCGACGTGTGGGGAATTGATTTCATGGGACCCTTTCCATCGTCGTGTGGAAATAAATACATTCTCGTCTGTGTAGACTACGTCTCCAAGTGGGTGGAGGCAATAGCCACCCAAACTAATGATCACAAAGTTGTGAAGAAATTCTTGCAAATGAATATCTTCACCAGATTCGGCTGTCCTAGAGCCCTCATTAGTGACGAAGGTACTCATTTTTGCAACGCGCCGCTTGATAAAGTTCTTGAGAAATATGGTGTTAGACACAAAATCGGTACACCATATCATCCCCAAACAAGTGGACAAGTCGAGATAAGCAACCAAAGCCTCAAAAGAATTTTAGAAAAGACCGTGAACTCAAATAGATCCAACTGGAGTCTGAAGTTGGATGACGCACTTTGGGCCTATCGCACTGCGTTTAAGACCCCTATGGGTACGTCACCCTTCCAAATGGTTTATGGCAAAGCATGCCATTTACCAAGCCGAGCTTGAGCACGAGCTTACTGGGCTATTAAATTCTTGAATTTCGATAGCCAGCTTTGTGGGGAAAAGAGATTATTGCAATTGAACGAGCTCGATGAGTTCCGACTCCGTGCCTACGAGAATTCGAGAATCAGTAAGGAAAGAACGAAGGCACTCCACGATGCTAAGATTAAAGATCGGGAATTCAAGGTGGGAGACATGGCTCGTCGTTTAATACCCGGCTCCACTTGTTTGCCGGTAAGCTAAAATCTAGATGGTCTGGCCCCTTTGAGATTCTTGATGTTCATCCTGGTGGAGCCATTACGTTGAAAGGGTACGGCGATCAACCGTTCAAAGTCAATGGTCAAAGGATTAATAAGTACTTTGGGCAACCCAAGGAAAAGCCACGAAGTACTATACTTTCAAAAGAGAAATGAAACGGTTGAGTCGTTTATTTGTGAAGAGATTCCGTCCGACATCTTTGGAGTGGATGATGAAATTATTACCCCTATCCTTGCAGATCCTTCTGTCAATGCTCCTGAGCCTGTTAGCATACCTCAGCCGAAGCTGAGAAACAAGAACAAGAAGAAAAGAGTCAGTGTTGTCTGGAGAGAAAAATTTCATGATTTTCTCGCGCACTTGACTTGTTGTTGTGGCGAAAACCATTTCCGTTCTAGTCATTCTGATTCTGACAGAGAAGTGGTTAGCCTCAAACCAAAGTGGCCCAATCCGGGTTGACTTTGAAATCTGTGTCAAGCTAATGACATAAAAGAAGCGCTACTAGGAGGCAGCCTAGTCGTTTAAGTATTTCTTTTTCGTTAAGTTTTTAGGTTAGTAGGAATAAAACTTTGGTGAGTTGTGTGTTGGTTATCCTTGTCCTAATTGTGGTTGTTTTATGTGTATACATGTTTACTCATATACCCCGTATACCCCGAGATTATCTGTTATGTCGAGTGTTGCAGATACGTTTGAGCAGGTTTGCAAGTTATTACTTTCAATGTTGTATGTTCCTGATTCGAGTGCAGCGGTTTATTCATGCTCCGGCCTGACCACTTCCAATCTACTGGCCGACAACCATCTTTGGAACCAGCTAAGTATTCTTTTCTTTTATTTGCACATTCTGAGGACATAATGTGATTTAAGTGTGGGGGGGTGCAATTCATGCTTTATTTTCGACAGTATGAGTAAATATTTGTGATCTTTGATAAATAGTGAAATTTTAAATTTACACTTGGATATTTGTAAATCTTGAGCATGTAATTGAAACAAAGGCTTGCTAGTTGTAGTTTCCTGACAATGATTTTATGTGACTTTGAGAGATAATTATAGCATGTTTTTACTGATTTGAGATAGTATTCATTTCATACTCACGAAAGCCTTTGATATTGACGCAATAATTTTGAACTTTATCCTTTCACTATTTTAGTGATTTATCTTAGAGATATTTGTTCTTAATAGTAACAGTGAAGTAACACCTAAGTTCAGAACGTGCACTGTGAATATCTGAAGGTTTGAATGTGATAAGTGAAACGTAACTAATGTCTCGGAAAAAAGAATATAAAAATAAATAAATGTGTATGTCGGAAGCTAGTCGATGATTGGAGTGAGTTAGGGCATTATCACGAAATGTCCTATACCACTATGATGACTAAGAGCTCACGACAGTTAGAAGAAGCTACCTTATGATTTGAGTAAGGTAGGGTGTTATCACGAAACATCCTATTCTACTATGACGGGTAAGAGCTCATTCTAATATGCGTATCAAAGTGAAAAAATAAAGACTTGGTTATCGTTAATCTTATACCTAGTATAAACTAAAAGATATGTTGTAGGGATTATCCTACTGAGTGCGCGGGAAGACTTTGGGTGGAACAATTACTGTCTATAACTAGGAAAGTCATTAAACTATTTGAAGGGGTACTTGTTTGAGAGGATTGTGGAGATTGAAAAGGGCTTGACACACACACACCGAATCTATCTCTATGTTGGTATTACTTGCTATAGTTGTTGTATCTTTTGTTACGTGAGTTAGGGATCTATGTGGATTGTATGAAAGTGAGCTAGTTTTGATTATTTTGTTCGGGACGAACAAAAGTTTAAGTGTGGGGGAGTTGTTAACGGTGAATTTTATGGTTTTTATCGCTTTATTCTTTAACAATATTCTTCGTATTTTATTACTTTTTATAGAAAAGTAGGAGTTTAATTGAAATATTGTGGGGTTGTGTATGAAAAGGATTAAAATGCAAATTCGAGCTATTTATGTGGTTTATTAGTCATTTTCTATCTATATATATATATATTTCTACGGTTGCATGTTTTTACCCCCTTGTAGATATACACTTTTCGAGCTAAAAAAGAGGATTAAATGGTGTCAAGGATCGAGTTTATACGAAGGAAAAGAGATAAAGGGAAGTCGGTTGAAGATAAAGATGAGAAAATCACTTTTTGACCAAGTTGAACGCACGTTTGATGTGGCGTCCATCGGATCAAGGCGTCCACTATTCCGGACCGGCGTCCAGAAGGAGATTTTTGATTCAGAGTTTGATGATTTTTAGCGAACGAGCGTCTGATTTTGCATAGGACGTGCGTCCAATCCCAGCTCGGCCCGACTCAAATAAGTTTTACAAGCTGGACGGACGTCCACTCTCTTGGACGGGCGTCTAGCCGCCGCATCAGCTAAACCGACTTTAGAATTCTATATAAGGCATCGTATTTTCAACCCTAATAATGAGAATTTTACACAGAGCAGCCGCATACCCTAGCAGCCGCAACATACACACTAAAAAACATGACTCTTCTTCTTTCAATCCTCTCTTGGAGATCAAGGATGATTGAGGGCTAAACAGTTCGCAGTAGGACAACATGATGAAGCCAACACAACACCATCACAACCGAGGGATTTTCGAGTAGCAATTGTTTAGTGAGTTTGAATTTTAATTTCTTTATCAATTGAATAGATTTGAATGTTTGGTTTATTAGATTGAGAGATCAATGAAACGTTTATCTGTTTTGAATTTTAATGAGAATTGGATTCATATATAGAACCGTTCTTTTGATACGATTAGTAATAATTCAAGAGATTGTTTATTATTGATTGGGTAGGAGATTCGGAGACGATCTCGTGATCATGTTCTTAAATTGTTAATTTTGTTTTACTCGAGAAAGAGAACAAAAGCTAAGTAAATTTGATTAAGGAAACTAGATCGAATTTAGGTTAGATCATACCAAGAAATATAACTCAATTCATGACTTGGTTGGGTGGTGGTTGTTTGGTGGATTCGTGTCGTCCTACTGTCCTTTAAATTCATAAGAAAGTTCGTAACTTTTTGCATATTAGCTTAGATTCTTAGTTCATTAGTTTAAGATTAGTTCAATTTGATTGCTACGTTTAGTTGTTTTTTTAGGAACCCTAGTTATTAATTGTTATTTTTCTGCAAATTTTCTGTTCCAAGTTACTGTTCATCATACTGTTCATCATCTTAATTACTGTTCATTGTTTTTTATAGTTTAATTAGTTTAAACCCTAGTTGTAGTTAATAGTCGTGACACAATCGATAGAATAATTGTTCCTTGATCCGATAATCATACGATTCCCTTAGGACGACTCGGTAACACCCTATACTACGAACCTTATACTTGGGGTGTTCCGGTAATTATAAATTTAAAACACGTTTTTACCGAACATGGCACACCGTTGTGGCACACGGATGTGGCAGTAGCATTGCTGTTTTGTTTAAGCGTGTATTATACAAAAGAGATTAACAAGTAAATAATATAAGGGGTGTTGGTTTAAAAGGACAAAAAAAAAAAGAGGAAGAATAAAAAGAATCAAAACAGTGAAAATATAAATTTGGTGATAAGGACAAATCCACTGTTCATAACTTCAAATCCAATGTTTCACTATTTCACTGTTTTTTTTTTTTTAACACAAATCCAACGAACTTCATTTTCATTTCGTAACGATTATATTATAATTCCTCAACAACAAAAAAAAACGATTATATTATAAAATCTCTATGGTTTAAGTTATACTAATCCTGCACTTCAAATTAATTAGGGGACTTACTATTAAATATTGTGACTAGCTTCTAGAGAAAGTTAGGATAAACAAAGACATATAAATGACATAACAAATCGGGTGAAATCGAAGACGGTGAGATTTGATCGATCACACGACATCCTCCTATTTAGAAACTCAAAAAACATGAATGATCAAGCTTAAACTTCAATATTATTGCTTAATTAACCTTTACAATATATAGCTCAAGTCCTGTTTGGTAGGGGTACCGAAAGCTTGAAGGGGGGCAATGCCCTCAATGAGATCCGAAAAACGATGTAATTTTGTTGGTAAAAAAAAAAAAAAAAAACTATTAATTTTCTCACTTGATCTTTGAACTTGTTCTGGTTCTCCCACTGAACAATTAATGTGATACATAAGTATTACATTGTGTATCACACATTATATTCAAGAGCGGAGGCACGTACATATGCTATATTGGATCTATGGACCCACAAAAAAACTCGATATTTTATCTATAGAGAAAAAACTTGACCCCGTAAAAATAATATTTATGAACACTATTAAAACAAAAATTCTGGATCCGCCATAAATTATATTATTATCTTTTTTTTGGAAGGGCATGAATTATATTATGTGATATCATTTTGTATCATGCATCACATTTCCTCCTTTTGCATCTTGATCACATTTATATTAATATAATCTGCAATTTAATATCACAATCGTGCATATACCCTAAGTCTTAAAAGACTTATGTGTGTATATATAGAGAGAGATAACATGTACGACACATACAATGATCAAATGTATTGCATGTTTTAGTCATTGTAAGATGTATCAATATAAAGTATGGATATAACATGGTATAAAACAATTGTTTTTATGTCATGTTAAGTACTTTTTGAAACAATTAAACATAATGTATTATATAGATATAACATGTATATGCATCGTACACATTATTCAACAAAAATGTGAAGTGTAAATTAATGAAGTTTGATTTCGTTTGAATTATCAACTTCTTTCTCACCCCCGACTAGTGCTGTTAAACGAACAGAGCCGCTCACGAACAAGATTGTGTTCGACTCGTTAGTATATGTGATCGTCCGTTTGTTTAGCTTAACGAACAGAGGTTGAACAAGATTTTAAGCTCGTTTCCTAAATGAACAAACACGAACATACTCGTGAACGTTCGATTATGTTCACGAAACTGTTTATATAGATAAATCAATGTACAACCTAACTTTAACTCATAAGATGATAATACATCTATTAATCTAATAGATAATGTAGAGTAATTTTATAGAATATTGATAAAGTTGTCATAATGTTTTTATTATTATAATATTTGAATATTGCTTTGTATTTTGTTATTTATTCATTTGAACTTAATTTTTTATTCCTTAACAAGACAAATTTGAATTGTGAGGCAAAAATACATGTAGCATGCCAAACTTGAACACGAGTTCGAACAATTTTTTTTTATAAATGAGTTGAGTTTGAACATAATTTTATGTTCGTTTATTAAGCAAACGTTCGCGAACAGCTTGTTACCTTAACGAACCAAGCTTAAACATATTTTTTTTTCGTTTATTAAACGAACGAGCATGAACAAACTCGTGACATAAGTGAACAGAGCATGAACAACTGATACTCGGTTGGGCTCGGCTCGTTAACATCATTACCCCTGACAAATATGAAAGGCCGTTAAACCAAAGAGAAAAGAATAGGAATAAAATACAAATAATGATAATAATTAATAATAATCTTATATCTTATCTTATCTTATCTTATCTTATCTTATCTTATCTTATCTCTTATCTCTTATCTCTTATCTCTTATCTTATCTTATTTTATATCTATAAGAAGCCAAAGTTGTGTCCACAAGTTGCCACGTAGTCACCTTCTTGGCTTGACACGTGTCAAGGTTTTTTTTTTTTTTTTTTTCCAAACCTTTGTGGTTTTTTTTCTTTCATGTTGCCACGTAGCCACCTTCTGGCTTGACACGTGTCAAGTTTTTTTTTTTATTTTAATCAAACGTGTGCCGTTAGTAGTTTGTGCAGAAAAGGAAAAGGAAAAAAAAAAAAAGGAAAGACCGACGGATTTGAAGTTCTGTTGTGTAGTGTACGATGGAAGATGAGGCAAGTTTAACTATAAAATACAACAACAAAAAAAATTGGCCAAACAAATATCCGCGCCACGAAAATAGTCACGGCGCCACGATTAATCTCGTTTTTTTTTTATTTTATCAAACCTTTGTGATTTGTTTTTTTTTTTTTTTGAAATCAACCGTGTGTCATTAGTAATTTGTCGCAAAAAAAAAAAAAAAGGAATGACCGACGGATTTCACGTTGTGTTGTGTAGTGTCCCAATTCATTTTTTATATTCTTCAGACCGTTTGACACGTTTTTTTCCCCACCAAATGAATGAACACGAGATCACAAACGTATTCATTAATGATAAGAAAGAGAAATGCCGTATAGAAAATGAGTGAAACACATTTTCAAGCATATTAATGATCTGGAATCTAAGGCGTCCCGGGAGATTTGACCGTGTAGTTATGGTCCGTTTATTTTTTTCTATAATGTTTCATTACGTAAAGTCTAAGTTAAAGGAATCGACTTTATGACATTGTTCTCCGATACATCGTATTGTGGTTTATTTTGTAGGTGGAAACTCCTGATAGAGCTGGAAGAGAAGTGATTCACAATCTTCACGTCTCTAAGAAAGAGCTATCTCTTGCAGAGAATGTGATATGTTTCTGTTGCTCTCTTTGTCTTATGCCTTGGATTTGTTACGGTTTAAGCTTATGCGATTTATTTCACGTTGGGATCTATTCTTTGGTATTATCGTTGGTAACGATTTATGTTGGGCCCGCCATGCCTTACACGGCTCACATTCACTAGTAATAATAATAAGGAAAAATTAGTTTATAGTCCACTTTTTTTCCCTTAATTAAATGCTAATCTAGCTTCAATTTTTTAGTTGCATTAAGGACAAATAAATTCCACCGGACAAATATACCCCTAATCTCTCACAAAACATATCCCTTCTATTTTTATCTTTGCAATACATTCATCAACAATTCTAGTGATCCCGGATTGTGAAGAATCATCCTCTGCTAGACTTTTGAATGTAATTCCAGCTGCAAGTGGCGCCGATGGCGGAACCAGGAAAAATTTTCGGGGTGGTCTTGGTATATAAACTGCAAAGTTAAAAAAAATCCGGGAAAAAAAAATAAAAAATGTTGGTAGTGGGATTTGAACTTACAACCTAGAATTATGGAGACTTTAAAGGGTTTGTTCTTAAACCACTAGGATATAAGGTCTTTTGTTCAAGGAAAAGACACATAACATACTAATATTAACACTACTACTACAATAATAAAAATTTGGGGGGGGGCTTGGGACCATATGTGGGGGGGCTTGTGACCATTTGGGGGGGGGGGCTTGAGACCACCCCGGGCATAGGGTGGGTCCGCCCCTGGCGTCCGCCCCTGGCTGCATCTAGCAAAAGATCTAATATATGAGTTTTTTCAGATGAAACACGCTTTTCCTTTTCAACAATTTCTTCTATTTTCCCTTTAAATCTTCCAATTCTTGTTACAATTAGATCTTTTCCTCTGCTTCAGCCACGAGGGAAGCATGAATGCGATCCATCTAAATAGCAGCATTTTCTCTTGATTGAACTATTGCATTTTCAAGTTTCAGTGATTCTTCTTTTGCTAACTGCGACGATTCAACAAGCCATTTGTATGTGAAATCTTTGGATAACCGTGATGCTCGAATGGTGTTCGATGAAATTCCTGTGAAAAACACTATGTGTGTGTGTCAATGCACTTTTGTCAGGTTATGTCGAGGCCAAGATGTTGGATCACGCACTTGGATTGGTTCGCCAAATGCCAATGAGAAACTTGGGACCATACTACTACTAGGCACGCATGTGATCTCATTAATCATCACCTCCAGATGTTAATTTCTGAATTGAGATGAGAGGATTAGTTGTTCTTGAAGATTACATTTTCTTAGAATAGTTGCTAGAACAAGAAGTAGAATTTTTAAATCTGAACATAAAACCTGCTGCTTTGCATTTGATCTCTAGCTGAATTACTTCACCTAATCTGCATTTGAACACCTGCTGCTGTATATCTGCTACCTCCATTCTTGTTGAACCCTTGGCTGAGACTTTTACCTTTAAAGTGTTGTTGTAAGAGCTTTTTATCATCTGGATGGTTGAAGCTTTGAATATATCCCGATCCTCTTGAATGAGCCTTATATGAGCCAGATATGTGTGCCTTGAAGTAGTAACTTGAATTAAGCCTTAAATGAGCCTGATACTGTTTACTGATACTGATATTGTATGACTTATATGATACTGTTAGTGATATTTGTGTGCCTTATATGAGCCATATATGATATTGTGTCCCTTGAATTAAGCCTTATATGAGCCAAATATGTGTGTCTTGAAGTAGTCACTTGAATTAAGCCTTAAATGAGCCTGATACTATGTACTGATACTGATACTGATACTGTTTATTGATACTGATACTGTGTTATTGTAAATGCTGAGATTAAATTCGACTTTCAAATACTACGTCGAAAAGGTATCAAATGAGGTCTAAAAATGAAGATAAAAAAAATATGAACTTTGGTGAAACAATTTTGATGATCGGTGTTTTAAATCAAAAGTTACGGTCGTTTATAAGAAAAACGCTCCGGTTAATGCAAATATTTTTACGGCTTTTAAAATTTACGTCGGAATGGTATCGTATTTGGGCTCAAATTAAAGAGTAAAAAAAATATGAATTTTGGTGAAAAAATTTCGATATTCGGAGTTATAAATCAAAAGTTACGGATGTTTGAAAAAAAAAAAAAAAAACAACACCGAAGGAAGCGGAATAAACTGAAGACATACGCGCGTCCCTTTTAAACGGGTATTCTTGTCCGTCTGAAATTATTTGTTTTTTAAAACTAAAAAAAAAATAGTGTCATATTTTTTAATTTTGTAATATTTTCTGTCCTTTTATCTCAATCTCCATGATAATAAAAAGAAGAGGAATAAAACAAAAGGGCATACACGGAAAAGAAAAAAATTCCCCTTGTCTGAAATTTAACTTCACTCGTTTTCTCTCTCGCACAAAACATTTTTTTCTCTCTCCGCTGTCTGTAATCGTCTTTTGCCTGCTTTCTTTCTCTTTCATTCCTTTTTTAAATTGTCTGTCACAAGAGCATATTTTTTTTCTTCTTCTTCTTTCATTTCCAGAGCTTGGCTGAAGAAAAATTAAAAGAGAGGGGAAGGGGAAGGGGAGGGAGAGGTGTGAAGGGGGTAGATATGGGATGGTCCATTTGCGCTGGTAAACCTAAAAAGAAAACAATTAAAGGTGGAGAAAATCATAAGAAGCCTGATGATCAACAGATCCCATCATCATTAGGTGATTTTTTTAAATGCAAAGATTGTTTTTTTTTTCTTCTTCTGAACTTAAAAAAAATTGACTTGCAAATTAAATCCCTGTTTGGGTGTTCTTATTACATGAATTGCTTTTGTTCGATTTGTATGTTTATTTGATGGTTCATTTGTTGATCCTTGTGGATTGTTCTTTTCTTTTTTTCCTTTTGTGGGCGTCTGGGTATCATGATTGGGATTTTTTTTTCTTTTCTTTTTTTTCCTGGGGCTATTTTTGGACAGGAAGTTCCATTGATCTGCTTTGACTTTGACTTTGAGGATGAATCATTTTCTTGAATATGTAAGGTCTGATGATCATGGGTTTATGTCTGTTTGATGGCTTAGCTGAATTGAAATTGTTTTAACCCGGGTGTTGCCCAAATGGTTAAGATTTTTCGATTTTCGATTCCTCTGTTCAAATTTCAATATTTATCCTCATGTTTCAAAACATTTTTGTTTGAATTTTGGATATACATTTCATCTGAATTTAGGCCTTGGAAGGAACAGTACTCAATCAAAATGGAATCTTGGAGTGTTCTTTCTTACCTCAACCCCCTCCCTGTTGCAACAATTGTTATCATTTCTTCCCATAGTGATTTTCTGTACTTTTGACTTTTTGTTTCTAAGTATTCATAGAGAATTTTCCTGTGTATGAATTTCAAAGGAGATTAGTTCTGATCATTAAATCAGAATCAGCATAATATATATATATATATATATATATATATATATATATATATATATATATATATATATATATATATATATATATATATATATAGTCCATGATCTGTCATGTGAGTTTCGGTGAAGTTCTTGAAAGGCAAACGATTTTTGATGAATATTTTCATTTCGAGTGATCCAGTTCTTACCCTCTGTAATAGTTGTGTCTCTGTTATACCTACATTGCTTGAGTTAGTATTTTCTTTCGGTGTTAACTGTTTATTTTACCTCGTTTCATGCAGTTCCGAATAAATTGAAAGTAACCCCTTCACTTGATGTCAAGAAGGAAGCTACTACTACGAAACCGTCAGTTGATGTTAAGAAATCCCGTAATGAAGGTGGATCTGGTGGTAGTATAGCTGCACAGACATTCACTTTCCGGGAATTAGCTGCTGCTACAAAGAACTTTAGGGCTGATTGTCTTCTTGGTGAAGGAGGCTTTGGCAAAGTGTTTAAAGGGTACTTAGAAAGTACTAATCAGGTTCGTTGATCTCTAGGCTAGGTTACCCTTTTGCATAAAAAGTTAATTAAGTTTTTGTATATGATTGTCGTTGTGATATGAAACATTACATTGTGGAAACCGTATTTATACAGGTTGTAGCTATCAAGCAACTGAATCGTGATGGCTTACAAGGAAACCGAGAATTTCTTGTGGAAGTGTTGATGTTGAGTTTGCTTCATCACACAAACTTGGTGAACTTGATCGGTTATTGTGCCGACGGTGATCAAAGACTTTTGGTTTACGAGTTTATGCCATTGGGATCCTTAGACGACCATCTACACGGTATGTGTCCTCTGTTTTAAGTCATTTTCGAGGTTTTTAACAAAAAAAATCAAGAAAGTAGATGACAAAAAGTCTAAAATACCCTTTTGTTGGCATGCAGACCTTCCACTGGATAAAAATCCCCTTGACTGGAATACAAGAATGAAAATAGCTGCGGGAGCTGCAAAAGGGTTGGAGTATCTACATGACAAAGCAAGCCCTCCTGTAATTTATAGAGATTTAAAATGTTCAAACATTTTGCTTGATGAAGGATACTTTCCCAAGCTATCGGATTTCGGGTTGGCAAAACTGGGACCCGTGGGTGATAACACACATGTATCTACTCGAGTCATGGGAACGTATGGTTATTGTGCTCCAGAATACGCAATGACCGGTCAGCTCACACCGAAATCCGATGTTTACAGCTTCGGTGTCGTTCTTCTGGAAATTATAACAGGAAGAAAAGCTATAGATGATTTAAAGCCAGCTGCTGAGCAGAATCTTGTTGCTTGGGTAAGAAGGAACTTATTTTGCATGTTTGACATCTTTTTTATGTAATGACATTGATGCCCTTCAACTTTTGTTATTGTATCACTGCAGGCACGGCCCTTGTTTAAAGACCGTAGGAAGTTCTCACAGATGGCGGACCCTTTACTTCAAGGGCAGTATCCAGCTAGAGGCTTATATCAAGCACTTGCAGTTGCTGCAATGTGTGTTCAAGAACAGCCGAGCATGCGTCCTCGTATGGCAGACGTCGTTACAGCCTTGAATTATCTTGCTATGCAGAAGCATGAACCCGAGAACCATAGGACGCGATCAGGTGAATCGACCCCAAGAACACGAAGGGAATAGAATCGAGGCGAATAATTTAATTAATGCGCAGTGGTCAGTTGGAAGAAAAAAAAAAGGTGTGATCAAGTTTTAGAAAAACTGAAATAATCAGGAGATTTTGATCCTTTTTGGCAAGCAACTAGAAGAAGAAGAAGAAGTTAAGGTATTTTTTTTTTACGGTTTTACCCCTCCTTGTGTATATTTACTCAGCTGGGAATGGAAGGACATTATGCGGTCTTACAGATAGTGAAGAAGATGGATTTGGTATTTTTTAGGTTGTTTATAAATCATAGTACATGTTTGTGATATCTCAGATATTATTCATGTTTTTCAGGAATGCAAATGATTCATGCATCGAAAAAATGCACAGATTGTGTACCGAAAAATGGTCTTACATCACACATTTTTCATTTGTAAAAGCAACCTTGAGTCGAACAATGTTGTTTTCGGTGGGTTTTATGTGCAATGTAGCATATTAAGTAGCAGAGTTAATGTTTTAATTTGATTGTCAAAATGATTTTAGAAAAAACCTTTATTTTATAATTAGTGCAATGTTGTTTTTATTCTTTCATTTTTTAATAAATAATGATATTTGTTGGAAAAATACGATAAATACTATATTGAAAATAAAAACGCCACACATAAAATGGAACAAATGATTTTGACAACTGTATTAGTTATTTTGGAACGACGGAGTAGATAAATTAGATGAATCGAGAAGAATGGAATATCGAAATATAGGTCTTTATGATTAAACCCTAACCACAAGAGGGTCCGCATTCTTATGTCCCATGAGATGGGTGAAAATATTAATCATGTAACCTAGTGGCGCAGAAATCATGAGCTTGCTATTATACCAATGAGTAGAGATATTAATCAAAAGTAACCATAGTAAATTTGAGTTATGAAACTTACTATTATACCAAACAACTGAATGAAGTTTTTCATTTACGGGATTCGAACCTTTAAATTTCAGGTCCAGGTCCAGTAGCCCTTTTTAGACATTCGTGCCCTTTACATCCTGGGGACTAAAAAAAAAGTTCCTTCAAAAATGGATTCAGAAGGACTCTAGATCATGACCTAGTTAGCCTGCTTCCGATTACACCTCTCTTAACCGTTCGGACACAACTCCATTTGCCCAATTGTAAAAATTTAGACTCCAAACGATTGTACTCGTATCTTTACTTTAAAAAAAATAAAAATAAAAAAGTCTGAGTAACGTGTACTATTGTCTAATACAGTACCAATAAAGAAATAAAGTAATGCAGTGTATGAAAATGCCGTGCAGACTGCAGGGGCAAAGTAGGGATAATGTCTATGTTAGTTCCGTGGGAGGATCATTTACGTAAGCATACATAATACCTATGCGTAGGTTCATTTTCTATTAGATATATGTCAACTCTCTTGACATCAGTCTTACATCATCAACTTTTATGAAATATTCTTACCGCACTCTCCTTACGTGCAGCGTTTCGTGGAATGTGTGTCGTATGCATACAAAAAGACAAAAAGACAAATACGAATTTTGTCTTTTTCGCACATGTGACACACATCCGACAAGAGGTGCACGTAAGGACTCATCGGATAAGAATTTTCTACTTTTATGGGTGTCTATCTAAAAAGTAGGAATTAAATAAAAATGATTTATTTTTATTTGCACCAAACGAATCTACCAATGCATCACACCGATTTCACAAAATCGATCATGTGAAAATCGATCATAGAAAATTCGGTTGTTTGCTCTAGAACTTTTACAAGACCGAATCTGTAAAATCGGTGTGGTACATATAATACCCTCTTCTTAAGTGCATCATCTCAAATATACCGTGACACCTAACCAGGGTAAAAGTTCAGGTTTATAGAGGTCGAAAATGAACATTCTAACTTGACGAATATTAAGGAGGAGAGAAATGTTCATCTTTTCTAGGTCCCATTCAAATCATAAAAAATAAAAAAATTACAATGATTTTCTTACAAGATTTTTTATTTCTTGTCCCAGAATTGTACATTGCATAAAGGAAAAAAGGAGTGTAATAAGAAACTTTAAACAATTATCTTACAAAATTGGCTAGGACTAAAGACCCTCCAATATCTTTTTCATCTCTATTACACATTTCTCTCCTTCTGCTATATATATATATATCTTTGCATCTATGTAAAGAACAACCAATGATATAGAAAAGAAGATACAAACATACAAAACCAGATTTACGTCTTTCCCCGTGTCCCCATCCCCGTGTTCTTGAAGATATTCTGATGATACGCGGTGGTGCCCAGAAGATCTGGAATCTAGGTATTATTCCGGGCCTTTCATTGGAATCGAAAAAGATATTGCAATGTAGCATTTGATAGAAAGCTATTACACTGAGTTTTCTTTTAAGTGATGGCCATTAGTCTCTTTTTGTTCACTACTTGCATTCTGCAACTCTTTTACAGGGTTTTCGTCGTTTGGTACCGCAACAGCAGTTGGAATTCCCTGCATCACATAGAGAGCAACCAAAAGGAAAAAAAGAAAACTTGAGAGTAGTTTGCATATCAAGCTATATGTACAAAAGGGATAACGTCTGACCCGATCGTTGGATCTGTTAAGTGTCCTAAAAGTGTAATAGAAAAATGAAGTTATGGGTGAAAATTGTCATTGTGTAAAAAGATAAGGGCTAGCTCAAGATCGATAACAAAACATAGGGGACCGAAAGGCAACAAAAACAAACTGACCTTGTTTCTATCACGCCAACCGAGTCCAAATGGCCTGGACAGCAAACCGGTTTTTTTAACAGGCGTTTCCTGGGAAGAATCTTGATGCATAGACCTAAGGAGGTATATTCGAATCAAAACCATATTATTTCTTCAAGCAATACTGAAAAAGACGGCTCGTTTTTTAAGATAATCAAATACCTAGGAGAAGCCAGTGTTTTATTTTGTCCAGACTGATACTGCAGAGTAGCCTCTAACATGGTTTCAGCCATTACTACCTTCTTTTCCATCTCGGCTAGAGCAATTTTAGCTTCCTCATACTTTTCCTGTCCAATATGCTAACAAGATTATATCCTATTTCATGTACATTTGGGGCAGCTGGCCCGCTAACAAACAAAGAACGAAGGTTTTAAAGATCGAGTAAAAAGCTACAAGATCGAGTAAAACCTGAAGAACTTGAGAAGCATATTTCTGTGCGGATGCATCTTGCTCTGCAAACCTACGAGCATCTTCTGTTACCTTCTGCTCTTGCTCTACCCTGATCAAAACCTAGAAGAAGAAAAAAAAAAATTAATCTTGATTATTAAGTGGGAAAAAGTAGAACGAAGAATTAGAAGGGAATTATATATGGAGAATGAACGGCTTACCTGGAGCATTGCGTTTTCTTGTTCTTGTTTGTCAGCCAGAGCACGGCGAAGTTCAACAACCTCTTGTTGTAATTGCTCAACCTGAAGTCATAACAAAATGCTTATCATGCACCCTTGTGGCGCAGGAGAGGAAGGGGGGGGGAGAATTAGTATGAAGCTATCAGACAGAAATTCGATATTTCTTCTTTAAAAGGCAAACAGACAATTCAGACATGACAGAGAAAGATGTGGTAAAGAGACCGATAAAACAAAACGAGTTTCAAAGTCTGCAAATATTATTATGAGAGACACACAGACACGTGTCTATAGAAGGCTTTTGTATACCTTTGCACTCAACTGCCGCCGATTATCGTGCTTTACCATCTCCATGAGTGCCGTTTCCAGCTCCTCGGATCTGAAAATTAGAAAAATTTAACAATTTGTTGTCTTTGATATTTAAGCCTCTCAAGGACATAGTAAAAAAAAAAAGCATGTGGACAACTTAAATGAATCAGCTGCTAGAATCAAGTACAGCTAACAAGGGAAATAAAGATGGATGACAAAATAATAATAAACATTGTTAACAACAGAAACTCTTGTAGAAAATCCTATCTACGTGTACCTGAGTTCAGCAGATCGTTTCTCCTCCAGCAACTTGCACAATTCAACCTTCAACCACTTAACCTGCAAAACACCTTGTTTCTGAGGGAGAGAAGTTTCTACTTGTAGACAAAATAGAGATGCACGAGCACATGAACCAGTTTACCATGCAACGATAAAAGAAAACGGGGATAAAGACACATTTGGTTCCTTTAGTTTCACGATTTTTGCACTTCAATCCTCAATGTTCTTCTATCTTGGCACTTTTTATTCCTCACATATGCAATTTTTTACATTTTCAGTCTTTTTTGCCATGTGACAAGTTCATTTTGATTGGAGCATGACGTAGCTCTGATGCTGGTTGTTTGACACGTGGCACAAAATGTTAAAAAAAAAGAATGAATACATGAGGGACAAAAGGGTCAAGATGAAACATTGGGGATAGAAGTGCAAATATCGTGAAACAGAAGGGACCAAAAACGTAGTCTTACCAAGTTACATCCGTGACACAACACGTGACTTCTAATCAACAACATCTTCCTTGATCTCTAAAATATAGGAATAGAAAAGCACAAGCTACCTGGTCTTGAAGATCCGGAACCGAATCAACCTCCACATTCTCTGTCAAGCTTATATATAACTCATCCCCATTAGCAGATGCATCATCCACACCAAATGTGTCACCATTTGGATGCACATGAGCTCCATGTTTGACGATGGACTCCGGATCCTTCGAAAAATTATATAGCTTGGATGCTAAACCCTTAGAATTCTTCAAAGCCTCGTATCCCTTTGCCCTTTCTTCAATCGCAGCCTTTACAGCTGGCCGGTGTTTATTTCTCAGGTCTTGTAATCTAAGCTCGGTGACGTTTTGGTAACCCATGCATGCTGTCAAGACTAATTGACTACTATCAAATGTCGAGCCAGCCAGTGACTGCAAGAGCGTGACGGCGTCCCCTGCATCTTTTGTTGTACCCAATGCAGGACCTAAAGCCATTTCCACAAAAGTAAGTTTCCATCAGTAATAAAGTACTCATCTTTTCAAGGGCAACAACAAAAACAATATTTCGAAATAGAAATGGAATGTTTGGATTAACAAGATTTCTTGAGGAATGTCAAATATATAAATTCTTTGAGACTGTACCATATAAGTCCAATAAAGCAAGAGCCGTGCGAAACAGCATAACACGATTTCCCTCTAAGAGAAGCACATCCCAAACTCTGAGGACTGGAGAAACAGAGAACATGCAACAAATCCTGATTCATATTGAGAACATTCCAAAAAAGAAAACAATATTCTGGGAAATTTGCACAGATTCAGCGATTGTAATCTAGGTTGCATGTGTATGGATACGCTGGTCTAAGATTTTTGAGAAATATAGGATACGGGTGCAGAGCGCATGTGTAAACATTTAACATATAGGGACCAAACAGTACATGATAAAACTATAAGAACCAAATAACAAATATTAAACACATTTTTAAAGGGTTTCTTCATTTATGGTAGTTTTACATCATTTTGGACAGCTTTTCATTCATTATACATGTATCCTAAGTATCATGTGCGTATCTGTTTCGGATACGGGATACGCTATCAGACAGAAGTATTCAAGCATCAGAAAGAAGTATTCAAGCATCTTAGTAGGCAATAAGCATCAAAGACTAAAGTAAGTCCTAAAGATGACATCAGAAAAGACAGAAGGGGAGCCCTGACCAAAGCATACTGAAACAATGGCATGATAAAAGAAAGAAGCTGACCACTTTCCCATGGAAGCATATTCACGAATATCGAAAGGAACCAAGGTCCTGTGACCCATGCCACCTGAACTCCAAGGTAATCGAGATGGTTTACTGCAACAACAACAGGTGCAACAAGGAATTTGGTATCATGATTAACAACATCAGAGAAAATATCTATAGGCATAAACCAAGAAATGAATAAATGGAAGAAGATGATCGAGTCAAAGTAGCCATACCCAACTTGGGAAATCTTTCCCTCACTAGCTCATCTAGAACAAGTTGGTCAACCTGGCAGATCATTGAATTGAACATGTAATACTGATCTATTCACATTTGTCAGTATGAATATCAACAGCTAGTTCAACAGGGGGGGGGGGGGGGGGGGGGGGGGGGGAACCATCACATTTAAGTAATAGATAAGAATATGACAACATGATTAACTATTTCAAACATTGGCAATGTAAACCAAGTGAGGGAGCAATTGAAACGACTTAAACGATTCTTACTTGAGACTCTATCATTTCTTCAGTGTAATAGCCATCAAAATAATCATCAAGAATACCCAATAAGGTCCTGAAATATCCACATTTCCAACACATGAAGTGTAGTAATGTTTTTTTATCAAAAAGGTAGAGACATAAGAAGAAGTGTTTATTTTGAATAAACCAACAAAGAAGCAGAATTGATCATGCAGAAAGATAGATTTCAACCACGTTTCAAACTTACCAAAACGCATTCTCTTCAGGCATCAAGAGCAATAGAAGACCTGCGAAGAAATTCATAGCCTGCACAAATTAGAGAGAAACGTTAATGCAACTGAATGAGGTCCATGTTTCATTTATAAAAACAAAAAACAAAACGAAGGCATTTCAAACAGAACTACAAATCAGAAGTAAATGAGACAATGAAAAAAAAATCACATCGGAAGACTGTGCATAAAGAAAACATTACGGGAAGCTTTCTGAAATCGCAAGAAGGATTCTGAAGGGACCAGATGATGATATTTAGTTTGTAGAAGTAATTTCAAAGATGAACTTTACTATTTCAACAAGTTGCTATCCCGTACAACTGTTTGTGTGTATGTTTTTTTATCTGGTATAAATTGTCCACGGATATCTAAAATGGAAAACCCTTTCATAAAAGAGCAGCCTTGTCTGAAATCATCTTTATCCACAAGTTAAAAAAAATAATGAAAAATAAAAACTTTATCCTCAAAATTCGGTCAAAAGTCGGGATCCATATACAGTAATACAAGCCCTGTCTGCAATTGATGCATCAAATTATTCAACATCCCAACAAATTAGATGGTAGTTGGTACTGAGAGTATATTAGACATCCATTAATTGTGGAGTCCGTAGCTCAAAAAAATGTGCAACAAAGAAAACAGCCATCAGCACTAAAGAGTGGGGACCTGACAATAACCAACAGAGGGGTTATGTCGAGCATAAGCCGTAAGTAAGCGCCTTAGAGCATTTCTTCCATCATCGTCCAATGCAGGATGGCCTGGAAATGTCCTAGGTAAGTCCTGTGGTACATCATAATTACACAAGTCAGAAATAGTTAAGATAATAAAATGGAAAATGTTCCAGTGGTATAACATTGATTGACCTTTTCAATTTGTCCCCTCCATTTCTCGGGTACAGACACAATTTCTAGACTGAGCTCATTAATATTCTCAATTATGTCAAGAACTTTATTCTCTGTGTTATTATCACCAGAGTCCGTATTCATTGCAAGCAAGTCTTCATAGTATCTCTCCACACGACGTGCCTTGACACCAACAAAAGCTTGCCAAAGCTGTTATTGAAATCGTAGTACAAGATTACTAATAACAGGAAGCTTGAAACACTGTAAAAACATAAAAAGGATGAAACTTTACTTCTCCTCTTAGAGCCATTGGCACTCCCCCTTGAACAAGAATACCCAACTCTTCTTTCCACAGATGAAATGATTCTGGTGGAGCCTCAACACCATTAGCAGCTGCAACCGAACTGTTGACATCGTCTACTAAGGGAATAACTTGAGCAGCGTCGGATTCGGATCTCTCCAAATCGTAAAACTCTTCTTCAGAATCCTCTTCAGATTGTCCTTTCGCGGGTTGAGCTTCTTCAGCAGCAGGGGCATGGCTTTTTAAGACTCCAACATCATGTTGATTCTTCAGAGTAGCAGCTTTCTTCTTGACACGGAAACTCATCATATCCGCTATTCCATTAAGTGAAGGTCTAATTTCTGTCCATGTCTGGATCCCGTGAGGTTTTTTGTTTTTTTCAGGTGGCAGATCTTCTTCTGTAACATTTTCAGAAAGACTATTCGAATCATGTCTTTCATTAACGTCATCAGAAATCTGAACATCCAAACTCGATATGTCCGTTTTGGTGTCCAACTTAGTTCCCTGGTCATATGCAGATAACGCATCCTCAGGAAATTCAGCAGATTCTGCTTGTCGATGCAGAAAATCTGTCCATCTCTCGGATCTCTCCTCCTCTTCTTCCTACATGCATGTTCAGAAGTCAGAACAAATGAGACAAATGACCAGATTTATAGCTTTAGTGCTTCTTTCTCAACAAATAAAGAAACAAACCAAAAAAATTGTGATTTTTCGAAGCTTGCAACAAATAAAAGAGCTTAAAGGTTAAGGACAATAAAGACAGAACTACATATCCTGTGTACCCATAGCTCCTTTTCTTCCTTTCCACAATTCCAAAAAAAAAAAATTGAAAATGGAGGAATTTCTTTCATGTTCAACAACTTAATGAACCTTGTAAATATTTGCATATTCCCGATATCTTTGCAAATGCTGCGGCCTTACTGCAAATCCATATGCATCCCTGCTAAGACAACATGTCCATCCGTTAGTAAAAGGTGCTTTTTTTTTTTTTTTTTTTTTTTTTTTTTTTTTTGCCGTACATATACCGTGCTAAGCCATTTGAAGTCACAACACCATGGAACCATGCAATGATTCACTGAGATTTTACAGAACAATTGTACAGACAGAAAATTGGCAACTTATGTTTTTATAGGTCAATACAGTCATATGTGTATCATAAGTACCTTTTTCTATAGATCAATACACACCCCACCTGTCAGCACCAGTCACCAGTGATTTCACTAAATCTTGTATCACTATTTATCCAACCAAAGACTAAAACAAAACTATGACGGATATGTTAGCTGCAAGAGTAAAATATTGTACTTATTCTTGCTTGCATTCACTCTAAACTCAAGATGTAATTCTAACTTTCGTCTGATGGAAGACGTAATGATCATAAAATTCAAACGTAGGATTTCTTAGAATATAATTTATTAATTAATGAATATTTCTGATACCTAGTGCATGTTCCTGAATGAATCATCCAATGTACAGACTTCTGATTCAAAAACACAGAAAAGTATAGCTTCAAGTAGTGGGATCACACTAAGAAAACCGAGATTACAGATGCAATCAAAATGCTATCAGCAAATAAACATATTAATTTGCTTAACCACCATTGTTTTGCTTTTTCGTGTTAATAAAAATACAAATGGATGAATCAATCACATAGTCAAAGAGATACGAGAATAAATCAACACTGCATGATCAAACACGGAACTTTTCAAAAGATATAACAATGTGCCCTACTGATTAAGATAAAAAAATTACCAACAAAATGAGTAAATTTACCTACCCAATCTGAAATGCTTTAGATTTTTTATATGAACTAGGATTGCTATCTCAAAATCAAAAACAAGAAAATTAGTGGAGATTTGGCATAAGAATCTGTATCAGTCACGGTCAGATTGAGGTCACAAAATTACTCGAGCAATCTGAACTGGATGAAAAGTTTGTTAATTATAAGCAAAATTTAACAATTACCATGTTCCTTCTATGAATCAGTTGAGAGTGACAATAACCCAATCGAGAAAATCAATAAGGATCAGTCACTAATCTGATGTATCAATCCAGGTGCGAAATTGTAACATGAGATGAAAAAACCCAAACCAAAAAGCGAAAAACAGTATGAAAAAATCATGGGGCACCTAAATATAGAAAACAGAAAACGGAAAATAATATACCTCTTGTGATCGAACGAGATAAGCGGAGGATTCAACACTGCAACTCCTGCCTTGGACTTCATTTCCTAAAAGAACCCGACCTGAAAATCTTCAAACAAAAACAAACACCTCTCTCTCAACAGGGTCTTCAAAATTCACAAAAACCCACTAACAGAAACACAAATACTACTTGATCCCCACTGTTCTGCCTCGAATTCTGACCAGAATATTCAATAGCTAAATCAATCATAAAGAAAAATGATTTCCCCACTGTTCTTCCTCGAATTCTGACCAGAATATTCAATAGCTAAATCAATCATAAAGAAAAATGATTTTGGATAAAATTGGCTTAAATCTACAGTGACTGTCGGTCTGTGTGCAAGTAGATGTGGACTAGTATAGTAACAAAGGGTGATGGCGTTATCGGGCACATGGAGAATGCGGGTTTAACGTTTACATAATGTACACGTGAATGAGGTGAGGTGAAGAAGTGATTGAGTATTTGAGTGAATGTATTTCTGTTTCTGGGTGTTCAATACTTCAATTCCGGTTTCTCACCAACAACAAAAAAAAAAAAAAAAAAAAAAAAAAAAAAACCCTTCAATTCCGTATATTCAGATCAGAAGAAACTCTACACCTATACCAAAAGGTTTGAGAGAATTGAAAATGGAGTAAAACGGCTATCTCCCCTCTCAAGTGGCGAACCAGTTTGATTTTGCTTTGTTTTTTTCGTGACCATTTTTTTTTATTTTTATTTTTTTGGAGTGGATTTCGTGACCAATTTGATTTGACTTTTACTCAAACAGTTTGATTCGGTATGACTCGAGAATAAAATAGACTCAACTCTAATAATATTTGAATACTAAACGAGTATCAATTTTACACATTTAATTTATGTCTCATATCTTTGTGCAGATCCATTTGGAAGCTTATCACACGAGCTAAAGCGGTCATTAGGGATTGATATCGCTTTCTCAAAGGGTCTTTTATCTCATATGACTTATTACGGATAACGCTATTGTGTCTTTTGAAACTTTCTACTGATGTTGTGATACATGTTTTCGTGAATTGGATTTGGTTAAGGCTTTTATTAGAGTGGAGTGGTTGTATCTGGAATATGTCATGCAACATATGAAATTTCCCCAAGTTATGTATCTCTTTTGTCCGTTATTGTGTTCTTTTAATTATTAATGGAAAGTCTTCCTTGTCTTTAAGGCCTTCTAGGGGTATTGGCCAAAGAGATTCTATGTCCCCCTTTCTCTTTAATATCTGGATGGAGGGGTTGTCCGTTTTGATTGATCATAAAGTTAACTATGATAATTCTCTCAAAGGGGTTTTATTCGGTAGGGGATCTTTCTCTTCCAGCCATCTCCTCTTTGCATATAACGACTTAGCTTTTTGGAGGCTACTTTTTCGTATGCTAGCTTCTTTAGGCAGCGGATAAATCTCAATAAGCCACCACTTTATTTTAGCAAGTAAGTTTCGAAAAAAACTAAGCATTACATTTCATCCATATTAGACATAACTTTGGGGATGGAAGTGGAAAATATTTGGGCCTCCTTTTCATGATCGGATAATCCGAGAAAGATATTTCTGTGTTTGTCAACCTGATTGAGGCCATGATTAGGCGTTTCTTTTGGGGTGGAACAAGCGACATGAAGAATGTGCACTCACTGATGCAACTAGCTAGGACACATGCTGCCTTTCGAAGCATCATAGGGGGTCTTGGTTTTCATGATATTCATTGTTTTAAAATCTATCCATCTTGGCAAAGCAAGCTTGGGGAGTGCTCCAAAACCCGTCCTCTTTGGTGGCCGATGTTATTTGGCATAAATATTTTCAGAATTCTTCCATTTTAAAGGGTACTACAGGATCCCGCCCTCCATTTCTTTGACAAAGTGTGAAGACCGGGAGAGACTTACTGGTTCATGCGTCAAGTGAAAAGTGGATAATATGAGCAATATACGCAAAAACATCATCTATTCTTCATCATGCGTCAAGTGAAAAGTGGATAAAATCTGCAGTATCATCTATTCTGCATCTTTTAATTTTTCTCAACTTTTCAAAAACATGATTTCTTGATACCAACAGACGAGAGGTCCTCTAAGGAGTCCGACATTCTTTGATGTAGCAATAAAGAGTATCCCTCATACACCACCCTAAAAAATTCCTATATAAGCGCGTAAACATTGGTGTGGTATATAGCCCTCTGTACGCCCACAGACGGAGCCAAGTGAGGGTTAAGCTCACTCGACGAAAAATTACTACACAAAAAAGCTATATAACCTAATTTAAGTTATCAAAAACATTTATCTAAGTCTACCCAATTATCAGAAGATAGTCCACAAATCCATATGAACTTCAATTCCTGACAACCTAGCGTAACTTTTAATAATATTGTTAATTTTGTGGGAAAATATCTCACATCGGCAATATGAGCAATATGATGTTGAGGTGCCGATTATAGTTGAATATATATAATACGCTTTAGCTTTTTATTTTAAGATGTATCATTAAGATATATCATTTTAGATAAACTCTATTGCCCGACCCCAATGTACAGGCTATTGTTATTTGGGCTTCAACAATGTTTTTTTTTGTAATCTCCACTATGGCGATATTTGTTCTCTTTTGCCCGTGGATGTAGGTCAGTTGACCGAATCACATTAAATTTGGTGTTTTGTTTCTGTACCCATGTTAGTTATTTTGTGTTATCGCGCTAAAGGGCTACGCTCAGGTTCATTTATTCTTCAAAAACTGATATCAGAGCTGAGGGTTTTTCGAGCTTTAAAAATTAGCCAATATGAGAGTAACTAAGTATTATTTTTTGAGTTCGACAGGTGAGTCAACTTTGGGTGTGAAAATTTAAGGTGGAGGTTTCGATGTTGTCTTTCTCGGGAGACAATTATCAAAAGACAAGTTTCTGTTCAGTGATCATCACCAGTGAGAGTCTCGTGTGACGTTAATGATTTTGAAGTTTCGTTTGGAATTGATGATTTGAAAACATTGTTTGAGTTTCTCAAAAAAAAAAAAAAAATATTGTTTGATGATTTTGGAGCTTATCGAGAAAGAGTAATACTATTATTTTTGAATGTGAGAAATTGTCCAGGACATTGTTCCAATATGAAGATTTGCTAGTTTATGGGAAAATATTCCACATCGGCAATTTGAAGTTGAGGTGCTGACTTTAGTTGAATATATAACGGCGGCTTCTATCGGCACCCTTTATTTTATTATTTTTCATTTATTTTTCTACACCACCAAATCACTAACGGCACCACATTCATTTAATAACTTTAAAAAAATCTACACTTTAGTCCTCAGCTATTAAAAATTATAAAATAACACTTTTTAATCACCATTAACTTTTAATATAATAACTAACATCACCTGCCTATCTTCTTTCTTCCTTTTTTTTTTTTTTCATTTGAACCAAACACAAAAAGAAAAGGTTGTCCGGAGAAGAGAAGTTGGCCGGAGAACTTGAATCAAAACAAAACATTTTATTAAAACCAAAACAAGCAAATAAATCAAGATAAACAGCTTCAAATTTGAAAACAAATGCTTAAAGCGGTGGGTTTAATCTAAAAGAGTTCGCCGGAGGAAAAAGGCGGTGGCTTTCAAATTTTTTCCATTGGAGAAGAAACCGTTCCTGCATTTGCGATGAAGATGAATTGTAACGTCACCAGGACTGACATTGATTTGGTGCTACAACGTCAGGACAACTGACATTTTAAGCAATCTGAAAACTCAGGCAAACGTTGGAACGGCGATAGGCCTGACGTTGTAATAGCAAGACAACGCCTAGTGTGGGTGACGTTTGCGTACGTCGCTTACTCCGATGTTGTTATACATTTGGAACGTCATTTTGGCTGACGTAAAAATTTGCTCTGACGTTGTTTACACGTTTGTAACGTCGACGGTTCCGGCGTTTATGTTTACATAAAACGTCTCTTTTGCCGACGTTTCTAGTATCAGAAACGGGATGATCGAAAATGCCGGAAAAACACCGGAAAACCCCTCTCTTTTATTGGAAAACGCATAAAACATGATTTTTCTCCACAAATCATGCTTTTACATGTTCTTAATGTTGTAATAGGATAACCCATTGACCTATTTCAAGTATTGAAATAAAAATCAAGATTTTTTTATGAAGCTTTTGATGTGATGAAGATGAAGGTGTGTATAAAATAGATGTATTTTGGGATGATGAAGGAGATGAAGATTTGTAGAAAATATATGAATGTGTGTAGAAAAACTATGAATGGTGTGTAGAAAAAGATGAAGAAAAGGGTTTGTGATTTTATTTTTTTCGGGTAAGAAGAAATGAATTTGATGATGAAGATGAAGAAAGTTGTAGTATTTGGGTTAATGTTGATGATTTGGATGAAGACTAAATTTATGGATTGTTATGGTGATGAATAAGAAGGTTGTGTGTGGTGTTTATTAATAGAATTTTTGTTGAAGATGAAGATGAAGATGAAAGAAGGATGATGATGAAGATGAAGAAGGATGATGAAGATGAGTATTTTAGATTAACATTAAGATTTATGGAAGATATGTATTATTGGTTAATGTTAAGATTATATTATTAATGAAGAACTAAAATATTCTATTAATTTAATAAATGACTTGATTGTAACTTTATAAAATTGTGGTATATGAAGTAATGTTTTTATTTTTTTGGTGGTACCTAAAGTAGAAAAATAATAAAAATATTCAATGTGGTGTCAAAAGAGATTTTTAGGGTGCCAAGCGTACTCGTGGTGCCGTGAGCAGTTTCGTGGTATCGATAGAAGCCGCTTATATAATAGGCTTTAGCATTTTATTTTAAGATGTACCATTAAGATGCATCACTTTTAGATAAACTCTATTGTCCCAATCTAATGTTTGAGCTATTGTTATTTTCCCTTAAAAGATTTATTTTTTGTATTCTCCATTATGGTGATATCTATTCCTTTTATCCGTAAATGTAGGTCAGCTGACCGAACACGTTAAATTTAGTATTTTGCCTTTTTAATTCTGTTAGTTATTTTGTATTATCGTCTTCAAGAGTTATTGTTCGGATTTGTCCTAACAAAAATTTCTATAGTTTTTTTTTTCGGAAACTATAATGCTCTGTTTGGTTTCGGGTGAGGATGGGTTGAATGAATTGAGAAGAGAGAAAGTGAAATAAAATAAAGTACAATAGTGATTATAAAGTTGAAATATTGTATTAAAATTTGTGTAGATTGAGAGAGAAATTTTAATGAATTATTATATTGATAATATAATGGTTGAATAGTGTAGTGAGTGAATAAAATTAATTGATTAATATCATTTTATTTGTTGATAGTGAAATGATTGGTAGAGAAATTATGATAAAATAATAGAATTATTATTTTTTTCCCCGGAAACGAAAGCATTTATTAACAAAAGCAAGTTTACAGCACGGTCAGCCCACACTACAACACGGCCAAAAGCCGCACTACAATGCGGCCTAGCCGCACTACAACGATACAATACAAACTAGGTCAAATAATAGATTGGGTCGAGGGTGCTGAACCGAAGAAATTTTTTTCCGAAAAGACGTTCAGACACATGGATCCTCTAGGTAATCTATTATTCGACCAACAACAAACACAGAACTAAAACTAAACACTCAAAACGAAAGAAAAACAACTAAACACACTAAGAAAAACAAAGACTTTCTTCCATAACATCACCGCCGGAAGAACCGCCACGCCACCCACGCACCGCTGCAAGCCACTACCCAATCAGAAAGAGCCCGCAAGCCTGACTTTCCTTCCCAACCGGAAAAGTAACTGACGGAAGGAAATCGCGGACGAAACGGACATGGCAACCCAACCGCCGGTGATATCGAGTGGCCCGACTATCCTCTCCGGATCCAAACAAGACAGCCGCAGATCTAACCACCTCCGTCACAAACAAGCCAAGATTGTGGAGAAAAGATAGTAGGGGTTAAGCTTCTTGAAGGGTTGAAGAAAAAACCGTGGCACAGCCCCAAAATCGGAAGAAGAGAAACTTAGATAAATAACAGCAAAAGAGTTAACCGCCAATCGCTAGTCGCCGGAGAAAGAAAGCCAAACGCCAATCGCCGGAAACCATGGAGATCAGCGGCGGATTAAAGAGAAGGGAAGAGCAAGGAAAGACTTAGACCTATATTTACAGGACGAAAAGAGAGAAGGTAAGGGGAAGCCACCTCCGGCAGGGTGCCGGAGGGGCGGAGGCTACAAAAGGGGTGGGTTGCTGTCTGAGTTTTAGAGCGAGAGAGAAGATGAGCGAGAGAGAAATTTTTTACCACCAATAAAATAATAGAATTAATAAAATAAAGATAGATTAGATAGTGGAATGAATAAAATATTGAGTTGGATCTAAATCGATCCGACTCCGCTCGGAACCGGACATAACCTAAAGTTGTGTAATCCCCAATAACAAACCACAAACTTTTTTCATCCAAATTATCATCTATATTTATTTCTTTATTGCACCATAAACAACATTCATCTTCATCTCCATCTTCAACATCTTCGAATCTTCATCTTCATCGGCACCATTATAAATTGCTTTTTGGCACCACCATATTATTTGTATTATTTTTTTTTTACTTCAAGTACAACCAAAAAAATTAATCCTTATACCACAAATTTTAAAAAATACAATTTAATCCTTTGATTATTTAAATTAAATATTATAATCCAAAATTATTAACTTATATCAATAACAAACGGTTCCATTAAAATTAACTTATAAAGATCATTGTTATTGTATGTTGTGTGGATATCACCCAATGAAAATGTGAAAGCGATCTAGACATATTCAAAATAATCCAAAAGTAAGTCAAGAGTAATCCACACAACATACAATAACAAATGGAACCGTTTTTAAGATGTCCGTTTTTAAGTTTGTGGGATTACATTTTATGTATCTCCAACTCGAAGTTATTCTCACTAAGGAAGTCATTCAACCCACTTAAACGAGCTTGTTGATAGGGCACGGCGGAAGATGTCCAAGATCGAAATATTTTGCCAATCACAAACATAATAAAAAAAGGTGCGGTGTGGGTAAAAAACAACTAAAAATATTTACATATCTTATAATAAGCTAATTTTGCTAGTGTCGTATCAAAAGTGGGATTCCTCATATCAAGATTTTGATTCATCGTCTTCACTTTCGGAATCGGAAAAAGTCTTATCATATGAAGTGTCATAGCCGATGTATGTTGCTGTGAAGGATATCACACTAACCAAACACGGAGAAAAAGTTGTGTACAATCAAATGTACTTTAAAGACATCACGTTACTTCATTGTGATATGAGCTAAAAATGTAACTTAATTAATAATCACATACCAGACTTGTTTGGAAACCGGGCATCATAACTTTGAAGAAACGATCTGATATGATCCACGATGATATTCTGGACCCGTTAGCTCCTATGAAGACCGTGGACCCGCTTGTGATTCGAGATGGGCCTATGACAAGGCTCCAAAGGAAGAAGGTCAGAGAGGCCTTAAATACTTTGGTCTTGGAAGCTCAGTTGGATCAAGAACAGGCCGAGAAGACCGAAGATCAGCCACTAAGTGCACCATTTATGCTATTGGACTTGATGAAGACACTATTGGGTTTGGATGAATTATTCAGAAGACCTTTATTTACTGTTGGGTATTAATAAGGCCCGTGGCGCCATTATTATTATTATTGGACCAATTTCTATATTATTTTCACTAGTCTTTACTTAATAATTGCATTGTGGGCCTAAGTGTCTCAAGGAAACCCACCTAGCTTAGGTTAGGCGCCATTTGTCATGGGAATTTCTCCCACATTGCTTAGCTACACTAGTTACTTGGAGATTGTAGCCCATATAAGGCACCTAGGTGGTTATTTTACAAACAGTTTAATTTTGAGTGAAAATATTATTAAGTCTTGTGACTTGTTTATCACTTGCGAGTGAGGATCTCTTCGTTGTAGAGTTCCACCCCTGTAGAATTTATCGCCGCGAAAGCTCAGCGTTGTGGCGTTCTTGCGTGTTCTTAGATTGGATTATCTAAGATCGTTGTTTCGAGCTCCCCGTTGATTCCTTTAGAAGGTCCTAGGGCAAATCCCGTTCTTGAATCGTAGCATTTGGTCTCACAACGAGGTTGACTAAAGGTAATTAAATATCCCTTCTTTCTGTTTCGGATTTGTTTTCTTTTCCGTTCTTGCACATCATCAACCAAAAAAAAAAATCATTTTTTTCCAGCCTTCGTTCCCGCATCATCATCATACATTAAAAAAAATAAAAAATTCTCATATTTTTTTTTCTTTTCTGCGTGTTCTGCATTAATACAACAGGAAGAAGGAAACTTTGAATTCTTTCCCAGCTTTAATTCGTCTTTTTCATCCTCCAATAAAAACTTAAAAAAAAAAATAAAAAATTGGATCTCTTTTCCTAGCCTTCTTTTCGCACCTGTAGTATATATGTATCACTCCTAGATCTTGCTGCGTCTCAGCTTTGCGATAATAATTATTAGGAGTTTCTGTTAGCAAAGGGCCGTATAAAAAAAAAGGGAACAAAATTCTATCAGGCGGCTGTGCACAAAAACCTTTTGGTTTGACCCAATTTCTTTTATATTAAGTTGTTTTATCCTGATTTGTTTTATTATAATTACCCAAGTTCGGCCTAGTTATAAAAAAAACGGGACTCAGAAAATACGAAGCTGTCAAACCCTGGTGTGAATTTTTTCACAGCTGTAAAAATTCTGTAGTCTAAAAAAAAACGTGGCCTTTTGTTGGACGAGTGTTTCACACCTGTAAAATTCTGCTGTCAACCAATTTCCTTGATTTTTCCTTGTTCCTCCTTTCTTGTTTTTAGTTCTTGCACCTATTGTCTCTTAACACAATTTTCCACACACTTCCATACTTTTTTACCCAATCCCCAAACCTACATCTTAGTTGTCTAGTCTAGATCGTTGGTTTCGATTGTTACACTTTACTCGATTCTCTGATTTGTTTGAAAAAGGGGTTACTTTACAACTTAGAGTGAGCGTGAGTGCAAACACGAGAGTGGTGAGGAAAATATGTCGAGACCGATGGATCAGGATGAAGTTACTAGGTTGATGGATGCTCGGTTTAAACTACAAGGCGAGTCAAACGTGGCATTGATTCGCATGGAAATAGCGAAGTCGTCTCAAGAAATACAAGAGATAGTGGACGAGAAGTTCAGGGAGGAGCTAAATGCCAACAATGCCACACTTTTGGCTCAATTTCGGGCAATGTTAACAGATGGTCCCGAAAGGCAAGCTCAACAACCTTTCCGGGATAATAGAGTTGTTCGAGGAGGTGGAGACGAACGAGGTGGTCGAGGTAATGGGCGTAGGAGAGCTGTAGTACCCCAGGATGAGGAGGATACAGCCGGTTCCGGTGATGATGGTGTTGATGACGCTGACTAGGTTGACAGTAATATGAGGCAAGTTAAGATGAAATTGCCTCCCTTTTCCGGTTCTAGTGATGCGGATGCATATCCTGAATGGGAATCAAAGTTAGACCAAATTTTTACTTGTAACAATTATTCGGATGAGAAGAAGTGCAATCTTGCACAGCTTGAGTTTACGGGGTATGCAATGATTTGGTGGAAACAGTTGAATCTTTTGAGGTGGAAGCATGGGGAACCGTTGGTTCGTACTTGGACTGTACTGAAACGAGAGATGAAGAAGCGTTTTGTACCACTTACTTACTTTCGTGAGCAATATTGTAAGTTACAAACGCTTACCCAAGGGGAGAGGTCCGTAGATGATTTTTATCAAGAGTTGGTTACTCTTCTAGGAAAGGCTTAGATTGAGGAGGATGATGAAGTGACAATGCAACGTTTTTTTGGGTGGTTTGCGTTTAGAGATTGCCAATCCATTAGAATTGAAAGGTTGTGCAACGATGGATGAGATGTTACATGCCGCTTTGACACTTGAGAAGCAACAAAGGCGACAGAAATCAACCTCCATGAGGCCTATCAGATGTAATACTTCTACTTTTCGTTCTTTTCAGCCTAAAGGAGACGGCCCTAAACCCACCCCATCAGCCCCTAGGCAACACACTTTCACCTCCAATGATGTTTCTAAAGTTAAGGGGATTGATAAAGGCAAGGGCGTGGCCACAAAGCCCAAGCCATCACATGACATTAAGTGCTTCTAATGTCATGGAGTGGGTCATATTGCTTCCCAATGTCCCACCAAGCGAAGGATGCTTTTTGTAGGAGAATCTGAGGGTGTACGGATGTATAGGACCGACTCTGATGATGAAGAGGAGGATGATGACTATGAACAACCACCTATGGATGGTGTTGTTATGGTAATTAAGTGGGCTTTAAGTAGTACGGTGAAGGTAGCGGATGACTTGCAAAGGGAGAACATTTTCCACACACGTTGCATGATTAGTGGAAATGTGTGTTCGATGATTATTGATCCTGGGAGTTGTACCAATGTGGTTAGTATGGATATGATCATCCGGTTGTCTATTCCCACTTTTCCCCATCCGCAACCCTATAAGCTTCAGTTGCTCAATGATGTTGGTGAGGTTTGAGTGACCAAACAAGCCTTGGTTGCGTTTAACATTGGTAAACTTGATGACGAGGTTCTTTGCGATATAGTGATCGCGTGTGAGTCACTAACATCAATATTACTAGCTAGAATACTAGGTATATCGTAGTATAGTAATTGTGAGTCAAGGTCGATCTCACAGATACAATGCAACTGTAACTATAAACGATTCTAACCTAATTAAGAAGCAACATAGAGGCGGTCATGGACCAACAATAAACATAAAACAAACTTGGTATTCCTCCCCCTCTTCTCACCGATCTACTAACTTGGATTAGTTAATCGTTACTTTTACTTCCCCACATAATTTCCTTAAATTAATCGAGCGAGCGTTTGATTTAATCATTAGCTACGGGTGCAACTCCTACTCCTATCTACTCCGACAATGGTAGTAGACAATCTATACACAAGCTACCCTCCTTAATTGGTCCGTAATAGCCCACACGCATAAAGAACTAGAATTGCCGATATCGAGCGCTAACTCATACCGCTAACCCGCCTAGACAGCTGTCGACATTGATCAGCACGTTCCTAAGGTCCATTCAAGACTATGTCCAAACTTAGCACTTCACTATTCATATTTCATGCTATTTTACGATTACAATAAGCAGATTGGCCAGATCTAACCTACTGTTAATTAAACCTGTCGATCAACGTAGCTGTAGTGTATCCTAGTTTTAGGTTTTCTAATTATTGCCGCGGTAAACCGGTATAGACCGCCGGTTTACCGGGGTCGGCTTTTCCTATTCGGATCTACATTGCTCACATACGATTAAAATAAGTAAATCATGGGGTCTTTAAACATGCAGATTAACTAAAACACATAAATACGAACAGATCTACCATATTGAAGACAAAAAGGAACGTTCAAAGCTTCATACCTTCAACAATGGTGATCTAGCTCGATCTACTCAAGCTAGAGATGATGGAGAAAGGGAGAAAACCAGAAATAACTCCTCAAAAACTTGGAATAACTTTCAAATTGTATAATGTATAATGAATAGTTGAGTGCTTATTAAAACTTATTCAATAATCTGTTAATGCGGCCTTATATAGATACAATGACCGACTTATGACTCTCTAAAACCCTAACCGACCTAGATAATGCGGCATAATCAATTTCGTGTCCAACAAGTCCCCGGTTTACCGGCCCTAGACCGCGGTAAACCGGGCCGACTTTTCTTCTTTTTCTTCGACGAGAGTTCTTCTTGGACTTTAATCACTTGGCCCAATATACTTCTTTTGGTCCAGATCCATTCTCCAATGCTCGATTCGGTACATCCTATAAAACACGCAAAACGAGACAAAACAAGTACCAAAATCTTGGGAAAATAACATAGATGCATAATTACGATCCTTGAAACACACACATAGCATTTAACACATATTCCACACAATAACGAGCCTATCTATCCTCTCTTGAGCAGAATTCAGGGTGAATAAAGGTATAATTATTGGTACTATTTAGGGTGTTATCAACTACGTACCCCCCACTTAGCTTTTGATCGTCCCGAGCAAAAAGGCGAAACAAAACACAACACTCGATCAATATACAATTTAATTAAAAACAACTATGCCTCAAAATTCAAGATCAAGATCATGCCACTCATATCCATCAATGATGCATTAAACACTATTCATGTCATGAGCCAATGTGTTGTGCAATAACTTTCACAACCGCTTAGTAATGCGAGATAATCTCGCATTATGTCAACCCGTAGTCGAACTAACCAGTCTCGAACATGTTATTTATAAGTCAAATTAGCTGGCAAGGTGGATCGAGAACCGAGTATGTATTACTCTTAGACTCGTATTCATCGGTCTATGCAAAAGTCGTGCGTTTTACGCTCCATCGACTCAGATTTTGCCAATGAGAATATAGATGTATATATTTCAATGCACTTCTCTTTCTTGGCGGGTGAACTCTCATTGATTTATCTATCCTCACGGCCTCACTTATGATAACTACCGAATCCCAAATTCCTTTGCCTTTATAAGCGCTGGTGAAACATGATTCGTGATGAAGCCAGGGTCAACTCTAGTCAAAGCAATATGCTATTGACTACACACTAAGGGAAGTGAGTTATACGTGCTTAAAATGGTGGCTCATAATAGAATATGCGCTTAATACGCCATTACTTCGAAGTGGGCACTTACTCTTATTCATATAAAGTGAAACAAAGATGAAGTCAATTAACTCGAAAAGATAAAAAGATATCATATTTTTTTTCGAAATTCTATCGAAATGAATCAAAGTCTAAATGGTGAATCGTGCATCAAAGAGAATCAAGATAATCACGCAATTCATGGAATATAATGCTAAGAAGCTAAGTGACGTTCCTTACCGCCCACTTAAACGAACATTGTCCTCAATGTGTAATATGAAAAATGAAAATGAAAAGGAACTTAGCTTCGGTTAAGGGTGGAACCAAAAAAAGCATAAATCATGTAAGTAGTCCATGAAGAACCTACGCTAAGTAACTCAAACATACCAAGAAGAATAGTTGTGACAAGAAATCGTATAATAAAATGGCGGCAGTAAAAGAGAAAATAATGAACTCCAAAACAAATTAAGCCGTCAAAATCATTATATTAATAATATTCTGCTACATCAACTAGATAGAAAAGAAAATAAAAATAAAAAAGGAAAATAACAACAATGAAAAGAAAGAAAAATTAATCCTCATCAGAATAACCCTCCTAGTCATCTCTAGGCTCAAAGCCGGGAGGTGGTCCAGAACTGGAGGCAGCAGCTGTAGAAGAAGATGCTCTATAACGAGGGGCAGTCCTATGTGGTGGGGTCGCGGGAGGAACTCCTAGGAAATCTATGATCCTGTCCATCTTGCGATGTAGACTCGCAATCTCCCGCGAGTGCTCCTCTAGCAAGGCTCTCTGAGTCTGCGGTGTTCCGTGGACCGGAGTACGCCCTCTCTCTGCTCTTTCAACCCGTCTTTGCCCTTTTGAAATTGACCGTGAACTAATCATTGGCTCAGGGTCCTCCCATTCATCACTAACGAGAACCTTGACCTTGTTCTCCAAAGCGAACATGTCAATCATCGGTCCGTACGGCAACTGCTCGTGCTCAGATGTGGCAGTAAGCTCGTGAATACGGCTATACATCAGAAGACCAATGTTGTCTGGAGATCCCTGCTCCAGATAGAACATCAACTCTGCCCTCTTCGGTGTGACATACACCGTATGCTTGGTCGGCAGAAGTCGAGCACAGACGAACCTATTAACCACCTTCTTATCCCAGGATAGCTCGTTTTCCAGAAAGATGGTGGGTGCTTCAGCAGGATTGCGCTTCCATTGCACCCCAAAGAATTCAGCTATTATGTTCATCCTCTCAAGATCTTCAATGTTGCTCGAGGATGTGTACTCATCCGGGCCCACCGGTGGATTTTGAACCCTATAATACTCGTTGATCCGCTCGATCGAAAAGTCAACTTTAACACCACGGACCATCGCAAATGTGTCTCCGGGGTTGTGCGAAACATAAGCGTAAAATTTCCTTACCATCGTGGCGTTGAATCGTGTAGGTGCCTCGCCATGTCCAATATGTCTTGTTCTTGCAAGGCTCGTGGCAAGATATCTCCGCAATCATCCAATTCCACGCCCCATTCTCGAGCAACAGGTCTTGCATTCCAATGCCCTCGGAACGACTCGTAGATAGCTAATGAATGGAATTGCTCAACCCCGTCTATCAAAGGGTTAGCATCTCCGTAGATACTCTGATAACCACTGGGACGAAGGACATATCGGCTACGCTTTGGACCCATCCTGAATGACAACAAGATCGATGCCGATGCCGATTTCGGAAAATAGTGACCCTCGGTAAACCGGGGGTAGGTCGGGTTTAACGGCTTGATTTTTCCGGATTTCTTTCTGGGACTGTGCTTCGTCAATGGAAGAAGAAGAACTGCAACACCTCACTAGCACAACAGCACTAGACAACAACATGGTGAAGAAAATGGTTTTGTTTGTGTTTTGGTTGGTGAAAATGGAAGAAAGGTTTGGTTTTGGTGGAGGTTTGGGGGTGATAGTGTGGTGATGGTGGTCGGATTTTAGAAGAATGAGAAATGGAAGAATTGAGATGATTTTAAGAAGAAGATAGTAGATGGAATGATGAGAATGGTGGTGAATGGGTGGTTTAAATAGGAAAAATGAGTGAAGGTGGAAGGATTTAGTGGGATAGTGGGTAGAGAAGTAATTAGGGTGAGGGATTTGAGAGGGTGATTGATGGGATTGAGGTGGAGTTATGGTGTAGTGTGGGAAAGGATGAAAGATTTGAAAAGAGGGTGAAATAGGACGGGTTCTGCTGACTAGTAATGCCTGGTGCAACGTGTGTCCTCCACATGTCTCTAAAAATTCAAATTTTCAATCCGACCATCAGAAAACTGAAAATTCGGGCTCGGTAAACCAGAGGTAACCTAGGGTTAACCGGGGCTTCTTTTCCCCATATTTCTCTGTACTTCTCTTCTGCACTCTTTACTCAACCTCTCTGTTTAATTATGACCTCAAATTGACTAGCCTCTTACTCCTTTTGTTGTTATCTCCGACTCGATCCTAACCTACTTCACTAGAATCCGCAACGAGTAAAAAAAAACTTTCCACAACCATCGGTTTCAAGCCTAATGGTGTGGTAGGATGAAAAAAATCTCGTCCTTTCATCCGGCTACTTTTATTCATTCCTAATCTACCTAAGGGTTTAATAAAATAGTTCTGAGTTTATAGTCGCCATCTCGACTTTCTTCAGATCCTCGATCATTTAGGGGTTGGAGCTTTAACTCGCCAAACTTTTGCTCTAGAGGTTTGTATCCTTATAAAACCTTTTTGAGATCTCTTTCTAGCACACCTTTCCCTCTTAGCTTGCGTACTAGGTCTACCTCTGCATCGAGATTTAGACTTTACACCCAAGGATTCCATGTTTCCCGATTTAGGCTCAAAGCGTTCACTACGCAACACGGAAGGACTAGCTTCCGTGAGCATCTTGTTGTGGTCCTTCTCTTCTCTCTCTCTCAGCATTAGTCTCATAAACTCCTGCTCAACGGTTTCTACTACAACCTCTCTATTTATATGCCTCTCTATCTCCATAATTTCCACCTTTCCTGAATCATAAGCCATTTTGCAACTTTCCGGCCTATTTTCTAGGGGCTCTAAGATTTTGAAAGATACTGCATCATTATTCAATCTCAAAGTAATCTCCCCACTATCGAAATCCATGGCTGCTCTGCTTGTCGCTAAGAAAGGTCTTCCTAATAAAACTAGGGCACTTGGGTCCTCTGGTACGTCTATAACCGTGAAATCAATTGGAAAAGTGAACCCTCCTGCCTTAATCGTGCACTTCCTAAGCAGACCGGCAGGCATATCTCTAGTTCTATCGACGAAAGTCATGGTTCGAGTTTGATTCATAACGACCGGAAGCTTAATCTTTTGGCAGAGGGAAAAAGGTAGAATGTTGCAACTCGAGCCAGAGTCGCAGAGACCTAATCCTACTGATATACCATTAACAGAAATTGGAAGTCGGAACGTGCCAGGGTCTCCTAACTTCACCACGGTGTCTGAGTCTGGGTAATCCTCAGGCTTAGAGAACATCGTGTTAGGATCCTCTTCAGGATCATCAGAATCATAATCCAAAGATGATATTTCAATTAGCTCGATAGGGAACTCACCTGGACGATACGTGCTATACTCCTCTAAGTTCTCTTCAGGCTCTTGCTTGATTGCTTCTTTCTCTTTTTCCAACCGCTTCTTAATAGCTTCATAATGCTCTCTGGCTTTAGATCCAGGGTACATAGAAATCGGTGTGACGTTCAATATTGTCCGAGGCATATTGCTTGACTTGTTTGCTCTTTTTCAACTCCGGTTTGATCGAATCTCTGAAGTGTTCGATCTTCCTGTGAAAAAGACAAAATAAAAAAAAAAAAAAAGGTTAGCAACTTCCGCTTCAGTTGGGTATGATCCCAACTGTTGCGGACCTACTAACTAAAATCAACAGGGAATAACACAGAATAACAGGGGCTGTCAGAATTCAATTTTTCAGGCCTCGTTAACCCGGGGTAAACCATGGTAAACCGGCCCTGAAATTTCTCCTTCTGGCAGTTTAACAAGTGCATGTTTGATCCAGAACGACTCAAGACTCAAAATAAAATAAAATAAAATAAAATAAAATAAAAACGACTTCTTAATCAGAATTAAAACGTTTATATTTATAATTGGCCATTGTCCCCGGCAACGGTGCCAAAAATCTTGATCGCGTGTAAGTCACTAACGTCGATATTACTAGCAAGAATACTAGGTACATCGTAGTATAGTAAATGCGAGTCAAGGTCGATCCCACAGAGACAATGCAATTGTAACTATAAACGATTCTAACCTAATTAAGAAGCAACATAGAGGCGGTCATGGACCAACAATAAACATAAAACAAACTTGGTATTTCTCCCCTCTTCTCACCGATCTACTAACTTTGATTAGTTAATCGTTACGTTTACTTCCCCATATAATTTCCTTAAATTAATCGAGCGAGCTTTTGATTTTTTTATTATCGGCTACGGGTGCAACTCCTACTCCTATCTACTCCGACAATGGTAGTAGACAATCTATACGCAAGCTACCTCCTTAATTGGTCCGTAATAGCCCATATGCATAAAGAACTAGAATTGCCGATATCGAGCGCTAACTCATACCGCTAACCCGCCTAGACAACTGTCGACATTGATCAACATGTTCCTAGGGTCCATTCAAGACTATGTCCAAACTTAGCACTTCACTATTCATATTTCATGCTAGTTTACGATTACAATAAGCAGATTGGCCAGATCTAACCTACTGTTAATTAAACCTGTCGATCAACGTAGCTATAGTGAATCCCAGTTTTAGGTTTTCTAATTATTGCCGCGGTAAACCGGTATAGACCGCCGGGTTATCGGGGTCAGATTTTCCTATTCCTGGATCTACATTGCTCACATACGATTAAAATAAGTAAATAATGTGGTCTTTAAACATGCAGATTAACTAAAACACATAAATACGAACATATCTACCATATTGAAGACAAAAAGGAACGTTCAAAGCTTCATACCTTCAACAATGGTGATCTAGCTCGATCTACTCAAGCTAGAGATGATGGAGAAATGGAGAAAACCAAAAATAACTCCTCAATAGCTTGGAATAACTTTATTTCATCAAATTGTATAATGTATAATGAATATAGTTGAGTGCTTATTAAAACTTATACAACATTCTGCTAATGCGGCCTTATATAGATACAATGACCGACTTATGACTCTCTAAATCCCTAAATGACCTAAATAATGCGGTAGAATCAATTTCGTGTCCAACAAGTCCTCGGTTTATCGGCCCTAGACCGCGGTAAACCGGGTCGTTTTTTCTCTGTTTTCTTCAGCAGACTTCTTCTTGGACTTCAATCACTTGGCCCAATACACTTCTTTTGGTCCAGATCCATTCTCCAATGCTCCATATTCGGTACATCCTATAAAACACGCAAAACGAGACAAAACAATACCAAATCTTCGGGAAAATAACATAGATGCATAATTACGATCCTAGAAACACACACATAGCATTTAACACATATTCCACACAATAACGAGTAATCCCTAATCTCTTAGGTGAAAGATACAATCAAAACACAAGGTATAATCTCTCGATTAATTTATCTAAACCGTATTCGATAAACTCTCGTTTTATACTCGAATATTATGGTTCAATTACGTGTTATACTGATTCAATGCATACAATCTCTCGTATGGCAATCCGTAAGCAAAATCTCTCGATCAAGCTATGAACAATAAAATGTAGAACTTGTAATCTAACCTTTGGTTTGAAATACTGCAATGCTTTATATTAGAAAACCCGAAAACCGTCGAATTGCTTCCCCAATTGCTTGCCCTTGATGAGTTTAGCTATCCATATCACTAGTGCTCATCTTGGGTTGATGAGAATGCACCATAAAATTATGTGTAGAGGAGGAATTTAATAAGGCCAAGATTTGATTTTGGCAATTGTATGAACAACAATGGAGAATTTTGAAGAAATCTATAAGTGTTTGATTATTCAAACTAGAATGGAAATAATACAAAAGTTGTTTGATGGACTAGAACTCTCAAAAGAAAAAGAAAATGTAAAAACAAAGACTCCAAAAATTTCCTGCTCTCCTCCCCCATGAACCGTCCCCTCTCCCTTTTAAAATGATAAAATGCTATACATTATTATAATATTAATTTCTCTTGATTTGCTCTCAAAAAACAGCCCCTTGAATCACTCTCACTTGACTTGGACTAAGCATTGAGTGTCCTTGACTTGCATCCAATATTTGAATGTATTATGTACCTACAACACACATGAAATATACCAAAGCATAACATATTTCCACAATGATATAAAATAATCATTTAAGCACATAAAATGTGTTATTTGGTAATTAACATTTATAAAACCGTGTTTGCTCAATAAATCATTTTAAGATTCATTTTCAATGCAAATTATATTAGTTAGGGTGAAATTATAATATAAAGTATAATAAAGTATCGTATAATTCCACCCTTAACAACTCCCCCATACTTAAACCTTTGTTCGTCCCGAACAAAACAATCAAAACATAGCTCAACTTTTATATCTATCCAAATAGTTTCCGAACTCAAGTGACCACCGATGCAATGACCATAGCGGGGAGTACCAAGTAGCGATAGACATTGTGTATGTGTTGAAACAAGCCTTTTTCAATTTTTCACAATCTTTCTAAATACATATCCTTTACAAAGCAATTATAATGAACATCTACGGCATAACAGTTTCAATCACGCAAAAAGTCGTCCTGTGTGCTCATTAGGATGATCCCTAAATCATATCTATAAGTTTATACTGGGGATAAAGTTATCATTAACCAAGTATTGAATTTATTCCAACTCACGCAATGCTATAAATTTATTTATTATTTTTTTTTTGAAGAACTATTTAACACACACTTCAGAAGTGAGCTTTTGCCTGTCATAGTAGAAATAGGACATTTCGTGATAATCCCCTACCTACTCCAATCATAAGGCAGCTTTTTCGAAACACACACTACATTACTTAAACGGGATTTACGGGCCGTGTGGTCGAAGTAAAGCATACCACCGTGCATAATACCCCAAGTAACGATTTTATTTATTCGTTTTATTTCAAGACTTTGGCAATGGTTTATTTATCACATTCAAACATACGGATATTCACAAAGCACACGTTCGGGACTTAGGCGTTCAATCACTGTTACTATTAAGATGAATCACTAGAGAAGTAAAAGGATATGGTTTAAAATTCATGCTTTTATATCAAAGGCTTTCGTGGAAGTGTGGTCTATCTCACATCGGTACAAGCATGCTATAGTTATCTTACGTAGTCACATAGAATCATTGTAAGGAAACTACAACTAGTGAGCATTTTGTTTCAATTACATGCCGGAATCTACAAGTGTTCAAGTGAGCATTTTTTTTCCTTTCCAATTTTCAGCTCATTTTGCATTAAAAACATGATAGTATGATCAAGGGTGATTATAGGTGCAACGAACCAAGAACCCCCCCACACTTATAATACAACGTGTCCTCAAGTTGTTTAGGAAATAAATTAGAGATCAAGTACTTAGCTGATTCGATAGAGCGTAGGATCATTGTGCAGGCTGGAGCATGAACAATTCGCAACGATCCTCATAAGTGTAGGTCATATCAACCAAATAGCTATAGTGCAACCTGTAGGACTTGAAAACCACAAACAATATCTCGGGGCACAAATGGGGGCATGCTATAATAAGATATGGGAGATAGTGACTCGGGCATGATGACAGGTAATCATGATAGGCTAGCACGAGATGCATGCCAAGAGATAATAAACATAGCCATCCCGACATAATATGAAGCCAAGGCCTAAGTATCAGAAAAACAAACACTGGAGAGTATAACTCAATCCTTTTATTACAAAAGACAAGGAAAATAAAACAGAAAAAAAAACTAGCTAACACACAAAACTAGGACACCTCCTAGCAGCGCTTTTATTTACGTTGTTAGCTCAACTTTCTTTTTGAACTCAACCCGGATCGGGCCACTTGATCTTCTACGCCCGTTATTTCATCAAATGAGCTCATGCGAAACAACATTGAGCGAGAGAGAATTTGGCTTTTAACCGCCTTCCAAACCTTTCTCATTCTTTCTCTTGTTGATTTCCTCTCGGTTTCTTCTCACATTCAACTCATGCTCCTTCCAATATTGCTCCATGTCCCAGCTACCAGCAAAGACTTCTTCTGTATGATCATTAGTGGTGCTGTTTGAATACAGATCGGGGCTAAACTCCTCCAAATCCTGGGTATCAGAGATATTACCACAAAGGATGTCAATGAATTTGATGAACATCGGAGTTTCTTCGGTTTGTCCTATGTAGTGCTTGCACCGTTGTCCGTTTACCCGGAAAGGTTGATTATCTTTTCCATTTAGTTCCAACACACCACTAGGAAAAGTCTGAATGATCGTGAAAGGTCCTGACCACCGCGTCCTCAGTTTTCCAGGGAAAAGATGTAATCTTGAATTATAAAGGAGGACTTGTTCACCGGTATGAAACTCTCGCTTTTTGATCTTCTTATCGTGGAGCAGTTTCATTCTGTCTTTGCTGATTTTAGCACTTTCATAAGCCTGGAGTCTGAACTCGTCCAGCTCGTGCAGCTGCTGTAGACGATGTTGCCCGCAAGCTTGGGAATCGAAATTCAGGAACTTGGTTGCCCAGTAAGCTCGATGTTCCAACTCGATAGGCAGATGGCATGGTTTTCCGTAGACCATTTGGAACGGAGAAGTACCCATGGGGGTCTTATATGCTGTGCGATAAGCCCATAGAGCATCGTCCAACTTCAGACTCCAATCCTTACGGTGACTATTGACCGTCTTCTCAAGAATTTTCTTTAAGCTCTGATTACTTCGCTCAACTTGACCACTTGTCATAGGATGATATGGTGTACCGGATTTGTGGCGAACACCATATTTTTCTAACACTTTATCAAGTGGTCTATTGCAGAAGTGTGTCCCTTCATCGCTGATCAAGGCTCGTGGGCAGCCAAACCTCACAAAAATATTTCTCTTTAAAAATTTCATGACCGTTTTATGATCATTATGAGGAGTGGCGATCGCTTCCACCCATTTAGATACATAGTCTACGCAGACCAGGATGTATCTGTTACCGCATGAGGACGGGAAAGGACCCATAAAGTCAATTCCCGGACATCGAACACCTCACACTCCAAAATGGGCTTCAACGGCATATCATACCGCCTTGTCAACGCCCCGGTTCTCGGCATCCGTCACGGCCTTTACAAAAGGCTTCGGTGTCCTTGAAAATCGATGGCCGCAAAAAACCGATTGGAATATCTTTGCAACGGTCTTCCAGGGACCGAAGTGGCCACCAGTGGGACCACTATGACATTGCTCAATTATGTTCCGTTGCTCAGACTCCGGAACACATCGACGAAGCAACCCATCTTTACAAAGCTTGAAAAGATGCGGTTCTTCCTGACATAATATTTCGATCGAGAAGAATTTCTTCTTCTCTTGATAGGAGAATTCGGGGTTCGTGTACCGGGAATGGAGATAGTTTACGATAGAAGAATACCACGGTGGGTCGGAAATACGACCATCCACGGACATGACACTCTCAAAAGGGCAATATAAATCAATGTCCCGTGGATCTTCCTCTCCTATGGGTAGTACTGGAAATGTGATCTGCTACTGTATTTTCACTACCCTTGATATCCTTAATATGAACATCAAATTCTTGAAGGGTAAGAATCCATCGCAGTAGTCTTGGTTTGGCGTCCTTTTTATTCATTAGATAGCGTAAAGCCGCATGATCTGTCCAAACAATCACATGAGCACCCAACAGATAACTTCGGAATTTGTCCATAGAGAAGACTACGGCCAATAATTCCTTTTCAGTGGTTGTATAATTAGCTTGTGCTGGGTTTAGAGTATGACTTGCATAGTAGATAGATTTAAATTTACCTTTAATTCTTTGCCCCAATACTGCACCAACGGCGTAATTGGAAGCGTCACACATCAATTCAAAAGGTAAATTCCAATCAGGGGAGATTAGAATTGGAGCGGAGATAAGACGATTTTTAAGCTCCTTGAAGGCATACTTGCAATCATTGTCAAAGTTGAAAAAGATACCATCTTTAAGTAGAGTTGATAAGGGTTTCGAGATCTTGGAGAAGTCCTGAATAAATCTTGTTGGAGAGATTTTGCATCAATAAAACAAAAGAAAATTTATAACCCTAACTACCATGCAAAACTAACTCCTAACCGACCAAAACATCGGGTTGTTGCTAGTAAAGCGTAATGAGTAAGGGGTCGATCCACAGGGAAAAGGTATGTAGAATCTAATCCTAGTAATCCTCCCAATTGCTACTCAACAAAAACAAATAAACGAAAAGCAAAAGCATAAAAACAGAAAAACATAAAAGAACAATCAAAATAAATCTAACCTAAGAAACATGGGAACAACCAAAGTACAAACCTAAGTGATTTCAATTCTAGTTAATCTCATGATTCTAATTCGTTTGTGGTTTCACCCTTTCACGAGACACAAATCCCTAATCTCTTAGTGAACTTATCTCTCAAGCTATGAAAGCCTACTTTCGTAGTGAATTCAATTATCTATCTCTCATCTTTCGAGTGTTGAGACTGATTTACCAAACAAAACTCGGGTGTAGATTCAATTAACTCTCGTTTTTAAAGAACCTAACAACCTAGGAATCTAACTCATTAACTTGTCATCATTAATGGCTAAAAACCCTATCTTTCTATGGTGATCTAAGGTTTTTGCAACTTTCGTATTATAAACATCAATCGTGAACTAATCTTTCGATTCTAATTCACATGGCATACAAATCGCATAGAAAAATACAAACGACTTAAAGCTCATGAAAATAAAACTGGAATTAAATTAATTGAAAGAAATCAAACTCACATAGTCTTGATACAATGGTTGAACTCCATGGAAACGAAAAGAAAAGCTACATAATCTACTCCTAATCTAACCTCGGTTCACCCGAGCACAAGGCTCGGGTGACCGGCCTTCAAACTCCCAAGTCGGCTGCTGCTCCTCAGAAAATTCGAGTATAAAAAAGTATATCCTTAGGGTTGAGGATATGGCTCTATTTATAGAGATAAGAGGCGGTTCGCTGAAAGTCGGCGGCAGACGGGCGTTCATTATCATGGACGCTCGTTCATTTCTTGAACGGAGACTGGACGCTCGTTCAGATCACGTCTGGAGACTCTGAATGTAAAATACGATTATGGACGCTGCATGGACGCCAGTTCACCCTTGGACGCTCGTCTGCTTCATATGGACGCTCGTCCACTGACGATCAAATCTTGATTTTTCCATCTTTATCTTGATTGATTTCTTTCCTTATCTCTTTTAATCTTCCATAAATTCAATTGATCCTTCCTCAACTCGAAATTGGCTCTTTAGGATCACCTTTTCCATCATTAATTGGGTATCTACAAATATCAAAAACATACCAAAACGTAATAATTTCCAAAATAATATAAAACACAAATTTATCACTTAAATTGATATGTTTTCATATTTAATCATTAAAAACACCATTTACTCAATATTTAACTATATAGCTCAATATCTATGAAAATAATCCATATATGGGGAAAATTGATATACAATATATATATAAAAATCACTATAATTTGGCCCTAAACAACACCCCCACACTTATCTTTTGCTCGTCCTCGAGCAAAACAAAACAAAGTCAAGCTCGAGACAAATAAACATCCATACAAATATGAAGTATATATTCAATAACTTAGAAGTTCACCCGTGTAGTGTGTGCATAGCCATAATAAACTTCCACTAAGTTCCACAATTTGAAAGTTATTCAAACCAAAACTAGCCCGGTTTCCCATCTAAGTTAAAAATATTCAAAAATCTATAACAGGCACTTTACAAAACATACATATCCCGGAAAGAAATAGTAGAGAATATCTAAAACATTTCTGACAGACTCAGAGGATAATCCCTACAACATATCTCTCAGTTTATACTGGGGATAAGGTCGACGATAACTAAGTTGTTACTAATTCATAATAATATATTTCAATATTTTCACTTTTTCACACTTTTCTAACACACATCAGAATAAGCTTTTGCCCTCATAGCGAGAATAGGACATTTCAAGATAATCCCCTACCTTACTCCAATCATAAGGCGGCTATATAAACCGATCGCCGTGAGCTTTTGGTCATCATAGTGGAATAGGACATACGTGGTACACCCTACCTCACCCAAATCATAAACCGGCCTTCCGACACACACAATTACAATTATGTTTACTTAGAGATTTGGCCGGGCAAAGTGGAAAAGATTATTTTCTCGGTAGCACGGACCACCGAGCATAACACCTCAAGTAAACAATTTATTACTATTGCAAAGACTTAATCACGTTTCACTTATCACATTCAAACTTACAGATATTCACAGTATGTCATACTTTAATCCTAGAATACAAACTACTAAACTTTTCAAGAATTGTACATAAGCAAAGAAACATGCTATAATCATCAAAAATCTCCAACTAAAATGGGGTAGGCTTTCAACATTTAGCTCATCATTTACTATGGCTCGTGAAAAAGAGTGTCGGGTGAAACAACTAAAATTACTAAATATACAGAATATAGCAAAAATGATATAAACTCAAGCAAAGATATGCCTTTGTCTACTCGGGACAAAACAAAAATTTTAAAAATTAAGCACTTTTCATAGAAATACTAAAAATATGAGCAAACGAAAGTAGACACATAAATCATCTATCCCTTCCCCCACACTTAGATTGCAACTTGTCCTCAAGTTATACAGAAATAAAACAAATAGAGAACTTAGCTGATTGGATGCTGGCAATTCTGGAGGAACCAACAAGAACCAGGATTGCTTGCATAGCTCAGTAGACTGTGGAGCATCACAGGACAACTGAATACATCTTTAAAGTGCACAATCGCTATAGAAAGTATCCTGCAGACTTGATTCGTGCAAAAAGAGTCTTCGGGGAAAAAGAAAAGATTACATATATAAAGCACATGAAGAAAAGGATCATAGAGATATTCAAATTATGCTCACATAAAGATGGACACATATACATGAAAATATCACAAACTCGTAGGCTAGGTGCAACTACATGAAAAATGCACTACAATGCAATCTACGTGAAAAATCCTAAAAATAAAATAAAAACGAGGTAGTATTACGGAAACCGACAAGATTAACTACACTCAAAAAGAAAAATAAACTAGGTGGTATTACGAAAACCGACAAGTGACCACACTTAAGAAAAATAAAAGGAAAAATAGAAAAACAATGCAACTATATGAAATGCAACTAAATGAAATGCATTTAAATGATATGCAAAAAGAGAATAAAATAAAAGAAAGAAAACTAGCCCACTATATGCAACACGACATATATATAAACGTCTACCACATAATGACAGGTTACGATAAACGACAGTGCTGTTCATTACATGCAATGTAGACGCGCCTTAAGACTCGTCAAAAGTGATAGCATTATGGAAAACCAACAGTTAGCTATTCTAAACAGATATAACTCATAAGATGCAATGGTAGCATTACGAAAACCGACAAGTTACTACCCATATGAGTTATAAAAACAAAGGAAGCACGTAAGTCTTAAAAGCTTAAAAGATTCATCGGAGCGGTATGTAGCATACGGGAACCGACATTAGCTACTAATTAACCATAAGAACGAGCTTATAGCTTACGAGAACCGACGGTCCACTATAACATGCCTAGATGAATCATATATAAGGAATTGATCAATTATCTAACATGGATTCATAGATGGAAAGGTAAAAACATATAAGTTCGGGGCATCTATGTAAAAATCAATTAGCCACGAAGCTCGAATGAAAAATCCACATCCAATAAAAGCATTGAAAATAAAATCAAGAAATTTAGAACCGGGATCGAACCCCGGACGAACGTTCACTTAGCGTTCGAAGCCGGACGGGCGTTCCACCTTGCGGACGCTCGTACGCCTTGAAAACCGACCGGACGGGCGTTCGTAAAGTATAGACGCTCGTCCGGTCCTCTAAATCGAACAGATTGAAAATATTTGAACGGACGAGCGTCCAATACTTCCCAACGCTCGTTCACTGCAGATGAAGAAGCGGACGGGCGTCCAACGAACGTACGCTCGTCCATACAACAAGAATGCACACGACGGGAAAAACACAGCAACCCTAAATCTTATAAACACAACATAGAGCACAGACAATAGCCACAGATAAATTTTAGCACAGGGGTTAGACTAGGTAACAACTAAACACAAACTTCACGTAAAACAGATTGAGTAAAAAACTTTTGCACATTCTTAACCCTACGGTCATCGAAACACGGCAAAATAAAAAAAACCTCAATTTATTCAACGCTACTTTTATTGAAAAACAAAAACAAAAAACACGTAACAAAATAGAAAAATTAATTCAATTAGATTCAACAAAACACCGATTCCCCGGCAACGGCGCCACTTTTTGTTGGAGAGATTTTGCATCAATAAAACAAAAGAAAATTTATAACCCTAACTACCATGCAAAACTAACTCCTAACCGACCAAAACATCGGGTTGTTGCTAGTAAAGCGTAATGAGTAAGGGTCGATCCACGGGGAAAAGGTATGTAGAATCTAATCCTAGTAATCCTCCCAATTGCTACTCAACAAAAACAAATAAACGAAAAGCAAAAGCATAAAAACGAGAAAAACATAAAAGAACAATCAAAATAAATCTAACCTAAGAAACATGGGAACAACCAAAGTACAAACCTAAGTGATTTCAATTCTAGTTAATCTCATGATTCTAATTCGGTTTGTGGTTTCACCCTTTCACGAGACACAAATCCCTAATCTCTTAGTGAACTTATCTCTCAAGCTATGAAAGCCTACTTTCGTAGTGAATTCAATTATCTATCTCTCATCTTTCGAGTGTTGAGACCGATTTACCAAACAAAACTCGGGTGTAGATTCAATTAACTCTCGTTTTTAAAGAACCTAACAACCTAGGAATCTAACTCATTAACTTGTCATCATTAATGGCTAAAAACCCTATCTTTCTATGGTGATCTAAGGTTTTTGCAACTTTCGTATTATAAACATCAATCGTGAACTAATCTTTCGATTCTAATTCACATGGCATACAAATCGCATAGAAAAATACAAACGACTTAAAGCTCATGAAAATAAAACTCGGAATTAAATTAATTGAAAGAAATCAAACTCACATAGTCTTGATACAATGGTTGAACTCCATGGAAACGAAAAGAAAAGCTACATAATCTACTCCTAATCTAACCTCGGTTCACCCGAGCACAAGGCTCGGGTGACCGGACTTCAAACTCCCAAGTCGGCCGTCGCTCCTCGAAAATTCGAGTATAAAAAAGTATATCCTTAGGGTTGAGGATATGGCTCTATTTATAGAGATAAGAGGCGGTTCGGCGAAAGTCGGCGGCGGACGGGCGTTCATTATCATGGACGCTCGTTCATTTCTTGAACGGAGGCGGACGCTCGTTCGGATCACGTCCGGAGACTCGAATGTAAAATACGATTATGGACGCCGCATGGACGCCGCTCACCCTTGGACGCTCGTACGCTTCATATGGACGCTCGTCCACTGACGATCAAATCTTGATTTTTCCATCTTTATCTTGATTGATTTCTTTCCTTATCTCTTTTAATCTTCCATAAATTCAATTGATCCTTCCTCAACTCGAAATTGGCTCTTTAGGATCACCTTTTCCATCATTAATTGGGTATCTACAAATATCAAAAACATACCAAAACGTAATAATTTCCAAAATAATATAAAAACACAAATTATCACTTAAATTGATATGTTTTCATATTTAATCATTAAAAACACCATTTACTCAATATTTAACTATATAGCTCAATATCTATGAAAATAATCCATATATGGGGAAAATTGATATACAATATATATATAAAAATCACTATAATTTGGCCCTAAACAAATCTCCTGTAAAAGCCAACGTGACCAAGAAAACTCCTGACTTCTTTCACGTTTTTGGGATAGCTCATTTTTTCTATGGCTTCTACTTTGGCCCTATCAACCTCTATTCCTTTCGCAGAGATCTTGTGGCCGAGAACAATCCCCTCATCCACCATGAAGTGGTATTTTTCCCAGTTGAGGATTAAATTCTTCTCCACACATCTATTCAAAACCTTGTTAAGATTATCGAGGCAGTTGTCAAAAGATTGACCAAACACCGATAAATCGTCCATAAAGACTTCCATGCACTTCTCAATTAGCCCGTCAAAGATAGCCAGCATACATCGTTGGAATGTAGCTGGGGCATTGCAAAGGCCGAATGGCATTCGCCCGTAGGCGAATGTACCATAGGGCGAGTGAAGGTCGTCTTTTCCGATCAATCGGATCAATAGGGATGCGAAATACCCGGAGTATCCGTCCGGGAAGCAATAGAAGGGGTGCCCGGCCCAAACGCTCAAGCATTTGGTCGATGAAGGGGAGCGGAAAATGATCTTTCATAGTGACCTCATTTAATTTCCTATAATCAATACAAACCCGGTACCCGGTCACTAACCTCAAAGCTACTTCCTCACCTTTATCGTTCTTTTCCACCGTAATCCCCCTTTCTTAGGGACGACTTGAGTGGGGGATACCCAATCACCGTCGCTATTGCGTATATGATCCCCATGTCCAATAGTTTTATAATCTCTTTCTTTACCACCTCTTGCATATGTGGATTTAAACGTCTTTGAGGGCCGCCGAACACATTTAGCTCCCTCTTCGGTCTTTATCTTATGCATACACACGTCATGAGATATACCTTTAATATCTCCTACTTGCCAACCGAAAGCTCTCTCGTTGCTTCTCAAGACGTTTAATAACTTATTCTCCTCCTCTTCTGTCAATTTGGCGGAGATGATTAACGGAAGCTTATCGCCTTCCCTCAGGTAAACATACTTTAAGTGCTTAGGTAAAGGTTTTAGCGTTAATTCTTCAGGGGGTTCTTTTAAGCTTGACTTGATATCTCCTTGCTTCAACTCCGACTCACTGATTGTTCTTGAGGATTCCACAAACAAGGTCTCTTCTTGCAGCTCCTCAGCTTCCAAAGCAGTCCCAATGCTGTCAAGGTGGATTCTACCGTAACTGTTCAGATTGTCCACCAGTCTTTCATACTCTGGGTTCATGGCCATGACTTGTGTTTCCATAAAATCACTGAACTCGTCAGTTTCATCAATGGAATAACCGGTTGGGCTTTCAGAAGGTCGCTTTAGAGTTCTAGAAACATTGTATCGCACTTCTTCATCACCAACTCTTAAGGTTACATAACCTTCATCACAATCTATGACAAAGACGGGCCGTTGATAGAAATGGTCTACCAAGGATCAACGGAGTGTTTTCTTCTTTTACATCCGGGACAAACCAATCCACGGGAAATGTGAATTTGTCGACTGTACTAAGAGATCTTTCAAAAATCCTTCGGCTTTCTTGATCGACCTATCGCAACCGAAGGTTCATCATGGTAGGTTCCAAAAGATGATCAAGATTAAGTCTTTTGCAGATGGATAACGGCATTAAACTGATAGATGCTCCTAGGTCACACAAGGAGTGAGGGAAAACACAGTCTTGGATTTGTAAGGTTAAAACGAATTTCCCTGGATCGCTTCGTTTTCTTGGAATATGATCACTTCCAATCATGGAGCACTCTTCATTAATTACTCTATCCATGTTCTCCAGTTTCTTTTTCGAAGAAACAACATCTTTTATAAATTTAGTATATTTAGGCATCTCAACCAGAACATCAGATAAGGGTAAATTTACTTGTGTGTTCTTCAGAAGGTTGATTACCTTTTCGTACTTCTTATCTTCTTGTAAAGAGATGTTTTTCTTTCTTGGTGGGAAAGGAAGTTTGCTCAATTCTTCTTTAGAGAAAACTTTCTTCGATGATGAAGAAGCTTTAACTGCTTCGTCCTCTAAATCCTTCCATCTCACTGTCTTGTCAGTCTTTTTACTTGTCGGGATTTCTTCTTCTTGACTTTGAACAGCTTCCTCAAGACTCAGTGGATCAGCCAACTGAGTCTCTTCTTCATCAAGGGCAGGTGAGTCTTTATCCTCAACTTCCCCTCCTACCTCATCTCTGGTAGGAGGGTCTATTCGTTTCCCTGGTTCTGGTAAGAAGCAGGATTTCCTTGTAGTTGGGTTCCAGATCTCAAATTCATTGCGTGTGACTCCTCTGCTCCGTAAGGTGTAGTAGGAACAATCTCATTGCGTTGGGATACTTGGTTACTTTTAGGGTTCCTTTTCGTGAAACCGGGTAAGTGTCCCCGAGGTCTTGCGCCTAATTGTTCGGCCTAGCCGGCCAATTTGCCTTTCCAAGTTCTTGATTGTCTTCTCATACTCGGCTTTTGTCGGGCCATCATTTGCCCCAGATGGTGAGTTTTGGAAACCTGGAGGGTTTTGAGTAGGTCTATTTGAAGAGCTGTTGGTATTTCCTTGCCAAATCTGGTTGAGCCTTTGCATGGTATTCGGATTTGGATACTGGCTATAGATGGGATTCTGGTAATTCTGATTTCGATTAGAGGTTTGAAAGTTGGTATTTTGGTTATAACCTGGTTGTTGGTTGAAATTCCGATTCTGGTTATAACCTTGGTTTTGATAATTGTTCTGGCCAGGATGTTGGTTTGAAAACCTCTGGTTTGACTGGCCAGAAAACGCATTGATTTCAGCATTGTCCCTGTTTAGGGGACAAGCAAGGGATGTGTGACCCTCCGTGGCACAAGTTTGACAAACTATCGGTGTGTACGGCCTCATATGTTGGGCCGCATTGACTTGATAGTTGGATGATGGGTATTGACAGTGATTCATATTGTGACCATGTTGACAACGAGTTGTCACAATACATCATCGGGGAAATCCGAGGGTGGAGGAATGGAAGAAGTGGAATATTGATTGTGTTTTTGTGCCAAAGCCGGATCGGTGATCCGTCGTTGAAGAGAGGCGATCAGTTGGTTCTGAGACTTGACCTCTTCTATCCTGGGGGCAGAAGGTGTAGGGATTGAATGCTGAGTTGGGGCATAGTTATATTATGCTATGTCTTCAAACAGGTCCCACCCTTCAGCCGGTGTTTTCTTCAAGAAAGCTCCTCCAGATGAGCTATTCACCATACCCTTTGTCGTCTCAGTTAAACCACTGTAGAAGGTATTGACTTGTTGTTGCAGATCTAAACCATGATGAGGGCAACGATGTAAGATAGATTTGAAACGTTTCCATGCTTCAAAGAACGTTTCACTACCTTCTTGTCGGAAAGTGAAGATATCGGTTAGACACTGAGCTGTCTTGGAGGGAGGGAAATATTGGCTCAGAAACTCACGTTCCAGATCAGCCCAGGTCGTGATAGATTCAGAAGGTAATGAGAGATACCATTCTTTTGCTTCACCCCGCAAAGAGAATGGGAATAATTTGAGCTCAAGAATATCATCAGAGATATCCTTGATCTTAGTTGTGCTGCATACTTCCAGAAATGCACGCACATGGGTATGTGGGTTTTCAGATTGGTACCCATGAAAGGTGGAAGTATGTTGTATCATTTGAATTAAACCAGATCTTAATTCAAATGGAACCTGGATGTCCGGCATTACGATAGCGGGATGTATAGTAACAGAGCCCGGAATGGTGTAGTCTGCTAAAGTACGCCTATCTGCCATTATTACTTCAGAGTTGTCAAACATGACTTCTTCAACGATCTCTTCAAGAGTTTCTTCAACTGTTTCCTCAAAAATACTTCCTTCACTAGCCTCGGAAAATTGAGAACTCAAGGAACGTTGAATTTTTTGATCGGGGACGAACGATTGTACGTTCGATCTCGGGATTATAGATTAATGGGCTCGAATGACTCCGTGTACGCATACACCGGAGTGAAAACGAGGTAAAAGGTGATAAGAAGTGAAAAATAATTCCCGGGAGTGATGGAACGCCCGTTCGAAGGAAAACTAGCGTTCGGAGTTAGAACGCTTGTCCGAAGTTTGAACGCTCGTCGTCGCTTCAAATGGACGGAGAGTGGACGCTCGTCCTTACTGCGTCTGAACTCTCTGATCCAATTCAAGCTTCTGAACGCTGGTTCAATAAAGTGAACGCCCGTTCTTCAAACTGAACGCTCGTCGCTTTGTCTGGACGCCAGTTGGACGCTCGTCCAGACGGCGTCTGAAGGTTCTGTTCTGATTTTTCAGCCTGGACGCTTGATGGACGCTCGTTCTTCAAAGGGAATTCCGGTTATGGAAAAACAGAGACTCAATTTCGAAAAACAGAGCACAGAACTCTATAATCAATTTACACCAAACAACATTTAAACATTTTCTGGGTAATTAATATTTAATAAAAGACTCAAAGCTGAAGCTAACCGTGCCGAATCCCCGGCAACGGCGCCAAAAACTTGTCCCGGATTTTATTGATTATGAAAATAAGAATGACAAGTTATAAATTTATAATCCGGTTTCCCCAAGAGGAGGGATCGTAGTATAGCGATGTAAAACCGGAGTCGAACTCAGGGATTCGAGGTTGAGAGGTGGTTCAGTTTTGAGTCACAATTGTCACAAGATACGTTACAAATTAAGATTACTGTAATGAGATTAAAAGAGGGCAAACAATAGGTTTCACAATTCAACAAATTATCAGGTTTCTAATCATACAAGCATGCAATATCAGGACCAAAGATTAGGATCTCCTAAACCGAATGTAATCCCTAATCTCTTAGGTGAAAGATACAATCAAAACACAAGGTATAATCTCTCGATTAATTTATCTAAACCGTATTCGATAAACTCTCGTTTTATACTCGAATATTATGGTTCAATTACGTGTTATACTGATTCAATGCATACAATCTCTCGTATGGCAATCCGTAAGCAAAATCTCTCGATCAAGCTATGAACAATAAAATGTAGAACTTGTAATCTAACCTTTGGTTTGAAATACTGCAATGCTTTATATTAGAAAACCCGAAAACCGTCGAATTGCTTCCCCCAATTGCTTGCCCTTGATGAGTTTAGCTATCCATATCACTAGTGCTCATCTTGGGTTGATGAGAATGCACCATAAAATTATGTGTAGAGGAGGAATTTAATAAGGCCAAGATTTGATTTTGGCAATTGTATGAACAACAATGGAGAATTTTGAAGAAATCTATAAGTGTTTGATTATTCAAACTAGAATGGAAATAATACAAAAGTTGTTTGATGGACTAGAACTCTCAAAAGAAAAAGAAAATGTAAAAACAAAGACTCCAAAAATTTCCTGCTCTCCTCCCCCTTTTTCCATGAACCGTCCCCTCTCCCTTTTAAAATGATAAAATGCTATACATTATTATAATATTAATTTCTCTTGATTTGCTCTCAAAAAACAGCCCCTTGAATCACTCTCACTTGACTTGGACTAAGCATTGAGTGTCCTTGACTTGCATCCAATGTTTGAATGTATTATGTACCTACAACACACATGAAATATACCAAAGCATAACATATTTCCACAATGATATAAAATAATCATTTAAGCACATAAAATGTGTTATTTGGTAATTAACATTTATAAAACCGTGTTTGCTCAATAAATCATTTTAAGATTCATTTTCAATGCAAATTATATTAGTTAGGGTGAAATTATAATATAAAGTATAATAAAGTATCGTATAATTCCACCCTTAACAACGAGCCTATCTATCATCTCTTGAGCAGAATTCAGGGTGAATAAAGGTATAATTATTGGTACCATTTAGGGCGTTATCATGTAGTACCGATGCATGTTAGCCATATCTTACTTGGGAGACCATGGCAATTTGATCGGAGGATGACGTATGACGGCTATTTGAATAGATACACGCTGATCCATAAAGGGAAGAAGATTACACTGCTTTCATTGTCACCTGAGGAGGCTCACAACGACCGCTTCAACTCTCAAAATCTCGTGAGGAAAATACAAAAAAAGAGGAAGCTAAGTTGAAAATGAAAAAGCAAAAGTTGTGACGCGAGAGAAAAAGAAAGAGGGTGTGCAAACTAGAGATGAGGGTAATATAAAAGTTGAAAATGAAATGGCGAGGGAGGGCAACATAGTACCATTAGAGGGAGGAACTAAAGTAGAAAAGTCAAAGGTAAAGGAGGGCGCCATTATTAGCGAGGGAGAAAAAAAGATGGTGTAGAAAAAGGGAGAAAGAGTGTTAGGCACCTTCTACGCTAAGGCTGGTGAGGTTATTAGTGCCATTGAAGACGGAACTACACCCCTCCTCTTTCTCTATAAAGAGGTCGACCCCTCCCCTCCCCACCCCTCCCCCTGTTTTATGCTTATTTCTGACGTAACTGATTCTCTTCCAAGTGTTGTGGTGTCTTTATTGCAGGAATTTGCTGATGTTTTTCCCGAGGAGGATCCAAGCGGGGTGCCATCATTACGTGGCGTGAGTCCCTAAAGTACTTAAAAGGCCAAGGTAAATTGAGTAAGAGGCATGTTCGTTGGTTAGAGTTCATAGAATATTTTCCTTATGTTATTAAATATAAAAAGGGTAAGAAGAATATTGTAGCTGACGCGTTATCTCGTAGGTATACTTTAATCACTACTATGCAATCTAGACTCCTTGGATTTGAATTTAGTAAGGAATTGTATGCTATGGATGTTGATTTTGCTGAACCTTATGTTGCTACGGAACACTCGGGTCACGGGAAATATTATAGGCACGAGGGATTCTTATTTCGTGAGGCTGTTTTGTGTATTCCTCGTTGTTCTATGCGTGAATTGCTTGTTCATGAAGCACATGGTGGGGGTCTTATGGGTCATTTTTTGGGATCACAAAAACTTTGGACATGCTTAAATCACACTTTTATTGGCCAAAAATGAAAACTGATGTTTCTCGTATGTGTGATGCTTGTCTTGTGTGCAAATCTGCTAAGTCCAAATCTGCCCCCCATGGTTTGTATCACCATTGCCTATCCCTACATCCCCTTGGACTGATTTATCTATGGATTTTGTGTTGGGATTACCTCGTTCTAGGAATAGTAATGATTCTGTGTTCGTAGTAGTTGACCGTTTTTCTAAAATGGCACACTTTCTACCTTGTAATAAAACGAATGATGCTTCTCATTTTGTTGATATATTCTTTAAAGAAATTGTTCATTTACATGGAGTGCCTAGAACTATTGTGAGTGACCGTGATGTTAAGTTTATTAGCCACTTTTGGCTTGTGTTATGGATGCATTTGGGAACCAAACTTTTGTACTCTACTGCGTATCATCCCCAAACTGATGGTCAAACTGAAGTGGTTAATCGAGTTTTGGGTCAATTGTTGCGTTGTGTTATTAACAAGAATCTGAAAAATTTGGAAACTTGCTTGCCTTTTGTAGAGTTTGCTTATAACCGTTGTAAACATTCTTCTACTCGTTATACTCCTTTCGAGTTGGTGTACGGGTTCAACCCGGATACGTCTTTTTCTTTGGTTCCTTTGCCTGTAGGTGCTCAATCTAGCTTGGATGGTGAACAAAAGACCGAGTTGGTAAAAGAATTGCATGCTAAGGCCAGGCGACACGTGGAGAAAGCGACAGAGAGGTACGTGAAGCAAGCAAACAAGGGCCGTAAGGAAGCCATTTTCCAGCCAGGAGATTGGGTATGGCTGCATTTCCGTAAAGATAGGTTCCCGAAGCAACACAAGTCAAAGTTACATCCGTGAGGTGATGGTCCATTTGAAGTTTTGAGCGGGTCAACAACAATGCTTACAAAATTGACATCCCTGACGATTGGGGCGTGTCACCTACCATCAATGTTGCTGATTTGATGCCCTTCGACAACCCCTTAGATCTGAGGAAGGATCCTTCCCAACTGGGAGGGAATGATGTGATCCACGATGATATTCTGGACCCATTAGCTCCTATGAAGACCGTGGACCCGCTTGTGATTCGAGATGGGCCTATGACAAGGCTCTAAAGGAAGAAGGTCAGAGAGGTCTTAAATACTTTGGTCTTGGAAGCTCAGTTGGATCAAGAACAAGCCGAGAAGACCGAAGATCAGCCCACTAAGTGCACCATTTATGCTATTGGACTTGATGAAGACACTATTGGGCTTGGATAAATTATTCAAAAGACCTTTATTTACTGTTGGGTATTAATAAGGCCCGTGGCGCCATTTTTATTATTATTGGACCAATTTCTATATTTTTTTCACTACTCTTTACTTAATAATTGCATTGAGAGTCTAAGTGTCTCAAGGAAGCCCACCTAGCTTAGGTTAGACACCATTTGTCATGGGAATTACTCTCACATTGCTTAGCTACACTAGTTACTTGGAGATTGTAGCCTATATAAGGCATTAGGTGGTTCTTTTACAAATAGTTCAATTTTGAGTGAAAATTTTATTAAGTCTTGTGACTTGTTTATCACTTGCGAGTGAGGATCTCTTCGTTGTAGAGTTCCACCCCTTAGACAACTTATCAGCGCCTTGAGCAAGCGTTGTGGCGTTCTTGCCAACATTCTTAGATTGGATTATCTAAGATCGTTGTTTCGAGCTCCCCATTGATTCCTTTAAAAGGTCCTAGGGCAAATCCCGTTCTTGAATCGTATCACGATCCATTTTCCTTCACTGTATATTAAAAAGGAATGAGGAATCAAAATATGAATTAGAATTAGTCTGTATGTTATTCCAAAATAAGACAACATAAATAATCAAGACAAACATAACCAACATAACCAATCACACAAGAAATAACTAGTATCTTAATCCATACTACATACCTGGAGTTGTTGTACGATCAACAATTGTTGTTTTAATACCTGAAGTTCTTCTATTGTGAGTTTTTTTAATTGTTCGTCGATAGACTACCAGTTTTCAAAGTGAGTGGGACATCATGTCTTTTTACTTAGATAATGGCTAGCCTGAATCAGTCCATTATGAAATGGATATCACTGGCATATCAACTTATGGAAGATACGAACAAATAGACATCCTTGGTCATTTCTTAAAGGAACTAATTCAGGTAAGCCAGTCTACAAAAATTGTAAAGGGATCTCAACGCTTTGTAAGATATCCCAATTTGTTAAAACAAAAAGAGATCTCACGGCTTTATATTATCGGGTCCACACAACACACCTAAGTATACTTTTAACTAACACACTTACATTACAAAAATTAGATATTAAGGCCATGAGTAAAAATGTAGCTAGATTGTTCAAAACAATGGAAAAAGCCTTGAAACATCAGTGAATCCAACGTTACCATAGCACAACAACGTCAGTGTGACCAACGTTATCATGAGGATTAACAATTTGTTAAACTGACAGATAACGTCAGGGAAGGTGACGTTTATTAGATAAAGTAATGTCAACCATACTGACGTTTTAGTGTCTTCTCATATTTTACGCTAAGGAAGCCAACGTCCAAAACAACGATATTAGTCTCTACGAATAATGTCAACCACTGTGACGTTATTATTACCGTCGTCTTCAACCTCCAGCTCATCGAAAAAACGCGGAATCGAATAACAAGAAGTTAAAGAATCGAATAACAACAGACAAAAACCATTGATTTGAGACCCAAACGAAGCAAATACTTCAATATTTCAATAACTCATCTATTTAATGAGGATAAAAATGAAACTTACAAGTAAAGGAGTGAATCTTGGAGGATTTTTGCTCAAATTGTGCTACTCCGGTGAGTTGTGCTACTTTGGTGAAGATTTCGGTAAAGCCGCCGGCGGTTTTTGCTCTAACTTTTTGGTTTTGTTTTGGGTGTGATAAGAGGGAAATGAATGATAAGGGTTGGGGTCATGGAATTTATTAAGTATTAGGGTTTAGTTTTATAATTATGTTGTTTTTAAAGGATTATTTTATAAATTCATTAAACATAAGGGACTAGAATGTAAATGTTAGAAAGTTTTAATATATACGTGGTGCCTTTAGTTATTTCGTGGTAGTACTGAAGTAATTAAAAAATAATAAAATAAAAGGTATCTATAGTAATTTTATTATGTTGATAGAAGCCGTATTTTTTTAATAACTTTTCTTAAATGTATCACATGTAGAGCTGTTAACGAGCCGAGTATTGGTGGTTCGAACTCGAGCTCGTTTAGCTCATGAGCTCATTTGAGCTCGTTCGTTTGATAAACGAACAAAAAATTCTGTTCGAGCTTGGCTCGTTTAAAAGATGAAATGTTCGAGCTCGGCTCGTTAGACATATTTTTTTCCTTTTGGCTGGACTTTGGCTCGAATTCGGCTCGAGTTCGGTTCATTAAAATATATAACATAAAGTGCAAATGTAAAAATAATATGTTAGACATTAAAATTACATATATTACACAACTAAAATTACTATAAAAATATCTAAATATTATATAAATCAAATCTATAATATCTATTAGATGAATGAATTATCCTCTTTTGAGTCGGGGTTAGCTCGTAAATTGATGTATTTATATAAGCATGTTCGCGAACATTATATAAGCATGTTCGCAAACATGTTCGCGAACATTATATAAGCACGTTCGCGAACATAATCGAACGTTCGCGAACCAAGCTCGAGCTCGGCTCGTTAAGCAAACGAGCCTACAGTCATGTTCGAGCTCGGCTCGTTAAGCTAAATGAACAAACGATCACGAACACTAACGAGCCGAACATGAGTTTGTTCACGAGCGGCTCTGTTCGTTTAACAGCATTAATCACATGAGCATCAAAAGGTCCACAGGCCATCATATCCTGTGCTTTTCAACAGTCGTCCTATGATCTTATCTCGTAGGCTTGCCTCACAAAAGGGGAAATTATTGTGTGGTGAGGAAATTTAATGGTGAAGTGACGGGTGAAGCGATCAGAACCACACAGTTTAAATACAGAATAAAACGTGTGGTGTGGGGGCTGCCACACGGTCACTTTGCACATCAACATTTGTAATTGTACCAGTTGATTTCATTTTTGACCACTTCCACCAAATTATCACACCATATATTTTTATTTTTATACTAGCATTAATTAATTAAAATTAGAAGAGTCAATGATTTATCAATGCGGATTTTAAAGGCACCCCCAAATTACTTCCGGCACCTCTTTTTTAATTATTTTTTCGGATGAAAAAAACGTCAGTCACACTGGTGTTCGTTGTGGCACACCAACGTCAGTGTCACTGACGTTGGTGTGCCACTAGGAACACCAGTGAAAAGTCGTGGACTGACGTTCTAAGATTTAACACTTTTTATATAGGGAACGTCAGTTACACTGGTGTTCCTTGTGGAACACCAACGTCACTGTGACTGACGTTGGTGTTCCACAAGGAACACCCGTGTGACTGACGTTCCATTTATAAGAAATCATCGGGTGCCGAAGTAAATTTTTGTGGTGCCAGGAGTAAGGGGGATGCCAGTAGTAAATGGGGGGGGGTGCCTTTTGAAGAAGGGCAAAAGACAAAAATGAACGAGGAAGAGGAGAAAACCAATTTAGGGTTTTCCCATTTTTCAATAATATCAAAAACAGAGGATAAAATGTTTTTTTCAACTAGTCATTATTACATCAACCAACTTTCCTTATATACTAGTAACAAAACTGAATATGTCTAATTACATCACTGCATCATAAAGAAAAATAATACAACATAATACAAAAAAAAACGAGTATTCACAACACCCCCCCTCAAGCTGGGTGGGCAAATATATCTTTGGCTTGAAATGAATTAAGAGCACGTTGCAAAGCTGGACCATCAAGTGCCTTCGTAAAACAGTCTGCTAGCTGCTGAAATGTGGAAATGGGAAGCAATTTGGCCAAACCAGCTTGAAGTTTTCACGTATGACATGGCAATCCACTTCAATATGCTTAGTACGCTCGTGAAATACAGGATTAGACGCTATGTGCATCGCGCTTTGATTGTCACAGTACTTTTCAATGGGATGAGAAACAGGAACGTGTAGGTTTTCAAGCAAGAATTTGAACCATTGTATTTCTGAAACAGTTGCTGCCATAGCCCGGTATTCACACTCAGCAGAACTCCGGGACACTGTGCTTTGCTTCTTGGCCTTCTAGGACACTAAGGAGCTGCCCAGAAATTAAACAATAGCCTGTAATAGACTTGCGGGAGTCTGGACAGCCAGCCCAGTCGAATCAGTGAATGCAGCAGGTATTAAGGAATTCTTGGCTGCATAAAAGAGGCCTTGACCTGGGTGTCTTTTGATGTATTTCAGAACTCTGTATGTTTCCTGTAAATGATTTGTGGTAGGTGTATCAAGGAACTGACTAAGCTGTTGGACATCATAGGCTATGTCAGGCCTTGAAAAAGTGAGATAGAGTAGCTTGCCTACCAATTGTCTGTATATAGAGGTGTCTGGTATAAGAGGAGGATCTCCTTGTTGTAAAGGGTGTTTGGTGTCCATTGGGGAGGCAGCAGGCTTCACTCCTAGACAATCAAATTCTTCAAGTAAAGTGAGAGCATATTTTCTTTGTGAAATCAGTAGACCAGTGGCATTTCTAGACCCAAGAAATAACTGAGTGATCCTATGTCTTTGATTTGGAACTTTCTGTGTAAATATTCTTTAACCCTGGTAATCTCAGACATGTTGCTACTAGCCAAAATTACATCATCTACATAAACCAACAGTGCTATAAAATCACTCCCAGACCCCTTTGTGAACAGACTATAATCATACTTGGATTGTTGAAACCCCTGATCTAACAAGGCTGAGGTAAGCTTAGCATTCCATTGCCTACTATCCTGTTTAAGGCCATATAAAGACTTTACTAGCTTACAAACAGGGTTTTTGACTGAGGTTTTGAAGCCTGGAGGTAGTTTCATGTACACTTCCTCATGGAGATCTCCATGAAGGAAGGCATTATTAACATCTAATTGATGCAAATGCCATTCATTTGCAGCAGTTGTGGCAAGAAGAGTCCTGATAGTGGCCATTTTGGCTACTGGTGAGAATGTTTCTTAGTAATCTATCCCATACATCTGATTATACCCTTTGCAACTAGTCTTGCCTTGTATCTCTCAACTGTCCCATCTAATTTGTACTTAATCTTATACACCCACTTACATCCTATAGCCTTTTTTGTGGGTGGGAGTGAAAAAACTTCCCAGGTTTGGTTTGCTTCTAAAGCCTGTATCTCTTTCTGCATGGCTTCTTGCCATTTAGGACTCTTAATTGCATGATTGTAACTAGTGGGTTCCTGGTCTTTGTCAACATTGTAGACAAAGGCTTGATATCCCTTTGAGTGGTTATCATAGGCTAGAGAATGTTGAAAGGTATGAGGTGTGGCAAGACTAACTTGGGAACATACATAATCTTGTAAATGTGTGGGGATATGCCTATGTCTAGTTGATCTTCTAGCTGGAGGAGAGGCTTCATTTGTGACTGGTGCTATTTTTGGTTGTGGCATTTGGCCTTGTTGCTGTTCAGCTAATGAGTCCACAGTTGTGGCTGGAACATGTTCATCATAAAGAAAGGATTGTAATGGCATGGGGAGAGAGACTACAGATGTGTTAATGGAGAAATTGTCCATATCAGTGTGTTCAAATGGGAAGCATCTTTCATGAAAAACAACATTCCTAGAAATGAATATGGCTCTGGTTTCTAGGTTATATAGAATGTAACCTTTTGTGGTTGAAGAATGGCCAAGATGAATACAAGACACACTTCTGGGATCAAACTTAAACCTACACTGTTTCAAAATGGATGCATACACTAAACATCCAAAAACTTTAAACCTTAGATAGTCTGGTTGCTTGTTAAAAAGTTTTTGAAAAGGAGTCTCATCTCCTAAGACAGGGGTTGGTATGCTGTTGATAAGACTCACAGCATGTAGTATGCAATAACCCCAAGATTCAATAGGAAGTGATGCCTGAAATTTGAGAGCCCTAGCCACATTTAAGAGGTGTTGGTGCTTCCTTTCTACTATACCGTTTTGCTCAGGTGTGTGCACACAAGAAGTCTGGTGAATAATACTTTTCTCAGCATAAAAAGTGGGTATATCAAACTCTTTGCCCTGATCTGTTCTTACCACTTTTACATTAGAATCAAATTGTGTGCTAACAAACAGACAGAAATTCTGCAAGAGTGCTCTAGCCTCTGATTTATTATGCAACAAATGAACCCATGTGTACCGACTATAGCCATCTACTATAGTAAGAAAGTACCTATGACCCTGAATAGTCTCATGATGATATGGCCCCCACAAATCAAAATGTACAAGATCAAAGCAACCATTGACAGTGGACTGACTTAAAGGAAAAGATAAATGTTTTTGCTTAGCTAATGGACACACATGACAAATTGTGTCTTGAGGCACTTGGACTTGAGAGAGACTACTTATACTCTTCAGCTTGTTGTTTGAGAGATGCCCCACCCTATAATGCCAGACCATGCCTTCAGAAAGACTAGCAGAATTCTGGAAAGATGCCAGATTGCAAGATCTTGATTTTGAGGACTCTAGGACTCTAGGATTTCTAGGACTCTAGGATCTTCATCAATAAGAATCTTCATTCGAGTAAAATACTCGGTAACTGTGGAACCTCGTTGCTTCGTGTTATTCAATTCCTCAAGTAAGTCTGACAATCGAAATGAATCTAGATTTGGAAACCTGTCTTTGAGTTCTTCCCATACGGCTTGAGCGGAATCCATCCAAAGCAAGCTCTGAGCAATCCGTTTCGCCACAGAATTCATCAACCAGGTTGTCACCATGATATCGCATTGTTCCCAAACTGAGTAGCGAGGATCATATCTGTCCGGTTTAGTCAAGGATCCATCGATAAAACCGACTTTGTTCTTCATTATCAATGGCATTCTAGCAGATCTGCTCCACGAATGGTAATTAACACCATTTTCATCGATAATCGGTTGAACTAGGGTTAGTGTAGGGTTTTCATTTGGATGTATGTAGAAAGGACTCGAAATTGGAATTACTTCGAGATTTCCGGCCGGATTTGCCATGACGAACAATCGAAGAAGAAAAAGCGACAATCGAAGAGATTCACAATGGCGAGCTATGCTCTGATACCATGAAGAAGGGCAAAAGACAAAAATGAACGAGGAAGAGAAAAGGAGATATTAAATAACTATCTAAGAAAACAAATTCCTTAATAATTAAATAATATAAAATATATACAAAAAAAAAACATGCGCACCTTTTCTTGAAAAATAAGGTCCATGCATATTTTTCCTATATTTGACCAAAAAAAGGGTCAACACACCAATTCGGACCGAAATCCACGAAAAATATCTTTTCGTGTATTTAATTATTTAGTCCAACCAAACAATTAATCCACATATCAAATTAAATAGTCCAATCCAACTATTTAATTATAATTGAGGTGCAACGACGAGAAACCTATATGCTATATTAGGAGCCACGTTTAACCATGGACCCATATTCGGTAGCTACAATAAATCGAATAAAATTATTCATCGACGTAATAATTATATCCAACCTATTAATTCCGGGATTACACCACCATAAACCCGAAACCGAACTCTATCGAATATAGATAACTTACACTCAATTTATGAGTCGAAAGCGTCCACCGATATAATCATTACATACGGATAAATCCTCCATAGATCGTTCACTTCGATTCGGGATATTTCCGTAAACCCTTCTCGAAACATATTATCCTTATTTACCATTAACCCCCTAGTGATCAATTAGTTCATATTCAATATAATATGAACTCGGCCGATCGATCGTTTCTAGGGTCAACAAATAAGGGAAGCTCTCTCTACTTCGCGAGGGAAGGAATGGATTCCATATACGTGATAGCACGGACCACTCACTCATTCCGGAATAGAGCCAACGAGAAGTGTTGGACCACATATCGCGAAGTGATCCTTACTAACACATCAAACTCTACCCTAGTCTAAGCGGTTGTCCGTGATCACCTCGGGATTCGATTAATCCATATATGATCATCTTGTGATTCGATAAGACTTCTCGATCACGGAATTATATCGAGAACTCAAATCAAATCGGTCCGGCCCTATATGATTATCATCATATATAAATGCCCCACTAGGTACCCTATTACCGATAGTCCGGATAAGACATTAATTTTAAGTATATCTCACTAACTCAATCCTCTTGTGTATAGCCATACACTAAGTTATGTGATTACACAAACGAGGTACTTAGGGTTTTCAGTAGTGTCTTAATATAAGCATAACTGCATATAATTAAGATGAATTATTTATTCTGTCATAAAACAATTAGATAATTGTCTTTCGGGCACTACACCTTACAATCTCCCACTTGCAAATTGTTTTAGAGCACACCCTTTATATCTATATCTACAACAAAAACCAATTTAGGGTTTTCCCATTTTTCAATAATATCAAAAACAGAGGATAAAATGTTTTTTTCAACTAGTCATTATTACATCAGCCAACTTCCCTTATATACTAGTAACAAAACTGAAATCCCCTGGATATGACCTAGTGGTGAAGACATGGGTGAGTAGTGCAGCCCCTTACCTAAGCTGGAGGTCAGCGGTTCGATTCCCGTAAAGGGGTTGATTTCCGATTGATAACACCCTTCAGTGCAGAGGTTATAAAAGGCAGCCCATGTTGGAGCTACTAGGTTACCTGATTAACCTCTCCTCACATCTGTGGGATCGGGGGTGAGGGGACCCTTAATGGTAGGGTTTACCATTTTTTTTTTAGTAACAAAACTGAAATATGTCTAATTACATCACTGCATCATAAAGAAAAATAATACAACATAATACAAAAAAACGAGTATTCACAACACCTTTAGAACCCCCTTTATCAAATGGTTCATATGTAATGAGTGTTTTAAAGTGATATATAAAAGTTAAAATGATCCTAACGTTACTTTATTTGTCACTACAAAATGTATATTCAACGTTAAATATTCAAATAGTGTGAAAATGCCAAGAAGGATATGAATTATCAATTCCCAAGCGTATAGTGTTTTTTAAAGAAAAAAGAAGAAATCCAAAGCGTATATTTTTAATCAGATACTCTGATTATGAATGCAAATGCCGATATTCAATCTCATCTAGTAAATAATCCGAACCGTATTTTCTTAGTGACGGTTGTATCAAGTTGATAATGTCGGAATTATCATGGTGGTGTTTACGATGTTTATGTGATGGATATCTGGCTGTGTGTTTAGGTGTTTACCGGTGGTGCACGGCGGCGTAAAGGATTTTGTGATGGTCGGACTCAAGTTTGTTCTTGGCGAGCTCAAAAGTCGACAAATTGGCAGAGTTGCTCTGCTTTGTTTAATTGTGTCTCCTTTGACCGTTACATTGAGCCTCTACATATAGACGAACTACTAATTGTAATTAGGCTAATGACGACAAGACATAATAAAGTGTCATATTACACTAATTAGACTAGACAGCTGTCCGGCGGACTTACGGAGGGCGGACCCAATCACTTGACCGTTTTGCTGAGTCTCTGTCTTGGAGTCGTCTTGTAATAGCTTGTTCACCTAATATTGCAGGCTTGGTCCGAGTTGGCGGACTGATGATCTGAAAGGTAGGCAGGTTGGCCCCTGGCTTCGCTTCGCTTTGCGCCACGAGACGGTCAGAAAGCTTTAATCAGATTTGATTGCACCCGGCCCGATCCGGTTTATGTCGATGCGGATTCTCCGGGCCAAGGACCCTATCCACTGTTTAGGCCGTCGGATGGACCCGAACAAGGATCCGCAGGCTCTTTTACGGTTTAGGCCCCCCACCCCCCTTGTCCCCTGCTCCCCCATTGCTTTTTGTTTGGGTTTATTTATTTCTGTGTCTGAACATCTTTGTGAAACTGAATTGCTTAATTCCAGTTTGCTTACTGAGATTGATGAACTGTGTTGATTTTTTTTCTTTATTCCTATAGTTCAATGATTCAGAAATGTGTTTTGCCACATAGTTGCTTGCAAAATTTTACTTAATAGCACAGTGTAGATACGATTATTGATTGTAGTTTTTTGTGTCTATTATTGTTGTTACTGGGAGAATGCTTTCGAGCGAGGGATTTTTGACGGAGGAGCAAAGGGGTGGGGTTGGAGTGAGGGGTGGGGGTGGGGGTGGGGTTGGGTTGGGGGAGCGGGGTGGGGAAACTATTTTTTGTTTTTTTATAAAACCATTTGTTTTTGTGGCACCTGAACAAAAGGGTTGCAAAAACTATGTATTTTTCTGATTTTTTTTTATTTTTCTTATAATTATTTGCTTTGTCACGGTATGGTAATGTGACAATAGATTTTAACTTTTTGCCGCGGTGTGGTACCGTGGCAATAGATTTTTACTTTTTGCTACGGTGTGGTGAAAAGTGTGGCAATAATTTTTTGCCACATAGTTGGTTGTCAGGGGTGACACAAAAAAACAATAGGCGTCACAAAAGGTCTTTAGTGTCAGTTTTTTAGCTTTTAGTGTCACTTTTCATCCGCGGCAAAAGCTTATTTTTTTAGTAGCGTGTGGCTTCATCAACACCACACAATTTTATTCTGCAATGAAAATGTGTGGTCCAGATGAAGCCACATAGGTGACTCAATCTCCCCTGAAAACTAATAAGAATGCCATCGAAACTGTCGGCCTGTTCTGCTCCCCAAGATAATCTGTTCTTCTTCAAGCTATCAGTTTAAGGGGAAGCTAATACGCTGAATCCTCAAATGAATCTTCTATAGAACGACGCTAAAGCATCAGAAACTACGAAGTTCTGAAACAGTAGAGCAATCCCGAACAGCAACCATTTTTGATTCATCCACTTTAATCCCTTGGGCACTTACGATATAGCCAAGAAAGAAAATGTGTCTCGTTGACTGCAAAAGTACACTTGTTGATGTTAAGGTATAGCAGCTTATGTAGGCATAGAACTTCGAAAACTTTCCGTACGTATATGGTGTAAGTGTTCTTCCTCTGATTTGCTAAAAATAAGAATGCCATCTAAATATTTGTTCAGAATTCATTAACCGCATGGAGGTAATCGGGGGCATTGCATAGCTCAAACGGAGGATTTGAAGGTAACAAATGAGATGAAACAGAACACAAACTAAGAAGAAGACAGTGGTCCTGTACATCCATGAAAATAGCTCTAAGAAGCAAGCAACGGTGTTGCTAACCACCATATTGCCTAGGAAAGGAATGCGTGTGCCGCCTGAGGTGTAACACCATATTTTGTATGCACTCTTAGCAGCAAAGAAGGGGAGTACAAAAAACATTAGGATCTTTAGAGACCTCTACATTCAATGAAAGTGTGATGTCAAAATATGGTTCATTTATGTACAATCTCTTCTAACAACTTAAGGAGGTAACTAATTTACATATTAAACACAATCAAACTTTAACATGTCTTAACAACTGGGGGCCTATAACGAAGAGTTTGAGTCAACATATGGCATACAAATGCATATAAGCAATGATGCTAATAGTTATGAACAGTATAAATGGAAGACAGTATTGAATGGAAACATTTGAACTCGTGACGTCCTGCTCTAACACTATTTTAGATTGACATCTCTCAAAGGTTTAAATAGTGGAAGGTAGGTGATTCGCATATCAAACGCTATTAACTTCAACAAAGTTTGACTTATTAGGACTCGGTGTCATACTATGGTTAATGAAACGAAGACATTTTGGTCCCTTTTTGTTTCATATTTTTTCACTTCTGTCCCAAATGTTTCATCTTTGCAATTTTACCACTCATCTATGCATTTTTCATTTTTTTTTACATTTTTAGTCTAACGTGTGACGTGTCGTAACATTGAAAGTACGGCATGCTCTAGCCAATAAAAACTTGGGATGTGGGAAAAATAGGCCGAAAAGGTAAAAATAAAAATACAAGATTGAGGGGTAAAAGTGTCATGCTGAAACACTCATTAGTTCATGTTATCTCTTATGCTAATGTATCTTCACACTATCAGGAACTTATCAGTAGCATCAACAAAGAAACTGAACCAGTTTCATACAAAGTAGCTGCTCAAATTTCTGACTGGCAACATGCGATGTAAAAGGAACTCCAAGCCCTGAATCAAACTAACACCTGGTCTTTAGTTCTTTTACCAAAGGGCATTAAACCATTAGGGTGTAAATGGGTATATAGGATCAAAAGAAAGTCTGATGGAAGCATTGAAAGGTACAAGGCAAGGCTTGTGGCAAAGGGCTTTACACAAACAGAGGGCATTGACTTCTTAGAGATTTTTTCACCAGTTGCCAAACAGACCACCATCAGACTGTTTTTGGCCTTAGCAGCACTCAAAGGATGGAATTTACATCAGATGGATGTAAATAATACATTTTTGCATGGTGACTTAGATGAGGATGTTTATATGAAGCCTCCAGAAGGTATGAACACCAATGGCATGGTTTGCAAGTTGAATAGATCACTATATGGCCTTAGACAAGCAAGCGACAGTGGAATGCAAAGCTGACACAAAAGCTTCTAGAAAATGGATACAAACAATCTCAAAATGATTATAGCCTCTTCACCAAAGGCAAGGGCTCAGACTTCATAGCACTTTTAGTATATATGGATGATATTATAGTTGGTAGTCTGAATATGCATGCTATACAACAGTTAAAAGACCTGCTTCACAATGCATTCACAATCAAGGATCTGGGAGAACTCAAATACTTTTTAGGGTTTGAAGTGGCCAGGTCTAAATCTGGAATTGTGATCAATCAAAGGAAATACTGTCTGGATTTGTTAAGAGAATTTGGATTTCTGGAATGTAAACCTGCTTCCACACCTATGGATCCTGTACAAAATCTAACAGAAGTACATGCTCCTTTACTACCCTCCAACATTGAATATAGAAGTCTAGTAGGTAAACTACTATATCTTGGCAACACTAGACCTGATATAGCCTTTGCTACACAACAACTTAGTCAATTTTTGGACAAGCCAAATGAAGCTCACATGAAAGCAACACATAGACTCTTAAGGTTCCTAAAAGCAGCACCTGGTAAAGGGATTTTTTTCCTAGTGAAGGGCCTTTCACACTCAAGGCTTTCAGTGATTCTGATTGGGCAGCATGTACCAAAACCAGGAGGTCAGTTACAGGCATGTTGGTTTATCTAGGAGGAGCACTGATATCTTGGAAATCAAAAAAGCAACCAACTGTTTCAAGAAGTTCCAGTGAAGCTGAGTACATGGCCATGGCACTCACTGCTTGTGAAATCCAATGGCTCCTATACCTACTCAAAGACTTTCAGATCAACTATACAACACCTGTCCCTCTATATTGTGACAACTCTAGTGCTTTACACATAGTAGAAAATCCTGTTTGTCATGAAAGGAAAAAGCACATAGATATTGACTGTCATTTTGTAAGGGAAAAATACCAAGCCAAGGTCCTAAACCTCTACCAATTCACACTAATCATCAACCAGCTGATATACTTACCAAACCTGTAGCAAACAGATTCTTACAACACTACTTCAAGCATTCCCTTTCAAAGATCTATATGCAACCTAACATAACACAAGAGGATTGGAATTTTGCAAGCTGTTCTTGGTACCACACCATTCCAGCTTGAAGGGGGGGTGTTAAAGCTCAAACTAACACAAGAGGATTGGAATTTTATCACATGGTTAATTAAGAAGTTAGTTACAACCGCCACAAGTTGGTTACAGCAAGTTGGAGCTTCTACACTTATATAAAGCGTGATTAGAATAGTCATTAGTAGTTTTAGAATGCTGAATTACATTTTCAAGTTCATTGATGGAAGATTGTGTTAATTTCCAGTTTCCCGCCTTTTTCTGAATTCAAATTCTTCATCTTTCTTTTCTGCAAATCGATTCAGTCTTCATTCAATTTTAGTTTCCAGTTTTGAATTTCAACATGCGGAGTTTTAAACCGCAAGAGAAAATAGCTTTGCATGCACATTGTTGTCTGTTAAAATTACCTTTATTTCAGGTCCATGCTTTTTTACTTACATATTTTAATTGGTATGTTTGAATTGTTATTCTCCATGCTAATTGTTGACAATTTGTGGACAAATTGTATGTTTGTTGCCAAATCTTTCAAATTTTTTTTTATTTTTTATTTTTATTTTTTTCAGCATTAGCCTGTACTCATTTTAAGAGTTTTGGCTTCTTTCTGTCAACATAAATGGCTTCTCTCCATAAAAGGTTCGTAAAAGGTTCATCTTAGCTGTATAGCTTCTCTGAATTTTGTTGGGGTGAGGGGAAAGCAGTACTATGATTCATTTGAATGTTGATTCAGAGCATTAGAATTTATTTCGTATGGAGTTCAATGGGTTCGCGTTTCCTGTGACTTTGCGAAAATATCTAGAGTCTGTTTTTGGCATCCAAAGAATCTAAAATGTGATTGAATCAGCTTCAATTTCATTTGTTTACTCGAGATCATCTACTACGAAAGCCAAAATCTCAGACCGGCAAATATGTGGTGGAGATTTACTTCACTTTTCGGTAAATCTTTCATCTCTTCTCCTTCATTCTTTTATCTCAATGCTGCTGCTGCTGCTGCTCTACATACATCTCCTTGTCGAAATTCACATCTTTTGAACTTAACCCGGGTTGAAGTATTAAATTTTTTTGCAGTCAAATGCAAAACTGGGTTTGATCAGGTGGATGATGCCCATTCTTTGTTTCATAGAATGCTTCAATTTGAACCTCTGCCTTCTGTTGCTGATTTCAATCGGTTGTTAAATGGTGTTGTTAAGATGAAGAGATTCAGCTCCGTCGCCCTTCTTTACAGAGAAATGCGTTTTCATGGTGTACCCATTGACATATGGACCATTAACAATGTGATAAACTCACTCTGCCATTTGAATCAGGTTGATTTTTGTTATGCAAGTTTAGCCAGCATTTTCAAGCTTGGATTCAAACCGGATGTGGTTACTCTCAGCACTCTTATTCGTGGACTGTTTGAAGCAGACATATTTGCAGAGGCTGTGGAATTATTCCGAATAATGGTCATTCAGAAAGTTTGTGACGATATTACTTATGGGACTGTGATCAATGGATTGTGCAAATTTGGAAACACGTTTAAAGCTATTGATAATCCCTACTCTATATTGTGATGAAGGATACCATCAGCTGAATATTGTGATGTACAGTACAGTCATAGATAGTTTCTGCAAGGACATGAAGGTGGAGGAAGCACTCCAACATTTCTGAAATAGGAGCTAATGGAACCCCATCAGATATCATCACGTATAATTCACTGATACAAGGGCTTTGCAATTTTGACAGATGGAAAGAGGTCAGTAATTTAGTGACATAAATGGAAAATACAGGAATTTACCGTGACCGAGTTAATTTCAGTATAATTCACTGATATAAGGGCTTTGCATTTCCATAAGTGGTCAAGTGTGCTGCAGCATTAGATGAAGATCCATTTGTTGGATTTGACAATGTCACAGTTGGATTGAATCTTGCTAAAATCCTTTCATGAGTTAGTAACTGTGACTGAACTTCTGGCCAAGTCAGTGAACCAATCCTAGATGTAATGTTTACAATAACAATTTTATAATCCTTGTCCAAACCTCTTAAAACAGATAAAACCAGTTCTGATTTTGACATAGGGTGGCCTGCAGCAGCCAAACCATCACTATAAGACTTCATTAATGCAAGATAATCACTCATAGACCTTCCTCCTTTTTCAGTCTTAGTTAAAGCACTTTTGAACTCCAAAACTCTATATGCAGACTGACTGTTAAACAAAGCTTCCATTGTGGTCCAAACATCATATGAGGTTTCACATCCCATTACTTCTATAAGGGCATGCTCAGTCATTGAGCTCAACAACCACCCCTTAAGTAATTGATCAACAGTGTTCCATTCATAAGCAGGGGAGTAGGGCAAACCAGTGAACATACCTACAGTTTGAGGTCTAGGAGTGGTTCCTAACAGAAATCCTTCAAGTCTGTGACCCTTCACAATTGGAAAGACAGTGTATATCCCAAGCAAGTGGTTATCACGGTTGAGTTTCACAGTGCATGTTTGATTTAAGTGACCTTGGAAGGGGGATCCCATTTGACTGAAAGAGCTCGGTGAAGGAGATCTGACAAAAGAAGAAGTAGCTGGAAACGACGGTGGTAACATTGTGCTGTTCAATGTGTATGGTGGTGCTCCAGTGAAGAGTGGTGGTGGATATATAAATCCCGGGTAAGAAAGAGATCCGAGCTGAAACGCGAAATGCCTCCTAAATCTGCTGCTGTAGCTGATGAGCTCAGATTTACTGGATTTGTAGCTAAGCTCATTGGTGCTGTGTTGCCATGGCTTTCACCAGTCACTGGAGCTGTTGTTATAGTGGAACAACCACCGTAGTCGATGTAACTGAGGTCCCAGATGTTGATATTGGTGGAGCAGCCACCGTAGTCGGTGTAACTGAGGTCCCAGAACTCATGATGTAGGTCTAACGCTCCGATACCAAGATTGAATTTACTGAAAATGTAATACCTCCATGGCTGGAGGAAGAAGATGACACGGGAAGTTTTCTAGCTTGTTGTATTCAATGAGAATAATGTTCAGGCAATTACAAGGATAAGACTAGATATTGTACCAACCAAATCTAACAACATATCTAAGATGGTGTGACATGTCACTCTATCTAACCATAAACTTGACACTATCTAATTAGTAATACCCTTTAACTTTTCTATATCTATATGTTAGTACTTTGTCCGAAATGCATTTTGTTGGTGTGGGTGGATTTCTTTGCTCGATCAGAAAATATTTTGCTTTACACTGCCCAGACTCTGCATTGTAGCTTCTCCTTTTGTGAGGGTGTGCGTATGTGTGTGTTATTCCTTTTTCTTTTTTGTTGTTGTTGTTGTTGTTGTTGTTGTGATGAATCCCCATTTAAGTGGTGTTTCCCAGTTTTGGTACGATATTGACCAATTCGTACATTGATTTTACGTTTTATATAACGTCTGATCATTTTTAAGATACTTTTAAGTTTCATATGAGCATATTGTTCTTCATTTGTGCAGTCCAATGTTTCTATTACTGATGAGATGTAATGAAATATTCATTTAGTCTTGTGTTCACTACAAGCCATTTATGTTGAGATGCAAGATGAAGCAGAAACAGACATGAATTAAGATACTGCTCTACACAATACATAAAGGTGTTCAACAAGTTAAGTGTTGCAACAAACATCACGAAAAAAGAAGATAAAGATAAAGGTGTTTGGTCTTCCAGATCGGCATTGCAAGGTTGAAGTCGAATAATTTATATGGTACAGAGGTTGAGTTCTCTTTTGGATTTACTACTAGTTTTCGTTTTACCGTTTCATTGATTATGTAATTTAGATTGATGTAAGAAAACAAAATGAATCTCGAATTCACGTTTGTTTTACGCTACAGATATCGATACACTATTGAAGCTAAACTGAAGCACATAAATTATCTTCAGCTCGGAATCTGTTTGACAAACTCGCTTCTTTAGGCTTGGAGCTTGATGTTAGAACATTTAATGCCATGATGAAAGGACTCTGTCTTGGAGGATGCCAATTGGAGCAAAGTTGCTCGTGGAGGAAATGTTAAATCATGGTATTGAACCAGATTCCTATACTTGTTCTCTTTTATAGCCAATTCCGCCATTCTTCTTGAGAGACTTTATGGTGCAACGGTTGTAAGAAGATTGTACCAAGTGGCATATATTAGAGCCATTCATTTTTACTCTCTTTCACATAATACACTTTTATCGTGTGTGAGAAGTCAGAAATGAATGGTTGTAATGTATGCCACTTGATACAACCTTGCTACAACGGTTGTATTATAAAATTTGTCCTCTTATTATTGCTTGGAATAATAATAATAATAATAATGGAAAATTAGGGATAAGGACACAATCTGGAATATTTTTAAGTAACATGACAACTACATATTTTTTATAGGGAGAAGGACAATTGCATAATTTTTATAGCGAGAAGGACAAACAGTGAATCCCGAAAATCAGTGAATCTCGCCAGTGAATCCCGAAATCAGTGAATTTCGACAGTGAATCCCGAAAATTAGTGAATTTCGACAATGAATTTTGAAAATTATTGAATTTCGAGAGTGAATTTCGGCAGTGAATTTAAACAGTAAATTTCGAACACAAGTGAATTTCGACAGTGAATAAATAGTTTTGTCCTTTATGCAAAAGTTTCAAAAGACTGTCCTTCTACTCAATTGATGAAATATTTTTGTCCTTCTCCCTCATTCCCCATAATAATAATAATAATAATAATAATAATAATATGTGCATGGTTATTCGAAGGAAAGAAACCTCATTTGAAGTCGGATACTATATTATTACTTGGATAGTTATACACAAAATCAATAAAGCCCCGGTTTTGGAATCTATGCAGGCACCCTCTGATCCAGGCATTAAATATTTAATGTCTATGCGGCCTTTAAAGATGGATCCAGGCATCCCCGGTGCTGTAGGAGGATTACTTTGCAATAATATTCTTCGTAGTTTTGCCTTGAGGCTTGTAGGACGTTTTGAGGCAAAATTAGGATTTTAGTCCTCTTACTTGGCCTATTTTGGATTTTAGTCCTGCTTCCTGCTCCGGTGAGGAAAATGGTCCTCTAAGTTGGTTTTTTTTTGGATTTTAGTCTATCCGCCGGAAATAGGCGATTGGGCACCGGAATCTTTAAAAACGCTTACGTGGCAGCCTAGTTAGAGGACTATTTTTAAAAATTCCGGTGCCCAATCAGCTATTTCCGGCGGATAGGACTAAAATCCAAAAAAAAGCCAACTTAGAGGACCATTTTCCTCACCGGAGCAGGAGCAGGACTAAAATCCAAAATAGGCCAAGTTAGAAGACTAAAATCCTAATTTTGCCGACGTTTTGACGTGTTTATTGGAGATACCATTTCGGTTTATCATACATTTAACCTAGCCCTTGTTTTTTTTTTTTTGGGGGGGGGGGGGAGGGAGGGGGGTGATATGTGAAGGAGATCACTCACCATCTACTGACGGAGGTCGGACTAGCCCTGTGTCATTTTATTATTGACTAAGCATTAAATGAGACATATAAAGTACACCATTAAGGGTTAGGAGCCCCACTTTCAAGTCTAAGGGTAGATTAGCACCCCAGGTGAGAGATCGGCCAGGCTCGCTTCTCAGTCCACCGTAGGTCGGTCAGGGCGCAACGAAGTTGGGCCAGCGCAGTTCGACCATAGAGGCCTTGGGAGCTCGGCACAGGTCGGATAGAGCTACCCCTTTACCTAATACACGTGCGTATGTTATCAAATAATTATTGGAAGATCCCAAAGATCCTTCACCCATTAGGACTTTGATTCTATCAATAAGCCATCATTCAAATCCCATGATTATCTCCTAAAATGAAGGAGATAATCATGGACAAATCCTATACTTGAGGGATACGAAATAGAGTCCAACATGGACACGACACATGCATGCCTAGGGCACAATGCCCTCTATATAAACGATCCCAAAAACTACGAAGAGACTTGATTCCTGAACCAATATAGGATACGTAGGCAACTTGGGATACAATATCTCAGGCTCAGTCTAAACACACACAAACCACCCCCTCCTTTCATATTTATTCTAGGTTTCAGATCTAGATTAGTTGCCACTAGGAAAATACGGCCCAGATTGTTCGCTAGACGATTTCCAGCATCCCCTATTGACAATTTACGCAAGGATCAAAGGTTACTATGGTGAAAACTCGCAAACAAGCGGGCAGAAAATGCCTAGAATGGGCAAAACTTTGATGGTGGAGAAACCACAACCACCAACACAGAGAGCCAGACACACCAATCTGGAGAAATTGCTTTTGATTCCACCCAACAAGCATTGGTGGACCATCTTGTACCCATGGATGCTGATACCCGTCAAGCTATCCTCCAGGCAGCCGTAGTCGATGAGGATCAAGAGAATGATGCTCCAGAAAAAATGCCTCCTAACCCCAAGCAGGGTAAACATGATGATGAGGCATCCACCTCAAATCTGGAGAAGAAGCCATTAGACCCACGAGCGTTGGAAGCAGCACGGGCAGAGCTTGACGTCATACACGGGAGGAAATCCAATTAGTTTTCATTCACGTCCCATGTTACGCTATAGATTAATGAATATCCTCGACATGAAGTGTTTAAGGTTCCTAAAATGGACCCTTATGATGGATCCAAGGATCTCATATCACTTGTTTCAGTATATAACACACATGACCCTGTACAGCACTCCGAACGAGATGAAGTGCAAGGCCGTCCCTGTACTGCTCACGGACATGGCCCGTGCATGGTTCAGAAAGTTACCAGCAAGGTCGATCTCCAAATTTCAGGCGTTGGGCAAAGCATTTGTCAACGACTTCATCACGGCAAAACCGTTCCAGAGGAACGCAACTCATCTTTTGACTCTCAAACATAATGAGGAAAATGTATTTCAATACCTCAAAAGGTTCAATGAAGAGTCAGCACAGGTTAGAGATGCATATGAGCACATTCCGATGACTTTTTTTGTAGCAGGACTACAGGAAGGAAGGTTGTATGCCAAGCTGAACAACAAACTTCCTAGATCTATGGAAGAATGCATGGAGATGGCATACAAGCATTGCCAAGAAAAGAGGCTAACCGATTAAAAAGATAATTGGAGAGAGGAGAGTCCAAGAAGGACAAGTCTGAAGATAAATCTGACAAGAAGAGAAAACCAGTCAGGGACCGGATAACTGCCCCAGTCACAGATCGGGTGGGCAAGAAAGGAGCTTTACACGAGGGGGACTTTATCCTTCTAAACAGGTCGTGCGAGCAGGTTCTCGCCATAATGGAAAGGAAGGGCTTAGCCTGAGTTCCACCACCGATGAGAGGACCTCCAGAGAGGTGGGATCAGAACAAGTTTTGTGCCTATCATAAAGATGTTGGGAACGACTCAGAAAGCTGTAGGGAACTCCAACAAGATATTGATGCATCAATTATGGAAGGAAAGCTAGATGAGGTAGTTGATCGATCTCAGAGCTCTGAGCCACGAGGTCGTAGAGACTTCAATCTACGCATTTATAATCAAGATCGGGGCAGGTAGGTTGAGCCCCAACGAAGAAGGGATCGATCTTCAGACTCAGATCGATAGCTAGATAATCGCCCCATCAACACAATTAACACCATTATGGGCGGCCCCAACACCGAACTTGGGGGAGTGAGTGGCCAGGTCGGTCGATTTGCAATTATTTCTACGTCTAACAGAAGTCAAATAACAATTGGTGAAGTGACCTATGGTCCAAGAGACCCACTTCCTCTGGTGATAATCAATGAAGGCCTAGTCATTGAGGCCGCCATGCATAAGAATTTGGTGATGAGGATTTGTATCGATACGGGAAGTGGCGTCAACGTCCTTTACTACTCAGGTTTTCAATCTTTGAAGTTGAAGGACTCAGAGTTAACACCTAATTCTGCACCGTTGTCCGGGTTCTCCGGACTTCCAGTTCATCTTATAGGGATGATAAGGCTTGCCACAACATTTGGCCGAGAACCAAGGGGCAAGAATCTTATGGTGAACTACGTCGTGGGGAAAGCTCCGTCTGCATACAACGTGATCATGGGAAGACCAGCATTGATCGAGCTCAGAGCCGTGATCTCCTTAGCTCATATCAGCCTAAAGTGTTCCACCGCAGAAGGCTCGGTGGAAATCAAATGAGATGTGGAAGTAGCTAGGAGCTGCTATGAAGACACAATCAAAAGGAAGGGTGTGGTTCCAATATGAGAAGATAAGGAAATAGACAGATCTCGAGTAAAGCCTAGTCATTTGGTCGAGGACAGGTTCCAAAAATTTTGTGATTTATTTTAACTTTCATTCCTTCTTATTCTTGCACTTTTGATACAATCTTTTTGCGCTCAGTGAGTGCTCTTTATTATTTTCAATTATATGTTGATTTTTCATTTTACGCGATGTGAATGGCTCTAATTAAGTTTGTAGGGAAAACATGCACGTATAAAAGTATGCAAAAAGACAATCATTAAGTCTTCAGGACAGACAAGCTGAGCTCCGCAGGTTAGACTCAGTCAAACCTGCAAGTCTGCATGATAGACAAACTTAGCTCTGCAGTTCAGACTCGGCCAAATTTATCAAGTCTGCAGGACATACTAACTGAGCTCCGCATATCGGACTCAACCAAATTTATCAAGCGTGCAGGACAGACTAATTGAGCTCCACGGGTCGGACCCAACAATATTTATCAGTCTGCAGGACAGAGTAGCTGAGCTTCGCAGGACGAACTCAGCAATACATTTAAGCGTTGAGCTCTGCAAGTCGGATTCAACCCCGAGCTCTGTTAGACTCAGTAAGTTTGCAAAGGAAAAACTTTCCAAGTCTGCATGACAAACAAACTGAGCTCCATAGGTCGCACTCAGCAAAATTTATCATAGTCTGCATGACTGACTAACTGAGCTTCGCAGGACGAACTCAACGATACATTTAAGTCTAAGGACAGACAAACTGAGCTTCACAGGACGAACTCAGCAAATGTCATTAAGTCTGCAGGACAGACGAGCTGAGTTTTGCAGGTCAACTCAGAAACAAAAGCTCATTAACATCTGCAGCATAGACTCGACCTGAGCTCCGTAAATCGGACTCAACAAAGTTTGCAGGACAAACTTGTTAAATCTACATGACACGCTTGAACCAAGCTGCGCAAGACGAACTTGACAAAAATTCGTTAAGTCTGTAAGAAAGACTAATGGAGGTTCGGAAGTCGGACCCAGCATCTGATGTGTATTGAACTGAGCAAAACAAACTCAAGAAGACAACAAACACACAAGCATGCCATCCAGAAACTAGAAGTTAATGTATGGAATGCTGGGGGGCAGGGTAACCCACCAGATATCACAAATTACTCTAAGTAAGTGCTGGAATAAAGTTAAGGCAAGGCAAAAAGAACTTAACAGAATTAGCATAAGTAATTGTGCAGATTACAATTTGAAATAAATTTTCAAAAACTAAGAAAAAACAAACAACATAAGCTACTTGATCTAAGTTTTAGGAAATCAACGCGGGAACGCAGCGGAATTCAAAATTTGATTTCCTTTTCCCAAGACCGACTTTGTTTAAGGAACAAGCATATAAGAAGTAGACTAAGAAATACCTTGGATCGATGATCTAAAATTGATCGTCGCTTTGTCTACGGTTGTAGTTTCTGTAAGAAGCTGCCCAAGTGTTCGGCCTCTACTGTTCATCCACACGAACAGCCCGTCGGAATCCCATCATGGATTGCTACCAGAAAAACTTGGTTGCTAGACCGATATTTTTTCTCTCTCAAAATTCTCTTTAGGAAGCTCTCATATTTCTAGTAAATTAGAACTCTTCTAATTGTGATTGATTCAAAAGAGCTTGACACCCACTACATATATATAGTAGATGGTGCGCCCTTACTAGTCCCAATCTGATTGGGAGAAGCTTCCTAATAGATTGAGGAGAAAGAAAACCTTTTACTAGTAAAATAAGAAAAAAATATATTTGATTGATTTATCTCATTAATATCTAATATCTCATATTAAATATTAAATATTTTTTCCAAGATATATATTGACAATATCTTATATTGAATATATCTTTATCATATTACCATAAATCAATTTATACAAATCTATTAATATTTAATATTAATATATGGCAATACTATTAATTAATTTGCAAAAACCATGTGTATCTTTATACACATAATCTGCGCCTCAAAATCCGGAATATTCTTAATTAATTAATATAATACTATGATTAATTAATCCGCAAAATACATGTATATCATATACACATATTTCGACCCATACATATACTTTATATGTATATTTAATTAATCAACATAATTAATATCTTGTATTTAATTGTTGGTCCCTTGGAAAGGCTAACACAAGTTTAGATGGGGGTTGGGGGGGGGGGGGGGCGAATAAACTTGTCCCAAAAAATTGACTGTAAACTGATTCTTGAGCAGATTGAGTTCAGCTTTAAACTTGTGTGGAGTTAAGCTAACTTAGCTGAGTATAAGTCAGAACTGACTTATCCTTAACTGAGTTAACCGGCAGTGGATTAAGTTAAGCCTTTAAATGAAACTAGAGTTTATCAGTTTGTCTAGATGAAATTGCAATGCTGTGCTGACTCAGTTTCTTAAGTTTGCTGAGTGTGTGATCAGGTGCAATATAAACTCAGATGTAGTAAATAAATGCGTAATGTAAATAAGTAAATGAGACAGAGATTATAGAGGTTCTAGGTGGTGTAATCCTGTCAGTCCTCATCTCTTCTCCTATGATGTAGGAGGCCAAATTCACTATGTTCTTGAGGTTTACAGTTACAAGACACAAAGTAAATTCTAAACACTTGATTGTCTTTCACTAATCCCTAGCTTCACAATCTCCCAGCTTCAGTCTTCAACAGGTAGAATTGCTGCTTGAACTAAGCTTGCTACATTGGTCCTTGAAGGGTAGAATTGACTCTTTACCAGCTCTGCCCAAACACGGTCTTCCTGACTGCACTCAACTGTCCTTCACACCTTCTTGGTGTTTCATAGTCTAAACCTTTGATAAAATCAAAGTTGAGACTTGAATCAATAACTATGATTCAATTGTGCTTCGAGCTTCTTCTTCTAGATATATATAATATGCTCAGGCTCTTTGTTTCTCTTCTAGTGTTATTCTTGATCTTTCTTTGAATGCTTATAAACACTTTAAGATTTCTTGATCTTGATCTTGCAATAACTTGCACAGTAGGAGTTCTTTTTGATCGACTTTCCCCCTCATTTGAATACAATTTATTTTAGAACTCCGCTGCTCTTATTAAAGTAGAAGTGATCTATTTATAGGGGTTTCTCCAACAGTTAGATGAATTTGAACGTTAGAACTTGAATTCTTGTATCCGTTGGTGGTCCTGCTTGTTCTGATGATTGTTAGTGTCCTTTCTGACATTTCCGTGCGTCCAAAATATTGCTTGCTTTATAACGGTCAGCTCTTCTTCAGTTTATCTTTTCTTTGACCTCAGCATGAAAACTGGTCTTAGTCAGTTTTCAGCTTAAGAGCATTAACTGAGTTTTTACTCTTCTTCAAAAACTCAGTACTCCGTTTTTCATCTGATTACAATTGACTTAATCAGAGTACACCATAACTCATAAATCAACTAAGATAACATTGTCCTTATGTATCTTAGGTCTTCTTTTAAGATCCATAAAGTCAGTTCAGGTCATCACAGACTTTCCTGAATTCTAGCTTTACAGTCTCGGCTTTGATCTTCATAACTGAGTTTGAATCCACAGTTCTTCAATCTTTGATAACTGAGTCTGCGTCCCTCAGTTCTTCAGCTTCTAGATAATTCAACCGAGTCTGTGTCCCTCAGCGAACTTTCCTTCTTCAGTTCTTCAGTTGTGTACTCTGAGTCAGTTGTATAACTTCAGTTGTAGACTCAGTATACTAAGTAACTGATGTTGCGTGGAATATCAGTTTTGCGGTAACAGTGTCAATCTTGAGGATATAAGGCTGTTATGGATGATTCATCCGGAGAGGGTAGGGTGGTTATTTAGAACAAGGTGGCGGAATAAGCATAAAATAAATAACAAGAGATTGGGCCGGTGGTTAGCGGCAAAATGGCAGAGTTTGGCTGTGTGTATTTATTCTCCGATCCCCTTTCTTTGTTACATATGATCCTCTATTTATAGACGAGCAAGTCGGTCTACTGTTCACGATTAGACAGCTAATGATATAATGATATAATAAGAAATAACTTATACAAGTGTCATAAGTATCTTGAATAAATATCTGTATGCACTGAATCATGTAAATAGTCATGTCAGGCGCCCGCATGCGCCGTCCGTAGCGTCGACAGCGCGGTGATGGCGAGCAGCGGGTACGATCTTGCCTTGACGATTAGGATAAGAAACCATATGATGGAGATATGTCCGGTTTAGAAGTGGCGGACAGAAGGCGGCTAGGATCCGGCGACCGCCTTGCTATAAGTGGGTGCGGCTACATCCGCGAGGCCCATAATATTTGTATTGGGCCGGGTTGACAGCCCAATCCGTGGGAACGGTTCCCTCGTTGCGGGTTAGGTATATCAATGGCCCCCTACTCGCGATCGGATGTGCCCGCCCGTGCGGAGAGTAGAAAGTATGTCGAGGAGGTGAATACCGCCCGAAGTTTCTTGTGCTTTGGTAGTGAACGAGCTTTGATCGCCGATAGTCGCTATATCGGGCTTAAACTAGTGTTTGAACGAAATCACCAGTAAGTTGCTGTGCATTGCAGCGAACAGGCTTTGATCGCCGATAGTCGCTATATCGGGCTTAAACTAGTGTTTGAACGAAATCACCAGTAAGTTGCTGTGCATTGCAGCGAACAGGCTTTGGTCGCCGATAGTCGCTATATCGGGCTTAAACTAGTGTTTGAACGAAATCACCAGTAAGTTGCTGTGCATTGCAGCGAACAGGCTTTGATCGCCGATAGTCGCTATATCGGGCTTAGTTACCAACAACGCTCTGTTGGGCTTAATGATGACCGCCGGTAGCTGGGCGACTAGAATTGAAAAGGAATGTACTAGTAGTTGAAATGTCACATCTATCACGTGAGAGGTCGCATACGATCTGAATCGCCGCCTATTTCCGATTGTTGCCATTTCGGGGATACGAACCGTCGTCGTTAGACGTATCGTGGAGATAAGACGTTTCAAAACGTTTTAAATTTCGAAAATCGTAATAATCGTTCCCGCCCATTTTCTCCTCTATAAAATGGGGTCCTCCTCCACCATTCACCACTTTTGGCGAAATTGACTCCGGCGATAACAAAACTCCGGTGAGAAGGCGATTTCCGGCAAGGTTTAACGAGCTTCGATCGGGCATTTTTCTCAAAGAATCGCCTACTTCTTAACTTCTTCCAACGATCGTGTACCAAAATCTCCCTTTCGTTTCCGTTTTTTACTCGATTCCTTCCCAAAATCGTGACTTCGACTTGTTTTTCCTTGCGTTTTTGCATGAATGTTGCCCTAGTTTACTTTGGTGTAGCGTATGATCATGATATCATGATTTTTGAGCATAATGTATATTTATCCTCTTCCTGAATCCCCATTTACGCTTTGATGTATGGTTTTGCTCCAAGATTATTGCTTTTCCATGATTTGCTTTGTTAGCTAGCAGTTTTTCATGGCTCTGACTTCTAACAAGGCGTAATCAGGGTTGGGTGCTCTGAATGCGCCTTCCTTGATTACCTGCGTTTACATGTTGACACCACTCATTCCTGTATGAATGCATATGTGATTGGGGGTAGTTTGCCTGGGATTTTTCTGGGTTAATGCCTGGGAAAAAGATAGGCTTTTCGGGTTTCTTGTTCAAAGAAGATAGAGGGGCGAGGTGTCGGGGTGTACTCGCTTTTACCTCGGCCTGACTATCATGTCTGGGTGATTAAACGTGTCCACCTTGCCCTTTTTCTTTTTCAGCATGTCCTCTGAAGATACTCAATCAAATGAGGAAGTTCGCGTAGTCGTTGGTTACGGATCCGGCGACGAGGTGCAGATGGTCGACGATTCTGACTCGATGAGAGCAAGAGAGGCAGAGCCGGAGGATGAAATCGCTCTTATTGGCAGCGGCGCCGCTGGGGGTGAGATTGAGGAAGAAGACTACGACGAGGATGCGGACAGGGCGGTGCTGAGTTCGTTGGGTAGGAGGGCCGCGAGTTCTTCTGGGGTTCCCGGAACGTCGACCGCGAGCAGGAAGAGGTCGTCAAGATCGGGTCCGCGGAAGTTACCGCCGAGCGATCGCGCAAAAGAGTGCCGACCGCGAGCTTATATCTCGGTGGAGGGGAATGAGGAGCCTTGCGATTACACGTCGTCGCCGGTTATATATGACATTCCCTCTGATTATCGATTCGCGAGCATGGGAGCGGACAATGTGTCAAGGATTTGCGGCCGCGAAACTGAAGATTACATATGGCTCCATTTCGATCATTTCGTTGCCGGACTCAGGCCTCCCTTCGACCCATTTTTTGTGAAGTTTATGGAGGAGCTGAGGGTGATGCCCTGCGACCTTAGTTTGGGAGTTATTCGCGTCGTGACGTCCTTTATTATAATCGCCGGTTGAAAGGGCGCGAACCCTCATGGGCGCTTTGCTATACTTCTACTCTTTTTCGCGGAAAGGCGACGCCGGCCGATTCAGCCACGTAGTCGCTCGAGTAGTGGTCGGCCCCGCTTGTTATTCGACCTCCCAGACAAAGTAGCGGACTGGGATAAGAGATGCATGAAGGTGGAGTCACGGGTGGGATGGCCTTTTGCGAAACTGCCGGCAAACTCTGTGACAACCGAACACCTCAAAGATATCAAAACCCAGGACGACGACGATGAGTTTATAATGAAAATAAAAGATGATCTAGGCTATACTAGCAGGAACGAGGGTCAAGCCCGCGCGTATAACTGGAGAATGCTTCTTGATATTAACGAACCGTATCTTCGGTTAGCGGGGCTTCCTGCCGCGGGGGTTGGCGATCCCTTTGCACCTGTCGATCTGTTGCCAACCCACCCCGACTGGTACGGGGAATGTCACCATGCCATATGCCTACCATCCCAATGTTCCACCTGTGGAGGCGACCCCTCTAAGCGAGCACCGAGTAGGATTCTTACTTGTTACTTTTTGCATCTGCATTTTTCTTTTTTCTTCTACCAAATCGAGATCGATTTGTTTATTCAACACGTTATCTTTGGGGTCGTAAAGAGCGACCCTGATGCTTGGCAGGGCCATCTCGACTGGACTCATTGCCTCCGCTCCATAAGTTAAAGCAAAAGGAGTTTCACCCGTTGGTGTTTTGATGGTGGTGCGGAGAGACCATAGGATGGCGGGCAACTCGTCTACCCACCCTCCTGCTTTTGCTTTATCATCCACACTTTTCTTTAGCATCTTAATTACTTGCTTGTTGCCGGCCTCAGCTTGACCGTTACCCTGCGGGTACGCTACAGATGATTGCCAATGCTTTACCTTGAATTCTGCACAAAGGTTTGAAAATTCCGTACGAAACTGTGGACCGTGGTCTGACACCACCGCTCGCGGAACGCCAAAACGAGAGAAAATTTGATCATGTAAAAAGTACCCTGCCGCTTTTGCAGTTATCTTAACCATAGGTTTTGCCTCAATCCACTTTGTAAAATAGTCGACGGCTACTATGATAACTTTGCATCCGCCTCTTCCCGGTGGAAAAGGTCCGATTAAATCGAGTCCCCACATGTCGAAAGGCCAAGGTGCGACCACAATGCTCGCTCAACGAGATGGTAATCGGGGGATATCCGCATGCTTCGACATTCAGGACATTCCCTGACTAGCTTCTCAGAGTCTTTAAGAATACTTGGCCAGTAATACCCGGCGGTTAAAACTTTTTGTGCCAGAGAGCGGCTTGCTGGATGTCCTCCGCACACACCTTGGTGAAGTTCGTTTAGAATCGCTGAGCTTTCCTCTTGTCGAACACACCGTAAAAGGGGCTTTGTAGCCGACCTTCTATAAAGAACTCCGCTAATGATGACATACCTCGCAGCTTTTCTTCTGAGGGTGCGCGATTTGTCCGCCTCATCGGGCAAAGTGCCCGTTTCGATGTATGCTTGTATCTCATCTATCCAACATGCGACCACAGGTGATGTATCTATATCCATAATTTCCGCTGCTTCGATTGCGGGCGTTGCTAAATATTCGATCATGATGGAAGGGTCCGCGAGCTCCTCCTCCAAAGAGAGTTTTGATAAGTAGTCTGCTCGCTCATTGTCCTCTCTTTTGATTCTGATAAATTCGCAATATTGAAAACCCGTTGCTAGCTTTCGGACAATTTTGCCGTATTTTTCGAGAATATCACAATGCGTGTCATAATCCCCCGAGATTTGTTTGACGATAAGCTGAGAGTCACAATAAACCTCCACATTCTCCACGTTTAACTCCTTTGCAAGTTTGAGCCCCGCTATGATCGCTTCATACTCGGCCCGATTATTCGTGGCGGCAAACTCAAACCTTAAAGCCTTTTCGATCTCCTCCGTAGTTCCCGGCTCCATTAAGATGACTCTGCTCCACAACCATTCCGACTCGATGCTCCGTCGACGTACAACGACCAACATTGCTGCGGTCCGTTCTCGACCTCTCGCGGGTCCGATTGTCATAGGCGAGTTTGGTCGTGGTGAGTTAAAACTTGTTTCTACGATGAAGTCTGGCAAGGTTTGCCCCTTGATTGCCTTCCTAGGCTGATATTGGATATCAAATTCGGTAATTTCGATTGCCCATCTGAGGAGGCGACCTGAAAGGTCCGGCTTGTGCAAAATTTGTCGTATCGGACTGTCTGTTAGAACAATTATTGTATGGGATGTGAAGTAGCCCCTGAGTTTGCGGGCAGCGATTACAAGAGAGTAAGCTAATTTTTCAATGTTAAAATAGCGGCTCTCTACCGGACTGAGAGCTTTACTTACATAAAATACGGGATTTTGGAGGGTTCCAGCCTCTTTTACAAGAACAGCGGCGACAGCCCAATCTGAAGCCGCTAGATACAAAAATAACACATCCCCTATCGCCGGGCTAACTAAGAGAGGTGGCTTGCCCAGATACTCTTTCAGGGCTTGAAAAGCTTGCGAACATTCCACGCCCCACGAAAATGTCTTGTCTCCTTTCAGAATTTTAAAGAAAGGAAGACACTTTTCAGCTGACTTTGCTATGAAGCGACCAAGTGCGATAATGCGGCCATTTAGCCTTTGAACCTCCTTGATCGTTGTGGGCTCCTTCATATCGAGGAGAGCTTGTATCTTTTCTGGGTTTGCCTCGATGCCGCGACGGCTAACCATAAAACCCGAAACTTGCCCGCTCGAACCCCAAATGTACACTTTCTTTGGATTGAGTTTCATAGAGTGCTTTTTGACATTGTTGAGAGTTTCTCGAAGATCGTCGACGTGTCCCCGTCCGTCGACTTCACCACCATGTCATCTATATAAGCCTCCATATTCCTTCCAATCTCGCGAGCCGAAAACTTGGTTGACCATCCGGCGATACGTCGAACCCGCGTTTTTCAACCCAAACGGCATCATCTCATAGTAATAAAGGCCCCAGCGGCTACGAAGGCGGTCATTTCCTTGTCGGATTCAGCCATCCGTACCGATGATACCCTGAGTATGCATCCAAGAAGCTCAACACCTCAAAGCCAGAAATCGAATCCACCAATCTATCTATTCGTGGGAGTTGATAAGGATCTTTGGGACAAGCTTTGTTGAGATCGGTGAAGTCCACGCACATCCTCCACTTGCCGTTATGCTTTTTGACCATTACCACATTTGCAAGCCAGGTAGGATAAGCAAGCTCCTTTATGATACCTGCTTCAAGAAGCTTTCGTACCTCTATCTTTACAGCTGCCTCCTTCTCGCACGAAAACTGGCGTGCTCGCTGTTGTATCGGCTTGACAGTCGAATCCACGCTCAGATGATGGAGGGCGACCTCAGTCTGGACCCCTCGCATATCTGTGACAACCCATGCAAAGGCACTCAAGTTTTCTTTTAGCAGCTTTACCAGCTCTTCTCTTTCAGCAGAGCTTAATCTAGCCCCAAATTTAATCTTTTGCTCAGGGTACTCCTCGTTGATGACTATCTCTACTAGCTCATCTTCAGCAGTGAAATCGGGCTCATCCCTGACTTGTAGCGTTTCACATTCCAACCCGCTTGGCGCTTGCTTGCCCACACTCCTGATCATGCTGACCATTCTCTCAACCTCCGTCACCTCGATCCGTGGTCTCTTAGCCTCAGTCCTCATTTCTCGTATATAATTGAGGACTGCTGCGGGCTCGCTGATAGACGTTCCAATCTGATCGCCAACATAAAACTTTGCTCGCTGATGAGGGATGGAAGCTACCATCTGAAATTGACGTAGAGCCGGTGTCCCTAAGATCATATTGTAGTTGGACTGTAGGTCGACCACCAAGAAAGCGACCTTTTCTGTTTTAAAAGGCGCATAATCGCCCATTTGTACGTCTAAATCGATGGCCCCCTTGACACTTACTTTGTGATTTGTAAACCCCTCAAGGGTGCCATTATGCGGCCTCAAACTGGAATCGCCGAATCCCAACTCTCTGAAGCAACTGTAGTATAGAATGTCACGGCAAGCTCCCGTGTCGATCATCACCCGTTTTACGCAGGCCCGGTTGATAACCGCTGATACACATAAGCACATGTCCTCAGCGCTATTCGAAGTCACTAACTCACTTCGAGTAAAAACCAATGGGCTCTCGTTTCCTCGCAAAACGGTCGGTTTTTCCGCATGTTTGTTAATTGAGTTAATGCGACTCTTAATCTGATTGTTGCTGGGCGGAGTCTCGGTTATCATCCTTATACTCCGCTCAAACTGGCGAGTCTGTTGATTCCGCCTATCTGACCCCCCCGCGTTTTGTTTGTATCGTCGTCGTTGTCGTCCGCGAGCAAGTAATTTTTCCACCGCTCGCTTAAACTGTATGCATTCCTCGGTTGTGTGACCCTTATCCTGGTGGTATCCACAGAATTTGCTAGCGTCGCGACGTGAGTCCGTGACCATGGGATAAGGCTCGGGTACTTCATCTCGAACCTCATTTAGCATTTGCGTGTAGGAGATGTTGATAGGGGTAAAATGCTCCTCTTTGAACTTACCGGGCTTCTTGATGTCCCGTTCATTACCTCTGCGGGTTTCTTTCGTCGGACTGCGCTCAGCCCTCTGTTTATTTTTACCCGAGGAAGACGCTCCTTCATTACCCCCGCCGTCGCGACGTACTTCCTTGTTGAGCTCAACATCTCTTGCAAGTTCGTTGGTGGGGTTAGCGCGAAGAATGATTTCAGGTACCCCGGACCCAATCCTGTTTCGAAGCTGCTCATCACGACGTTATCTGCCAGGCCTCTCGTTAGCTCATAAACTTTATAGAATCGCTCGTAGTAGCTGCGAGTTCCCTCATTTTCGCCCTGACGGACCTCATACAGATCAATGTGCGTTTTCTTTGGTCCCCCCACCGATCGGAACTCCGCTATGAACTTGTTAATGAGGTTGTCCCATGATGTAACCGAGGCCGGAGGTAGACCTCGAATCCATGATGCGGCTCTATCCTGCATAGACCCCACAAAAGCAATGCACCATGCGTCCTCGCTAGGCGTACATAAACTGATCCTGCTTTGAAAGGCGGATAGCCAGTCCAATGGATCTGTAATCCCATGATAATTGGTAAAGTTGGGATAATGCGTTCCCCCTCGCGGCGCTTCTTTCAAGATATCAGGATGAAGCACACTTGTTCCCTGGGTGGGAACAGCCTTTGTTCCTTTGGCCCTACGCTGTAATTCCTCTATCTGCTTTTTCATTACCCCCAACTCTACCTTATCCTCAGGAATGGGTAGGTTCGCAGCATAACCTCCTTTTATCTGAGAATCTCCCTGCCCCTCCATGCGAGTGTAAACTGACCGATTATTTCTTTGTGTTCCGGGAGCTGCACCGCGGTCGTCGACCGTGGGCCCCAGTCGAACAAAGGCTGATCTCTTCCGCGACGTCGCATGACTGCTCCCCTGTGTTTCTGTTTGCTGAGCTTGAGTTTTTTGGGGAGCCGCTGTTAGTTGATTTTCGAATTGTGTGGGTTGGGGAGATTTGAATTTTCGGATAGGTGAGGTGGAAGCCCTTCGGCGATTAAGCTCATTTCCCAACCGCATCTCCTCTACATATTCCATATGTACCGCAGTGGCTAATCTATTCGAATTTGGCGGTACGGATGCCTTATCTGCACTCGTAACATTCAAACGAGAAGTTCCCGCCAAATTCTCCTCACGCAACCGGCGGGCACGAGTTTTTTCCTGTATGAAATCCCTCATGTCCGGCGTGATATCCCTCCCAGCACCACCCCCAGAAGATATCACCTTTCGGTTTTCTCCTCCCTTCTTCATGGGGGTTCTGTGAATTTGTTTAGCTGGGGTGGTAGGGTTTATAGCTTTTCCTCCAACCATTTTTAGAAGAGTTTTAGGGGTATGTACGAAATGGGGATATTTGGCTAGTAGTTTTGACGATTTTCTGAGCTGGTATATCTGGGAGTAAGGCGATCGTTTAAGGGCTCTTGTTCTTTCGAATTTTGATGATTAAGAGCTGAGCTAGAGATTTGACCAACCTTTACGTTTATAGATGGACTCGAGTGCGAGTTTGCATGTGATGATGATGATGAAGGAGTTCCTTCCGGCTGTGAGGATCTGAATGCTTATCCAACCTTGTCGCCGCCGTGAGATCACTCTTGCGGTGGAGCAAATGATCTTGATGAGAATGATATTGATGCTGTTTCCCGGTAACGGAGCCAACTGATGTTGCGTGGAATATCAGTTTTGCGGTAACAGTGTCAATCTTGAGGATATAAGGCTGTTATGGATGATTCCTCCGGAGAGGGTAGGGTGGTTATTTAGAACAAGGTGGCGGAATAAGCATAAAATAAATAACAAGAGATTGGGCCGGTGGTTAGCGGCAAAATGGCAGAGTTTGGCTGTGTGTATTTATTCTCCGATCCCCTTTCTTTGTTACATATGATCCTCTATTTATAGACGAGCAAGTCGGTCTCTACCGTTCACGATTAGACGGCCTAATGATATAATGATATAATAAGAAATAACTTATACAAGTGTCATAAGTATCTTGAATAAATATCTATATGCACTGAATCATGTAAATAGTCATGTCAGGCGCCCGCATGCGCCGTCCGTAGCGTCGACAGCGCGGTGATGGCGAGCAGCGGGTACGATCTTGCCTTGACGATTAGGATAAGAAACCATATGATGGAGATATGTCCGGTTTAGAAGTGGCGGACAGGAAGCGGCTAGGATCTGGCGACCAGCTTGCTATAAGTGGGTGCGGCTACATCCGCGAGGCCCATAATATTTGTATTGGGCCGGGTTGACAGGCCCAATCCGTGGGAACAGTTCCCTGTTGCGGGTTAGGTATATCAGTAACATCAAGTCAGTTTCTCGTTTTCTCAGGTCTGATCCTAGAACTATTACAGTGCTTGTCTGATTTACCTATACAAATATCAGACTCTATTAAAATCCTATACATTGATTTCTAGACATCTTTTTGCTTTGCATTATAACAACTAGTTATAACACTTCATCACTGGGGTTAAAAACAATAATTAAAATAACTGATGAATCATCATCAAAACATAAATTTTATTTCCAACATTAATTTATTCATAATAAATAAATACCACCATATTAATTTATCACTATACCACTTTATAGTCGAGATAAAACTTTCCTCATTTGGTTATCACTATAACCACATTTTAATCCGGCTAGATGTTCTTATGTGTGTGACCCGATAGGCTTCCGAATATGTTGGCCATAGGTACGAAGTGCAATTATGAAAATGCCCTTCATACCTAACGATCACGGAATAGCATCTAGCAACACACTGTGACCCCCAATCACTGGAAGAGTTAAATGCAATGACTACTACCTTTCATGTGAAACATTACCTCATCAAATATATCTATCTCTATAGACATACATCCTAGACATTCATCTAGATCGTGCCTTGTCATGCATCTATCGTATCGAATAAAATAAATACAAGCTCAAAATAAATAAATGCGTAAAGTAACCGGAATGATAATGGACTTTTCCTAAGTGCGGTTCCGAATACAAACTGATGAAACCGCGGGTCACAATCTATGGGTAGCTGCAACCGCAAATAGGATCTTTATGCCTTCTTTCTTTGGCCTCCATCTTCTGCTCCATTCTTGTTACATAATTTTATCTATTAAAAATAAATACACCCGCCGCACACGGGGGGAGCTAACGGGAATGGGATAAGTATAGAAAATAAACAATGTCAAATTCTTCGTAACGGCCTAGGACAATTTTTAAACCAACGAAAAATAAATCATACACATCTATCCTATTGGTCGTGTCCATCATCAATTGGTCCATATAATCATATTATATCTAACACATCTAATTTATACAATAAAATCTTATGAAAAAAGATAAATATTAAAATTTCCAACTTACGTTTTAATTAATCGATCAACGTTTAATCAATTACATAATTTTATCCAATCAATTAACTAATTAACATTTAATCAATTAAATGATTTTAATCGAAATAAAATTAACTATTAATTTTAAACGATTTCAATTTAAATTTTAATCAATTAGAACTATTCAAAATAAATCAAAATTTAAATTAAGACTTTTTTTGTTTCTTTTCTTTTGATTCTAATCAAAAGGGATGCATTTGGTTTCCAAAACCAAAAGACACCACCTAGGCCCTTTTCAAAATCAAAATTAGGCACCAACCTAGGCCCTTTTCAAAATCAGATTTTAAAAAGGGCCTAGGCCTATTCCAAACAAAATTTGGAAATGCCAATTGCACTATAGTGCTATGTGGCATCCCAATGACCCAAACTATTTGAATCATTCGTTAGCCACATGATATTAACTAAACAAAGAGATGTTCTATATACCATAAAGAATCACAAAAACAAAATCTTGAGGACCCGCCAAGTACCATCGGCTGACGCCGACAGCTGGACAGTCGCCTTCGCCACCGGCGATAACTCGGCTTTGGAGCCGCCGCCAATTGGACGAACTCCACAAAAGCCGCCGCCCCTCTTTTTTTTTTCTTTTTCGTGTTTCGTTTCATGAATCGATACCATACATCTAGAAAAATTACTACGCAAATTAACTAATGCTTATTGCTTAAGCTCAAAGCTCGCTTTGATACTACTGTTAGAAAATCAACGCGGGAACGCAGCGGAATTCAAAAATTTGATTTCATTTTCCCAAGATCGACTTCGTTTAAGCAACAAGCATAAAAGAAGTAGACTAAGAAATACCTTGATGATCTAAAATAGATCGTCGCTTTGTCTACGGTTGTAGTTTCTACACGAAGACGCCCAAGTGTTCGGCCTCTACCGTTGATCCACACGAATAGCCCGCCGGAATCCCATCATGGATTTCTACCAGAAAAACCCGGTTGATAGACTAACCTTTTCTCTCTCTCAAAACTCTCTCTAGGAAGCTCTCATATTTTCTAGTAAATTAGAACTCTTCTAATTGTGATTGATTCAAAAGAGCTTGACACCCACTACATATATATAGTAGATGATGTGCCCCTTGGTCCCAATTTGATTGGGAGAAGCCTCCTAATAGATTGAGCAGAAAGAAAACCTGTTACTAGTAAAATAAGGAATATTTGATTGATTTATCTCATTAATATCTAATATCTAATATCTCATATTAAATATTTTTTCCAAGATATATATTGACAATATCTTATATTGAATATATCTTTATCATATTACCATAAATCAATTTACGCAAATCTATAAATATCTAATATTAATATATGGTATTACTATTAATTAATTTGCAAAATCCATGTGTATCTTTATACACATAATCTGTGCCCCATATAGCCATAAATGGGCATCAAGAATATTATTAATTAATTAATATAATACTATGATTAATTAATCCGCGAAATACATGTATATCATATACACATATTTCGACCCATACATATACTTTATAAGTATATTTAATTAATCAACATAATTAATATCTTGTATTTATTTTATTAATAATAAATGAATACCACCATATTAATTTATCACTATAACACTTTATAGTCGAGATAAAACTTTCCTTATTTGGTTATCACTATAACCACATTTTAATCCGGCTAGATGTTCTTATGTGTGTGACCCAATAGGCTTCCGAATATGTTGGCCGTAGGCACGAAGTGCAATTACAAAAATGCCCTTCATACCCAACGATCACGGAATACCGGTACCGTCTAGCAACACACCGTGACCCCCAATCATTGGAAGAATCAAATGCAATGATTACTACCTTTCATGTGAAACAGTTACCTTGTAAATAGAATCCCATCACTGTTACAATATCCATACGGTCGTACGTCGAGTGTCAAACATCAATGACCGTATCTTATAATCTGGATATCCAACTCTATCGAATTGACATATTACTTCCGCTTTGCAAAGACTTTCGAGAATAAGATATTCCTTATAAGAAGGCTCTTTCGGATATTTACTCATAATCATATGATACGCAATTTTCGGACGAGCAACATGAATCCTATGCATGCTTTACTATCACACCCAATCACTACCGCATGATCGCTCCATGGCTAGGGGAAACCAAAATAGTGTCAAAGTATGACAATCCACACTGTGATTTCATGAAGACTCCGGTCTCAGGATAATTACACAACCGCCACATAGTGCGACACTTAATAAAGTAAGTGGGCCAGTTTAACGTACGCATTCTCTAATACACGTTCACGTACAGTCCAAGTGTCTCAACACTTTGATATGAGATCCACCCCTATATTCAACAAGATAGAAGACATCTAATACATGCTAGTTTAATCATACTATTAATGTCCTTTTAATAGCACATGCGACTAGAGACATTCAAGTATCAAACCCTTTTAAGTGAGTCGAGATCTCATCTACCATAATCACTATTATGATTTCTCTTTCACAGCTCGACACTAGGGACATTATCATATATACAATATCATAATTGGTCCGCTAAACGAACAAAAATATAATATCATAAAAGCCATTTATCATAAATATAAACATAAAGAAATAGTAGAAATGATCCGACCCGGTCGGATCCGGTCCAACCCGATTGGGTTTAGGACACTATTTCAACACTAAGTGTCAGGAGCTGGATTATGTTGATGCTCAGAAGAAGCAGGAGCCTCGGAAGTAGAAGACTTTGGTCTAGCAGTCGTCTGACGAGAGGCTGCAGCTCGGCGATGGTATTTGGACACAATGTCCACACCTAATTTGAACCCCTTCAGGCGTTGGTCGTAGATCGCACCCATGCCAGGCTTATAGAAAGCATGGCTGGCCAGGCTATATATGGAAAGGTTATCAAATTGACCCTTTGCTTCGTCGACCCCCTTGGTATAGCCCTGGTTGAGGAAATAAATGAGCAGCAGCTGCAGAGCTCGAGCAAATTCATATGAAGTATTGTACTCCTGGATGGCCTTGGCAATCCGACCTGGAACATCAGCTTCCAGATCATTCTTCTCAGTGTGGAGCTTGGTCACGGCCAGCTCCAGCTCGGTATTCTCTTCTGCGTACTTATCCTCAGCAGCTTGGAGACCTGCAACATACTTGTCCTTTCTCGCCTTCAGCTCCACATCCTGAGCCAGGAGTTGCTCTCTAAGAGCTTTATTCTCCTTGTCTATGGACTCAACAGAGCCTTGAATACTTTCTCGATCTGCGTGCAGATCGGTGATCTTCTTCTCCAGATTCAGTTGGATGGTGGAAGACTTAGCTAATCTTCCAAAAGCTTCCTGGCCAATCCAGGTTCCCTTCATGAAAAATCAGCAAACCTAAGAAACATTATCAAGTTATAATACAAAACTCAGAAGGAAAATACAAACTTATGTATTCCATGGCCCCATAGCTAGTTGCGGCCAGTTGCATGTCAGTCATCTCGGCAATCTGCTGCTGCTCGGTAGCGGCATCTTCTTTTTCATGAGACTGATCTTGAGTCTCATTAGGGAGGGTGGAAGATCTGCTTCTCTTCTTAGATCTTCCCTCCTGAGGGTTCACAGTAACCCCAGTTCGGCACATGTGTTGAAGTTGGTGGCCATATTGTTCTTCCCGATCAGGGCCATCCAGGTCGATCGGGTCAGTGTCTCCCATTGGATCAGAAGTGGGCGGGACTAATGCATCGCCAGGGAGACCAGCCAGTATCTGGACCCCAACAGGATTCAGAGTATTTCCCGTAGACCGGGCTGGAGGAGGCTCAACACTTGTAGTCCTCTCTGTTTCCTGGCTCTGATCAGGTTGACTATCCTCAGCTTCATCATCACCGGCATTAGCCAATAGAGGTTCAAAATCTGCCACTGCAAACAAATAGTAAACATATTTAGCCAGAAGCAAACGTAAATGCAAAGCAAAATCATAAAAGGAAAAGAGAGAAGTCCTACAGGTATCCCTTCCTCGTCGCAAATGGGTATGTTGGCTAGGCCCAACATCTATTAACCGAGCTGCGGTGATCAGCTCGGTAAAAATGTCCCTAACATTCATAGTGATACTCGACTCTCAGATACCTCATAGTAGCTCCTCGCTAACGGTGAGACAGATATCCTTAGGAAGCTCATCCGAGTTCCAGTGACCCAGCTCAGGTCGATCTTCATAACGAATGAAGAAAAACCACTCCTTCCACTGCTTGTGAGAATTATTCCTTTTAAAAATAATTGGAATGTCCTTCAGAGGAGCCGCTCGGCATGGGAAATAATACCACCCAGGACACTCCTTTACTCTCTTGTGATGATGGAAGGACCTAAATAACCATACCGAAAACTTGATGCCGAGCAACCGGCACCAGATCGTGAACCCTATTATGCACCTAACCCTGTTGGGGGCTAACTGGGCGGTCCCTATCCTATGGTGATGTAGTACAACCAAGAGGGCCGAGCAGAAAGGGAGCCTTAACCCACATTCAAAGTATTCCTGGTAAACGGTGCAAAATTCCTCCAGTGGTTGATGATCAAAGCTATAGGGAGTATCAGGAAGCCCAAAGGCATACCTCCTTATATCTATCTCGTAATTGCTACAAATTTCATTCAAATCTTCTTGAGAAAGGATGGATTGTATACCTTGACTACCTATGATTGACCTACTAGCCATTTGAGCTTTTAGGGTTACGGTGAGACTCAGATAACTCATTTACAATTGAAACAAACACAGTGAAGTTAAGTATGCAACGAAAAAGGGAGAATGACTTACTTGCAAAAAGTCGGAGATGGGAGGGAAAAGAAGTGCAATCGGGGTTAGGCCAGCGCAGGTCGGCCATAGAGGCATTGGGAGCTCGACACAGGTCGGACAAAGCTACCCCTTTACCTAATACACGTGCGTATGTTATCAGATAATTATAGGAAGATTCTAAGGATCCTTCACCCATTAGGACTCGATCCTATCATTAAACCTGCATTCAAATCTCACGATTATCTCCTAAAATCAATGAGATAATCACAGACAAATCCTATACTTGAGGGATGCGAAATAGAGTCCAACATGGACACGGCTCATGCATGCCTAGGGCACAAGGCCCTCTATATAAACGATCCCAAGAACTACGAAGAGACTTGATTCTTGAACCATTCCAGGATACGTAGGCAACTTGGGATACAATATCTCAAGCTCAGTCTAAACACACACAAACCACCCCCTCTTTTCATATTTATTCTAGGTTTTGGATCTTGATTAGTTGTCACTAGGAAGATACGGCCAGGATTGTTCACTAGACGATTTCTAGCGTCGTCATCTACCATTGTCTCTTATCTAGTGATGTGGATTTGTCCCATGCTGGAAGCATTTTAGAATATTGTCGTACTTTGTTTCCATCTTTTGTTTTTTGTTTCCTTTTCTTTTGTTAAAAGTAGTTGTTAATGTTGGAAATAATATTTCGTTGATCATTTATACGGGTTAGGGACGCCTATATCCGAAAAAAATGATTACATGATATTTAATGTTAGAAAATATTTTTGGTGAATGATAAATAATGATATTGAGATGACACTATTAATGAATTTGGATAGAGGAAATGATGTTTTATATTATATACTAGTGATACTATTTGCCGTGCAAAGCATGGCATGCCCACTACAGAACATGGATTTTTTAATAGATGGTTCAAAGCACCAGGCTAATGCAGAAGGGAATAAGTGGGGAAAAACACGACATAATAGTACATAGATGTTATATAGATTAACCAAACTGATGACTACCATATCTATGATATGGCATAGTTTACAAGAATACACAAAACATTACAAGCTTGTTGAGGGTTTGATAACAAAACAAACAAGGTTTTTAATGTATATTACTAAACCATTATGTACTATATGGTGCAAGTACTAATGGCTATAATATACCAACTGGACTATTAAGCAAAACATGATACAAAACAACAACATTAATTATAGCATAAATGGTAGAACTTGAGTTAGTCATCCATGTCTTCTCCCTTATTCTTACTTTTTTTGACTGGACTTTCACCCACAGGAACTACGACACCATGTTCTTGACTTAGTGGAATGGGTACACTGTCCATAGCATCAGTCATTTTCTTGCCTGAATTGTCACAAAACAACAAGGTCCTCTTTGCATATGGAAGTTGAACGTCAAACACTGCTTTGGCAGTAGATTCAGCCTCAATTTCTTGAATAATTTCTTTTGTTGTTGGGCTGAAAAGCTGCTTATCACCTGATGTGAGTCAACTAGTTGATTCATTTCACAATGTTTTATCCCCATTTCTCATGCATTTATTGATGTTCTCGTATCAGGATGAGTCATTAGTTGCTTAGTTTCACCCAAATGTGTAGATAGTAATTATTATATAAAATATCGTATTTTGATAGTTTTGTACCGGTTATAGTAACCGGAGCGTCGTGTCGGGTTTACGCTTGGTATTTTGGTGATTTATTGTAGGATTATCGGTTAACCAAGGCCCCGAGTGATGCCACATGTTGAGCTAAACAAATCTTTTGATGGCTAGAAGAGTATGCCGGAAGCTTACGAGTCAAAGCGGATCAAGTGTCTTTTGCGTTTCTACCGTAGCCTATCTTCAATGGACATTTGACCCCACTTATATGCATTTCTGGGAAGAATTTCTTCATGATAGTTGTAGATAAAGAAACGAGCTTTCCAACGTATCTTGAATCACATCAATCGGAGCTCTAAAACTCAAGTTATGGCGATTTTACTGAGCTGCTGTGAAATCAGCGCACGCCAATTTATGGTGGCGCGCGCCGAACGTCACTGTAGCTATTCAGAGAGTTTTGCTTCATAATTGGCGCACGCCAAACCTTTAGTGGCGAACGCCAAGTGCTGCAGATAGCAGTTTTCAGCCTTTAAAACCTAATTTTAGATCGAATTTATCAAAATTTTAACCCCCAACTTCATCTTCTCCATTTTCCCTCTTCTTAAAGGCTTACCTCCGCCCCTAGGGGCTCTCCTAGCCAAATTTATGTAGAAATTAGCTCTTGATTTGGATTGTAATAGTTAAGGATTATAGTTTAGCTTCTATTACTTGATTCGAGTTAAAAACACTAGTATTGGTTCCATTGAAGCTTTTGGAGTTGAGTGAAGAACACCAAACTCGAATTCTTTCTTTTGGTTTGGTAATCTTTAATCTTTATCTTCATTCAAGTGTTCTTGTGATTTTGAATGCTTACATTGACAAGTTTGTATTTTCAAATCATTAGTGGCTAGTTTATTCTAGCCAAGATAATGTTGTTGTGAAAGCTATTAATCTCTATTAGTTGATTGAGAATGTTAGTTGTATCTCTTAGCTTCATGTGTGTTGTTTATCTTTTCTTATTTACAATGTATTGCTTGTTGGTGTTGGATTGATCACCTAACACTTGCACACACGCACTTAGTTGAGACCGAAAGGAGATACTTGGTGTGGGAGAAGGGATAGGAAAACCGGAAGGCAAAATCGACCTCTAGAGGCATTCGATTTCTTATCCGGGGAGTATTGACATTGTCATGGCACTCAAGAACTTATTCATGTTGAATCATTAGGTTTAGGACACCTAGACCAAGGAGGAGGCATAGAGTTGTTTCATTCACTCGTATGAGAGTAAACTACTAGCTTAGGAGTGCACCGGTAACACACACTTGAACACTAATGGAAGGTTGGTAGGTAGTTCATTCCCATTATGCTAGTAGAGATATACTTGATCATTGCATTATCTTGGCTATGCTTTTTATTTTTTATCACCTTTGTAGCAGTAGAATCATAGATACATTACCTTATTGTTAATTTGCGACTTAGATCAAGAGAATAATAGCTTTTCGGTGTTCAACCTCACAATCCTCGTGGATACGACCTTGACCACTTTTACTAGACTACTGTTGACCCGGTACATTGCCGGTAAGATTGGACATCTGAACGTCACTGTAGCTATTCAGAGAGTTTTGCTTCATAATTGGCGCACGCCAAGTGCTGCAGATAGCAGTTTTCAGCCTTTAAAACCTAATTTTAGATCGAATTTATCAAATTTTTAACCCCCAACTTCATCTTCTCCATTTTCCCTCTTCTTGAAGACTCACCTATGCCCCTAGGGGCTCTCCTACCCAAATTTATGTAGAAATTAGCTCTTGATTTGGATTGTAATAGTTAAGGATTCTAGTTTAGCTTCTACTACTTGATTGGAGTTAAATACACTAGTATTGTTTCCATTGAAGCTTTTGGAGTTGAATGAAGAACACTAAGCTCGAATTCTTGCTTTTGGTTTGGTAATCTTTAATCTTTATCTTCATTCAAGTGTTCTTATGATTTTGAAGGCTTACATTGACAAGTTTGTATTTTCAATCATGAGTGGCTAGTTTATTCTAGACAAGATAATGTTGTTGTGAAAGCTATTAATCTCTATTATTTGATTTGGGAATGTTAGTTGTATCTCCTAGCTTCATGTGTGTTGTTTATCTTTCCCTATTTGCAATGATTTGCTTGTTGGTGTTGGATTGATCACCTAACACTTGCACACACACATTTAGTTGAGACCGAAAGGAGATACTTGGTGTGGCAGAAGGGATAGGAAATCCGGAAGGTAAAATCGACCTCTAGAGGCATTTGAATTCTTATCCGGCGAGTATTGACATTGTCATTGCACTCAAGAACTTATTCATGTTGAATCATTAGGTTTAGGACACCTAGACCAAGGAGGAGGCATAGAGTTGTTTCATTCACTCGTATGAGGGGAAACTACTAGCTTAGGATTGCACTGGTAACACACACTTGAACACTAATGGAAGGTTGGTAGGTAGTTCATTCCCATGATGCTAGTAGAGATATACTTGATCATCGCATTATCTTGGCTATGTTTTTTTTAAATCTTTTATCACCTTTGTAGCAGTAGAATCATAAATACATTACCTTCTTGTTAATTTGAGACTTAGATCAAGAGAATAATAGTTTTTCGGTGTTCAACCTCACAATCCTCGTGGATACGACCTTGACCACTTACTAGACTACAATTGACACGGTACACTGCCGGTAAGATTGGACATCTAGAAAAGTTCGATCATCACCTTAGCTTGCTCCAACACTTGAACCAGCGCACTGAGAGACAACATCAGTCTCAGTGAATGCACCAGCTGTAACCTACCTTGCTTTAATGACCTTTTCTTGTGGGTAAAGCTTTAGTATGGGATATTTCCTCACAAAATTTCCTTGGAATTCAGTGTCAAAGTACTTGACAAAGTAAAATACTTGTTTCCTATGCAAAAGAGCTTCAATTTGTTGGGTCAATGGAGCACCCTGGAAACAAGCAAAAAAAGCTGACATAAAAGAGCTATTTTTTTCTTCCTTAAGCACCAAAGTGAGCAGAAAACTACAGCCACATGCTGGACAAATAATTTGTATATAACAAGAAAAGAAATTCTAAAAAATAATAAGACTACATCTGAATAAATTTTTTTCCATGCACTAACTGCCTAATATTACAAGTTTGGTCCTAAACGCTTGAAACCAACTAATAAAGAGAACCCTAATGATATTATATGATGTGTGATCTCCTGGCCATGGTAAATTGGATTTTGGGACAGTAAAGTAAAAAGACTAAAAAATAAGAGAACAAGTCAATAATTTTTTTATGCACAAGAATAAATGTTTGTAGTCACATAATTACATTATCTTGTGCTGCTTTGATCTGGACTGTTGTAAAATTCGTCATCTTCTCAGCATCTAGTGAGAACAACGTGGCACCAAGTGTCCTAGTATCATCAGTTAAGAAAACCTCCATGTGGCAGCTTTATAGTAGTGGAAAAGGACCGCATTAGTAGTTTCAGTTTAATTGCTAAAGATGTGAATGTGTAACAGATACAACAATTTTACGTCCTTATCGCGGTATAACTTCTTTCTCTTCAGCGCAGGCATTTCAGTAAAGATGCTCACAAACTACTGCTGTGATCGATTTATTACAGCCACCACAAACACTGTACCACAATGATTCATGTGCTAGCATTAGTTGTATCCTTGCAGAAACCCAAGCAGTCTTAAGCTGTATGCAAAGAGAAACAACATTAATCATAATGAACGTTGATTTAAAGTATGCATATCATAAGTTAAACGTTGCTTACTACTTCAATATAAGAAATCACATTGCCTACACTGACAATGGCAGTCTCATCAATTGGTGGCAGAATATGGGCATTCTTATTAGCCTTGGAATGAATCAGCTGTTGAATTTCCTTTTAATTTTCAGTATACCTGCAATAGGTGCATGCCGGGATGAAAGCAGAGCATCAAAAACTCTGTTCATGATGACACGAGTGCAGGAAAACAAATCGACATTTATACTAACCACTGAGCAGAGCTTGATTTTCTGCCAAAGGTGGATTCCCCATAATGTAGCCATTGAATATTTTGAGATCGATAAAATATGAAGGGCATCTAACCTTGGACAATAAGAGTTTTAAGTAGTATCTTTCCCCTTCAATCGGATTAACCGATACAATTCTACCAACATAATCTCCTTTCACTCTATTTTTCCAGCTCTTTTTATCGTTTTCCCATACAAAGTAGTTAGGAAAGTCTCCATATGTGCATTGATATTCCTGTGCATTAGGGTCAGTCCTATTCATAAAAAAATATTCTGTAAGCATTTTTTTTTGGTTAAACGGGTTGGTCATAACATTTTTGAGCTTATGTTTCTGATTAAAAGTTATTGGCTGAAAATTTTCTAGGTGAACTTGAAGCTGTATCACAGCTGGACGCATGTCCCCTAAAGCAAACTTATATATTCTCCATAATGCTTCCGGAGGAGAAACCCATCGAGCTGATTGATAATGGTTTATTTCATTTAGTTCATGAGAAGAGTCGTGTTCTGTGACAGTAAACATGACCCTATCATTCCCTTTACATATATACTTATATATATACTTCACAGCCTTAACTGTAGAACATATTTCCACATTTATATGGCTATCAAATTTTGCAAGTAGGTATGGATTATATGGTACAACCCATCTGTTATCCAGAAAACAACCACGCACTTTGGCTTTTGCGCCATTATTTCGACGTCTATAGGTTGGATATGCATCAGTTGTTACGAAAGTTTCTACACATAAATACATATGGTAAGATTCCTTGCATGTACTATTATTTGGCATACATACATTACTTGGGTTTAGATGACCACATTGTCCATGTAACATATGTTTGACAACCAACCTATACAAGTGAGGGTTAAGGTTTTTATCTGGCAACTCAGCACATACTATTTTGTCAAAATCTCCAGGCCTGTAAATTTTATAATGAGGTTTTATGATTAATAAAAAATGAGCATGAGGAAAACCACGTTTCTGGAACTCAATAACGTATGTGTAAGCAGCAACCTTACCAAAGATATTACGTTTGAATAATTCTACTTTCAGTTCTTCAAGTTTTGCCCTAAACACTCTGTCTAATAAATCAGGCCTATCTTGAGCTAGTTCTCCATGTTTAAGACATTCTTTAACTTCACGGCAGTTTGGATTACAAGTGATTGTTAAGAAAATGTCGGGTTTTCCAAATTTTCTCACTAAAGCCATTGCATCTAAGTATTTTTTCCGCATGTGCCTTGGACCTCTTGTAAAAGTAGCAGGCAGTATTGTACGCTGTCCAACATTGGAAGCATTGGTCTCACCACTATCAACAGCATCAACAATGCCTTGCATAAATTCTTGCCTAATACTTTTTTGTTGCAACCTAAAATAATCTAATCTCTGTGTTTCTAGTTTAACGAACATATCAACAGCATACTGCTAAAACATTCTACCAAAGTGCAGTAAATAAGATGCATCGTTTTCTCTAATTTGAACTTAGCAATAATACTCTCTTATAGACACATACGCTGGATCATCTGACAATGCGTTTAATTTAGCATCTTCTTTTTGTAATAAATCAGAAGCAGATTCAGCATTATTTGGTTTAATAAGCAAAGAATTTTCATCCATTCTCTTTCTTTCCCTATTTTTTCCTTAACACCTTGCTTACCTATGCCTTGGTTCCACCCAATCTGGCCATAAGGAAACATAAGAGGGTATTGGAGAGGGTCATAACACCCATAATAATGTTGGATAGAATGTGATTGGCCACTATGTGCATAGACCTTTATACTTCTTTGTTGGTTTTCTAAACAATCACTTAATATACTAGCAACCTGATGCACTGTAGGCTTATTATAAACCCTTTGATCAATAGTTGGGTTACAAAACAACACAATATCTTATTCTTTAAGATTTGGAGAGCCGCTTAAGTCTCTAAAAAATGAGCATACGGGTTCTCACTAATTACTGTTAAAATTTTGTCTACAGTCATCTCAAACAGATGAGGACACCGCTCAAGACGGTTTGTTTTTTCATATTGGGTATCATGAAAGAAGAATTGTAGGTTATTGCACTGATCATCAGTTCCAATCAGATCATTCATGAAATGGTATACTTGACCTTGCACTCTAAAAGTGTAATCCCCTTTATTTCGCTTAGCTAGTTCTTTGTCATATGTAGTTCTTAAAGATGTATATGCAATATGGTTATTATATGTACGAATAGAAGCCCTAAAATCTATAGATTCAGAATTTTGGGCTGTAATCAGATCCCCAAGAATGGAAGGTAACCTAGTACTGGCTAAAAGTATATCGCCAGATGAGCGGCAATTTTTTTTAGTTTAATGAACAAACTTTTTGGCGTAGCAATAAGGACAATTAGGGATTGGTTCCAACACATCACTCTTATCTGCAACTACTGTAAGCAGGTTTCTGCATTTATTATTATTTATTGATGTAGTTAGAAAGACTGGAACTGTTGTACAAGCATGTTGGTTTATTGGAGCTGAAGCTGTTGAGGTTTGAGTAGAACGCTTTTCTTTCCATTTTATTTTTATTTTTATTACTCTTTCAATGTTCGCATCACACAAAGACACTGTACCAGAATCTGGATAGCCTATTGCTGACATATTTCCTACATGTTGATTTAATGACAGAGTACATAACTGTGTATTAGAAGAAGTGGTAACATTGTTGTGCAAAAGGTTTGACGAGCTAACAGATTTTACAGTTATGCTTTCATTCAATGGATCAAACAAGGCAAGCTCTGGTTCTAAAGCACTAATGGGCTGGACCTTAGTTGTATTGGACCTGGGAATACTAACCAATTGATCAGACTTTCTTTTTTTATTAGCAGGTACGATTGGATGTTTTGAACATACTTTTGTTTTGCATTTTTTAGCCTTCCATCTAAGGATTGCATTATGCCTATATGCCTTAGAAGAAGATATATACTCTTCGCTCATCATAGACTGAAAGAAAGACCCTGCATCACCCATACATTAAGTACTATATTTTTCTTGTTTTACACAACAAGCAGTGTCAGTTATATAGATCTACCTATACTATTTTTTAAGCAACATAGGCTCATGAACAAACTACTTGAAAATGGAAACACATTACAATCTGGAACAAACACACACACAACAGAGGATGAAATAGAAAGTAGGTCAAGCAACACAAACAAACAACAACACTTAAAAACTGAAGCAGTTTCGTAGCATAGCTAACAAGTCAAGAGGTCAATATATGAACACATTACCTGAGGGGCAGCCATACTCATTAAGCTTAAGGTACAAAGTCCAGTGCTCTAACCTGCACAAAGCCTGTAAATGCAAATGAGACATAGTGAAGTAAATCAGTATACATATACAAGCAAAGCCTCAAAAAAATTTGTGGAAATGCAGGTAAAACGATAGGAAGTAGGTAGAAGCACACAGCTAAATTGTTTCTTCATTGCAGGCAAAGGAATGGTAAAACTGTTTTGCATTCTGAACCCATTTTTTTTTTGAAAGCAACACAGAGATTTGCAGCAGCAAGAAATACAATACTATTTCCTATCTTCTGTACATGCAAAAGAGGCCTAAATACATTCAAAAGGCCTAAAAAGTTTCAATGTAACACTCTGTACTACTATTTCCTACAACAACCACAACAAAAGCTGTGTAACACTATTTCCTACCACAACCAGAATACAACCTTTTACCTCAAAGAGGCTGTAAAAAGGCCCTTCTTTTTTTTAAATCCATATGACATTTCCAGTACCAAAGGGTCTAATAAGCCTGAAAGCAGCAGTCCATAAAAGTATTTTCTACCAGAACCACAGTTAAGAAGATGTAACACTTTTTTTAAAGCCACATGACATTTCCAGTACCAAAGGGTCTAACAAGCCTGAAAGCAGCAGTCCATAAAAGTATTTTCTACCAGAACCACAGTTAAGAAGATGTAACACTATTTCCTATCGAAGGCACAAGTTTTTACTTCAAAAAGACTCTAAGAAGACAGAAAGAATTTGTTTCACTATGAATCACTAAGAAGCCAGGAATGTAACACCACCGCAACACCTTAAAAGTGCAAAAACTGCACATTAGTGTCACCCATGTAGGATTCCTGGACCATCTTAAGAAATCTAACACTACAAACAGCATAAAGTAGTAGATATAACTGGTAAAAGTTATTTTAACATGAAGTTATCAGCTTTAAAAGTACACACAATATACATGCAAGGCAGCAATAAATACTAAGAGCCAAAAATAATACCTTTCAATGATGGAAGAGTAAATAGGTTGTTGAAGGAATATTTATTGGTGTGGATATTTCTTGAGGATATTCTCTGCAGAAGACAACAAACGCTTAGTTCTCTTGGCTGGTATTAAGCAAGTGAAGAGAATATAAAGCACTAAAGAGCAGAACTGCTACATAAAGGCGAGCTATATTTGCCCTTATCATTATGGAATATCTAAAACCTATTACATAAGGTGAAAATGTATAAATGGCACACTACACACCAAGTTTTGTAAATAAAGAGACACTGCATTTGTATTAATTATTGGGAGTACATACATGAAGCATGAAGAATGCAAAATAATCATTCATGTGACTGCTGTGCAAATGAAAAAGCAGATCAAACAAGATGGCTAAAATCTATAAATGCTAGACACATTTTATGATACCTACAAGGCAGAAGAAAAATACATAAAAGTCTCATCCTTTACAACATTCACAAGGTACTAAAGCAAAAGATAAATGCAATATGTACAAAAAGAAATAAACCATTTATAAACACTACGGAATCAGCATTTGATTTTATGAACTGACACTAGATTGCTACCCAAAATGGCTTCTATCTTATTTGTCCTTTTAAAGAAGGTAATAAAGAGCAATTTAGCAACCAACAACAGTTATTACTACCTATACATACAGATTATCTCCATGAACCAAATGAAAAATGTGATTGAGTGTTTGTTGTAGGTCAAAGAAGAACACTAAAGAAGTCTAGACAAAGCCACCAAAACCATGAAAATCTTAAGATAATTTATAAGGGATTCACCTAAGCATGCATTTAATGAAAATATAAAGAAAGAAGACATAAATGCAGTAATTATTGGTGGCTAGAGAAAAGGAAACGAAAAAGGACATGAGTTTTCCGTGAAGTGAATCTAGTAAAAGCTTTCAACAATTGACAGATATTTAAAGCCATAAAGAGTTGCCAAAACAGTGCAAAAACTATCAGGCTAAAATATTATTACATAGTGGACAATAGAGTGAAAATCTATCATGATACCTACCTATATAGGTCAGACCTAGAGGATGGCTGTTTTTTTGCTCTTACACGGTAGGAATGGAACATGCATCTGCTTTTATCCGGTAAATCTGGGAAACCAACGGTTATTGACCTTCCTCGGTTGATAATTGACATCACCATGAGTAAACAATTACAATTTTTTGATTGGCAGCATCCTTCATGAACAAGACACGAGTTGATCTGAATAATGGCTGTGGTCAGAAATTTTCCCCAATATGAGCTAATAAAGCACCCTAATATCCCCAAAATCCACCGATTCACCTTATGTACCACCATTTATTTACAAAATCCAGCAGGTTAAGCGACGGACGGTCGGACAATAGAAATATCCTATGCTCCATTTACGTTTCTCAAAGAAAAAGCTGTAAAGGCAGGATTTTTTTGGGTGTTATTTGGAAGAAACTAAAGATATGAACAAAATGGCTTATTCAGCATTTTTTTTGTTTAATTTCTATTTCTAATAAAATATATTAAATGTTGGTGATGAAAAGCACACGTGGCAGGGCTGGAGATATCTAGTGTAAGAGCATCCAAGTGATATCACCCGATTACCACCGTGTCCGTGTGTCGAATGGTTAAATTAATATTATTTAAAATTTAAATATCCGACAAGTTTCCGACACATTGTCGACACTCATCGACACGGCACCGATACTCCCCAACACTCATGAACCCAAGCATTTAGGAAATAACTTTAAATTGTAATGGGCACCTCCGTATTTATATCTATCTATGATGCACCGACACTTCAATCTGGTCGACGTGCGTCGTGTCCAACATAAGACACAACACAACACGCTCCGACACCGTGCCCGACACGTGTTGGATGATTAAATTATTATTATTTAGAATTTAAATATCTGACACGCTTCCGACACACTGTCGACACTTCCCGACACGGCACCGACATTCCCCGACACCCATGAAACCATTTTTTTAATTTTTTTTTCTTTATTTTCAATGGAAACGTTAAAATACACGATTTTCATTTCTATAATAACTAAATAAACAATATGCCATATCAAATTTATATGTTTTTTTTTTGTTGATAAACAATAATTTTTACAATTTGTAATTTTTTGAAGGTCAACCACAAATTCTTTTGGCACCGTATGAAGGTCGAATATCAATTCTATATACTCATAGAGTTTATCTAACGTGTCGGTGACGTGTCATGTTTTTAAATTTTACAATTAGCCGTATCGCCGTGTCCGTATCGTGTCGTGCGACGTGTCCGTGTCTGTGCAACATAGATATCTGTATTAAGGACACAATTTCTTACTCTTACTAATAGTCTCTGTAAAGGAAAAAAAAAAGAATGAAAATGCCAGCTGTCGAGCAAACAAATTAAAAGCACATTTTGAACAAACACTGTCGTGGCCCATTGTAAGTGTTCCATTTTTTGGTCTCACTAATAGTAAGAAATATATATATATCTATAAGAAGCTAAGAGGGTGAGCCCTCAAAAGGCCATGAGCCACCTTCTTAGCTTGACACGTGGCTTTTTTTATTTTATTTTATCAAACGTGTACCGTTAGTAGTTTGCGCAGAAAATACGGAAAGACCGACGGATTTGTAGTTTTTTTGGAAGATGAGTCGAGTTTTTTATAAATATTTTATGAAACGTGTACCGTTAGTAGTTTGTGCAGAAAAGGGAAAAGAAGGAAAGGTCCAGCGGATTTGAAGTTCTACTGTGTAGTGTACGATGGAAGATGGGTCAAGTTTAGCTATAAAATACATCAACACGTGTACTTTTTTTCTTTATGAAACGTGTACCGTTAGTAGTTTGTGTAGAAAAGGGAAAAAAAGGATAGACCGACGTATTTGAAGTTCTACTGTATAGTGTACGATGGAAGATGAGTCAAGTTTAGCTATAAAATACATCAACACGTGTACTTTTTTTTTAATTAAACGTGTACCGTTAATAGTTTTTTTATCTAACGTGTACCATTAGTAGTTTGTGCAGAAAAGGAAAAAAAAAATAGGAAAGACCGACGGTTTGAAGTTCTACTGTGTAGTGTACGATGGAAGATGGGTCAAGTTTAGCTATAAAATACATCAACACGGTACTTTTTTTCTCTCTTTATCAAAGGTGTACCGTTAGTAGTTTGTGCAGAAAAGGGAAAAAAAAAAAGGAAAGATATGATGGAAGATGAACCAAGTTTAGCTATAAAATACATCAACACGTGTACTTTTTTTTTCTCAAACGTGTACCGTTAGTAGTTTATGCAGAAAAGGAAAAAAGAAGAAGAAAGACCGACGGATTTGAAATTCCACTGTGTAATGTACGATGGAAGATGACCAAGTTTAGTTATAAAATACAATAACAAAAAAATATGGCCAAACAAATATCCGCACCAAGAAGGTATGCCACATGTGGCCACGTGGACATCACATTAAATGTTTTTATTATTTTGAACAACATAACGTCGGTGGAACCGACGGTCGTTTGCAGTACGAACGTCACTAAAATTGACGTTGGAATATCAAATCATTTTTTATATTTTTCAGACCGTTTGACACGTGTTTTTTTCCACCAAATAAATGAACACGAGATCAATGACGTATTCATATATGATAAGAAAAAGAAATGTCGTATAGAAAATGAGTGAAACACATTTTCAAGCATATTAATGATCTGGAAGCTAAAGCGTCCCGAGAGATTTGACCGTGTAGTTATGGTCCGCTTATTGTTTTTCTATAATATTTCATTACGTAAAGTCGAAGCTAAAGAGATCGACTTTATGACATTGTTCTCCGATAAATCATATTGTGGTTTATTTTGTAGGTGGAAACTCCTGATAGGGTTGGAAGAGAAGTGATTCACAATCTTCACGTCTCTAAGAAAGAGTTACCTCTTGCAGAGAATGTGATATGTTTCTGTTGCTCTCTTTGTGTTGTGCTTTGAATTTGTTACGGTTTAAGTTTACGCGATTTATTTCACGTTGGGGATCTATTCTTTGATAATATCGTTGGTAACGATTTATGTTGGGCCCGCCGTGCCTTGCACGGCTCACGTTCACTATATATATATATATATATATATATATATATATATATATATATATATATATATATATATATATATATATATATATAACAAATTGAGCACCGAGAACTTGTACAAATTATAATCTAAGTTTGACAGGTAGATTATCACAGATACTTGTTCAAGTCTGAACACAGTGCAAACGAAAATACAAGCAATTCAAGGACCAAAGACTAGGTTGTTAAATCAGATTCAGCACTGAAATGCTAATTAGATTAGAGTGTCAACTCTGTTTGATTAACAATCCAATATTGGTTCCGATAACAAAAACACAGCAGGTCCTAAACTGTAAAAACTAAAGGCCTATTACAAGTTGTTCCGAGAATGCAGTTTTTCAATCAATTTTTTCAGGCAACACAGGTTTTAGCAAGTAGCAAATGTGCAGTAGATTCAACAAGGAACAACAGGTTGGCACAACAAAGGGGCATAATTTCAAGATGCAAATCACAGGGAGATGCAAACTAAAATTCCCAGCAGATATGAGGATTGACACTAAACACAACAACAAGCACTCAATCTTAATTACACAAGAATCATATTGACACTGAAATATGAACTATAGGTCAGGATCCTCTCAGGGCCTTTTTGCTAGTCCAAACTTTCAAATGGCAATTCCTGATTTTTGAGACTGAGTACTTAAGATTCAGTGCACTACAACTGACTCAATTAAAATGCTACTCAAACACAACTAATTGAGACCAGAAGAGGCAAAAGATGCTGCATGAGTTAAACAGAATTCCTGGTTGATACAAGATCAGGGACAGCTTGAAGCCTATGTCTGAATTTGCCAAATCTTCACTTAGGCAATTTTTCAGACATGGTCCTTCAGTATCAATGATCTTAACACAGGGGTGCTTCAGATTAGTCAAGCAGCCTAAGAACAGTTTGAAAACAAAAGGCAATTTTAAAAACAAGGTTTACTGTATTGATTTACCTTCAGAAGAACACAATGCAGACAAAGCCCAAAGGTTGATCCTGAGTCCTGTGTATAGCTTAGCCAGTCCTCAATTTATACACACTTCAGCAAGATTCCGACCGATTCACTATCACTTCAGGCAAGTGATAGGGAATTCAGACTACAGACTTCTTCTTACAAAAGAGACTTAGAAGAACCTTTTTTAAAAGGAGAAAATGTGGTAATGCTTAAGTTGTAAAACTGATGCTGAAAAGGGTGGATGAGGAGGCCTATTTATAGGATGCAGAAGGAGGTGTGAAAGCCAAAAAAAATTGGTTTGGTTTAAAAGGTTTATTGACAGACTTAGACCAAAATTGACTCGGTTTAAACTGGACTAGGTTGGGTTTGACTTGTTTTGGACATCACTGGACCGAGGCCCTCAGCATATGACATGAACCAGACCATCTTTGGGTTAAGAAACCCTTGGTCAACTATCTAGCCCACAGAGAAGGTTCAAGCCAATTTACCTGAGTGGTTTGGGTTGAGATTCACCAAACCGGGGCTGAAAATAGAGAGAAGAGAACCTCCAGTTCTTGTTCAAAACGGTAACACATCAATCCACCTCTGAATCTGGTACTGGAAAAGGGAAAGGTCAGGGCAATATCAAGATCAAATCAGAAAATAACAGAAATGATATTAACTATTAAGTGAAAAGACACGACCTTGATTTGGGGTTGACTGCAAATTCAGAGAATCGGACATTTATGGCTCGTAACAGTCACCGCATCTGATGAAAAGTCAGGCCTTTCATAGCCACACCTTCAATCAGACACAATAGCATATAATTAGGGCAGAGTCAAGTTCAAATCAATAAAATATCACCATGAAATTAACTTAATTAATGAAAAGATACGACCTTTTAATGGAGTCTTCATAGTCAACGTTGCTCTGAAGATGAAATGGCTAATTTCTGGAACCAGACCTTCCAGGAATGGATTTTAAGCACTTGGTGGCTTGATTTATCAGAAATTTGAATCAATCGAACCTTCCTTAAACGAAAATTTCACGTGGTTGTTCGATTGAAAAACGTTCTCGGAAAACGTCTCTGAGTGGCTTTGAAATCCGATTTCCATCACGAGGGTGAATCGGAAAAGGAAGGTGGAGAGGTGAAAATGATTTACAGATTTTTTGGGTAGCATTAAGTTATGAGAGGATTCGGAAAATTTGATGAGGATTTTCTGGAAGAGCATTGAAGGGGTGAGAAACGGCTGAGAGAGAATTAGGTTTAGGTTTGGGGGTTGGATTATTTTTGGTTTAAAATGAAGAGGCCAGATAGTATAGAAGGGAGTAGGGGCCGGGTTTTAAGAAAAAGATTGGGCCAGATAACTAGAGGTAGCATTGGGCTGGACCTATGCAGATCATGGCCGGAAATGAAACATATAATTAACTTATTTGATTAAATAATTAATTTATAAAACTAATAGAATTTAATTTTATAGATTAAACTAATAATTAAATAGTCAATTATAAGTTTAACTTAGACCTGCAAGGAAGGAATTAAAGGAAGTGCCATGTGATGTAAGCTTTAACTTCATGGCCGTTAGTGGTAGGGGTATTTTAGTAAAATCACACATTAAAGGATATTTTGGTAAATTAATCAAACACCGTGCAACTGGGGCTCATAACTCAACATTCTCCCCATTTTGATTAATTTTCAAAATACCTTGTACGCTCCCCCTTGATTATAGCTTCCCCTACATATGTACTTCTCCTCCTTAGTTTGAAAACTAAGCAAAAGGGAATCATAATGGTACTGTATGTAGGTCACTATGCAACTTTTCGAATGAGGCCTGGGGTAAAGGCTTCGTGAAAATATCAGCTACCTGATGCGCAATTGGTACGACTCGATAGATATCGTACCATTTTGCATGTGGTCACGTATAAAATGATAACGGATGTCTATGTGTTTGGCTCATGTTCAATACAGGATTGTGTGCAAGATCTATTGCACTGGTACTGTCGCAATAAACCGGAACACAATCAACAGACATGCGGAAATCCGCTAACTGTTGTTTGATCCAGAGGAGTTGAGCACATCAATTGATCAAGGCTACGTGCTCAGCCTTGATGACGGTTAAAATAGTCTATCCTACGGCATCAATATTCTATGCATTATGAGCTAAAAATAGTTGTTTCAACCTATAAATATGAACCATTTACGTTGAATATCATATGTCGGGTTCGTGAGTCGAGAAATCTGCACTTTGTGTTTATTTTCCCTATTTCGATATTATTTCGTGCATTATTTGATGATTTTCAAGTTATGAAATAATGGGATAAGCATGATGGATGAATCTGGAGTGGACTGAATGAAAAGAATGGGCCTAGGATATTCTAGAATCATCCAAGTTAAGTCGGTTGATGAAAAAAAGACAAAAATACCCTCGGTAACCCGAGGGGTGGTGCCGACTTACCGAGCGTCCAGAATATTCCGAAACGTGTTTTCATGGACAAGGGGTCAAACTAGATGATTCTAAGTCGGTTTAGATAGCTATTAATAAGAGGCTTCACCTCAGAACAAAATGTACTCAAATTATTCAAGGAAATTATGCAATAAAAGTTCTTTATTTTATTTATTTTATGAGTTCTGGTCGGAGAGACAACGGAGTCACCGCCTAGGGAGAGATCCGAAGGAGATCTACGCTCGTCTTCGAGGGTATGATTTATATGTTTTCCAAGATGTAGATCTATCGTCTTTATATTCGACTAGTATGGTTTAATTGCTTATTTAGTTTAATTATGTAGTAGTTAGTTTATTTTACCCCATGTGTTAAAGATCTGATTCGTTGGTGAAGAAATCATGAGATAGTAGTTGCGTTCTTCAGATCTGCGAAAGTCTATATCGCTAGATCTGGATACCTAGTAAATTACTAATTCATGATAATCGGCGCCAGCTGCGTTGATCTGGATGAACCCTATCTTTTTAAGCGTTGCTCAGACAACATCTTTAGAAGATGTGTTCCTGAGAGTGGATTCCCCGATATACTTAAACATTGCCATACTTATGAAGCAGGAGGACACTATGGAGGGGACAAGACTGCTGCTAAAGTTCTCCAATGTGGTTTTTACTGGCCCAATCTTTACAAAACTGCGCACGAATATGCTAGATCCTGTCATTCATGCCAAATGATGGGCAATATCTCGAGGATACATGAAATGCCACTGAGGAGTATCCTAGAACCAGAACTCTTTGATGTATGGGGAATTGATTTCGTGGGACCTTTCACTTCGTCTGTTTCAAACCGCTATATTTTGGTGGCGGTCAACTATGTGTCTAAATGGGTTGAGGTTATTGCTTCACCTACCAATGATGCAAAGGTTGTACTGCAGTTTTTAAAGAAAAATATCTTCACGCGGTTCGGAATCCCTCGTGCCATCATTAGTGATAATGGAAGTCATTTTTGTAATAAGCCGTTTGAGAAGATAATGGCCAAGTACGGGGTGAGACATAAGTTAGCTACCGCTTATCATCCTCAAACAAGTGGTCAAGTTGAGGTCACTAATCGAGAAATTAAGCGCATTCTAGAGAAAACTGTGAACCCGACACGGAAAGATTGGTCATTGAAGTTAGATGACGCTTTATGGGCTTATCGGACTGCGTATAAGACTGCCCTTGGTATGTCCTCGTACCAGATTGTTTTTGGGAAAGTGTGTCATCTACCGGTTGAACTTGAGCACCGTGCCTTATGAGCTACTCGTATGTTGAATTTAGATGAAAGTTTAGCCGGAGAAGAGAGATTGTTGGAATTGACTCGCCTAGAAGAGTTTCGCATTGAAGCTTACGAGAATGCTCGAATCTATAAAGAGCGCACTAAGATATTTCATGATAAAAAGATCCTTGACCGCACCTTTAAAGTGGGTGATTTGGTTCTTGTTTACAATTCGCGCTTGAAACTCTTCCCGGGCAAGTTAAAATCAAGATGGTTTGGTCCTTATAAAGTGAGTAAAGTATTTCCTTCCGGAGCTGCAGAGGTAAGTCACCTGGATGATCAAAAAACTTTTATGGTCAATGGTCACCAATTAAAGCATTACCTCGGGAATCATTTTGATAGAGAGGAAGAAGTACTTACTCTCGGAAATCCTAGTTACAAGTAGACCATCATGTGGGTACAGTCGAGCTAACGACTATAACCATAGAACTATTTCTTAAAACTTTCCTTTAGATTTGTTTTTGTTTTTGCTTTTAATAAAGTAGCATGAGACTGTTAAGGTGTTTTTTTTCATCTCGCCATGTTCCGATTCTAAGTTCGGAATAAACGAGGTTTTTTCCTTGATAGCCGCCATGTGAGTTTTGTAGTTTTTAACCCTTTTGGTTTTGCTTGTCATTGGTTGTATGAAATAAAATGGCTTAATTTGTTTTGGATATTTTATATCTAATTACCGCGACATTATTTTATAGCTTCCCTTGACATGTTATTAACGGTTTCGTGGAGTTTCTGTTTGGTTTGCTTAAACAGGTTTTCATTTACTTCTCCACGACGTGCTTGGACTACTACTATATTATGCATCTACTTGAGAGCCGTTTCCAGAGCTAAGTCTTTTTCTTAAATTCTCCTTTTTCTTTGACATTGGGGACAATGCCAAGTTTAAGTGGGGGGGTAGGAGACTTAGCTATGATGTGTTAAAATTGAATGAAACGGTGAAAAGTTGAAGAAAATTGAAAAATGCCAAATTAATTATCTCGTACCCTTAGAATATTGAGTTCTTAAAACATTGAATTGATAGGAAAGGAACCAAGTTGCATGATTACGTGATGATTTTATACTTATGTGAATGTAAATTTAAGGATATTCATGCAGACTGTTGCAAGTAGTTATTTATTATTCGATTACTCAATTTTGAATCGGCTATTATCACAGGAATCATAATAACTAGAAGAATTATGTGTACATTGCGTAGATGATTGGTTATGTAGACTTAGTGTCGATATTTATCTGCTAATGTATTCCTATATTCTAGCCATTTAAGCGGAGTAATAAGCTTGAGAATTATCTGTGTTTTAACAATGCGTTAAACACTGGGCTTGTAGTAATATTACTAAATTAGCCCCGAGCTTGTGGTAATATTCAATGCTATTGACTAATCCGTGCGTGGGGGATTCTTGCAATGCATACTTTACTTTTAAAGCAAGTTTCCTTCTTGAGAGGTGTTAATACTTGAAATTATGAAAATGAAATTCAACTTTTTAAGAGGCTTTGAGTATTTCTCGGTCTCTGAGTCCAAAAAGGCACTAGACCCTGAAGTAGCTGAGAGTTTACTCCTGAAGGATGAAGAAAGTTATGAGGAAACCTAGTCTGGGTGTAGCGAAGGTCAAGTGCAAGAAATAGAGCCTATATACTCTGTGGATTTAGGAGGAACTATTCATAGACCTTCACTATGTAGGACCGCGAGAAAACAACTTTCACATGTCCATATGGAACATTTGCGTACAATCGCATGCCTTTTGGGTAATGTAATGCACCAGCAACATTCCAAAGGTGCATGATGTCATTATTTGCGGACATGGTGGAAGATGTTTTTAGATATTTTCATGGATGATTTCTCTGTATTTGGAGATAGCTTCGATAAATGCTTGGACAATTTGATTAAAGTGTTGAAGAGATGTGAGGAGACTAACTGGGAAAAATGCCATTTCATGTTTACAGAAGGAATAGTGTTGGATCATAGAATTTCGAAGAAAGGAATGGAAGTTGACAGAGCAAAGATAGAGGTGATAGAGAAGTTACCCCCTCCAACGAACTTGAAGACGTTGCGAGCCTTTCTTGGCCACGCAGGATTTTATAGGAGGTTTATTAAGGACTTCTCAAAAGTTTCTAGACCTTTGACTGAATTTCTTGCAAAAGTTGTACATTTTGTATTTGGAGAAGAGTGCAAGAAAGCATTCAACACATTGAAGCGAATGCTTACAACCGCTCCAATTCTTGTAGCCCCAGATTGGAACAAACCTTTTGAGCTTATGCGTGATGCAAGAGACACGGCAGTTGGAGAAGCCATGGGACAAATGGAGGATAAAATCTTTAAGCCTATTTATTACGCCAGTCGTACCCTTAATAGTGCCCAGAGGAATTATGCGACTACGGAGAAGGAACTCTTAGCTGTCATGTTTGCATTTGACAAATTTCGACCTTATCTGATAGGATCGAAAGTCACTGTATTCACTGATCATGTAGCTTTGAAACATCTTCAAACCAAGCAAGACTCTTAGCCAAGGTTATTAAGATTGATTATACTCTTACAAGAGTTTGATGTGGAAATTAAAGATAAAAAGGGATCTGAGAACCAGGTGGCGGATCACCTGTCGAGATTAACTTTGCTGGAAGAAGTGCAACCGACTGAGATCAAGGAAAGCTTTCCTGATGAACATCTGTTTGCCGTCTTAGTGGTAGCTCAGGTTGAATCTTAGACCCGATATCATACATCAAGAGTGGGCAAGGTATACCCTTGGTTTGCTGACATTGTCAATTACTTAGCAGGAAAGTACCTACCACCAGAATTCAATAACGCAGATAAGAAGAAGTTCTTCACATATCTAAAGTATTATCATTGGGACGATCCCTACCTATACAAATTTTGCCCTGATGCCATTCTTAGGAGATGCGTCCATGATGATGAGATAAGTATTTTGCACATGTGTCATACGAGAGAAGCTGGAGGTCACTATGGACCAGACAAGACAGCAGTGAAGGTACTGCAGTGTGGATTCTACTGGCCAACAATTCATAAATCTGCTTACGAGTTTACAAGATCATGTCATTCCTGTCAAATGACTGGTAACATTTCTAAGCGGAATGAGATGCCACTGCAGAGTATCTTAGAAGTGGAAGTATTTGATGTTTGGGGAATTGATTTTGTTGGGCCATTCACATCGTCAGAATCGAATCGTTACATCCTGGTAGCAGTTGATTATGTTTCCAAATAGGTGGAAGCAGTGGCTTCACCTACTAATGAGGCCAGGGTTGTCCTGAGATTTCTTAAGAAGAACATTTTGACGAGGTTTGGTGTGCCCAGAGCCATAATTAGTGACGGAGGGAGTCATTTCTGTAATAGGTTGTTTGAGAAGTTGTTGATGAGATATGGGGTTGGACATAAGATTGCAGCAGCATATCACCCCAGACAAGTGGACAAGTAGAAGTCACGAACAGAGAGATTAAGAGGATCTTAGAGAAGACTGTGAATCCCACAAGGAAAGATTGGTCTTTGAAATTAGATGACGCTCTGTGGGGAGTACAGACATCTTATAGGACCACGATTGGGATGTCACCATATATGATAGTGTTTGGGAAAGCATGTCATTTACCGGTAGAACTCGAGCACCGAGCACTATGGGCTACGAGATTTCTAAACATGGATGAAGATTTAGCCGGTGAAAAGAGGATGCTAGAGTTGAATAGATTGGAAGAGTTTAGACTTCAAGCGTATGAGAATGCAAGGATTTACAAGGAAAGAACGAAACGCCTGCATGATAAAAAGATTTTGAACCGCACATTCCAAGTAGGAGATAAGGTGCTGGTATACAACTCGCGTCTTCGACTTTTTCCTGGGAAGTGGAAGTCTAGATGGTATGGACCATATGTAGTCACGAAAGTCTACAGTTCAGGTGCATGTAAAGTTAGACATGAGCACTCTAGGCAAACTTTCACAATTAACGGCCACAGGCTGAAACATTACCTAGAGCACAATTATAGCCCTGAATTGAAAGTCTTTGCATTAGAGGAGCCATAATATGAATGAAGGAGCCCTATTAGTACAGTCGAGCTGACGACTATAAACTCAGAACTATTTCGAAACCCTTATTTATTGCTTTTGTTTATTTTATTTTAAGTCAATAAAGTAGCATGACAATCGCAAGGTTTTTTTCATCACATATATCTTCAGTCACCTGACTAGATATATATGTGGTTTTTTCCTTCACGATTCTCATGTGATAACCTCGTAAAAGTTTTCGTGTCTTGCTTAGGCCGATAACGGAATAAAGTGGCTTAAACTGTTTTTTGCGTATTCCTCTGGTATGCACAATTACCGCCACCTTATTTCCTTATTGCCCTTTGCATGTTACTCACGGTTTTTGGAAGAGTTTTGGGAAAGCAGGCAATAACTTGGAAGAGGAATAACCTATGAGCTGACGATTACGCTCCGGGATTCGTTTTGACTCAGCCGACATTTCCAGAGCTAAGTACTTTTTCTTCTCTTAATTATTAGTCATGCGAGGACAATGTCTATAATAAATGGAGGGTAAAGGCGTCTTAGCTGGATAGTCGAAAAAGGGAATATTTTTGAAATTTTAACACTGTGTTTAGCTTGCTTATTTGCACGTTTTCGAGTAAGGAATCGGTAGAAAAGGAGCCCAAGTTCAATTTGAAGTGAGCTATAGCATATTCAATTTAGTATGGAAGAACGAGCATATGTTATGTTGCGTGAATTAGTAACTTATTAATTATTATTCTATCATTGCAATCAATATCTGAGCGCATAATCTGAGTGAGAAGTGTTTAAGGTTAGATGATGAGTTGTTTTAACCGGGAATCATTATTTGTCTGTTTATATACTTCAACAAATTGTTGTAAGACAAGGGAAGCAACTTGGATGATGAGAGGTAACCGGGACAAACGGACTTGTGAGTGAGAGAGAAAAAAGTGAGGAAATCTGCCAGAAAAAAATGAAAAAGAAAAATGAAAAAATAGAAAAATGAATTATTATTATATAAAGGCAGTGAGGGAAGAGAACTCGTGTAAAAAGGGCACGACCCTCGCATAAAAAGAAACAAACGAGGACTTAAGAGCGATGCTCAGTCCCTGAGTCCGCCCGAACCAATATCGGTACCATGTTGTGTAACCAAGTCTGAAGGCAAGATGAGCGAGTGTATGTGCAAGCAAGTTAAGACTGTGTGGTTAATACAACTTGATTCTTCTCACGAACGCACTATCACGACTGATTCATCACATGACGCATTGATGCGTGGTAGGTAGTGATTAATGGGGAGCTTATGGATTGTGTCTTGATGTATGTTTCTGCCAGAAATCTTTATTGAATATATGGTAGTTGATGGAGATTGTTCTTGGAGGTACATTCCGCCTTGATACTCTGCTCGCGGACGAGCAGAAGGCTAGTGGGGGGTAGTTGATGACGGTTAAAATAGTCTATCCTACGGCATCAATATTCTATCCATTATGAGCTAAAAATAGTTGTTTCGACCTATAAATATGAACCATTTACGTTGAATATCATATGTCGGGTTCGTGAGTCGAGAAATATGAACTTAGCGTTTATTTTCCCTATTTCGATATTATTTCGTGCATTATTTGATGATTTTAGGATATGAAATATTGGGCTAAGCATGATGGACGAATCTGGAGTGGACTGAATGAAAAGAATGGGCATAGGGTATTCTAGAAGCATCCATGTTAAGTCGGTTGAAGAAAAAAGGACAAAAATACCCTCGGTAACCCAAGGGGCGGTGCCGACTTACCGAGGGTCCAGGATCTTCCGAAATGCGTTTTCTTGGACGAGGGGTCAAACTAGATGATTCTAAGTCGGTTTAGATAGCTTATAAATAAGAGGCTTCGCCTCAGAACAAAATATACTCAAATTATTCAAGGAAATTATGAAATAAAAGTTCTTTATTTTATTTATTTTATGAGCTCTGGTCGGAGAGACGACGGAGTCGCCGCCTAGGGAGAGATCTGAAGGAGATCTACGCTCGTCTTCGAGGGTATGATTTTCTGTCTTTTCCAAGATGTAGATCTATCGTCGTTATATTCGACTAGTATGGTTTAATTGCTTATTTAGTTTAATTATGTAGTAGTTAGTTTATTTTATCCCATGTGTTATAGATATGATTCGTTGGTGAAGAAATCATGAGATAGTAGTTGCGTTTTTCATATCTGCGACGATCTATATCGCTAGATCTGGATACCTAGTAAATTACTAATTCATGATAATCGACACCAGCTGCGTTGATAGATAGATTTAATTTACAAGAATATTGTGATGCAAAATGGACATCTGACTGTAATGATTCTAAATCCATTAATGGATATGTATTCACTATTGGTGGTGGTGTAGTGTCCTGAAAATCCTCAAAGCAAACGTGCATAGCTCGATTCACTGTGGAATCAAAGTTTATTGCATTCGATAAAGTTGGAGAAGAAGAATGGCTTCGAGAGAATGTTCAATGTTGACCAATGCCAATTCCTCTTATTAATATACATTGTTATAGTATGTCTGCTATAGGACGCACACAAAGTTGTATGTATAATGGTAAATCTAGATATATTCATCGTAGACACAATACCATTAAAATTGATCTCTAATCTTTTGATTTCCTCGATTATATATAGAGTCGAAGGATAATCTTGCGGATCCGCTTATGAAATGGTTTAGCTAGAGATTGGGTGTCAATTTTTTGACAAATGGAATGAGACTTAAGCCTATTATGCATGTTCCTTTGTAATGGAAACCCAACCATTGTGACTGGAGATCCCAAGATCATGGTTCAAAAGGGACAACTACGTTATGAGGGACAATTTGCACTTACCCATTCTTTTAAAACAAAAGTGTTGTATGCTGAAGGGTTTAGGTTAAGCATTAGGCTTTTAATGATTCCTATATCTTGGTTAAGTCAAGTGGGTATTGCAGAGTACTCTTTATAGGAGGTCACCTATGTAAGTGGAAGTGGGGCCGCTTCTGTGAGAATTTGAGGGCTGAATTCTCTAACACATTTTCTGAAAACAATGTGTTCCAGGGCCAAAAAGGACTCAACCATGTGAACCTCGAGAATGTTAGGAGATCTGTTGTGTAGGTATCATTGTCTAGGCATGCACCAAAGCCTGAGCAGTTCAAGACCTAGTTCACTGCTTAGCCGAGTATATCTGATGGTACACTACTACGGAAGGTTCAAGGCAACAAACCACCTCGCCTGATGCAACAGATTTCGGCCTGTGATCTCTTCAGAGCCTTCATTATTCATGTGGGGGAAGTCATTGAAGATGTTTAAATCGTCACGGGTGTCCTTGCGGTGTATAGACGGTGGATATCTGGCTGTATTTTAGGTGTGGTGTTACTCCGGCGGGTGGTGTTATGGAGGAATGAGAGTGGACAGAGCCTTGGCTTGCAAGTATAGTGTGTATTTCATATATTTTTTTCCTCTCTTTAGTTTACAATGACCACCCCTTTTATAGAGGTGGGTAACTTAGGGAATAAGTAATCTATTAGATATTTTACTAATAGCTAGGTTTAACTTAGATGCTAAGCAAGACGAAATATCTAAGATACAAGTGGGGAAAAGATCTGGATCAATCGGCGGCCATCTCTCTGAGGTCGCAAGGAGCAAGCCTTCTCCGGCCTCACCCCCCTGGCGACCCTTCTTGACCTGCCTGGATGAGATTCCTAGGATCTGTTGCACTTGCCTGGGACCGCAAATGCCTTGGTCGCGGCGAGGTGAGACACAGTGGCCGCCCCTTTTGCGATCTCTCTTGTCATGCCGGAGGGTGGCCGCAGTGGGTTGTCTCTCACTGTTGAGGTGGTGGAATTATTTATACCCATCAATGGCCCCCTACTCCGTGCTTTAATGATATTCCACGAGGATATGAAGGATGGAGTAATCATCAACACCTTTTATGACCTCATCGTCGGATGCGACTTGTACACTTAGGGCCGTGTTTTTAAAGCAAGCGACCTCAAAGTAACTTTGGGTCAAAGCTTTTGCGACCTTGTCGTACGATGCGACTTGTTCTCTAAGGGCCGTGCTTTCAAAGCAAGCGACCTCAAAGTAACTCGGGCCTATTTTGCGACCTTGTCGTACGATGCGACTTGTTCTCTAAGGGCCGTGCTTTCAAAGCAAGCGACCTCAAAGTAACTGCGGGCCTATTTTGCGACCTTGTCGTCGATGCGACTTGTTCTCTAAGGGCCGTGCTTTCAAAGCAAGCGACCTCAAAGTAACTTGGTCTATTTTGACCTTGTCGTCGATGCGACTTGTTCTCTAAGGGCCGTGCTTTCAAAGCAAGCGACCTCAAGCGACTATTTTGCAAAGTCGATGCGACTTGTTCTCTAAGGGCCGTGCTTTCAAAGGCCTATTTTGCGACCTTGTCGTCGATGCGACTTGTTCTCTAAGGGCCGTGCTTTCAAAGCAAGCGACCTCAAAGTAACTCGGGCCTATTTTGCGACCTTGTCGTACGATGCGACTTGTTCTCTAACGGCCGTGCTTTCAAAGCAAGCGACCTCAAAGTAACTCTGGGTCAGCTTTTGCAACCTTGTCGTCTGATGCGACTTGTTCTCTAAGGGCCGTGCTTTCAAAGCAAGCGACCTCAAAGCAACTCTGGGCCTATTTTGTGGGGCGAGGCCGTCAATCGTGGGCGACGTCGGTCCTCAGGTTTCCTCTGCGGAATGATGCGGCCGTTTCGGAAGCGCCTAGGTAGTTGTACGTGGGTGCGATGGGACGCCTTTTCGTATTTCGAAGCCCGACAAGCGCCGCCTAATCCGAACCGTTGGATGAAGCGTTCCCAACCGTACGATCGTGGCCCCCTTGCCTATATAAAGCTTTCGCTTCTCACCCTTCACACTTTTAGCGTTCCTTATTTTCTCCGTTGTTTGTTGATTTAGAATTCTCAAGTTTTTTGGCAGAGCTTTGAAGGTTCAACGGCGTTCCTGCGGTGGTTCTAGGATTTCACGGCGGTTCTTTTGAAGATTCCGGCCACCTCCTTGAGTATTTCCCAGTTTTTACGCGGTTTTCCAATCTTTCTCAGCAAATCAGGTAAGAAATCCTTTCTGTTAACTCGTTTACTCATCCATCCCTGCCTTGTTTTTCCATACATATCAATTTTGTCATTCTTTTTGCCACGGAGATGCAACATTGCCTTGTTTCCGATTAATAATGGGGGTTTTTCCTGGGGAGAGATTATAGCTTTCCTGGGAAAATTGGGGTTTCACCCGCTCCCCTGCTATCCTCTGTAATTTTATTTGCGATCTCTCTTGCAAAAACGGAGGAGGCGGTATTGAAGTGGGTGCGATCACCTTCCTGGGCTAATTTATTATTATACCAGGTCTGAAAGCTCCACCTTTTTCCTCCCTTGTTTTTGCAGGATGTCGGGGAATGATCATTCGGCGATGATTCGCGGAAAGGGAGATTTACGATTATGCGAGGATGACCCCATATTATGCGGCCTCGGTTGGCGATCTGCGGGACGAGGTTGAAGTGGAAAGTACTCGCGCGAGATATTGGCGAGATTCACTGGCGATGAGGTCGCTACTATGGATGCCGACCCTTTTGAGTTGGAGGCCTTTGTCTCTGCTAGAAATCCGCCGCGTAGAGTGAGCCTTAAGGAGAAGGCGCGGGCTCAAAAGTCCCCAATTTGTTCACGGGGCTGAAAAGATCGCGTCCCCGGCCGAAGGACAAGCTGCGGTCCCGAGTACTAGCGGCGCTCCCGACCACGACGAAGCTTATGTTCGGGACGCCGCGGTTCATGAGTTAATGGGGTCCGGTGAGGATGAAAATGCTGAATTGCCTCGGAAGGATATGCGGAGGCTGCGAAGAAAGCGAGAAGAAGAGGAAAATTGCGAGCCAAACCATGACGAGTTGGTGAGGCCGCCGCGGCCGATACCCGGCCGAAGAGCTCTCGTCCTAACAATCCGAAGCTATGCGAGAGTTTGGGATCGTGACGGCGTACGAGAAGGACGTTGACAAGAAATGGTCCCGGCGTGCAAGAGCGGCGATCTCAACGGGACCATTAATAGCATATTCGGAATTGACACCGGTGTGTATCGGTTTTCTTTTTTCGATTATAAGAAAGAGTCCGATAAATTTAAACCCGGGGACCATAAGGATTATGTAAGTGCGCGTCGCTCCGAGGACACCCTTATCCTCCACTTCCATCATTTGTATGCGGGTGCGAGACCGCCTTTCGATCCTTTCTTTGTGAAGATCTGCAAGGAGATGCAGGCGCTTCCCTCTGATTTTGCCGTCGGGGCTATTATCCAGTTGATGGCCTTCACCGTTATGTGCCGGATTCTGAAGATCGAGCCGACGTTAACTTTACTGGGGCAATTTTATTCCTTTAGTGGGACGTCTATTCCTGGACAAGTCTCTCTGAGGGCGAAGACTCCCCGCCTACTATTCCCGCTTCCCAATAAGTTTCACAAATGGGGGCAGCGGGTACTGAAAGTCGAGTCGAAGGTAGGTTGGCCTTTTCCTAGGGCAAAAGTCCGCGGAGGCAAATCCACGCTTTTAATCCTTGACCCCCCTGTGAGTGAGCGGCGCTACGTAAAGGGGCTGATGACGTTAATTCAGTCGGACGGGGCGGCGCCATCTCGGAGAAATGTTTCCTGGGTTGAACTTCTTGATGCGGCCGAGCCTTTTGTATGTATGGCGGGCCTAGTGGGCGGGGGAATGCCGCGCCCTTGGTACGAATGGGTCTGAGAGGCTGCGATCCGGTTTGGATTGGGGGTTGTCATATCAACAAATGTTTCCCCTCCGAGTGTCCGGAATGTGGGGGCGATCTATACTTAGGCCGCTTTGTAACTTTCTTTGTCCACTTGTATTTATTTGTAAATGCTCATTTTGTTTTCTTTGGGCTCTAAACCGCTTTCTTTTTGTAGGTATGGATCCAAATGCTCGCGGGGCTCACCGAAACAAGCTTAATGCGGAGCGGACAAGGCGACCAATGCTCGACGGGAGGCTGCGAAGAAAGCTCTAGGGAGAGTGCCCCGATCTGTGGACGCCTCGATTGTCGAAGAGACACCTAACCCGGAGGCTGCGACATCATCTGCCCTTGTTGCGAGCCCGGAGTCGGTGGTGCCTCGAAAAGACTCATCCCCCTGCTAAAGAGTCGCACGGCGTAAAGCGACCTCAAACGAGAGAAGGCGGAGGATGATCGCCTACCCAAACGGTCCGCTCCCGGTCCCGTACGTCTTGAAGAGGTTGAAATTCCGGTGGAGAAGAGCGCGCCCTGCGAGACACGCCACCAAAAGCTTTGCCTCGAGGCTATGCGGGAAAGAGGCCCTCGGTTGGATCCGAGCTTCACCCGGGGTCTCGACTGTCCAAAGCTCGCCGGATTGGCGAAGCAATCGCCGATGTGATTCCTCTCACAGGGCCACTTCCCCTATGGCGTACGATCTTGTTCAAGTGGAGATTGGCCGGGGCATATTAGCCCGCTTTGCGGCTCAAGACAACTCTCCGCCTCAAGATGAGATTGCTGAAATTAGAGATCTCAGTGGCCAGTTTGGGCTTGCTGCTTCTCTGGTAAGACCAGTTTTTTTTTTTTTTTTTTTTTTTTTTTTTTTTTTTTTTTTGCTAACTGTCCTCTGTTTTCGACAGCTCGGTGCTCGTTTAAACCGGGTACTTGAGGCCGGCGAGAGGCGCGAGGCGAGAGGTGAGGAAAGTGACGGCGCGGTGGGAGCGACGATAAGGCGAGGGGTTGCCGAAAAGAAAGCTAAGCATGCGGTGGCGAGGTGGAGAAGATGAAAGCAATCATGGAGGAGCACTCTAAATTGGATGCGAGATCAATGAGAAAGTTGCATCTTTGACAAAGGATTATGCGGGGGCGCGAGGAGGAGATCGCCACGTTGAGGGGTAAGCTTTGGCGAGGCGGAGACGGCTGCCAAGGAGGCTGGCGAGAAAGCTATTGAGGAAGGCTGCGAAGAAAACGGCGAGAAATTTGTCGAGGAGGCCAAGTACGGGGCCGTCGCCGCCTACAAGAATTCGGATGACTTCTTCGACCTTATGGAGCATAGCTTTGACCGGGGCTTTAGTCACCTAGCTCGGCGTATACGGGGCGATCGCGGCGGGGAGCACATTACTCGGAAGATATCTTTGCGGTGGGTGAACACGCACCAAGGTCATCCCGATTTAGTGGTCTTTCACCCGGAAATCCCTTATGCAAGCGAGCTTGTTACCTCGATACGGTGAACGGCTTAAACGTGGCGAGCTGTTTGGGATCCTGCTCTGTTAATCTGTAAACTTTGAGATGTTGAAGAAGCCGCCGCCCTGCGAGCAAGGCGACGAGTTTATCGACACCCCGCCTACCCCTCGTGCTCTCTAGATTTCTTGGATTTTTTGCGAGCCCCTTGAAAATTTGATTTGTAACTTTGACTATTTATTTTTGTGATTTATTTGAATCTTGAGTTGTAATATCTTGACAAATTACTTTACGCATTTTTCAATTTGTAAAACTTGGTTTTCTGTCACGATTCGATGCGGCGGCCTTTCGCGAGGCTGCGACGGGTTATTTTATTTTCTCTCGTGTCTTTGTCCTCTTGATTCGTGCGAGGTTGTTCAATAATTTGGCGGCGTCAAGCAGTCATGAAACGTCGTCGTCTCATTCTAACCATAGTCGCTATGCGACGTTAATTTTTCAAAGTTTCAGCGGCCCTAATGAGAGCAGTGCTTTGCCAGAAAACAGAGCCTCTCAGAGCAGCCTTTGACTGTCATTAAAGCGAGTTATGACCCACAATGACTAGGCGTCGGTTATGCTTGTAGCCATAAATTTCGATCTCTTCATGGTGCGGCGCTCCTGTTGCCTTGGTTTTCGGGGCGGTTGCATATACGGCCCTAGGATCCGATTAATCCCAACCGTTGATTATGTCCCTTTTACGGTATAAAGGGGGTTACTTTGGGACTCACTCTACCTCTTGCCTCATCTTGAATTTGCTTTCTTTCTTCCTCAATCGTTCATTATCCTCTTTACCGTTTATCCCCCGACTCATGTCTCGTCCGGGGAAAGCGACCGGGTTCGGATATGGAAAGCTCGTCCTATCCGGGATGTTTCCCCCTTTTTCACCCTTGCCTCCCCCCATAGCCAAGGATTATTTACGGGATTATTTTAAGTGGCGTGATATTATGAGGGAGAGGGGCTTAAATGAACAACGAATAGAAGACGGCTCCATCTTTGCGCGTTCGGCTTTACGTTTGGTGGGAATTTATTGCTAAGCCTCGGCGGCGGATAATGTTACCATGATACGGGAATTTTATTCCGTGTTGTACGAGGTAGCCTACGGCGGGACGGTGAGTAGCATTTCTCTCCGGGGTGTCCCCGTTATCTTTACTCCGGAGAGAATTAACCAAGTTTTTAACATACCCGCTATAAATCCCTCCTCCCGTTATGAGATCGCACGGGACCTTGCGGATGAGGAAAATAGGCGGATTCGTCTAGGTATTGCAATGTGCGAGCTGTTCCCCGAGCATCGGCGGGTTTGGTCTTTGGAAGTGGCTTGCGTCCGACCTCTCTCGCGAGCGACCGTGAGTGGAAGAAGTTTATAAATTCCCGCGCTCTTATCTTTGCCGATGCGATGTTGTTAGTGAGAGCGAAGCGCTCCTTACGCACGCCATTCGCGACCATCGAGTGGATATAGGCGGGAGTGTTGATCCATCGCGAGGCACTAAGATATGCGTGCTCGGTGGGTCAAGCTCGCCGAGGTACGGGTCGCCGCATGCCTTTCGCGTCGCTGATAACCAAATTATGCAGTGGCGCCAGGGTTCCCTTCCATACTCTCGACCGATATGTTTGAAAAAACTTATCCGGTGGAGCCCTTTGCAAGCGTGGTGTCGTTTTTGGACCTCCACACATGTGATCGGAGGAAGATAACCATCCTGCGAGTTGATGGAAGTTTGTCCGGGCTTGATCGATATGTTTGAAAAAACTTTTCTTTTTTTTTTTTTTGTTTTTTTTTTTTTTGACGATGACGAAAAGACAAGAATGTAAATACAATTTGGAAAAACGACTTTATTTGAATTGGCTTGTTACATATAGTATTTTTTCGGATTGTACGCATGCCATGGCCTATTATACTCGCGGCCTTCCTTGTCACTTAGCATGTACGTCCCCTTTTTGATAACTCGCGAAATCCGTAGGGGGCCCTCCCAGTTTTCCGATAGCTTTCCTTTTTTCGCTTCATGGCCCGTGGCTTGTCTTTTTTGTAGAACGTAATCCCCGACGGCGAAGTGATGATTGCGAATACGTTTGTCGTGATGACGTTTTGCCGCCTGTTTATAATTGACTAGACGACTGTATGCCTGGATGCGCCGTTCCTCTACTAGATCAAGCTCGAGTTTACGCGCCGCTGTATTATTGACCTCGGCTTGTAAAAAACGACCACTAGGGCTTGGTAAGGCCATTTCCACGGGCGCCATAGCCTCGGATCCATATGTTAAAGCAAAAGGAGTTTCCCTCATTGTGATTTTTCGCGACGTCGAGTGCCCGTAGAGCCATTTGGAAGGTGATCCGGCCGGTGGCTGCTTTCTCACCCAGGCTCTTCTTTAACACACTTAGGACTGTTTGTTGGCATTTTCGGCTTGCCCATTTCCTTGCGGGTAGCACACGGATGATTGCCAATGTTTAACATTGTTCTCTTCACAAAATCTGTCGAATTCGTCTCGAATTGAGGTCCGTGATCGGAAACCATCACTCTCGGAACACCAAATCTTGTCCATATTTGATCGAGCAAAAAGTATGTTATGTCCCTGGTATTGGTTTTTACCAAGGCCTTAGCCTCGACCCATTTAGTAAAATAATCCACCGCGACGACCACGTATTCGCAACACGAGCGACCCTTCTTCAAAGGTCCGATGAGGTCGATCGCCCACATGTCGAAAGGCCGGGCGGCTACCACTTATGCTTTGTTCGGCGAGGGTAGCACAGGGGATATTTGCGAACCTCGGCAAGTATCACATGCTTGGGTATGAGATTTGGCGTCTTCGCTAATTTCGGCCAATAATATCCGGCTAGAAGTACCTTTTGTGCAAGTGTTCGATTGGAGGGATGGCCGCCGCACATTCCCTCATGTAGTTTGTTAGAATTCCCGTTACCTCCTCGGGTCGTACGCATCGCGAAGGGGTTTCGAGAATGAATGACGGTAAAGCACATCGTCCGTAATCATATATCTTGCGGCCACTTTTTACTAAGGCCTTAGCTTTGCAAGGATCGGGAAGCTCCCCTAACTCAATATAAGACTTCATGATGTCGACCCAACAAGTGTTCTTGGGTTGGAAATCCATGATCTCGACACTGGGAGATGGCGGGCTCCGATAGGTGTTCGACCATGATCTTGGGATCGCACGACGCGTCTTTTTGGTTAATTTGGATAAGTAGTACGCCCTATGATTGTCCTCTCGAGGGATGTTTTTGAATTGACAATATGCGAAGTTTGCTTTCGAGTCTTTTGACGAGGTTAATATACCTTTGTAAAATTTCGCAATGAATGCCAAAGGACCCGTTGATTTGATTCACCACCAATTTGTGAGTCGCAAAATACTTGTATATTTTCGACTTTCATGGCTTTGGCGAGTTTCAACCCGGCAATGACGGCCTCGTATTACGCCTGGTTATTAGAGGCGGTGAAATCGAATCTCGAGCACTGCTCAATTTCTTCGATGTGCCCGGCTCTAACGGGATTATTCCCGCGCCACACCCTTTGTGATTAGCGGCGCCATCGACGTAGAGGCGCAACGGTGACTTGGCGATAGGCTCGTCCTCTGTGGTGACCTTATCCTGGTCGCATTCGGAGCGGACTGCTCTTTCACCTCTTCGTTGAAGCTTGTTTACGCTATGAAATGCGGGAGAGCACTGGGCCTTTATAGCCTTCCGAGGCTCATATCGGATATCGAACTCGGTAAGCTCGATGGCCCGTCGGAGCGATCGACCGGACGAGTCTGGTTTGTGAAGAACTGTCTTAGCGATGCATTTGATAAGACTACGATGGTGTGCGATGAAAAGTAAGCCCTTAATTTGCGGGCGGCTATAACAACACAATAAGCCAACTTTTCTATATTAAAATAACGACTTTCAACGGGGCTTAGAGCTTTGGAAACATAAAAAGCGGCTTCTGCGAGCCTTCCTCCTCTTTTACAAGTCTTTGCGGCTACGGCCCTATACGATTTGCCAAATACAAAAACAAAATATCCCCGAGCCTCGGGGTGGTTAACAACGGCGGTCTTGATAAGTATTCTTTGAGGTCTTTAAATGCACAGGAGCATTCCGCCGTCCAAAAGAAGGTACCGGCCCCTTTCGAATTTTGAAGAAAGGCGGACTTCTTTACGCGGATTTCGAGACAAACCTACCCGGAAATTTGTGATTACGCCGTTAAGCATTTGTACTTCTTTAATATTGGTGGGCTCGCTCATGTTGACCGGGGCCTCGATTTTCTCGGGATTTGCCTCGATCCCCCTTTGACTTACCATAAAGCCCGAAATTTTCTGCTGGACCCCAAAAGTACATTTCGTAGGGTTTAGTTTCATTGAGTGGCCCCTTACATTGGCGAAGGTTTCGCGAAGGTCCACCAGGTGACCCTGGCGACTTGACTTTACGACCATATCATCAATATAGGCTTCCATGTTCCTGCCTATTTGTGTGCTGAAAACTCGGTTTACCATTCTCTGATATGTCGAACTGCGTTCTTTAGGCCGAAAGGCATCATCTCATAGTAATAGAGTCCACTGCGGCCACGAAGGCCGTCATTTCCTTGTCTTCATCTGCCATTTTGACTTGGTGATAACCGGAATATGCGTCCAGAAAACTCAGTGTTTCGAATCCGGCGATCCCGTCGACCATTTTGTCAATCCGGGGCAGTGCATAAGGGTCTTTGGGGCAAGCTTTGTTCAAGTACGTGAAGTCGACACACATCCGCCACTTGCCGTTGTGTTTCTTTACCATCACTACGTTTGCCAGCCATGTGGGATATTGGAGCTCCTTGATAATGCCTGCTGCTAGAAGTTTTTTGACTTCGCCCTTTATTGCGATCTCTTTTTCCAGAGAGAACTGGCGTGCTCTTTCTTTGTATTGGTCGAAGTTGGGGTCGGCATTTAGATAATGCAAAGCGACCTCGACCCAACGCCCCTCATATCGTTACTTCCCGTGCAAAGGCGCTCAAGTTGTCTTTTAGAAGCCCGATCAATTCTTCCCTCTCTTCCTCGGTGGTCCTCGATCCTATTTTTATCTTTTGATCGGGATATTTGTCGTTTATTATAACCTCGATCAACTCGTCCTCGGCAGTGAAGTCGGGCTCGTCCCGAACTTGCAATGTTTCCACCTCTACTGCCTTCTCCGGGATTTCTTTCATCATAGCAATCTGATCCGTAGCCGTGTTAAAACCATCCAGTCGGGGTCGCTTAGAATCGACCCTGTTTTTGGTCATATAGTCGAGGAAAGCTCCGGGTCGGTGATGGCGACCCCAACCTCTTCCCTACGTGAAATTTGACCCTTTGGTGGGGAACGGACGCCACCATTTGAAATTTTTTCATGGCCGGGATCCCCAAGATAATGTTGTAGTATGAGGGAAGATCAATAACTAAAAATGTGATTATCTCGGTTCGCATGGCTCATAGTCGCCCACGGTGACGTTGAGGTCGGCTTGTTCCCTTGACCCGCACGGTGTCGTTGGTAAAGCCCTCGAGCACCCCGAGGTAAGGTTTCAACTTAGCTTCTCCAAATCCGATCTGTTTTAAACAGTCGAAATAGATGACGTCGCGACCAGCCCCTGTGTCGATCATCACTCTCTGCGACTCCATGTTTGTCGTTTATTCCGATTTTGAGAACAAGGGGTACCTCCATGGGGCCCTCGCTTGTGGCCAATTCGCTTTTAGTGAACATGATTCCCTTCTCGTTTTCCCCAATACCACTGCTTTTCAAAACCGCGCGCATTGATCGGTGTATACGAGATTTCGGCCGGCCCATTGTTTTGGGGATATCCCCATGGATAACTTGGACCTCTTTCGATAGACGCGGGGGGGGGGGGGGCGACCTTGGCGGTACCGGTATTCCCATCTCGCTTATACTTAGTCGGCTGGTCCCTCGCGGATTAACCTTTCTATTTCTCGCCTTAACGTGAAACATTCATACGTGATGTGACCATGATCCTTGTGATAGTCACGGTACTTGGACTTGTCACGACCGTCGGGATCGCCCCTCATAGGTTTGGGCTTGTCAAAGTGCTCGCGGATTTCGAACAATATTTGAGATGCTTTGGTGTTGAGCGGGGTAAAATTGTCCTCATTTGAATTTATAAGGCCTTTTTACCTCGCGCTCGTGACTAGCCCCTCGCCACTTTTTCCTTCTTTTTCTCCTCGGTGCGCTCCTCTTTTTGTGAAGGTTGCTCTCGCTTTTGGCTTTGCCACCTGCCCAAGGACGGCGCTTCGGCCGACTCCCGTCATTCGAGCCCTTTCCAACATTTCCACGAGACCCGCTTTAGGGGGCCGTAGGTTGAACTCGGTTTTCATTGGACCCTTGGCGATCCCTGTGAGGAAACATGTGACAATTTGCATCATCCGGAATGTTTCTTGTTTGATCGTATATTCGATGAAACGTTCGTAATACTCTTTTCCGGATTCATGTCCTCCCGTGCGAACTTCGTATAGGTCCTCTATAGTTTTCTTTGGCCTACTCGCCGATTCAAATTCTCGACGAATTTCTCGGAGAGATCCTCCCGACCTTTTCGAGCCACGGGGAAGTCCACGTATCCAAGAGGCGGCCCTATCTGCATGCTTCCGACTAAGGCGATGCACCGGGCGGATTTATTTTGGGTCGCCGGGGTGATGCGACCTTGGAAAGCGGTGAGCCGGTCGTTTGGGCAAGAATTTCCATTGTAGTAATTATAGGTGGGGTAGCTAACCTTTTCGTATTTGGTAGGCAATGTTTACGTAATTCTCTTGGCAAGTACGTCAATTCACGAGATCGGGGCGGCCCTCTCGGCTGGCCTCGACTTTTCAATTCGGCGAGCTCACTTTTCATTATTTCCATTTGCTGCGCAAGACGGGGTCAAAAGCGGGCCGCAACGGTGCTGTGTATTCGTCTTTTCCGGCTGCGCTCGACTCCCGACGGTCTTGCGACTCCTCCCGACGAGCTCTTTTCTCACGTATGATTATGCGGGCGTCCGGTGGGTCCCTATCTTGGGGGGGAAATCTCTCCTCGGGAAGGTTGAGACGACTTGGGGCCGAGGCCTTGTCCTTCTCACCTAACCTTTTGAAGGCCGAACCTTTTTCGTGTGACTTTTCCCTCGATGATCGCGATGCGGGAGAACCGAGGTACGCACAACGTCTTTCCTAGGTCCTTTGCGACACGATGAACGCACGCTTTCCTCTATCTCGATCCCGCGAGTACGGCTTTGCCGACCTCTATTCACGGCCCGCGGGAGCGATTTCATTTTTCTAGGAGGATTTGGGGGTCGTACCGACATTGGAGTTTGGCCCTTAGCCCTTTAGACGGGAATTAGCTAGGTACATAGTTTCCGCATACCTCGCGTATTCCCTTATTTCCACAACCTCCGGATCCTCTGGAGATGCGGCTCTGCCCTGGGAGTTGACCTGCGGCTTTCTTTGCGATCGAGATGATCCTCGATTTTCCTATCCAAAGGCTGCTACGACCTCTTTTGACTTAGCCTTCGATTTATCAAATTTCGGGCATCGCTAGGGGCCAAAACTCCCCTTTGTGATCCTTCCCCACCCGCTTGCGTAATCTCTTGTGTCTCTATCGCGGCGTCGGCTTGTATATGTGTTTGTACAACGCTCTCGCGGGAGTTTGGGGGTCCGGTTGTCCTTTGCTTCCCGCCATAGGTTGACTATTTGTGATTAGATTTCGCCTTGGGTCGGACTTCACGGCAACTTTGATGTGATCTTTAGATGATGGAGTCGGTCGGATGGACCGCCCTTTTCGGATTGTGTGTAGTTTTTATGAGCGATGAAGCTTTTTCTTCCCGGTAACGGAGCCAGCGAAGATGTTTAAATCGTCACGGGTGTCCTTGCGGTGTATAGACGGTGGATATCTGGCTGTGTATTTTAGGTGTGGTGTTACTCCGGCGGGTGGTGTTATGGAGGAATGAGAGTGGACAGAGCCTTGGCTTGCAAGTATAGTGTGTATTTCATATATTTCATCCTCTTTTTAGTTTACAATGACCACCCCTTTTATAGAGGTGGGTAACTTAGGGAATAAGTAATCTATTAGATATTTTACTAATAGCTAGGTTTAACTTAGATACTAAGCAAGACGAAATATCTAAGATACAAGTGGGGAAAAGATGCGGATCAATCGGCGGCCATCTCTCTGAGGTCGCAAGGAGCAAGCCTTCTCCGGCCTCACCCCCCTGGCGACCCTTCTTGACCTGCCTGGATGAGATTCCTAGGATCTGTTGCACTTGCCTGGGACCGCAAATGCCTTGGTCGCGGCGAGGTGAGACACGGTGGCCGCCCATGATTTCTCATTCTTTTGCGATCTCTCTTGTCATGCCGGAGGGTGGCCGCGAGTGGGTTGTCTTTTCGTTGGTGGTTACCTTATCCTAATTGAAAAACATTTTGACATGGAAAAGTTTAAGGTGGAAAGTTTGAGGTGGTGGAATTATTTATACCATGGAATGGTGTATCTTGACTATTGTCATCTTATATATAGCCCTAAAAGAAGAAAAATTTAAGAGACTAACATATTTACCCCACGCATACATACAAACTTTCTACATAAAATTTTGTGTATTCAGTCATAAAAGAGATCACGGAAAAAGATTGGTTTGCCGTTTTCTTCTTATTGAAGTGCAACAATCCGAAAAAAGTATGACTGTTGTATCTTGGGAGACGATTCATCATTCTTGTGTCTGCACATAATGTCGAAGCAAAAACGTCTTAAGGACAGAGTGCTACACTCGTCTCAGTCAATAAGTTTTCTGTCCTATTTTTTCTGTTTCGTTTTTGCTTGAAATACGTGTTAAACGACATGCTAGAATGATTATTTCCCTAACAGTTAAAAGTAGCGGAACTGTTCTTGCTCACTTATCAGCTAAAAAGGTCAAGGTCCAATCGGACATGTGGAATGATGCTCTCCCTCACCACACAAGAAATTCATGTTAGCTCTGCTGATTGCGCTTGAATAAAATAACTCATTTCACCTTCACAAAAGACCCAAAAAATGCAAAAGGACGAAATACTTCTGCCTTCTTGCACAATTGACACTCTTGTGATGCAGTGCATTGATAAGTCATTATAGGACTTTCTAAAAAAAAAAGTACCTAAAGGGCACTCACTTTCCTGTCCTAAAGATTTGTTGAGGATGTGAATCAAACGTTACGTCTCTGTGATCTAGTTTGTAAGAGGCTTCATGCATATCTTCTTTTACCGAGAGAAGTCGATTCAGAGGATCTAGTTTGCAATTGCAGGAGGTTGCATACTCTTGTGATGCAGTGCATTGATGTATCATTATGTAAGACTTTATTTTTATAAAAAGGTACCTAAAGGGCTTCCATTGCCCGACTCCAAGAGATTCGAATAGAATGTAGATCACGCGTTACGTCTCAGTGGTTTTTTTTGTAAGAGCAGTGCATCAAATTCTTTATTTCACAGTTTTAAATACTATAATTATCTAGTTTACAAAATTTCTATGAAGGGTGAAATTTATAATATTCTCTATTTTATACGTCAACAGCCTTTACGGAATTGGGATGAATGTTGTAGATGTAAAGAATATTTTACTTTATTTTAGGGGAGTAAAGAATATTTTTCTGAATCTTGATTTTAAAATAAAAAATAGAGTATCTGCAAAAATACTATTTTTCCTAAATCAATATAATAAAATCCCTAAAAGACATATTTTAAAGCATGTAAAGTAATCTACTAGCTGCAAGTGTTCTAAGCAGCAACATGCATACCGTTTGTTTTACTGTAAGGATTAAGGAGATCAAATTTCCATACTCTAGGTCAAAGGCAAAACTATCACTATAACACATATGTTTTACCACTGAGTAAGGCGGTTGGGGGCCGGAATTTCTACTTGTCAATCATAAATGATTGTGAAATTAATTGATTGACATTAACTTACATATTAATTATGGTTAATGTATGTATACAGTGGATGATTACAATCAATTTATGCCTTGAATCAATTATCCCTCATAAAGTTTTGAGAAAACGATTCATGGCACAACAAAATAGTAATAATAAAGTGTCACAACATATTTTTACATCATTAATCTTTATGGACCTAAAGAATTTAATATGTCTCACATCAAAATCAATCGTACAAAATGTGTTGTTTGTCAATATGATTCGATATAATTTATTTATTATTTTGTAAGGGATACTAATTATATATAGATTTGCTTGTGGCTGCGAAAAGAAAAACGTATGCAAAGCAAAAGCTTCTCGAATTAATTTGTGTTTGATTATAGTTTAATAACAAGTTGTTAAGTTGTAATGACATTAATTATTTAATAAATACGTATTATTTATAATGTTAAAGGTTTTTCTCCACTTATCGGTGGCTATACTAGACTTCATAGGAAACTCATCATGAACAGATGCTCATGCGTACTGAGTACCAAGAAATGTTTCCGTCAAATTCATACAAGAAAATTTCACGGGAAAAGAATTTACCACTATAAAGACAAAATACTCATCATGAATACAGATTCTCTATTGATTTATATTTGACTTATAGTTCAGTTTTCAGGACATGATTTAATGATAAAGCAATTGGATATCTTTAAAAAGCAGTTGGACATGGAATTGGAGTATGAAAGTACGAATCCCGTAAATGATCGATTACTTTTAGTTGGTATAATAGCAAGCACTTGACTCTGAATATTAAGTTGCCTAATTAATATCTTCATTCATTCTTTAAAGTGGAGTGAAGACTCTTGTTGTTAGGGTTTAATCAATTTTTATATTTGACTTATAAATTTGTAGACACTAAGTTGTGGTTTAATGGGGTTTTTTTATATTTGACTTATAAATTTGTCAACGATTGGTTCATGATGATAATCTTTATAAGTATGATAAAAAGTGAACTAAGGTTAGATGATTTAATATTTTTTTTTTGTAGTTGAAGATTTGATTGGTGAGAGAGTAATTTTTTTTTGGGGTTTTTTTAGGGAAAAGAGTTTTTTTTTTTTTGGGCATTATTTGTATATATTCTATAGATAGATAATAATAGTGTTATTATCAAAAGTCTATACACCTAATATCGTCTTGTGTTTGTATTTTTTCATTTTTTTTGTACAATTGAAAAATATGTGATGAGACGATGATGGGGTGCATTTGGTTCCAGAAGATGAACCTTTAGTTAACCAGAAACGGATTCGTGGTACGTGATCAATAAGCCGTTACTTACTAACAACGTCACCGGGCACAGAGACCTTTAATGAGTTAACTACGATAAAGGCGGAAGCATCAGATGACATAACAGTAGCTCGGATCAAGTGATGAAGAGCACATCACCTTTGTATTTGTATTGGGATGAAGTTGAGGATAAGAAGTTTATAGGGCCTCATCTTGTTGAAGAAACAATTGATAAACTTGCTATGGCGAGAGAAAGGCTAAATGCCGCGCAAGACAAACAAAAGAGTTGGGCACATAGCAAGAGGTGTCCAGTATCCTTTGAGATTGGTGGCAAGGTGTACCTCATGGTTTAACATATGAGAGGATTTAGACTTTATGTTGGGCCTTTTGAGATCACCAGGAAGGTTATGAAGCAGGGGCAGATCTGTGTACTTTTAGGGGGGTCACGTGACTCTACTGAGATCCAGAAATTTTTTTAGTATTAAAACAATTTAGTTTGTTGTTAAAGAATATCATTTTGTCACTAAAAAGGTAGTTTTAGGCTCCGGTGACTCCACTGGAACAAAGTTTTGGATAAAAATATAGTTTTACGATCCGGTGACCGCACTGGAAAAAATTTCAGAATCCGCCCAAGTTATGATGTACGCATTTCATTGCGTTTACCTTCTTTGCTATTTCGGGTAAGGAGAACCTTTCCTATGATGTGCAACCAATTAATGGGGATCTTGGAAAAGAAACAAGAGCCTTTTGAGGGAAAATTACGACCTTGATCAAGGTGTTGTGATCCAACCATGCATCCTGAACATATTAGGAGTTTGAATGTGAGATGCGGTCTATGCATACGTACATCTCTCTTTGTATGTTTAGTTTTATGGACAAAACTCGGGGATGTCGTCCAAATTTAGGCTCGGGGCTATCTATTGTTTTAGAATCGAACCCTAGTTACTTGTCAAATTATACTACATTTCTCACCATTAGGGCATACCTTATTGATATATATATATATATATATATATATATATATATATATATATATATATATATATATATATATATATATATATATATATATAAAAGGGGCGTAGCGATGGCGGGCCGGGGAAAATTTTCCAGAGTGGGGGCCAAATTAAAAAAAAGAAAAACGTGAAAAAAAAACTCAAAAGCAAGATTTGAACCTATGACCTAAGGATAGATAACTAAGTTTCTAACCAATTGAGCTAAATTGATATTTCCAATAGATATAGTCTGAAATAATATACATACACAACTTTAATATTACTAGAGGGGTATAATAGTAACTTCGTCCGGAAATTGAGGTGGGGTCCATGCACCCCACCCCTATAAGGCTGGGTCCGCATTGAGTCAAAATTTTATGGGACCCTTACATTCGCAGATTTGGGAGGCTCTGGACCATGGCCCCTTCCTCCCCCCCCCCCCCCCCCCCCAAACCCCAAGAGGCGCCCCTGAAAAAACTCCGCATAAGAAAGGGAGGATGTAATGACCCAATTTTATCTAAAGGGGCATTTTATCCATTTCCAAGGACCGGGCCCACCGTGCGGTGGTACCTGAACCCAGAAGGGTATAGACATTCGTAGCAGAAGACTTATACGGCGCCATATCTCTAAAATGAAGATAAAAAATAGAGTTTACCCCATATAGTTCCCACAGCAGAGAGGCTCTATCCCTATTTATTTTTAGGGATATGAACTGTGCATCCCCACATTTGAGGATGTATTATTCACATCCCTAAACATATTTAATTATAAAAATTTATAGGGATAATGATAGGGATGCTGTTGCGGAGTGTTCTGAATTGAATGTTTTTGTTTTGTTGGAATTTTTTCAGATTCACTCCTTATTTCTGATCCATTTGTTGTATATTTCTAATCTAAGAGGTAGAGAACAACGTAATTGAGAGGCATTATGCATTTTTCAAGCTTTATTAAATTTTTGTACGTACGTATTTATTGTTTTTATAATTAATTTCGCATGGGATTTTAGATCATATGACTGCACCGGGAGCCTGAAAGTGGGTTGCTGGTAAAATCTGGGTGTCCGGAGCAATTGTAGTGGCCTTTTGAAATTATGAAGTCTATTTTATGGTGAGAACCACCAAATAGATGTTAGTGGTGGTTTAAATCAAGTCAACCCCTTAATAGCTTCATTATAAATTGAAAAAACAAAATCAAAATTTTGTAACAAAATCTAAACTTAAAAATAAAATAAAAAGGATAAAACTGACGTGGACATAAAAAAACGCCCCTAAAAAATGACTTTTTCAAATTTTTAACCAATCAAATATTTTTGTTTAAATTGGATGGGAGTCTAGATTGACATCTATATATAGATGTTCACCTAGGTGGAGTCAAAAAATTTTAAATCTATTTTGAAGCTATTACTATACAAAAAAAATATTGACTACATCCAAATACATTGAGTGACTGTTAAATGACTTCTATTTTAAAACCATTACAATTGCTCTAGCCGGTGGCTCTGCCATACCCGTGTTGGTTGTGACCCTTGGCCCCTCGACTAATCAGTCAGCATTTAGTTTGTAGTTGTCATTGTAGATTGAGGGCATTATTTTTAGTATTACAAAAATGTGAATTACATTAGCTTCAGAAGCAATCAAATGCGTAAAATGAAATTGATTAAATTTTTTCCATTTAGCACTTGGTACACGACTAAGAATAAGAATCACGCCATTAAGGAAGTCAACGGATTCTAAGATGTCACTAAGAAATCACGCCATTAAGGAATTGCTTATCTATGTGCATTCAGTTGAATCTTGGTTAGGTACCGGTAGAACTCAAGATACTATGAACTCTCAAAAAACGATTAACACCTGAAATTCAAAACATATGCTCGAGGGGACATTCAACTAATTTCGAGTAGGTGTTGGGCTAGTCAGTACTTATGCCCCGCCTATGGGTATAGTGCAGAATAATAGGTTTCTGTTAGTATACATTGTAGTTCATTTCCTCACCCTGCAGGGTTACTGTTGAAATAGTGTCCTAAACCCAATCGGGTTGGACTATTTCTACTATTTCTTTATGATATACATATATAATAAATGGCTTTTCTGTTGTCATATATTTGTTTTTTTTAAAGAGCCAATTATGAATTGTTATATGATAACGTCCTTAGTATTAAAGTGTGATAGAGAAACCATGATAGGCAATTATGGTTGATGAGATCTCTAATCACTTTAATAAGTTTGATACTTAAATATCTCTAGGCTTATGTACTATTAAACAGGTGAATTGATAGTACAAACATGTTGTTGAATAGGTGCCTAAACCCAATCGGGTTGGACCGGATCCGACCGGGTCGGGTCATTTACGGTCTATTTAAGTTCATGTAATAACTTTATTATGATTAATAAAAAGCACTTTTGTTATTATATACTTTGTTTATTTATTAGACCAATTTGTGATATTGTGTATATGATAACGCCCTTAGTATTAAACTGTGATAGAGAAACCGTGATAGTGATTATGGTTGATGAGATCTCTAATCGCTTTAACAAGTTTGATACTTAAATGTCTCTAGGTTGATGTACTGTTGAATAGGGCTTTGACAGTGCGAACAGACTAGCACGTATTAGATGTCTTCAGTCTTTAAGGTCAGGGATATATCTCGTCTATCGAAGTGTAGTGACACTTGGACTATACGTGGACGTGTATTAGAGAATACGTACGTTAGATTGACCCACTTACACTGTTAAGTGTCAAACTATGTGACGGTTGTGTAATTATCCTTAAGACCGGAGTCTACATGGCATCACGGTGTGGATTTTCATGCTTTGACACTATTGAGTTTTCCTTTAGCCATGCGGTGATCATGCGGTAGTGATCGGGTGTGATATTGAAGCATGCGGAGGATACATGGAAGGTCGTCTGGGAATCGCGTACCCTAAGAGTATGAGTGAATATCCGGAAGGGCCTTTCTATATGAGGAATGTCTAGTTCTCGTGAATCTTTGCAAAGTGGGAGTAAATGAGTTATTCCGAGAGAGCTTGATATCCAGATTATGGGATGCGATCAAGTTACGATCGTATGGATATTACTACAACGATAGGATTCTATTTACACGCTAACCGAGCACATGAAAGGTAGTAGTCATTGCGTATTGACTCTTCCGAAGATTGGGGGTCATGGACGTGTTGCTAGACGCTATCCATGATCGTTAGAAGTGAAGGGCATTTTCGTAAAATTGCACCTTATGTCTACGGCCAACATATTCGGAAGTCTATCGGGTCACACACATATGAATGTCGAGTCGGATTAAAATGCGGTTATAGTTGATGACCAAATAAGAAAAGTTTATCTTATGACTATAAGGGTTATAGTGATAAATTAATATGGTGGTATTTATTTATTATGAATAAATAAAATACAATATATTAATTATACATAAATTATATTAATTAAAGAATATCCCGGAAGCCAATGAATTGACAAGGGGCGCAAGTCACTAGTGTATATGATACACTTGGATTATGCAATTTAATTAATAAGATTACCATAATATTAATATTGGATATTAATTGATTTTTGGAAAAATAGATTTATGGTAATTAGATAAATATATAATCAATATAAGATATTGACAATATTTAGTTTTATTTAATATAAGATATAAAATTAAATGAGATAAATCAATCAAAGAGATTTTTCTTATTTTACTAGTCAAAGGTTTTCTTTCTCTCCACTCTACCAAAGACTTGTTCCCCAAGGATTTTGGGAATGCTTGGGGCGCCCCATATGCCTATAAAAGCAAAGGGGGTGCTAAGCTCTTGTGTACACCATAATTTCAAGAGTTAATTGTTCTTGAGAAAAATAGAGAGCTTCTTAGAGAGAGTATTGTGAGAGAGAGAAAAAGTCGACCTAGCAGTTGAGTTTTTCTAGTAGCTGATGACCAAAATAGTAACGACCAACCTTAACCGGCAGGGTACCGGGTCGGAAGTACTATAGAGGTGAGCAAGGTTGTATCCCACGAGGAATTTATCGAGTATCAAAGTCGTTCTTGGATTTAGTTTAAGTCAATCACGATATTCCAAGTTCAATTATACTAAAACGTAATGTAGATTAAAGACATTAAAGATAGAAAGATACATAGCCAAACCATGATCCAATTGACTACTTTCGCCCCTCTAATCGATTATTCGGGAATGGGATTAACCAACCTACCATCCTAACACTTATATTGACTCATTCACAGGTGCAAACTCCTAAACTAGTGTGAGACGCCATTCAACAATCACACACCCTTTGCCCGGTTCAACAGTTCGCCTTTAAGAATTTAATTGACCGGAACAAGATTAACGCGCTATGAGTTGCCCGATTTCACAACCGATTAAACCTCACTCCCTAATCAATCTAAACAACTCAGTTAATTATAAGAAGTGATCTTAAAACCCCTTTTCCCATACCCTTTCGCAACATACATTTATGGAAGTGGTGTGTGTGTTCATGAACTAGGTGTACAGTCTAATTCAAGCATTGATAACAAGTTTTAAGACATGAATTCATCAATATAACTACAATTAAGCACTACCCATTCCCAATTTCATCAATTAGAGAGCAATTTCATCAATCTTCACATGATTTGACTATGGGATGTTTAGCTACTCATAAAGAAACAAGAAATAACAACTAAAGATAAAATTAAAGCCATAAAAGAAAATAAAACTGAGATTGATTACCAAATTCGTAGAGAAATCTGAATTACATCAAGCTCCAACACCATCCAATGTCAATTGATGATGAAGAAGACCCACAAAAGATGAAATCCAAAAGTAGAGAAGAAACTAGAGCTAGATTGAGCTAATTCTATCTAATAATTAATGTAGAAGAAAATCTAAGAGTGAAAGAGTGAAATTCGATCTAGGGAAGAGAAGGATTTGGGGAGAGAATTCTAGGTAAAAATTGAGTATCAAAAAGTATCCAGCGTTCTTCCAAAAATCTGTGCAATCCCTATTTATATGCTGAGATGATTGCGTACGCATAGCTTGGAATGCGTACGCATTGAACGTTTTAGCCTCACTGGTTAGCTTGTTGTTTCTGGGATGCGTACGCATAGAGTGAATGCGTACGCATTGTTTCTGCTTTTCCCCTCCTGAGCATCCTGTATCAAGGATGCGTACGCATAGCTTGGAATGCGTACGCATAGAGTGAAATTCTCCAAGCTTTGCATCCTGTACCATGGTTGCGTACGCATAGCCCATAATGCGTACGCATAGACTGAAATTCTTCATCTTTTCCACTTTTCTTCAACTTTCCTTATCCCCGAACCTCGGTCCTGCCTTTATGAGCTCATTACCTCACCTTCTAGGCTTACGAGCACCTAAATCCTGTGTCATGACATCCAAACATATACCGAGCATAGTTTCACAAGATAAATAGGACTCGAAAGGACTAAAAACATCATCAAATAACAAGGTTCGCTATCTATATGATGGTTTACCTCAACGTGATTGCATTGTGTGTTTTCTTCCTTAACATGGCCTAAAATTGCTCGGAAAGAGCCAAAAGTGCCGTAAATGGGGGTTGAACTAAGCACCGGAGCAAAGTAAAGTTGACTCTCATCAACCACCCCCCACTTAGCGTTTGCTCGCCCTCGAGCAAAATGAGCGTTTTAAAAGAATCCAAGGAGTCAACATCACACGCGAAGGTCAAGTCAATCACACCTCAATGATAACCGGAAAGTAAATGAGTGAATGCATAACACTTAACCCTATCTTATTAAGCAAACGGGATGTGTGTGAGTGAATAGCTTTTCCTACATTGACCACGGTTTACCGGTTTGGATTATGGATGCTAGGTTAACACGACTACACCATAGGCTCATACTTCATAAGCATCTCCACTAATCGGGGCCAACCGAGGTTAAGTAAGGTCAAGTAGGACTTGCACGGTTGTAACGTTAGGCTAGGGACGGGGCTAACCGAAGGGAATTTCTGGGGAATAAACAAAAAGAGATAGAACACGAGCAAGCTTAATCTCGGGGTATACAATGTAAAACGCAGCTAGCTCTACCCTTCTCTAGCTAGCTCAAAATGAGCCTAGAAACATGATTCATTCAGTAAAACGCCATATCGCACTATGTCTCAAGTGTAACGAGGCTCAAATGTAGATGAAATCATGTTTCTAAACCGGAGACTCGTCCCAAGCACCAACATAAAAAACACAAGTCTTAAAAATGCTTGGCTTTCTTTGACTCAACCTTTATTACACTTTTCATGACTTTATTGCAGGCTTTCTTTGATTGATTTCATTTTTTCAATTTTTTTTTTGTTTTTTTGTTGAGAAAGATGCATTATACAAATTAAACCGGATTGAGTCAAAGGCCATCGTGTACATACTATATAAACATGAGCTCCTCCCCTCCAAATCGTGAAAATAGCTTGTAAAAACCAACTCCTCTATACATACATACTCCTCTACCACCCCACACTTGCTTTAGCAAGTGTGCTCGAAATGAAAAGATTACGCTTGACTCGTAGGGTATCCAAGGGAACGTAGACCACAAATAAGGCTTGGGGGTTGGGAAATTACGGGCTACAAACGAATGGCTAAGTGTCGGATGGGGGTCTAACCATCCTACCAAGGCTTAGAGGGGTTACTGTGGAATATGTCATAGGATGGCTATATGGCTCTAGTTAAATCAAAGAAATGCCATAACTATCGTTCCAAACTCTACCAAAGTCGGCCTTTCTATTTCGTCTCGAAGTTAATGGTATGAGTTCTAGGTAGCCGAATTGTGCCTAAGTCTACCATAATCGGTCACTAGTTACCATGGCTCATGAAATCGAAGCTATACGTGCATAAAAATCCCGTCTCCAAGATAAGGTAGTAAGCCAAGTAACATGCATTTAAACATTCACTAATCCATTTATCAAGTCAACATGAAGGCTCAACACACGAATGCAATGTCAAAAGCTTGGAAAATTTTAAAAATTGCTCATTTTTGCTAAAGTAGTGACCAAACGAGAAGCATACAACACAGTGGCTACAATAACGACGAAGCACATCAAATAGCTAAGCCTACCACCCCCCCACTTTAAATGCAACACTGTCCTCAGTGTGGGAATGATAAAAGAAATAAGGCTTAGCTTAACCCGGCAGGAAGGCGCAACAGTGTACGTAACAGTGCTATGTGAGCGCCATCCCGAATACCTACACCAAGAGAAACCAAGAAAAACACAAACACGGGGAACAGCCACCGTGCCGAATAGAGGCAATAGATATCGAGATATAAGAATCATAATGCCACAAATACAATTAGGGGAGGATACGGGGGAAATACCGACTCAGACTGCATGTGACCAAAAATATCAAATAAAAGAAACACAGTATCAACTATGCATAAAGATACGGCCAAAACAGGCCAAAGTGAAATCATCCAAGTACGGTAAAAAGAAGAAAAAGTGAAGAAACTAGTGCTAGATTGAGCTAATTCTATCTAATAATTAATGTAGAAGAAAATCTGAGAGTGAAAGAGTGAAATTCGATCTAGGGAAGAGAAGGATTTGGGGAGAGAATTCTAGGTAAAAGTTGAGTATCAAAAAGTATCCAGCGTTCTTCCAAAAATCTGTGCAATCCCTATTTATATGCCGAGATGATTGCGTACACATAGCTTGGAATGCGTACGCATTGAACGTTTTAGCCTCACTGGTTAGCTTGCTGTTTCTGGGATGCGTACGCATAGAGTGAATGCGTACGCATTGTTTCTGCTTTCCCCCTCCTGAGCATCCTGTATCAAGGATGCGTACGCATAGCTTGGAATGCGTACGCATAGAGTGAAATTCTCCAAGCTTTGCATCCTGTACCATGGTTGCGTACGCATAGCCCATAATGCATACGCATAGACTAAAATTCTTCATCTTTTCCACTTTTCTTCAACTTTCCTCATCCCCGAACCTCGGTTCTGCCTTTATGAGCTCATTACCTCACCTTCTAGGCTTACGAGCACCTAAATCCTGTGTCATGACATCCAAACATATACCGAGCATAGTTTCACAAGATAAATAGGACTCGAAAGGACTAAAAACATGATCAAATAACAAGGTTCGCCATCTATATGATGGTTTACCTCAACGTGATTGCATTGTGTGTTTTCTTCCTTAACATGGCCTAAAATTGCTCGGAAAGAGCCAAAAGTGCCGTAAATGGGGGTTGAACTAAGCACCGGAGCAAAGTAAATTTGACTCTCATCAGTAGCAATCCGAGAGGATTCCGGCAAGGCGTTCCTGTTGATAACGGTTAGAGGCCGGACGCTTGGACGGCTCAAGCGCATCTACTTCTACCGGACGGCCAAAACTTCGATCTTTAAGATCAAGAAAGGTATATAATATGTGTCCTCCTTGTTATATGTTTATCGCTTAAACGAAGTCGATCCTTGGATCGGAAATCAAAATTTTATTTTCTGCTGCGCTACTCGTTTGATTTCCTAACACATGCTAGCGCGTATTAGATGTCTTATATCTTTAAGGGAAGGGATAGATCTCGTCTATTGAAGTGAAGAGACACCTGGACTATACGTGAACATGTATTAGAGAATGCGTATGTTAGACTGACCCACTTACACTGTTAAGTGTCACACTATGTGACGGTTGTGTAATTATCCTTAGGACCGGAGTCTACATGGTATTACGGTGTGGATTGTCATGCTTTGACACTATTGAAGTTTCTCTTAGCCATGGGGCCATCATGCGGTAGTGATTGGGTGTGATACTAAAGCACGCGGATTATACATGTTTGGTCGTCTGAGAATCGCGTACCCTATCAGTAGGAGTGAATATCCGAAAGGGCCTTCCCATAAGGAATGTCTAGTTCTCGTGAATCTTTGCAAAGTGGGAGTAAATGAGTAATTTCGAGAGAGTTTGATATCCAGATTATGGGATACGATCAAGATACGATCGTATGTTATTACTACGGCGATAGGATTCTATTTACACGATAACCGAGCACATGAAAGGTAGTAGTCATTGTGTATTGACTCTTCCAATGATTGGGGGTCATGGATATGTTGCTAGACGCTATCCATGATCGTTAGAGGTTAATGGCATTTTTGTAATTGCGCCTTAAGTCTACGGCCAACATATTCGGAAGTCTATCGGGTCACACACATATGAACATCAAGTCGGATTAAAATACGGTTATAGTTGATGACCAAATAAGGTAAGCTTTATCTCAAAATAAATTAAATATTTATTAGAATAAATTAATTATATTAATTAAAAAATATTTCGGAAGCCAATTAATTGGCAAAAGGGGTGCAGGTGACTAGGTGTATTAGATACACTTAGATTGTGCAATTTAATTAACGAGATTACCATAATATTAATATTGAATATTAATTGATTTTTGGAAAATAGAATTATGGTAAAAAGATAAAGATATTCAATATAGGATATTGACAATATCTAGCTTTATTTAATATGAGATATTAAAATAAAATAGATAAATCAATCATAGTGATTTTCCTTATTTTATTAGAAAATTGTTTTCTTTCTCCTCAATCTACTAGGAATCTTCTCTAAATCATATTAGGAGACATAGGGGCGCCACATCTGTCTATAAGAGGAGGGATTTACTGTTGGGAAATTGTTGTGCGCACAATATCCCGAATATATTGGTTTGATTAATTTTACATTTATCTAAATATTATGTTTTATTGTTGACTAACCTGCCACGAAGTCACATGACTTACAACGGCATTTGTGTTTACTTTGCAGGTACCCTCAAACACACTTGCACACACAATCACACCATAAATGATTAAAACAATGAGTTGATTGATATACTTATCATAAACTCAATATATGATATGGTGTGACACTAGTACAAGAATATCATTTTGGGCCAAACATTTTATGAATTCAGTCCACACAAAAAAAAACTGTTCCAGAAATTGTTTATTCATAATAAAATGATTGGGCCTGCAAGAAAACCGGCCCAGCTGATTAACTTGCAAATGAACCGAGCCTGCACTATTTTGTAACCTAAGCTCGGCCCGATTTCCTTCATATATAAACCAAAACCCTCAGTTTTTCCAACCCTAAACTCATATCACATAAAACTGCCGCCTCTCTCCTCAAACCTTTCCTCTCTCTCTTCTCTTCAATGCCAATTCAGAAAACTATGGAAAATCGAAAAATCAAACTTCTCCAAAAATTAAATCGCATTTACTCTCCTCTCTCTTTCTGAAAATTCACCACCAGCTTCATCGCTTCACCATCTTCAAACCCAAAATGATGCTATCAGAAACAGCCAAATAATATCCATCTTCATCTCTATCATTGGTCCTGTCTTCTTATTCTACTCCAAGAGATTCCAAATCAGAGAAAGACTTTATCTTTTTGTCTCCGCACCGAAGGAAGAACTACCATGGTTTCGGTCCTCTCTCGTCTTCAAAGATCTAACGGTGGTAAGGTCCGATTTAATGAATAATCGGCTCTGGTATTAAGTCTCTCTCTTTATCTTCCCTACGTATGTGATTAAATCTCAGAAAGAATCGTAAAAGAGTCGAGCGGTCTTGCATGTCATTTGATGTCTCGTTTATGTTATCTGAATCTGTATGAGTACTTGAATATGTGCTAAAAAAAAATCTGCATTTTGCTCTACACGAATGCTATTCTATTAGTAGAAATCTGGATCTGTTAAAATTATTCATGTGTTATTTCGAAGCCATAGAGTAAAATCTGACTATCAAACAGTGTGTAATTTATGTGTCTACATCTAGATCTGAATTTGCTAAACACCTTGCTATGTGTCGATTAACTAAGTTTTCTCCTTGATGAAATCAGAATTCCTGTATGGTTTGATTTATGATCCATTTTAAACAGTGTTTTGGGAAACCTTGCACTCTTTAAACTCGGAGAAATCGAGTTTCAATCCTTTGTCAAATGAATTCGATTAATGATTAGTTGAATCCGTTCTTATGTGACCTCTACGTGATTTAAATTGATATATTTAGATCCTTGAATCAAATCACTATCACACACTCACAAGTAAATCGATCTATGTATGTTTGAATGTTGTGACGGACTCTAGGATTGCACTCCATCCTTGAGAAAATACACTCTCACACACCTCACATAACCTCGCATGTATTGATACCTATGACATTTTATGTACCTTAAAATGTGTATACAAGTATTGATTTCTTATGAGATGTGATATACTTGAAGGGGCAAATCGTAAAACCGCTTTTTGTGTGTGATATATGCTATATGATACATATTACGAAATGATGTCCTTTTGTGCCTCGGGAGTGTGAATAAATTTATCTCTATATTTATGTCACACTAATATATATACACAAAACCCTACATCGATTATATGGGCTATTGCATTCATTTAATATAAAATAAACAAAAAAAAAACGAATAAATAAATAAAAATGTTGGATTTAGTCATGTGTATAAAGTAACTTTATTTGCCAATTTATTTGTCGTCAAAAAGTCGGCCAGCCTGTTGTGTTCTTTATACATTAAGTCTTGGGTATCTAAAAAGTCTCATTTAAGTCTCCTTGGTCATTGCATAACACGCCACCCTACACTTTTGCTTAGTGTCTCAATGCACCTCATTCATTACACATGCTTTACACCACTTCACTTCACTGCCTATATATATCAGATACATCAAAACTGATCAGTCAACTAAAACTGATCAAACACTCCTCTTATACTAAAACATTGTCCCTTGTATAATCTGAAAAGGTTTGCTGCTTTGCTATAGTACTCTTAACCGAGTATTATATCAAGGTTAAGTGTGGGATTGCTTTAATTTGGGTAGGACTTGGGGATTGCTACAATGCGGGGTTCTTTGTTTTTCGTTCTCTAGTTGCACCGTTCCTCTCACACACTTGAGTCTTTGACTCAATATCGGTAAGTTCACGTGTTTATCTTATTCTTTCTAAGTGTTGTATTTCAAACCGTGTCTTTTGAAATAGAACTTAGTTTTTATTTGATACCGTGGGTTGTATTTATTTCGTTGTGTTTATTTTTAGAAACGAAGCTGTGTTTGAATCTTAGTGATCGTGTCACTTGTGGTTTAGATTCAATTCACTAAAGTGTGATCTAAAATCAAACAAGTCGAATACCGTTTCATCTTGTACCCCTTTCATTTTCCCGCAAAGTGTTGTAATAGTGTAGTATTTATATCGCGTGATTACTTGCTACATTTAGGATAGGTTATATCAAACATAAAATCTGGAAAATTGTTATACGAAATTAAAATAGAAACACATTGAATCTGCATGCTAAACTGATTAAGATAATCAACACGTTACAACAGATTCTGAATCTGTCCGTTCACAAGAAAATTAACCTATACACGTGATATTAGCTAGATATTCCGCCTAGTTTATTATTCACTTTAGGTTAAATCAATTAAACTCCAAAAAGGCTAATTAAAATTTAAAAAGCCGTTAATATCCTATTCACCCCCCTCTAGGATATATATTGCGCACTCTACGATCCAACAAGTGGTATCGGAGCTTGGTTTCTTGTGAATTAGCTTCAGTATCATCTGTTTGATATCTGTGTAATTGCATGCTCTAAACTGTTTGTATGTTTATGTGCTAATTTGCTGCATATCTATCTGTTTGTTTTTTAGTTGTTGCCTGTTCTACTATCACAACTACTCGCTAAGGTCTTGTACTTATCTTTTCTGCTCGAACAAGAGTAAAACCCATATAGGAACCGTTCGTTGAATCATACATTCAACACCTCGTTTTGACTGCGATTTTATTTACGCAAACGCTTAAGAACTAAGTACCGCACACACAACACTTGCAACACAATATCCAAATCCGAGATCTTTGATACATCGATTTGAATCCGTCATAACCGCATTGTAATCTTGCATTGTATCACTACATTAGTGTTAAGTGCATTGACTTGCATTGTATCTCATATCATTCATATTTAAACGCCTAAAGTAAATTAACATGTCTTCCATGGGCCATAATCACCACCTCGTGAGGGATTGTCTTTGGCAAGACCTCCATACTTTGATGGTACTGATTATATCCAATGGAAGAGGGCAATGAAATTGCATGTAGAAGCAATGGACATCCGTCTATGGTACATTATAGAGGATGGACCCTTTGTTCCTACAAAAGAAGTTAGTGATGAGGGTGTTAGAGTTCTTGTTAAGAAGGAAAGAGCTGATTTAGATGATGAGGATAATCGAAAGATTACTCTCAACTCTAAGGCAACTGCTATCCTTGTTAATGCTTTAAGTCCAGCTGAAGGTAAGTATGTCTTAGGGTGTAAGACTGCTAAAGAAATCTGGGATCATCTTGAAATGCGTCATGAGGGTAATAATCAAGTTAAGGATAATAAAATTAACCAACTCATGTTTGCATATGAATCATTTAGGATGGATTCAAATGAGACAATCAGTAACATGGATACCAGATTTACTGATATTATCACAACACTTTCTGCACTAGGTAAGACCTTTAAATCCAAAAAGATTGTTCAGAAAATCCTAAGAAGCCTGCCCAAAGAATGGGACGCCATGGTTACGGCTATACAACAGGCTAAGGATTTGAACACTCTGAAAAAGGATGAACTGATTGGTTCATTGCTTGTACATGAGAGTATGCTAAACTCACGCAAGCAAGTGAAACCTGAGACCAAGGCTATAGCGTTGAGAGCTAAATCCAAGCAAATCGAGGCGAGACTGCGAAAGTGACGGTGAGGATGAGAACACCGCACTTATGGTTCGAAACTTCAAGAAGTTCTTGAAGTATAACAAAGGCTCCAAGCCTGATTACAAAGCCCACAAAGGCAAGTCCAAAGTGGGATCCGAAATTCGATGTTTCGAATGCAACCAAAAGGGTCACATTGCTAGTGACTGCCCGAATCGTAAGTCTAAGAATGATAAGAAACCGAAATCTGATAAAAAGAAATCTAAACCCGTGTTGGCTGCTTGGTCCGACAGTTCTGATAATGACGCTGCCCAATCTGACTCTAAAAAGAGTGAGAAGGCAAATGTTGCACTCGCAGCATTCTCCCAACGTACAAATGATACGGACGATGATGTGTCCACACCGCCTGTTACAGACGATGGCACTTTATCTAATCCGTCATTCACTAAAGATGACTTGTATGAATTAAACGAGAACTTGGCCTTCGAAAATGTTCATTTAAAAGAAAAGAATGAACATCTTCAGAATATCGTTTCGACTAATGAAGATCGATTCTTGAGTGATTAATTCTCTAAGTGCACTTGAACTTAAGTTCCAAGACCTTGAAATTGAAAACACTTCTCTAAAGGCTGAGTCTGTTACACTCAAGCAAACCATTCAAAGGTTTGAGAAGGGGCCGATAGTCAAGGGGTTTGAGCGTTCCTACAAAGAAGCTCTTCTCCAAGACTCTAAGCTCAAGGAAAAGGTTTTGGAACCAAGGCCAATTGCCTTAAAGAATGCCAGACCCATTTCCCCCAAACGTTTTTATAAACAGCACACAAAAGCACCCAGACACGCATACAAGTATGACCAGAGGTACTCAAGGAGTCCAACTCGACGGACTACCTCTCGTCAAACAAACTATGCTCCACGTATGCACCATGATTATGGGATACATCAAGCACCTAACTACACATTTGTTAAACCACGAGTGTCTTATAATTCACATAATAATTTTCAGGCACAATATCACTATGACCAGCCCTACTATCCATATGGATCTTATTTTGGCTTTTATGATCAGCCCTCTTGTTCCTAAGGATCTAGACCTGCACAAAAACCCAAGATTAAGAAGACATGGGTACCCAAAATTAAACAAGTATGGGTGAGGAAGGTCTCTAACACTTAAGGACCCAAAAGACTAAAGGGGACCTCAACTAATCTTTGGTTGCAGGCCCGCCTTTGACCATGAAAAATCCTAACAAATGGGTGCTAGACAGTGGCTGTTCTAGGCACATGACGGGAAATTTTGAACTATTCCGATCTTACGAACCAAAATCCAAAGGAGGCTCTGTCACATTTGGTGATAGCTCCAAAGGAAAGATCCTTGGTGAAGGATCCATTGGTAACCCTGAATCGATCATCATTAATCACGTATATTATGTAAACAACCTGACGCATAATCTTTTAAGCATATCGCAACTTAGTGATTCCGATCTAGAGATTACGTTTGATAAAAAGACTTGCAAGATAAAGGACACATCTGGAAAGCTTCTCTTATCCGGTTATCGTGAGGAAAATATCTATACAATAGAATTGGATAAACTTCCGGATTGTCCTATATCGTGTCTAGTCTCTGAAAATGATAACGCTAATCTTTGGCATCGACGTCTAGGACACATTGGCTTCTCCACAATGCAGAAATTGGTTAGCCAAAATCTAATTCGTGGGCTGCCTAAGTTTGACTTAAAAGAGTTCTCTGTTTGTGAGCCATGCATCAAGGGAAAACAAACTAAGACCTCCTTCAAGTCCAAACATGATATCACCACAACACGCACACTTGAACTATTGCATATAGATCTGTTTGGCCCAAGTCGTGTTAGAAGTCTTGGAGGGAAATCGTATGTCCTCGTAGTTGTAGACGATTACTCTCGATACACATGGGTTTTGTTTTTGACTCACAAAAGTGATAGTGCTACGTTATTTGAAACTTTGGTGAAGCAATTACAAAACACCTTTGATATATCGGTTGTGACCGTTCGAAGTGATAGAGGTGGAGAATTCATTGATGCAGCACTCATCGAGTTCTGTGAATACTCCGGTATTCGTCATGAATTTTCAGCACCTAGAACTCCACAACAAAACGGGGTTGTTGAACGTAAAAATCGTTCACTCCAAGAATCAGCCCGAACGATGCTAAACGAGTTCAATGTGCCTCGTTTTCTATGGGCTGAGGCGGTTGCTTGTGCCTGTTATAATATAAACAGGTTGTCTATTCGAAAGACACTCCACAAGACACCTTATGAGATCCTTAGAAACCGACCACCTAAAATCAACTACTTTCATGTTTTTGGGTCAAAATGTTTCGTTTAAACGATAAGGGAAACTTGGATAAGTTTGCATCTAAGTCCACCGAATGCATATTCGTGGGTTATTCAGAAACCTCACGGGCATATAGATGCTACGATCCGGTTTCGCGACGCGTTTGTGAGTCCATACATGTTTCTTTTAACGAATCAAATTCCATGACTAATGCGTGTATTAATGTGGAAGGAATTAAAGAGTTATTAGAAAAGGCTAAGCTTACAGATTACTCCGAGTTTGAGTTTCTTCCTCCGGCCACAAATGAACTAAGCCCGGAGATTCCTGAAACTCCTTTTCCCGAGGCTCCTATCGCTGAAAACAGACCCATGGGTGATGAAACTTAGCAAATGGTGAACCCCATGGTGAACAACATTCGAAAATAATGAGCGACCTGCTCCTACCCGACAACGCACTTGGGATAGAGCTCATACTTCGGATCTAATCATTGGAGATCCCACTGCCGGTGTATCCACTCGTCGGTCCACTCTTTCTCCTCCTTTTACTGCTTTAGTGTCTTTAATTGAGCCTAAAAATATAAAAGAAGCACTAGTAGACACGGATTGGGTGATAGCTATGCAAGAGGAGTTACATCAATTCGAAAGAAATGATGTATGGGAACTAGTCCCTTTACCTCCCAAGACACACACTATAGGAACCAGATGGGTCTTTAGGAATAAAATGGATGAAAACGGGGTAGTAGTTCGGAATAAGGCCCGACTGGTGGCACAAGGGTATTGCCAAGAGGAAGGCATCGATTACGATGAAACCTTTGCTCCAGTCGCTCGGCTTGAAGCCATTCGCCTACTTATTGCGTTTGCATCCGCTTTTGACCTGAAGTTATTCCAGATGGACGTTAAAAGTGCGTTTTTGAACGGTCTTATCAAGGAGGAAGTGTATGTTCGTCAACCTCCGGGTTTTGAAGATACACTTCACCAAGATTATGTCTACCGTCTCAAGAAAGCACTTTACGGCTTGAAACAAGCCCCCGAGCACGGTACGATCGGCTATCATCTATGTTCTTTGGAACACGGTTTCTCTAGGGGTAGAGTAGACAATACTCTATTCATTAAGAAATCTGGTTCAGATATCCTAATTGCTCAGGTATATGTAGATGATATCATTTTTGGCTCCACCAATCCTGACCTATGCACCGAGTTTGAGACTTTGATGAAGTCTAACTTTGGGATGTCGGCCATGGGAGAGCTCACCTTCTTTCTTGGTCTACAAATCAAACAAACTCCCTCAGGGACACATGTTAGTCAAACTAAGTACATTAAAGACATGCTCACTAAATTCAAGTTTGACACACTTAAGCCTGCAAGCACGCCTATGACCTCATCTGTCAGGCTGACTACAGATGAAGATGGCCAATCTTTTGACCAACACCTTTATAGATCCATGATAGGCTCCTTACTTTATTTAACTGCTTCCCGACCCGATATTATGTTTGCCGTTTGTTTATGTGCACGATTCCAAGCAAACCCTAAGATGTCACACTTTGGAGCAGTTAAGCAAATTTTTCGCTATCTTAGGCACACCCCCACTTTGAGTCTATTTTATGCCACATCTACACCATTCACACTACTCGCATATAGTGATGCCGACTATGGAGGTTGCCGTGTGGAACGCAAAAGCACCAGTGGTACGTGTCAGTTCTTGGGCAATAGACTCGTCTCGTGGTTCTCCAAGAAGCAGCCTAGTGTTGCCTTGAGCACCACTGAGGCCGAGTATGTTGCTTTAAGTAATTGTTGTGCCCGGCTTTTGTGGATCAAACGGCGGCTTGCGATTTCGGCATTACTATCCCTTGCGTGACAATCCACCGTGACAGACTAGTGCCATAGACTTGTCCCGCAATCCAGTATTGCACTCTCGTGCCAAACATATAGATATCCGTTATCACTTTATACGAGACCATGTGACCAATGGTACGATATCTATAGAGTTTGTGCATACTGCGCAGCAAGTGGCTGACATTTTCACGAAGCCTCTACCCCAGGCTTTGTTCGAAAAGCTGTGTAGTGACCTATGTATGATTCCTCTTTAGACCCTTCTTTTGATTCCTTTTTCAAAATAAGGGGGAGAGATGTATATATGTAGGGGGAGTGTAGGTATTTTGTAAAATTAATCAAAAGGGGGAGAATTGTTGGGAAATTGTTGTGCCCACAATATCCCGAATATATTGGTTTGATTAATTTTACATTTATCTAAATATTATGTTTTATTGTTGACTAACCTGCCACAAAGTCACATGACTTACAACGGCATTTGTGTTTACTTTGCAGGTACCCTCAAACACACTTGCACACACAATCACACCATAAATGATTAAAACAATCAGTTGATTGATATACTTATCATAAGCTCAATATATGATATGGTGTGACACTAGTACAAGAATATCATTTTGGGCCAAACATTTTATGAATTCAGTCCACACAAAAAAAATCTGTTCCAGAAATTGTTATTCATAATAAAATGATTGGGCCTGCAAGAAAACCGGCCCAGCTGATTAACTTGCAAATGAACCGAGCCTGCACTATTTTGTAACCTAAGCTCAGCCCGACTTCCTTCATATATAAACCAAAACCCTCAGTTTTTCCAACCCTAAACTCATATCACATAAAACTGCCGCCTCTCTCCTCAAACCTTTCCTCTCTCTCTTCTCTTCAATGCCAATCCAGAAAACTATGGCAAATCGAAAAATCAAACTTCTCCAAAAATTAAATCGCATTTACTCTCCTCTCTCTTTCTGAAAATTCACCACCAGCTTCATCGCTTCACCATCTTCAAACCCAAAATGATGCTATCAGAAACAGCCAAATAATATCCATCTTCATCTCTATCGTTGGTCCTGTCTTCTTATTCTACTCCAAGAGATTCCAAATCAGAGAAAGACTTTATCTTTTTGTCTCTGCACCGAAGGAAGAACTACCATGGTTTCAGTCCCTCTTCTGTCTTCAAAGATCTAACGGTGGTAAGGTCCGATTTAATGAATAATCGGCTCTGGTATTAAGTCTCTCTCTTTATCTTCCCTACGTATGTGATTAAATCTCAGAAAGAATCGTAAAAGAGTCGAGCGGTCTTGCATGTCATTTGATGTCTCGTTTATGTTATCTGAATCTGTATGAGTACTTGAATATGTGCTAAAAAAAAAATTCTGCATTTTGCTCTACCGTTAAGGGTGATTTTGTACGTTTTATAACGATATATTTTACGATGATTTTCCCCGTATTTATATTATTTGCATAGGAATTGGCCTTTATATTGAAATATTAAGCGAGTGATGTTTTTAAGGGTCTAATTGCAAAAGTGATTAAATTATGTGTTTAATTGCTGGTTTTATGTTTATTCGTATGATGTTACATTTTTCATGTTTCTATCATGTTGTTAGATACGTTTTCATGATGAGTAAGGAGCTTAAACGATGATCACATGAAGATGGAAGAGTTGAAAGATGTTTAAGTGAAGAATCATTGAAGAAACCGGAACCAGGCACTTCATGGGGATTTTGTCCACACTTGTGGGCACTTTCAGGGAAAGTTGTCTTGATGAAAGTTGTAGAGGATTGAAATAGCTTTCCAACGCATGTTGAATCACCTCATTTGGAGCCCTAGAAGTGAAGTTATGAGCAAAATACTAGAGCAAGGTAGTGGACGGGCGTCCATAAAAGTGAAGCGGCGTCCGAGAATCGTATTTTACATTCGAGAGAGTTCGGACGCGTTACGAACGAGCGTTCATTCTCCGTTCATAGAGGCTGGACGAGCGTCCAAGATAGTGGACGGGCGTCCACGGCACCGACTCGGCGAAACCGACCTAAAAATCTATAAATAGGCGCGATTTCCCAAACCCTAAACACACAATTCGAACCCTAAAAACCTAGGGGCGGCTTGGCTGCGTTTTTCTCGATTTTTATCTACTTTTATGCAATTTAATTCCTAGATTAGATTAGATAGATTCATGTCTTTTATTTCATCAATTCGAGTTGCAACAAAGATGCTAAGAGGCTAAACCCTCTTTGAACAAGCGTTGTGAAGCCTTCCTTCAACCATTCGAGTTTTGATTCGTGATTAATCCGTGAGTATCTATTTCAAGTTCGTTTCTTTTATCATGTTTTGTATGTTTTATTGCATGTTTAATCGAAAGATGCTTGCTTTGATGATTGGTTATGTGATGAGAGTCATGTCAACCCTAGATCACCATGATAAAAGAATAGATCTTTGATCTAACTAAAACGAGAGTTATTAGATTGATTTTCTAGATTAGAAATTGAAAGATTTCACGCCTAGGTTAGAAAGACGTAATCTTTAACATCAAAAGATAAAAGATTAGAAAACGAACTCGTCTACGAGAGTAGGAGTTTATGCCTTTGATTAGGTGAATCACGACTTGAGTAGAGATCACGAATTAATCCGAGTTAGAATTGAATGTTGATAGGATAGGTGGATCAATTGCTTGTTCGTTCGTTATAATTTGATTTAATCCTTAAAACTTGAATTGTTTAGCTTTAGTTTACTTTTTCTGCACTTAAGTTTAGTTTAGTTTATCGCTTTCAATCTTTCCTAGCTTTGGATTTCGTCCTCTGTCTAGTTTATTTTCGGCATGTTTGTCCGAGTTTTAGTTCCCTGTTTAGGTTAGTTTTCGTGACAATAGTTAGTTAAAAACAAAAGCTAGGATTCACATTCGTCTAGTTCCCCGTAAGATCGACCCGGCATTAGCCTCCATACTACGATCCTTGCACTTGAGGTTAACCGGTTTATTACTTGTTGTTTTGTATTGATAAAATCCGGGACATCTACACGAATGCTATTCTATTAGTAGAAATCTGGATCTGTTAAAATTATTCATGTGTTATTTCGAAGCCATAGAGTAAAATCTGAGTATCAAACAGTGTGTAATTTATGTGTCTACATCTAGATCTGAATTTGCTAAACACCTTGCTATGTGTCGATTAACTAAGTTTTCTCCTTGATGAAATCAGAATTCCTGTATGGTTTGATTTATGATCCATTTTAAACAGTGTTTTGGGAAACCTTGCACTCTTTAAACTGGAGAAATCTGAGTTTCAATCCCTGTCAAATGAATTCTGATTAATGATTCAGTTGAATCCGTTCTTATGTGACCTCTGTGATTTAAATTGATATATTTAGATCCTTAAATCAAATCACTATCACACACTCACAGTAAATCGATCTATGTATGTTTGAATGTTGTGACGGACTCTAGGATTGCACTCCATCCTTGAGAAAATACACTCCCACACACCTCACATAACCTGCATGTATTGATACCTATGACATTTTATGTACCTTAAAATGTGTATACAAGTATTGATTTCTTATGAGATGTGATATACTTGAAGGGGCAAATCTGTAAAACCGATTTTTGTGTGTGATATATGCTATATGATACATATTACAGAAATGATGTCCCTTGTGCCTCGGGAGTGTGAATAAATTTATCTCTATATTTATGTCACACTAATATATATACACAAAACTCCAACATCTGATTATATGGGCTATTGCATTCATTTAATATAAAATAAACAAAAAGAAAAACGAATAAATAAATAAAAATGTTGGATTTAGTCATGTGTATAAAGTAACTTTATTTGCCAATTTATTACTGTCAAAAAGTCGGCCAGCCTGTTGTGTTCTTTATACATTAAGTCTTGGGTATTTAAAAAGTGTCATTTAAGTCTCCTTGGTCATTGCATAACACGCCACCCTACACTTTTGCTTAGTGTCTCAATGCACCTCATTCATTACACATGCTTTACACCACTTCACTTCACTGCCTATATATATCAGATACATCAAAACTGATCAGTCAACTAAAACTGATCAAACACTCCTCTTATACTAAAACACTGTCCCTTGTATAATCTGAAAAGGTTTGCCGCTTGCTATAGTACTCTCAACTGAGTATTATATCAAGGTTAAGTGTGGGATTGCTTCTAACAGCTGGGTAGGACTTGGGGATTTCTCTAAAGTTGCTGTCTTGTCTGTCTCTAGTTGCACCGTTCCTCCTACACTTGAGTCTTTGACTCAATATCAGTAAGTTCACAGTTTATCTTATTCTTTCTAAGTGTTGTATTTCAAACTGTGTCTTTTGAAATAGAACTTAGTTTTTATTTGATACCGTGGGTTGTATTTATTCTGTTGTGTTTATTTTTAGAAACAGAACTGTGTTTGAATCTTAGTGACTGTGTCACTACTGTGGTTTAGATTCAATTCACTAAAGTGTGATCTAAAAATCAAACAAGTCAGAATACTGTTTCATCTTGTACCCCTTTCATTTTTCTGCAACAGTCTGTAATAGTGTAGTATTTATATCTGTGATTACTTGCTACATTTAGGATAGACTGTATAACATAAAATCTGGAAAATTGTTATACGAAATTAAAATAGAAAAACATTGAATCTGCATGCTAAACTGATTAAGATAATCAACACGTTACAACAGATTCTGAATCTGTCCGTTCACAAGAAAATTAACCTATACACGTGATATTAGCTAGACCTTCCGCCTAGTTTATTATTCACTTTAGGTTAAATCAATTAAACTCCAAAAAAGGCTAACTAAAATTTAAAAAGCCGTTAATATCCTATTCACCCCCCATCTAGGATATATATTGCGCACTCTACGATCCAACATTTACTAGCTCTTTTGTACACCATAATTCCAAGAGCTAACTATTCTTGTGAAAAATAAGAGAGTTTGTTAGAGAGAGATTATAGAGAGAGAAAAGGTTGACCGAGCAGTCGAGTTTTTCTAGTAGCAATCCTTGGCGGTATTCCGGCGAGGTGCTCGTGTGGATTACTGGTAGAGGCCAGACACGTGGACGGCTCGCGCATATCTAATCCTACCGGACGGTCAAAGCGTCGATCTTTTAGATCAACCAAGGTGATATTACCGTCCCCTCTCTTATATGTTTATTGTTTAAACGAAGTTGATCATGGATTGGAAAATTGTTGGGAACATTTTATTATGTTTTGATGATGGCCATACTAGCTGTTATAGCAAGCCTGAAATAAGTTAGAATTCTGTGTATAAGTCTTTACTTAGAGTCGACATATTGTATAAGTTAAGTCGGACAAGTATTGTACTAGTTGGTAGGACGGCAAAGTAAAACGGACATTCGGCAGAGTGAAGCCGACCAAGCACCGACGAGAGAAGCGAGTGAAGACTTAATGGTTTGACTTATAACCAAGGAAGTCTGTGATGACCTTGGATAAGTCTAAGTATGTTTTAAGTGATGAAAATTAATGTTCAAATATGGTGTACACTGATCTCACCCAAATCAATGATCAGTGAAGTACAAAGATTCTCTTTAAACTGAAGTGATGAAGGAAACAGTGAATCGGCAGAGTAAACTGACTTTCGGCAAAGTGAAGGCAAAAACAGTGAAGGAAGATCTAAACGGCAAAGTCAGATGGATCACTCGACCGTTCAGAGAACTGTGAAGTAATCCTCATCAGAACAGAATTGAAATGTGATGAAGATTCAGAGGATCATACATTTAATGCACAATCAATAGAGGATCAATCAAGGACGGATTTTTTGCTATACATTTGAAGAAAAATCTGATCACTAAAATCAAGGAGAATATAATTAAGGGGGAATCAAGAATAAAATCAAGGATTATTCCCCTCATAAATATAGCCAACAGACGGAATTTCAAATCCAGGATATTCAAGGCTATAAATAGAAGGCATTGACAGACAGATAAAAAGAACGACAAAAAAAAAAAAGAAAATCAAGCGGATACTCTGTCAATTTGAAAAGCCTTCTCTCTGAACTTACAAGGATTTATCTAGAGATCAACTCAGACATCAGAACTACAATTTCATATTCAGCACTGAGATTGATCAATCAAGTTTGTGAATCTCATTCACAATAAACTGAAGCAACTGAATCAAAAGTCATCTGAGAAGGAGTTGTGTTTGTAATAGGCTGCTGAAGGATTTGATCTCAAGGAGCAGTGAAAGAGACTAAATCACTGAAGCTGTTGCAGTCAATGAGTGATATTCTTGTAGATTGTGAAGCTTGGGAAGTCAAGGACAGTCATACTATTGTATCTGTGAAAACAATAGTGAATTCCTCCAATCATCACAGGAGAAGAGTGGATTAAGGGATTACACCACCCTGAACCACTATAAGCCTTGTGTCAATTTACTTTACGCAATTTACCTTACTGCATTCATTTATATTGCCTAGATTATAATCTATATCCGTGATTGTTTAAACCGCTTTGAAACAACATAGTAAGAAGGGACTTATCCGCCGCCCAAAAGCTTTTAAACACAAGAAAAGTTTTTGAAACTCCACTATAGTCATTCACCCCCCCCACAAATCAATTTTGAAATTTCGCTGCGCTACTCGATTGATTTTCTTACAGAAGAGATGGACCTATCATTTGGTGTTAGTTACAAAAGAGTAGTACTCGATGACCAATTTTGTATTCATTATGTTTATACATTTATTACAGACACGATCGTTATTACATCCATTGCTGTTATTTCCAATCAATGCATGCTCGTATTTATCAAGTGTTATTTCCTTAATTGCCACTAATCACACCCATTTTATTACACGAATATTACTAAACTATTTTTTTTGCATAAATTAAGGTCATTAATCATTAAAAAAAACTGTGAAAATAATATCAGATATTCTAATAGTTCCCTCTTGATTATGTTTTATTTTACTAGGCTGTGATCTCACATTTTATTTAACAATTCAAAAGATCCGGTCAGAGATTCTACCATGTCAGCTATATATTTGTTATAGGATGCTCATTATTCCAGGCTCTTTATTCCCGTACCTTCTTATGTTTATGTGTAGGGGCGGCGTCCTTGTTATCCAGACTAGTTATATTTTCTATTTTGACCTCTCTTGTATGACACTTAAGTAGTTATGATGGATTATGGGCTTGGACCGGTAGTATGAATACTTGTGGATTGTGTGTTGATTTTATCATTTGGATCTTATTATGGTTATTATGGCAGTTATGATATTGACTATTGAGGTTCTAGTGTGTATCAATAACATGAAGAATGCCTCGTTTAGCACGGTTGTCGCATTGCCGGCCCGGTTCCATCGGTTAAGCAGTGACCTTATTAGTTATAGAAACATCACCGTTCACCTCTTTTTTGTGGGATTTGTTGTATCATTATCCTTAACTTTCTTGTTAGTTCTTCTTCTCTTCATTAAATGCTTCAGTGTACGTATCGCATGTTATTATTAGGACCCTTAGGGATCAAAACATATTGCAATAATCAAGAATAAATAAGAAAGCATAAATCAAACAAGAAACAATGACACAAGATTTAACGTGGTTTCCGGCAATATGCCGACTACTCCACGGGCAGAAAGATGAGAATATATTATCACTGAAGATTTTACAGACTCTACAATTGCCTAAGGCAATTTCTCCTGCTTCAACGATGCTGCTGCTGCAAATGTTCTAGGTTACAACAAATGTGTATTTATGGCCACAAAAAGCTAGACCTAGCCGCCATAAAGACATACTAGCATAATGACTAAAATACCCCAGATGTGAACTTCAGCTCAACTGACTCCACCAGACCTAACCATGCTGACATTTGCCCAAAACTGACTTTTCCAAAGCCGACTTCTGCTAAAGCCGACTTTCCCAAAGCTGACTTCTGGCAAAACTGACTTCTGCCCAAAGCTGGCTTCTGCTCAAAACTCACTTTTGCTCAACTGACTTTTCTCAGCTGACTTTGCTCAGCTTAGTACTAAACTCATTTTAGTACTCAGCTAAATAAGAGGTCAAGTCATATTTCCTAACAAATCTCCACCTTGACTTGAACTCTCGTTCAAATAGATGTATAACCAGATGTACTGTATCAGATGCATTCGTCAATGCCAGATATACTGTACCAAATTCCTCCTCTTCTTCAAACTTGATTGAGTTGAGAACAAATGTGATCAACTTGATCACCAGACAAGATATGACTACCAGATTCAGATGTAATCACCTCATTGAGCACACTCAGCTGAGTTCTTCAGATTCAACTTCAACCAAACAGATTGCAGATTCACATTCAATTTCTGAGATGATCAGATATGAACACAACATACTTCAAGTGAGACTTCTATAGACGAGACTTAACTCCAGATGAGAACTCCACTTAGACATGTTCACCAGATGCTTAGCTGACTTCACTCAACCAAACATATCAGATTTGTCTTACTCAGCTGACTTCACTCATCTGAGAATTCTAGACACAGATGCAGAACCAGTGTAGGCATGTTCAACAGACTCAACAGACGCCACTCCACTGACAGATAGACTCAATTGACTCTTTATTCAGCTTACTTCCCTAGACTTGAACATTCCACTCTACACAGCTGACTTATACTCAGCTTGTACTAGATCAGTTGAGCCTTACTCAGCCAATCCCAGATTTTGGTTCCACTCAGATTCATCTCTTGATTCTTCAGGTTCAGATGCACAACTAAGTGCCATATTAGTGTTGATTTTTCTCTGAGAGGCATTCCTTCATGCATCTTTAAACTGAACAGACGAAGCTTTATCAGCAACTTGTTGGTCAACGACTTTGTCATATACATACTCTCAAGCTTCAGCCACAGCCCTGCTGCTGAATCCTCTTCAGCATTTCAGTGATATCAGACAAGCACAACAAAATCATTGAATGTGCTTTCTCCTCCAGATTGGCCATCTCAGTGTTTCCGGCATCCACCGCCTTTGACAACGGAGCCCAGAGCCCCAGTTTCTTCAACAGAGTATGCATCTTGATTTGCCACAGATTGAAATTGTTCCTTCCTGTGAATTTATCAATCTCTACATTTAACCCAGACATCTTGATCTTGCCAAAGAACATAACTTTTTCACATAATCCTAGCACCGGTGAAGTTCTTGGTGAAGATAAAATTTTGTTCAAACAGATGATTCCCAAACAGAACCTCAGATTCCTTGATGATAACCTCGCTCTGATACCGATTTGTTATAATTAGGACCTCACGGATCAAAACGGATTCCAATAATCAAGAATAAACAAGAAAACATAAATCAAACAAGAAACAATAACACATGATTTAACGTGGTTTCCGGCAATATGCCGACTACTCCACAGGCTGAAGGAGGAGAAATATATTATCACTGAAGATTCTACGGCAATTGCTCCTGCTTCTACTGCTGCTGCTGCTGCAAATGTTCTAGGTTACAATAGATGTGTATTTATAGCCACAAAAAACTAGACCTAGCCACCATAAAGACATACTAGGAGAATTACTAAAATACCCAGATGTGAACTCAGCTCAACTGACTCCACCAGATGTAACCATGCTGACATTTGCCCAAACCGAGATTTGCCCAAAACTGACTTTCCCAAAGCTGACTTCTGCTAAAGCTGACTTTCCCAAAGCCGAGCACGCTAACTGACTTCTGCCCAAAGCTGACTTCTACCCAAAGCTGACTTCTGCTCAAAGCTCACTTTTTTGACTTTACTCGGTGACTTTACTCGGTGACTTTTCTTTCAGTACGAATACTCGAACTCTAAATAAGAGGTCAAGTCACATTTCCTAACATGCATGATGTCGATGTAATTAAAGGTTGACATGTTCAATTGTCATGAACTGAGTACATTCCGAACGATCTTTTCCTTTTTTTACCGCTTTGGTAAAATGGGTTGTTACACATTAAAAAAATGGCATCGCTAAGAGCATCACAGTCTATCTATTTGGGGCATCACAATTTGTGTAAATGTTGACTTTACGGTGACCTTGTTAGTTGTAGACAACATCACCATTCACCTCCTTTTTTGGGATTTGTTGTATCATTATCCTTAACTTTCTTGTAAGCTCTTCTTCTCTTCACTAAACGCTTCCGTTTACATATCGCACGATGTCACTGTAATTAAAGGTTGACATGTTCAATTGTCAGGAATTGAGTACATTCCGAACTATCTTTTCCATTTTTTACCGATGTGGTGAAATGGGTGGTTACACTTAAAAAAAGGCATTGTTAATAGTACCACAATCTATCTACTCGGGGTATCACAATTCGTGTAATTATTGACTTTACAGAGGCCTACATTTGCTTTCAACCACTACAGAGTTGAATTTCATACATAAATTCGACTGGGTCGAATTTCACTGTGATGTCCCAACGATTGGTTAGGTATGATGCCATTAACCGTGTCCTAAAAAAAATCGTAAATGGTGATGCTGGTTGGAGTTGTATTGAACCATCAATTTCATTGTACTGCAGCAAGCATCATTTTCATTAAATTACAGCCAAGGTATCCGTGAAGAACTTTGTCCTTATTCCCGTTCACACAAACATGAATATGTGTATTAATTGGCACCACATGCTTTTAAGTACATAAAGGCTGAGTTGGAGATTCATCAACCTTTTTCCGAAACAGGTTTGAGGAATAGGAAATTTATGAATCAATTATTGATATGGATCGTGGAAAAAAATGGATATCGATCCCTTTCCTAGATAATATAATTTTGTTTGTCTAATAATGTTAGCCCATGTGTTATTGCTCCAGGCGTCACTGTTAAACATTTTGTCGTTAAACTCTTATTGCATTATTTTGTACACCAATCTTGATAGGCTCGGAAGTCGGATATACAGATAAGTCTCATTGTCCGAACAAGCTATAGGCAAGATAGGTCATCCTACATGTGATAGTAATCGATGTTCATACAACTTATTGGATGTCACCTCTGCATAAGGGCCGACATGGGCCTCGGCTCAATATTGAACTTTAGCGGCATGACTCATCTCCACGTAGTGCATGGAGCTCTTATATTAGTTAGTTGACCTAGCGCAGGTCGCCCATGATACTTTAGATCCGACATGGCGCATGTCATTCTCTGTTCCAAATAACCGGCATGACGCATGATGTCTACGGTCTCCTATTGACGACATGGTGCAGGTGACCTCAGCCATTTATAACTACTATGGTGTTGGTCATACTCGGCCTCATACAACCATTACTCCATTAAGCGAGAATTCTGGACTTTATGCCACAAACTAAAGCTGCTCCGTAATGGTCTCGTAACCGCTCCGAAACTTATGCTCCATTGCTTCAATACGATGTGAATGCCTTTGATCACGACTTTAATGCACACTAACTCACCGTCCCACGATGGAAGACTATATAGAGGATCATGAATTTCTCTATTATCTGACTGACTTGAATGTCGGAGTGTCTCCTCGAAGGAAAGCTCCAGGACCTCTAACGCCTTGTTTGTTTTGAAGGCCCACTTGAAAAGCTCATTGGATCGTCTCTCAAAGATCCAATTACCCTAATTATACTCCATTGAGACCCGGACGATTACAAACATCGTCAATTGACATTTGAAGAAGGGCTCTTTTCTCGTGTTAATTCAACATGTTGGTCCCTTGAAAAGGATTTGGTTAAGTTTAGGGGGGGGGGGGGGGGTGAATAAACTTAACACTTAAAACTTTTTAGAGTTAACAAACTCAGCAAATTCGTAGCTCGCCGATCGCTCGCAGTCCGCCGACCACTCGCAGTCCGCGACGACTTAGTAGTCTACCGACCACTCGTAGTCCGGCGACGGCTCGGTAGTCCGCCGACTATTGATTTTTCTAAATTTGTTGCGGCGGAATATATTTAAATTAAGCCTTATTACTTGTTGTTAAAATATGATACCAAGTATTAGATACTCGGTAGTGTATATGTGTGATTCGGTTGCTAGTTCGGTAGGTTCCCGTGAATGTAAGTCCGTCGAAATGCATATCGATCGGTGATCCAAAGTTGCTGTGTTTATAAAACACTGCAGCTGACTTCTCTTAAATCTTACTTTTCATTATTAAGTTAGATTACACCATATTGATCATAACTAAGTTCCAATCACCACTTAACATTTGGAACTTAGACCTTGTACACAAGGTATATGCAATTAGTTTAGGTCATCACAGACTTCCCTAAATTCTGATTTCATATCCTTGACTTTAAATACTAAGTTTGATCCCTTAGCCTTCAATAACTGAATTTGAGCCCTCAGCCTTCCCTTCGGTCTTTGCAGATTTCTTAAACTAGTCTACCGACTCGGGTACCCAAAATTCTATCGATCTAGACAGTCCGCGATGAAAGTCGGTGACCTTTTACGGTGCTTGTTTGATCAAACCTATATAAAGATCAAACTCTAATAAGCCTATACATTTGATCTAGACATCGTTTTGCCTTTGCTCTATAACAGTTAGTCTGGCACTCATCACTAAAACTTAAAATAAGTCCATTAATTTCCCCCTTTTCGGTGATGATGCCAATACCCTCCTTACAGCAAAGCAAAAAGAGTAAAAACAAAAACAGAACAAATTCAGTCATTTCTCATTATAATCAGTTGTTCAAAAGATATTACAATCTAGATTCAGCAAAAAAATAAAAGCAAGTGTAAGTATGCTGATCTAGTTCATTCTTTCCCTTTCTTGTCTCTCATTCTCTTGCTGCTCTTGATATTCCCTTATTTCTCTAACCATATCTCTCATCCATTGATTTTCAATAAGGGAAAAATCAATATGGGGATTCACTTCCTTCCACCATTTCCATGCCTCAGGTAGAGTAAGGTTGATTTGGTGTACTCTAAAACCTAAACGCATGTATAACTGTTTGAACTCATCAAGTGAATCTCTTGCTGATGTAGTGTGTAGAATCCTTCAACCTCTACCACCTCTTCCACCTCTGTGTGAAGATCTTAAGGCTTTAACTCTTGCTTCCCAAAACTTAAGCCCCAAAAAGGAATTTAGTCCCTCATGGAAGCCCTTGTCATGGTAAGGTATTCTCTTGTTATAGTAAAGCTTCTTATATTCCTTGAAAAGATCATCAGTCAGTGGAAGCACCGCCAGTGCGGGTTCTCTCGAAGGCATTGGTGTCGGCCTCTCATTTCTTACGTGTAAAGATTCGGCGGCCTCTTGTTGTTACCTTCTTCGTTTGGCTCTCTTCCCCCTTATTGACATCATCAACAAAATGGGACAGCAGGCCATGAACACTCTCTTGTGTGATCACCAAGTTGTTCAGTTGACCCTCCATTATATCTGTTCTAGTGTCAACTGCAGTGATCCTTCCTTGCATTGTCTGCTCTAGTATATTGATCCTCTCAGTGATCTTAGGATCCAATCCAGCAGGGTGAAGTGTTCCAGTAGATTCAGCCACAGCAGGCTTGGGTGCTTAAGCAAGTTTGTCGAGTTTTTATTGGATGGAGGCAAACTGTTCTTTCAAGAACTTCTCCTTCATTTTATTGCCTTGTCTAATTCCTTTTACATCTAGAGCAAGGCCAGCAAGAGCATATTGAGTGGAAGTAATGTTGGAAGCAACTGTTGTTAGGAAATGTACGCGGGAACGCAACGGAATTCAAAAATTTATTTCCTATCGACCCAAGATCGACTTCGTTTAAGCAATAAACAAATAAGCTAAAGACGGTGGTTACCTTGGTTTATCTAAAAGATCGACGCTTTGACCGTCTAAGGAGAGTAGTTCTGCATAGAGCCGCCCAAGTGTTCGGCCTCTACCGCTAGTCCACACGAACACCCCGCCGGAATCCCATCATGGATTGCTATTGGAAAACTCCGGTTGGTAGACCAGCCTTTTTCCCCTCTCTCCAACTTTCTATAGGATGCTCTCTATTTAACACAAGAACTATTAGTTCTTGGAATTGTGTTGTACAAAAGAGCTTGACACCCACCTCTTATTTATAGTGTAGGGGGCGCCCCATCTAGGTGTGGAGGAGAAGAAAACATTTTTCCAATAAAATAAGGAAAATATATTTGATTGATTTATCTCATTTATTATAATATCTTATATTAAATAAAGCTAGGATATTGTCAATATCTTATATTGAATATTTCCAAGATATTGTCAATATCTTATATTGACTATCTTTATTATATTACCATAAATCAATTTACACATGTATATATATATATATCACATATATATAACACATATAAATATATATATATATAAATATATGGTGCGCATGAATCACCAATTTTGAATTGGTGCAAACACACGCTGGGACATATATACTTTATTTATCAATATCTAATATTAATATATTTGGTAATACTATTAATTAAATTGCACAATCCAAGTGTATCTTATACACACACAAACTGCGCCACCTTATGCCAATAAATTGGCATCCGGAATATTCTTTAATTAATATAACATTATTAATATCTTGTATTTAATTTATTCATAATAAATAAATACCACCATATTAATTTACCACTATAACCTTTATAGTCTCGAGATAAACTTTCCTTATTTGGTTATCATCTATAACCACATTTTAATCCGGCTAGATGTTCATATGTGTGTGACCCGATAGGCTTCCGAATATGTTGGCCGTAGACACAAAGTGCAAATTACGAAAATGCCCTTCATACCTAACGATCACGGGATAGCGTCTAGCAACACACCGTGACCCCCAATCATCGGAAGAGTCAAATACAATGACTACTACCTTTCATGTGAAACAGTTACCGTGTAACTTACAATCCTATCGCCGTAATAATATCCATACGGTCGTTAGTCGAGTGTCAAAACATCAACGACCGTATCTTATAATCCGGATATCATGCTCTCTCGAAGTAACTCGTTTACTCCCACTTTGCAAAGATTCACGAGAGTAAGACATTCCTTATAAGAAGGCCATTTCGGATATTCGATCCCAATCATAGGATACGCGATTCCCGGACGACCAATCATGTATACTCCGCATGCTTCGCATCACACCCAATCACTACCGCATGATCGCCCCGTGGCTGGGGAAATCTCAATAGTGTCAAAGCATGACAATCCACACCGTGATGCCATGAAGACTCCGGTCTTAAGGATAATTACACAACCGCCACATAGTGTGACACTTATCCGTGTAAGTGGGTCGATCTAACGTACGCATTCTCTAATACACGTCCACGTACGGTCCAAGTGTCTCTACACTTCGATAGACGAGATCTATCCCCGCCCTAAAGACGAAGACATCTAATACGTGCTAGTCCGTTTATACTATCAACGCCCCGTTTAATAGTACATCGCCCTGTAGAGACATTTAAGTATCAAACTTATTAAAGTGATTAGAGATCTCATCAACCATAATCGCCTATCATGGTTTCTCTATCACAGTTTAATACTAAGGACGTTATCATATAACAATTCATAATTGGTTCTTTAAAAGAACGTATATATGACAACATAAAAGCCATTTAATATATGTATAAACATAAAGAAATAGTAGAAATGATCCGACCCGGTCGGATCCGATCCAACCCGATTGGGTTTAGGACACTATTCCAACAATCTCCCACTTGGCCTAAAACCAATCACTCGTACGCACAAGACCAAGTTGAAACACAAGAATCTCATGCAATACTCGCAACTAGCCCTAGCCCTGAACGGATCGCCATCCGTGGGGACTCAGACTATCTTCATATCACGCTCCATATGATCAAGTCAAAGGAACCGCCTCAACATACACACGAATCTCTGACGAGACCCTGGTCCTTGCTTCAAGCAATAAATCCACTTACTATATCAGCTATATAGAAAAGGTGGAAGAACCGTACAAGGTTCAGGAATGAACCTTCTAGATCCATGTACTGCTCCCGCTGTGCCTCCAAAGCAATACTGTGTTTTGGCTAAGTTGTAGAGTTTACAGTGACCCATATGCTAGAACATTTCCAGCTCACTGTATCACTTAATCAAAGTGATTGCAAACCCAGACTGTAGCTCCCACTCGCCTTCGTAAGACTCAGGATATACGTCTGTATATCTACGTTTATTTAATTCCAAGTTTCAATAAACTAGAAAATTTTCCTTAACTTGTTTAAGGGTATTCTCAAACTTCACCAGATCTACTTTCATACTTGCTCATGACTATTCATGGACTATGAACATCTGGCATCACCTATAAGATGGTTCCTATCGCAGTAGCGAAGGAAACCTTCCATAAGCATCATCTTTCACCTTATCTTTAGGACCAATGTCCTAACATAGACGTATCTCGCGATCTATTCTAAACTTCTTTTAGCATCACATCTATATAGGTAAACTATAATCTAACAAAGAAGTTAAATCTATCGCTATAGATTCTTATTTCTAAAATAAGAACTGCTAATCCAAGTGCTTTAACAAAGACCTTGAACTACCAAACATTAATTGACTGTGACATGGGGTGATAATTCTCGAGATAGATATCTAATACCTTGCTCAAAAATCATAACACACTCCTACTATCCATCTTGCACATTGGGCATATCCTTCTTTTGACTAAATCAAACTCCTTTGATTATCAAACAAAGAAATCGTCTAGAGAAACTTGTTTAAGTCCATAAATGGATCTCGTGGGCTTACATATCATGTTATTGTCTATGAACATTGAGCTTTCTGCCCAATGTCTTCAACACTATCATATAGCCGTGATACGAAGTTATAACAAGCATCATCTGAATAGAATTGGGCTCAGCTGGCAGCATAAAGGTAATTACAAGGTTTACACCTCATACCCTTCAGCCGTCACTATAGCCTTATGGTAATCATATTACTATCCATGTCAGCCTTTCAGGGACACTCCCCTTGGGTAAGACAGACTAGGTTCACAACCTGGTTGTCACTGATGGAATCTAATTCAGATATTATGGCTCCTAGCCATATCTCTCAATCTTGCCTTTCAAACATTCTTTCGAAGTCGTGAGATATTCATTCTTCAAGATGAACATACCAACAACCTTTTCAGGCTTGAGGTTATCCACGGACTTACGAACTTTTGTGTGCACCGAGCAAAGTGATCTACACCTCATCGCTATGTGGCGTCCGCTCACGTTCCTATGGTTGAATAACTCCCCGTGGTTCTCAAACTACCTTTGAGATCTAAATCTACTCCCACTGTTTCTTTTGGAAGAAACACTTCCTCTAGAAGACAGCATGTTTGAAGACAAACATTTTGCTCCGCGGACAAGTAAATAATATCTAGCGTACTTGCTAAGATATTCCACAAAGTTGCATATGTCGTACCAGGCTCCAAGCCTTTCTGACTTTGCCTATGATAACTTCAAATCATCGGTTAAGATAGATTCGACATTATCTTCTTCCATATCTAATATGGAATTTATTCAACCTTTATCTTTGGAACTCGGTTAAGTATAAGGGCACTATCCCGAAGCGGGTAAGGGATACTTAGCATGGCTTGCGTCACACCTTTATCATATAAAGTGTTATTTCCATTTTGGGAACACAATCTAATTGCGTATCCCAAAGATGGTATCCTTCAAGGGAGGAATCTTATTCCTTTTCAGACGACTTCTAAAACACCCTTCAGGTATTAATTACTTCAATCCAATTGAAGATTAATTCCTAAGTAGCTCATCAATCTCATATTCGTATTAGCTCGAACTTTTCGGGCTTCCGAATTTTTCACTTCACTGAGTACACTTGACTATTTCTAAAAATAGTCATCGAGATTTAACGAACAATTATTTGTGGCATTAATTGTCACAAGCCAACAAACATCGGTATGTTTAGGCTTCAGACAATTTTTCTAGATTTTACAACCTTTTCATAAAAGGGTATTTTAGTCATCTTTAGGTAAGATACGTATTACCCACATGATTCATAATCATATGGTTCAACATCATCAGAATGACGTTTAATTACACGCTTCCCTCCCGAGAGACTATGTCTAGAACAACCACAAATATTAAGGATAACAGCCACACAAATATTTAGTTGAGATCACATATATCTACTATATAGTGACATCAATCTAGTATGTTAGATTCATTGACCTTCCAACTTTATCGGAATAACATTTATTCTTTACAATTGAATATGTCTACTAAATCCTAACAAATAAGCGAAAGCGTGTTCTTCATAAGAACCGAGAACATAATAACATTTATTTAGTTCCCTTATCGTTTACTAGATCCGAATATGGTAAGTGTTACAACGGTTGTTTAACCTTCCATATCCGTATTTAATCTTTCTAATTTAATCACACTCGTAAGATATCATATATCTAAGAGTTGACTTGAACTTAGATAGATTTATCTCAACCGACTTGCCTAGAATAGAAACTTCAATAAGTTCTCTATTTAAGCACATGCCCTAACTTTCCTTTTTAATCCTTTAAGCACTTGTAAATATTTCTTAGTGTAGTCTTCATAAGACTTAAGAAAGATCACAAGAGCTATGTCTTTGATTTCCTTTCATAAAGAAAATCTAAAATTTATTAAATAGTTTATTTAACCTTTTAAATCGTATTTAAAACATTAACTATTTAATTAACCTTTAAGCAATGATAGAATTAAGTCGATACTTAAATCTTACAATTTTGAAAACATCATTTCCAAAATTCGGTCTAGTCATTCTTATCCAACGTTTGAATAACTCGTCATCGTATGACCGAATGATTTTATTGGATCGTATCCACTATCACGAGCTTCCGTTTTTCTTTAATAATTAAAGTCTTGGATTACTGCATCAGATATGTAGTCTCCTTGTCTCTAACTACTATAACGGGATTGCTCATGTCATTGCTTATTTTAAAAGGATTAATATTACTTAACCATATTTGAGAACGTTTCTCAAAAGGTAACAGTCATAATTTGGTTTTACTAATCGAGAAAAACATAAATATAAAGTTTGCTAAAACTACAACATAAATATGAAAATAAAAGATTTTTTGTTTATACACGCAAAATCAAAAATGGTCTTTTGGTTTATGATTTTGCTCCCACTAGTCAACTACTCCCAATTGACTTTCAAGAATATTTCAAAATTCTTTAGTGGCTGAGATCCAATCTAGTTACCTTGATTCCCGGCGGTGGTCGATCAACCAAGATAATTTCGAAAGGTAGGTAACTCTTTACCATTCACATCTCTATGTGATTCTCAGTGGTTGATGTTAAGGGTGAAATTTATGGTTTAATCTACGTTATTTCCGTGACAATATCCTTGATGTTTAACTGGTTTTTATAGAAAATCATTGGTTTTATCTAAATATTAGGCAAACGAGTTTTCAAAGTGTTTAAATGCAAAACCGAGCTAATTATGTGATTTTATAAGTGAATGTCGTTATATTTGCAATATTACATTTTGCACGTGTTTCTAATGCTTGTAGGTACCTAAATATGTCATGTGAATGGTGGAATGATCTTAAGCAATGATCAAGTGAAGATACGAGTGGAAGAAGAAGATTAGAGTTGAAGTTTGGAAGGATATCAAGCCGGACGAGCGTCCTTGATTTCGGACGAGCGTTTGCCATGCATCATTTCCGGACGGGCGTTTTTGGAAACCGGACGAGCGTCCGGGAGGGTATTTTACATTCAAGCAAGTTTGGACGCGAGTTTGGACGTTAGGGCGGACGAACGTTTGAGGAAAGCTCAGCCCGATTCGAAGTTCATTATAGAGCAGACGAGCGTTCAGAAGAATGGACGGGCGTCCGACCGCCGACTGAAGCACGACCGACTTAGTTTTGACCTAGCCGTCTTAGTTCATCTATATATAGCAACTTGTGTCAAACCCTAAGATCATCATCACACAACCTATAGTCGTTTTTCATAAGTAGACAGCAGCAGCTTGTTTTTTTTTTTTTTTTTTTTTTTGGGTTTTCGAATACAATCAAAACAGTCTTTTGATTTCAAGACTATTATGAGTAACTAAACTCCCGGGTTGGACGAACGGGTGAAGCAATTCAGGGGGTGTTTGGTTTTCTTATTTTCTGCGTTTTGCAATCAATAAAGGTCGATTTTTATTGCGTTTATTTCATGCATCATATCGATAGATAAAGCCCTGTGATATTTGTTTGACGATAGTTGAATGAATTCTAGATCACCGCAATAGTAATCAGTTTAATCGATTTGTCTAAAAACGGAAGTTATCGAATTGTTAACCTAGATAATAGATTCGAAAGAATTTGTGCCTATCGTGCTTAAATAATCAATCTTTGATAGAAGTTGATAAACGGATTATCTAAGAAATTAGTAATGCTTTGGGTATAGGTTAATCTTGGCCTTTAGTAATTTGCATGCGTAGGGAGTTAGAATCTTTTACCGCTATCTTGAATTGTGGATCCCTGTTCGTCTGCCTTTTCTCCCCATTGTCTGATAAACCTTAAATTGTTAATTTGTGACACTTTTAGCTTAAACTTAAAAGCACATTCAACCTCACGTTCCTCGTGGGATCGACCCGGAATAATCGCTTTACTACAAGCTTTGCACTTGGAGCGACTTACCGGATTTTTATCTCTTGTCTTTTTGTTTCGTTTACAAAAATCCACCACAAGTTTTTGGCGCCGTTGCCGGGGAACTGGCACGGTTTTATGTGTTTTTAGTATAAGTTTAGGTAGATCATTCATTTTCGTCTCTTCCCCGCTTTGGTTATATACATTCTCGCTTCGTTTTCGCTTCCAAACGGGCGTCCGGACCTTGAACGCCCGTCCGTTCTAAATTCATCAACTCTGAATCATTTTTAACTAACCGGACGAGCATTCATCCAATTTGGACGTCCGTCCAGTTCTTCAACTGATCGGACGAGCGTTTGGATCTACGGACGCCCGTCTAGCTCAATCTCTGGCGACGCCCGTCCGGGACCTTGGACGCCCGTCCGTCCTCCTAATTCAAAGCAAAGGAGTCGACCGTTTGACTCCCTTCTTTTTCTCTCCTTAGTTTCACTTCATTGTATGCAAACACGAAGTAAACAAGGACAGTTAATTTTTGAGCCTGAGCTTGAACGAGACGTAGTTCGAGTAAACCGTAAACGAAAAGTTCCCGAGCCCATTCCGATTCCCGAAGAGGAAGTCGAAGAGAGTTCGAGTGAAAAATCTTCTGAAGATAATTTCTTCTCCAACCTTTTCTGTGAGGAAGAAACTACTGTTTCAATGGCTCAAGCCGACCGTACCCTGGCAGACTATGCCACTCCCGGTGATGTGAACATTCGCTCGGCTGTGGTTATCCCTACCGATACAGCCCCGTTTGAGATAAGACCGGCTCTCATCCAGATGGTGCAGCATGCATCAACTTTCTATGGATATCAATCTGAGAACCCATACACGCATCTCTATGTATTTCTGGGTATATGCGATACTACTCGCATTAAGGATGTCAGTCAAGACATCATTAAGCTGAAACTATTTCCATTTTCACTCCGTGGAGAAGCAATGGAATGGTTTAAATCTCTCCCTTCCGAATCTATCCAAACTTGGGCCCAGCTCGAAAGTCAATTTTTGGCCCAATATTTTCCCCCGTCTAAGACAGCTCAATGTCTTAACGAGATTTCAAATTTTCATCAACTGAATGATGAATCTTTCTTTGAAGCATGGAAGCGTTTCAAAATTCTTTTAAACAAGTGCCCCCATCATGGAATGGATTTGCAGAGAAGGGTCCATACTTTCTTCAGTGGTCTGAATGAGTCCACTAAAGGAATGGTCAACTCCTCATCGGAGGAGTCTTCTTGAAGAAAACCCCACAAAGCAAGGGTGGGATTTATTTGAAGATATAGCTAAGTACAACTATGCACCTACGTATCAATCACCAACGGTCCCCGCCGTACCTAAAATCGAAGAAGTCCATAAACGAGAATCATGGTCAAATGATTGCAGCCTGCGCAGGCTCAACTTTCTCGCTTTGACCATGACTAAAGAGCAAAATCAGCCCTCTCTCCAACGAGAATGCACAAGTATTCTCTTGTGATAACTGTTATCAGACTGGTCACATCAGTTACCATTGTCAGTACACCCCTCAAGTCAACGTTGTCCAACAAACGAGGCAGTATGATTCTGTGAACTGCTATACTTGTGGGCTTAGAGGTCACATTTCTGCGACATGCCCCTTGAATGGTGGAAATGAGAGAAACAATTATTACGGCCACAGAACCGAGAGATTTTCAAACCGTAATAACTCTCAAGGTCGAACTACAACCGAATAGAAACTATGTTCAAAATCAAGGTTATGACCAAAACCGCACTCAAAATTCGGGACGAACACTTCTCGCAATGCCTACTACCAGAACCCTAACTCGGGTCAAAGCACAAATCCAACCCGGCCCGCTAATCAAAGCTCACAGCAAAACCGCCCTAATCAGGACTCCTCAACTCTTGGTACTGCCCCTACAAGGGCAGAGTATGAAGAGCAACAGAGGACGATGAAGAACTTAGAAAGACAGTTAGGACAGCTAGCTGAGCAATTAGCTGCCAGGCCTCAAGGACAGCTACCGAGTTTTACAGAAAAGAATCCTAAAAGTGGGCATGCAGCCCAAGCTGAAGCAAGAACAAACCACTGTACCGAGCTCGCACCCATTACTCCCTATGAACAAGAGGAGTCAAATGCTATGAATCTGAGATCCGGTACACAATTGCAACAACACCCTGGTTACAGACAGAACCAGGGAAACGAGTAAACCCTCCTACCCCTGATTCGGTAGGAGGGGAAGAATCTCGGTCCCTAACCTGGATGAAGAGAAAGATGAAAATGAGACTGAAGCTGGAGAAAGATTTCGGGTGATTGAAAACCAAATTGATGAACCTGAGAAAGTCACTCAGGCGGATGATCTCCTGACGAGTAAAAAGACAGAAAAAGTGGTGAGGTGGAAAGATCTTGAGGACAAAGCTATACGGGCTTCCTCCACCGGGGAAAGTATTCTCCGAAGAAGAATCGAATAAGCTCCCATTTCCACCAAGGAAGCACAACATTTCTCTATCCGAAGACAAAAAGTATGATAAAGTACTCAACCTACTAAGAAACACCCAAGTAAATTTGCCTTTATCCGAGGTATTGGTTGAAATGCCCAAGTACGCCAAGTTTGTGAAGGATGTTGTTTCGTCGAAGAAGAAATTGGGTGAAATGGAGGAAAGATTGGGAGAAGAATGCTCCGCTATCAATGACGGAGAAATTCCTAAGAAGCGCAGCGATCCCGGAAAGTTTGTCTTAACTCTGCAGATCAAGGATTTAAGTTTCCCAAACTCTCTGTGTGATTTAGGAGCATCCATTAGTCTGATGTCTCTATCTGTCTGCAAGAGACTACACCTTGACCATCTATTGGAGCCTACCCCCATAAGTATCCAGCTTGCAGACAGATCTTTCAAGAGAGCCGAAGGAGTGCTTAGAGACCTTCTGGTCCAAGTAGACAAATTTACATTTCCTGTGGATTGGTACGTCTTGGACACTAAAGAAGAAGATACCCCCCTCCTCCTGGGACGACCTTTCCTATCCACTGCCAGAGCCTCTATAGATTGCGATGCAGGATTTGTCACTTTACGTGTTGGGGACGAGGAAGTACGCTACGGTGTAGTTAAAGCCCTTAGATCACCTTTCGAAAATCCCTCCGGTTTTGTGCTAGAAACGTCGATGATTTCACGTACTACACCCTCGGACGAGCTAGAGGCCGCCTATGGAGAAGAGCTTGTGAAGAGGACCCAAGTGCTCTCTACGAAAGAACTCTTTCACCCTCGTAAGAAGTCGACTTGCTTGAGGCAAGAGTTTTTGACCCTATCACAAAGGAAGATCTAAAACAAGGAGGGACCAAGACCCGTTTAGAGGAGCCTCCCGAGGACCTTGTTCTAAAACCTCTACCTCAAAGATCGAAGTATATCTTCTTGAGAGAAGGCGAGCGCTTACCTCTCGATTATCTCCTCTACACCGTCGGCGTGAAGAAGAAGCCGAGTTAGTTGATGTTCGAAGAAAAATGAGAAAGCCTTCGGTTGGCGGGTAGGCGATATAAGAGGAATATCTCCGACGTACGTATGCATAAGATTAGAACCGAAGAAGGTGCAAAGAGTATAAGACAACCGCGAGAGACGTTTAAACCCACACATGCGGGAAGTGGTGAAGAAAGAGATCATTAAGTCGCTTGGATATGGGGATCATTTATGCGATAGCCGACAAAGCAATTGGGTATCCCCCACTCGGGTAGTACCTAAAAAGGAGGTATTACCATTGAAAAGAATGACAAAGGTGAAGAGGTAGCGTCGGATTAGTTATCGGATACGTAGTCCGTATAGACTATAGGAAGCCGAACGAGGTGACCTTAAAAGACCATTTCCCTCTCCCCTTCATAGACCAAATGTTGGAACGTTTGGCGGGGCATGCTTTCTCTCGTTTTTTGGACGGTTATTCGGGTTATTTCCAAATCCCTATTGACCCGCAGTAGATCAAGAGAAAACAACCTTCACCGCCCCTATGGTACTTTCGCTTATAGGCGAATGCCCTTTGGACTTTGCAATGCGCCGGCCTACATTTCGAGAGATGTATGTTGGCTATCTTTGATGGACTTATAGAGAAATGCATGGAGGTATTCATGGACGACTTCTCGGTGTTTGGCACATCGTTTACGGACTGTCTTGAAAATCTGGACAAGGCACCGCAGGTGTGTGGAGAAGAACTTGATTCTCAATTGGGAGAAGTGCCATCTTATGGTGACCGAAGGGATTGTTTTAGGTCACAAGATCTCCGAGAAAGGCATAGAGGTTGATAAAGCTAAGGTAGAAACAATTGAAAAGATGAATTACCCCAGAAACACGAAGGAAGTAAGAAGTTTCCTTGGTCATGTGGGTTTCTACAGGAGATTTATAAAAGATTTTTTAAAAATTTCGAAACCTTTATCGACTCTCCTGAAAGATGACGTCACCTTCAATTTCGATAATGACTGTCAAGTTGCCTTTAAAGAGCTTAAACAGCGTTTAACCTCGGCCCCTATCCTGATCTCTCCGGATTGGAACATTCCATTCGAACTGATGTGTGATGCCTCCAACTACGCTGTGGGTGCTGTATTAGGGCAAAGGGTTAATGGTAAATTCCAACCTATCTCGTACGCGAGTCATACCTTGAATCCAGCCCAAGCAAACTATACCACTACGGAAAAGGAACTGTTCGGGGTTGTGTTTTCCATGGATAAGTTCCGCAGCTATTTGCTTGGTGCCAAGGTAATTGTATGGATCGATCATGCAAAGATTGCGTTACTTGATGAACAAGAAGGATGCTAAACCGAGATTGCTAAGGTGGATTCTTACACTACAGAATTCGATGTTCACATCAAGGATATAAGGGGTAGTGAGAACACCGTAGCAGACCATATTTCAAGAGTAATACCAGTAGCTGAGGAAGATCCTTCGGACATTGATCTTTATTATCCCTTCGAGAGCGTCATGAATATGGATATCCATACCCCCGACCCCCCTTGGTATGCTTCGATTGTCAATTACCTTCATTCTGGCTATCTGAATCCTGAATTTTCTTACCAGGAGAAGAAGAAGTTCTTCTCTGATCTAAAGTATTATGTATGGGAAGAACCATATCTATTCAAGATCTGCAAGGATGGGTTACTCCGCCGGTGCGTACCTGAATGCGAGCAACGGGATATTATTGAGCAATGTCATAGTGGTCCCACTGGTGGCCATTTCAATCCATGGAAAACCGTTGCCAAAATCTTTCAATGTGGTTTTTACTGGCCCAAGATTTTTAAAGATACTGAAGCCTTCGCAAAAGCCGCGATAAGTGCCGAGAACCGGTACTTTGACCGGGCGGTACGATATGCCGCTTCAACCCATATTGGAATGTGAAGTGTTTGACGTATGGGGCATTGACTTTATGGGACCATTTCCATCTTCATGCGGAAATAAATACATTCTGGTCTGTGTAGACTATGTATCTAAATGGGTAGAAGCTGTCGCAACTCCACTGAATGACCATAAAACGGTAATGAAATTTCTGAAGAGAAACATTTTCACGAGGTTTGGCTGCCCTAGAGCTCGATCGGCGATGAAGGGTCACACTTCATTAATAAACCCCCGGGATGTACTCGTTAGCTAAGTATGGTGTTAAGCATAAGAGTGGCACACCATATCACCCTATGACCAGTGGGCAAGTTGAGCGTAGTAATCAGAGTATAAAGAAAATCCTCGAGAAAACGGTCAACTCTCATCGAAAGGATTGGAGTCTGAAGCTGGATGATGTACTGTGGGCTTACCGGACCGCATACAAAAACCCTATGGGTACATCACCATACCAAATGGTTTATGGAAAGCCCTGTCATTTGCCAGTAGAATTAGAGCATAGAGCTTATTGGGCAACTAAGTTCCTAAACTTCGACTCCCAAGCTTGTGGAGAACGTAGGCTCCAGCAGATACATGAATTAGACGAGTTCAGGCTCCAAGCTTATGAGAATTCACGGATCAGCAAGGAAAGGATGAAATTCCTTCATGATAAAAAGATCAAGAAAAGGGAGTTTCATGCAGGCGAGCTGGTACTATTATACAATACCAGGCTGCATCTTTTCCCGGGAAAGCTAAGGACGCGTTGGTCCGGTCCATTTGAGGTCCTATCTGTCTTTCCTAGCGGCGTTTTGGAACTGAAGGGGATTGGTGATCAGCCTTTCAAGGTCAATGGTCAACGATGCAAACACTACATTGGCCAACCAAAGGAAGCACCCGAGATTGTTAAATTCCTTGATTTGCTTGGTTGTATTACTTCGGAAGTCGACGATTGCGATGAGTTTTCCCTGCACTCGTTTTCTGATGATAGTGCTGAATCACCAGCTGAAGTTTGTGCCGGCAGCTGGGACATGGAACAATATTGGAAGAAAGTGGCTTTGAAGAAAAATAAAGCGCGGAAAAGAGCCTCAGTCAGAAAGAAGATCAAGCAGGCTTGGGAAAAATGGGTGGGTCGGATCCCGAGTTTGCACTGCTGTTTCTGTAGTCATAATTTCGTTGAGAATTCTGTTGATAAGATGACCTGCAGAAAACCAAAGTGGCCCGACCCGGGCTAAACCTGAATTGAGTGTCGAGCTAACGACATTAACCAAAAGCGCCACAGTGGGGGCAACCTAGATATCCTTATTTGTTTTGGTTATTTTCGTTTCGTTCGTTTCTTTGATTTGTTTGTTTCGGCTAGGTCTAATTAGGGTAATTGTTGATTCTGCCTGGTCGGTTGATTCGATTTTACGTTATTCTTCTTTTATTTTCGTTGTGGTATGTTCCCCTGTGTTCCCCGAGATTTTTCCGTGTTTGTCAAGAAGTGCAGGTATATTTCTAGCTCGCTTTTCAATCGTGCCGATACTGGTTCCATTTATCACTACGAAGGCTCCGGCCTGACAGACGATTGAAGTATCTGTTCCGATCAGCTAAGTACCTTACTTTTCTTTCATTCTGCACAACTTGAGGACAAGTTGCAATTTAAGTGTGGGGGAGGGGATGGTTTATGTGTATCTACAGTCATTTGCTTAATCTGTTATATTTCTATGAAAAAAAAAAGTGCTTAATTTTTCAAAATTTTTGTTTCGTCCCGAGTAACATTTCAATTGCATGCTAGTTTTATAATCTGGCACCTTTAGTTGTTATCAGTAGTCATATCATGTTCTGAGAATAGGTTTAGTAAGTCGATACTCACTTGAACTTCATTTCACGAACCTATTAGATGAAGAGCCAAATATAGAATAGTTTCCGGTTAGTTAAAGGAAAGTTAATTCTCGATGCAGATAACACTTATTTAGCATTAATGAAAGTTAAGAACTTGTGCTATACTCACAGTTAGAATCTCAGTACCTTAGTGTTCTTGAAAACTTCGAGAGTCTTGAATGTGTTAGAAATATATTTGACCGAGAGTTTCCAAAGAGTTTGAAAAATATAAAAATATATATATCTATAAATAATAAATGAATAGAATTTCTTTGCGGGAATTTTGTCTGTAACTATCACCTCGAGTCCATTTGGATACTGCCCCAATTGGGGAGTGTGGTTTACCTTGGACAGTAAGGGATTGAGTGATCTCGGGGTGACTGCCTCTAATGTAGGGGAGTGTGTTATACTTTTGAGACGCGACGATAGGAAATATAAAATTTACGTTTTTTTTTGGAATTCTAAGTCAAGTTGATCTAAACCCAGTAGAGACCCGAAAGGTATTTTCTTGGCACCAAGTAAAGGATATTAAATGTGAGTTGGTTACAGTGTTCTTGGTAATTAGTTTTTGTAGGGTAAGTGCTGTAGATAGAATGAAGTTTTCGTTTAGTTGACCGGATAACTGTTAGTGCTTGATGTAATAAGTCAAGAGAGGATCGGTGGAAGTTTAGTAGGTTCTGCACACACATCACCGAGTAAGGTCGATTTATCTGAATACTAGCTTGTCATGATTTTGACTATATCTCGTGTCAGGTTATGTGGATTCTTGATGGTTTGTTCTTGTTTCGTTCTGCTCGGGACGAGCAAAGGTTTGAGTGTGGGGGAGTTGTTAAGGGTGAAATTTATGGTTTAATCTACGTTATTTCCGTGACAATATCCTTGATGTTTAACTGGTTTTTATAGAAAATCATTGGTTTTATCTAAATATTAGGCAAACGAGTTTTCAAAGTGTTTAAATGCAAAACCGAGCTAATTATGTGATTTTATAAGTGAATGTCGTTATATTTGCAATATTACATTTTGCACGTGTTTCTAATGCTTGTAGGTACCTAAATATGTCATGTGAATGGTGGAATGATCTTAAGCAATGATCAAGTGAAGATACGAGTGGAAGAAGAAGATTAGAGTTGAAGTTTGGAAGGATATCAAGCCGGACGAGCGTCCTTGATTTACGGACGAGCGTTTGCCATGCATCATTTCCGGACGGGCGTTTGCTTGAAACCGGACGAGCGTCCGGGAGGGTATTTTACATTCAAAGCAAGTTTGGACGCAGTTTGGACGTTAGGGCGGACGAACGTTTGAGGAAAGCTCGGCCCGATTCGAAGTTCATTATAGAGCGAGACGAGCGTTCAGAAGAATGGACGGGCGTCCGACCGCCGACTGAAGCACGACCGACTTAGTTTTGACCTAGCCGTCTTAGTTCATCTATATATAGCAACTTGTGTCAAACCCTAAGATCATCATCACACAACCTATAGTCGTTTTTCATAAGTAGACAGCAGCAGCTTGTTTTTTTTTTTTTTTTTTTTTTGGGTTTTCGAATACAATCAAAACAGTCTTTTGATTTCAAGACTATTATGAGTAACTAAACTCCCGGGTTGGACGAACGGGTGAAGCAATTCAGGGGGTGTTTGGTTTTCTTATTTTCTGCGTTTTGCAATCAATAAAGGTCAGATTTTTATTGCGTTTATTTCATGCATCATATCGATAGATAAAGCCTGTGATATTTGTTTGACGATAGTTGAATGAATTCTAGATCACCGCAATAGTAATCAGTTTAATCGATTTGTCTAAAAACGGAAGTTATCGAATTGTTAACCTAGATAATAGATTCGAAAGAATTTGTGCCTATCGTGCTTAAATAATCAATCTTTGATAGAAGTTGATAAACGGATTATCTAAGAAATTAGTAATCTGCTTTGGGTATAGGTTAATCTTGGCCTTTAGTAATTTGCATGCGTAGGAGTTAGAATCTTTTACCGCTATCTTGAATTGTGGATCCCCGTTCGTCCGCCTTTTCTCCCCATTGTCTGATAAACCTTAAATTGTTAATTTGTGACACTTTTAGCTTAAACTTAAAAGCACATTCAACCTCACGTTCCTCGTGGGATCGACCCGGAATAATCGCTTTACTACAAGCTTTGCACTTGGAGCGACTTACCGGATTTTTATCTCTTGTCTTTTTGTTTCGTTTACAAAAATCCACCACAGTTGACTAGTCAACTCTTTGGCGATACACATCACTATGTGTTAGTCAACCCCTTGTCTCTAAAGTCAGACGGCCCTGACGGTGGCCAATCACCGAAAGACTCTAGTCAAGTCATAACCCAATATTCACGAGATCTCATACGATCATATCTCAATAACGACGATATACCCGAGGTCGGTCAACTCCCGGCGGTGGTCAATCAGTTGGATCCGAACACAGGCTCTTCACCGTCGTTATAATATTGGGAGACAATATTTCGACTTGATTTTTGTTGTGGAAGTATTTTCGTAAATTAATTCACTTAATTAATTTTAATTTCGGTCTCATCAATTATATCTATCTCTATAGATATATATCCTACACATTTATTTAGATCGTGCCTAGTCATGCATCTATCGTATCATATAAAATAAATACACGCACAAAATAAATAAATGCGTAAAGTAACCGGTATGATCATGGACTTTTCCTAGGTCTTGTTTCAAATACAACCGACGAAACCGCGGGTCACAATCTAAGGTAGCCGCAACCGCCAATAGGATCTTTAATGCGCCATTCTCCAATGGGATCTTTATTCTTCTTTCTTTGGTCTCCATCTTCTGCTCCATTCTTGTTACATTTAATTCTATCTAATAAAATAAATACACCCGCCGCACACGGGGGGGGGGGGGGGGGTCAACGGGAATGAGATAAATGCAGAAAATAAACTAGGTCACGTTCTTCATAACGGCCTAGGACAATTTTTAAACCAACAGAAAAATTAAATCATTCACATCTATCCTATCGGTCGAGTCCATGATCAATCGGGGTCCATATAATCATATTATATCTACTATATCTAATCCATACAATAAAATCTTATGAAAAAGATAAAATTAAAATTTAACTACTTGCGTCTTAATTAATCAATTAACATTTAATCTATTAAATAATTTTATCCAATCAATTAAGTAATTAACATTTAATTAATTAAATGATTTTAATCGAAATAAAATTAACGATTAATTTTAAACGATTTTAATTTTAATTTTAATTTTAATTAATTTGAACTATTCCAAAAATAAATCAAAATTAAAATTAGGTCTCTTTTGTTTCTTTCCTTTTGATTCCTAATCAAAAGGGATGCCTTTGGTTTCCTAAACCAAATTTGGCTTAGTCCTGGCCACTTTCCAAAATCAAAATTTTGGAAGTGGCCTAGGCCTAAGCCTTTTACAAATCAAATATTTGAAAAGGGCTTAGGCCTATTCCAAATCAAATATTTGAAAAGGCCAAATAATTTTGGTTTAGGTCTGGCCACTTTCCAAAATCAAAATTTTGGAAGTGGCCTAGACCTAGGCCTTTTCCCAAATCAAATATTTGGAAATGGCCTAAGCTTATTCCAAATTAAGTTTGGAAAGACCATTATTATTTTAATGCCATGTGGCATCCCAATGGCCCAAACTATTTGAACCATTGGTTAGCCACATGACACAACTAAACAAATGAGATATTAATCACAACTATGAACAATATTGAAACACAAAATACACAAAACAAAATTTAGGGATCCACCAAAAAGATGCACCAGCCGACGTCGACCGCCCCAAGGGGGAGCCGCCGCCGCCGCCGCAATTTCCGGTGGGGGTGCCGCCGCCGATAGGCCGAGCACCCCAAAAGCCGCCCCTTTATTTTTTTATTTTTTATTTTTTCTTTTCGTGTATCGATTTGCGAATCAAAAATTGTTCATCTTTTAATTACGTGATTTAAACGATAAAATTAACTACGCAAAATAACATGCTTATTGCTTAAGCTCGAAGCTCGCTCTGATACCACTGTAGGAAATCTACGCGGGAACGCAGCGGAATTCAAAAATTTATTTCCTATCGACCTAAGATCGACTTCGTTTAAGCAATAAACAAATAAGCTAAAGACGGTGGTTACCTTGGTTGATCTAAAAGATTGACGCTTTGACCGTCTAAGGAGAGTAGTTCTGCATAGAGCCGCCCAAGTGTTCAGCCTCTACCGCTAGTCCACACGAACACCCCGCCGGAATCCCATCATGGATTGCTATTGGAAAACTCCGGTTGCTAGACCAGCCTTTTTCCCCTCTCTCCAACTTTCTATAGGATGCTCTCTATTTAACACAAGAACTATTAGTTCTTGGAATTGTGTTGTACAAAAAAAACTTGACACCCACCTCTTATTTATAGTGTAGGGGTCGCCCCATCTAGGTGTGGAGGAGAAGAAAACATTTTTCCAATAAAATAAGGAAAATATATTTGATTGATTTATCTCATTTATTATAATATCTTATATTAAATAAATCTAGAATATTGTCAATATCTTATATTGAATATTTCCAAGATATTGTCAATATCTTATATTGACTATCTTTATTATATTACCATAAATCAATTTACACATTTATATATATATCACATATATAACACATATAAATCTATATATATATAAATATATGGTGCGCATGAATCACCAATTTTGAATTGGTGCAAACACACGCTGGGACATATATACTTTATTTATCAATATCCAATATTAATATATTTGGTAACACTATTAATTAAATTGCACAATCCAAGTGTATCTTATACACACACAAGCTGCGCCACCTTATGCCAATAAATTGGCATCCGGAATATTCTTTAATTAATATAACATTATTAATATCTTGTATTTAATTTATTCATAATAAATAAATACCACCATATTAATTTACCACTATAACCTTTATAGTCTCGAGATAAACTTTCCTTATGTGGTTATCATCTATAACCACATTTTAATCCGGCTAGATGTTAATATGTGTGTGACCAGATAGGCTTCCGAATATGTTGGCCGTAGACACAAAGTGCAAATTACGAAAATGCCCTTCATACCTAACGATCACGGGATAGCGTCTAGCAACACACCGTGACCCCTAATCATCGGTAGAGTCAAATGCAATGACTACTACCTTTCATGTGAAACAGTTACCGTGTAACTTACAATCCTATCGCCGTAATAATATCCATACGGTCGTTAGTCGAGTGTCAAAACATCAACGACCGTATCTTATAATCTGGATATCATGCTCTCTCGAAGTAACTCGTTTACTCCCACTTTGCAAAGATTCACGAGAGTAAGACATTCCTTATAAGAAGGTCGTTTCGGATATTCGATCCCAATCATAGGATACGCGATTCCCGGACAACCAATCATGTATACTCCGCATGCTTCAGTATCACACCCAATCACTACTGACGCATGATCGCCCCGTGGCTGGGAAATCTCAATAGTGTCAAAGCATGACAATCCACACCGTGATGCCATGAAGACTCCGGTTTTAAGGATAATTACACAACCGCCACATAGTGTGACACTTATCCGTGTAAGTGGGTCAGTCTAACGTACGCATTCTCTAATACACGTCCACGTACGGTCCAAGTGTCTCTACACTTCGATAGACGAGATATATCCCCGCCCTAAAGAGAAGACATCTAATACGTGCTAGTCCGTTTATACTATCAACGCCCCGTTTAATAGTACATCGGCCTAGAGACATTTAAGTATCAAACTTATTAAAGTGATTAGAGATCTCATCAACCATAATCGCCTATCATGGTTTCTCTATCACGGTTTAATACTAAGGACGTTATCATATAACAATTCATAATTGGTTCTTTAAAAGAACGTATATATGACAACATAAAAGCCATTTAATATATGTATAAACATAAAGAAATAGTAGAAATGATCCGATCCGGTCGGATCCGATCCAACCCGATTGGGTTTAGGACACTATTCCAACAACTGTTTCAGTAGTTCTTCCTCTATTTTCCACCAAGTTCATTAAATCTTCAAATCTCTGCTCTTGTCTGTCAAGTTGAGTTCTTAATCTTGTGATGTCATTTCTGACTGCCCTCAACTCATCCAACACCTGTGCTGGTACCTCTCCAGCCATATGTCTAGCAGCTTCATCAGTAGGCTCTTCCACATTGTATTGTGCCCTCTGTGTGCTGACAACCATGGCCCAAATCATATCCCTTCCAGCAGGGTTAGGACCTTGGAACTCCTCCAGTATTGGATCTAGGGCAGGTTCCTCAAGGATTGGTACAAATGCCTGTTGTGGTTCAGCAGCAATAGGTTCTTCCTCAGGCATTTGAAACTCCTCATCACTGAAGTCATAGTCCAGCAGCTGTTCATCCTCATCAATAACGACGATCCGTCGACTATCCTTCCCTTCGGTGACCTTTCTTCCGATGAGGCTCTACTACGGCCACTCGTTCTTCAACAACGGCGGGGGTTTCCTCCAAACCCATTGTCGGTTCCAACCTTTGTCCATGTGCTGTTTGGTCCTCAGCAACCTATACCACTAGTTCCGACCTTTGTTCAGGTGCTGTTTGAACCTCAGCAGCCTGAACCTCCTCAAAATGTAATGGTGATTCTTCCAAACCCATCACCATGTCCAACCTCTGTCCAATCACTATCTGTTCCTCAGTGATTAGGACTCTCTCTTCTACACAAATGAAAGGAAAAGTGGCCATGTTTTCCTCTAGAATTCCTCCAGCATCAGCAATCTTTTGTAGATTCTCAGCAGATTTAGATATAGTGCCCTGAGTATCAATCCATTCTTGATGTTGAACTGAATCTTCAGATCTAATATCAGGCTCACTATGTTCAATAACATTCTCTTCATCCAAATCTTCAGTCTGCTAATCTTCAGGATTCATATCAGCCTCCACAACCCTGAATACACCAGATGTGCCAACCATCCTGTTACCTCCAAAGTTTATGCCATCATTGATTAAGGCCTCCAAATAATCTATGGTGAGATCTTCCAGATCCTCATCCATTTGACTAGTCCGCGGCCTCAAACAGCTTGCCAAACATCGTGGATCGTTCTATACTTGGTTCATTTAACATAGCAGTCCCACTGGCCTCTTATAGATGTGAGGGATGATCATCATCAGAGTTAGAGGATGATGAATCATCACTATTTGGTCCATCCCTAGGAGTCTTGAACATAATACCTCCTTCTTTCTTTTGTTTACTAATGAGTTCCATCAACCTCATTTCTAGTAGAGAGGTATCAATCAAGTCTAGCAAATTATCCACTCCTAGCTTTTCAAAGGCCCACTCCTCAAAGTCTGTCATAGGCTCAGCAGCTGATTTTTGTTTCTTGTAAAATCCAAACTTCCATTGAATGTTATCAGCAACAAGCAAGAGTTTAGGATCAACATACCCTTCCTTCATTTTCTTTTCTTTTCTTTCAAAGGGCATAGCTGGCTTTCTGGGAGCTGTTTGTCCACTTTGGTGACCTCAAAAGGTCTCAACAAGCAGATTCAGAGTTTCCTCAACAGATGCTTCTAGGTCAGTAGGTTCTTCTGGTTGTACATTTGTACCTACCACCTCCATCTGCTCTACACTTGGTTCCCCCTGACTTACATGCTCATCAGCAGGGTTAGCAGCAGACTGCTCTTCCCCCTAAACTATTGCAGAAATTGTGGGGTCTTGTACTGTTGTATCAATATCCACAGCAGGTGCAGAATCAGTAGTCTGTTGTGGTTCTTTAGTAAGCTCAGCAGGTTGCTCAACAACAACCTTTCCAGTTTCAGTAGGCTTAACAATTTTTTGAGGCTTAGCTTCGGTAGCCTCTCCTTCTACTTCTTCCCTTTGTTCTTCAAGGACCCTCAATTCCTTGCCTTTTCCATGCTTCTTTTTCTTTGCAATTTCCTTAATTCTCTTGGAAAGTTGCTCAGATTCAACTTCAGTAGCTTTCCTCTTCCTTGTAACTTCAGCAAGGTCAGTAACTTCAACTTCAACTGGACCCTCAGTAGACTCAGCAGTCTCTGCTGTCTGCTTCCTTATTTTCCTAGGCTTTAACATCTCTGTGATTTTTCTGGTGTCAGCAGCCTTCCTTTTCTCGGCAACTTTCTTGGGTGCAGTAGATTTAAAAACTTGCTTAACCTGCTCACCACCAGCATCATCATCTACACCATTATCACATTCAGTTGCTTCAGCATCCACATCTTCATCATCATCCAAACCAGGGAAGAGATAGCTGACCTCCTTCTTATATCTGGACTTGTTTATTTTCTCTGGTGCAACATCAGCAATCCTCAAATGATTCAGCAGGGCCTGAACCATCAAACCCAAAGGTAAAGCCTTGGATTTCCTTGTCCCTTCTCTTTCCTCAGTTATCACTTTCTTCATATATTGGACAAAGAATCCAGCCCAATCAATCTTCATGCTTTTACAGATGATGATCAGTAGATCAATCTTGGGTCCAGATAGTGTGTCAAGGCTTCCACTCAATCCCAAGATATTCTTTGCTATAATCTTGCTCAGCAGATTGTATTCCATCCCAATGTGCTTCACATTGATTCCTAGAGATGATTTGATAGCATCATTGGTCTTTATTCTGTCAACAAAATCCAATCTTGACAGCCCCATTTCTTCAGGATTAGTTGGAGTATTGTTTCCAGGTCCAAAACCAAAAGCTTCCTTCAGCCGGTTTGAGGAAATTTCAATCTCCTGGCCATTCACTGTTGTAGTAAATGCCTCTCTATTGTCTCTTATCACAATGTTTCTCCAGAAACTAACAACATTTGTGTAAGATATTCTTTCCAATCTGATATTCAGAACATATTCCAATCCTTCAAATCTTCTGATTCTACGACCAATATTGATAGCTAACTCAGTTTTGTTAGCATCAACAACAAAACCTCTGACACATTGGCTTGTTCCAATGTGAACATCATCCTTATCCGAAATTATTTAAGAAAAAGATGAAGAAGATAGCTTTCAAATCTGTGTTCACATGGTATATTTGCAGAGAAAATCAATCTGAAAGTTGTAAGGATCCTCTGTGTATATGTCTGTATATATATCTGAGAGTAGTGTGTAGAAACTGTCAGATGAAGTACTGTAGCATTAACCACGATTAAAATTGAATAAATGAGATCTTGCCACGTGTCCCATAACTGACCCATAAAGAGTTGTAACCGTCAGATCGTATAACTGCGGTTTTAAAGATAAAATAAATGACCCGGTCTTTTGCTTTTTGACTTTTGTTAAAGTTTGACTGTAACGTATGCCTCAGTAGCCTTTACCATCAGTAGACTTGGCTCAGCAATCTGTTGACAAAGATGCCTCAGCAGGCTGCTGACAATGTTACTATGCTAATCTTTAATTCTTCTTGTTTTGTCCAACTGATAATACAAGATGAAGTTTAATACCAATGACTGATCCGTCAAGTGAGCTCACACAACAGGACAAAGACCAATCCCCTTGGCAACTTCATTTGCTCAATTGTTCAAACATAAATCTGTACATGGAATTGTTGATACCAATGACTAATCTGCTAAGTGAGCTCACCCAACATAGCAAAGACTAATCCCCTTGGTGAATTCCAGTACACTACTGATCAAAGATGTATCAGTCAGCTTTTATAATTCCAAGTTCAGTCCTTAACATAGAAAATCTTTCACTATCCAGTGGTTTTGTGAAAATATCGGCAAGTTGATCTTCAGTAGGGATGTAAAGAACCACCACATCTTTCTTTTCAACATGATATCTTATAAAATGATGTCTCACATCAACGTGCTTGGTTCTTGAGTGCAAAATAGGATTTTCTATGATGGCAATTACACTCGTGTTGTCACACATTATAGGAATTTCTCTTTCTTCAATTCCATAATCCCTTAACTGTTGTCTTAACCAAAGTATTTGTGCACAAAGAACTTCCAAAGAAGCAATATATTCGGCTTCAAAGAGTGGAAGTTGATATAGAATTCTCGTTTCTTGCTAAACCAGGAAACCAGTCTATTTCCCATCAACTGACAGGTTCCTGTGGTGCTTTTTCTATCAATCTTGCATCCAACATAATCAGAATCTGAGTAGGATATAACCTTGAAGCTTCCATCTTTTGAATACCATATTCCTACATCCAAAGTCTCTTTTAGATACTTGAGAACTCTTTTGACTCCAGCTAGATGACTTTCCTTAGGTTTTGATTGAAATCTAGCACAAACACCAACAGCAAAGGATATATCAGTCCGTTGCGATAAGGTACATCGATCGCCTATCATCCTTCTGTATAAAGTCTGATCAACATCTTTGCCTTCTTTGTCTTCATCCAATCTAATGTTTGTACTCATAGGAGTTGATACCTTGGTGCTGTTTTCCATAACAAATTTCTTCAGTAGCTCCTTGGTATACTTGGTTTGATGAATGAAGATTCCATCTTTCATCTGTTTGACTTGTAAACCCAAGAAGTAGTTCATTTCTCCCATCATACTCATTTAGAATTTACTTTTCATCAGATTAGCAAACTTTTCACATAGCAATTCATTTTCAGAGCCAAAAATTATGTCATCCACATAAATTTGTACCAGCAGGGTGCTGTTTCCTTCATTGATTCTGAAAAGAGTCTTGTCAATGGTACCTTTGGTAAAACCATTGTCCACCAAGAATTGAGATAGGGTCTCATACTATGCTCTTGGTGCTTGTTTCAAACCATAAAGTGCTTTATTGAGTCTGTACACTTTATCTTCTTGATCTTTAACTTCAAAACCAGGAGGTTGCTGAACATAAACCTCCTCTTCCAGAATGCCATTCAAAAAAGCACTTTTGACATCCATCTGATATACTTTGAAGTTCTTATAAGCAGCATATGCCAAGAATAATCTATAGCTTCCAATCTTGCAACAGGGGCATATGTTTCATCAAAATCTATTCCTTCTGCTTAAGAATAGCCTTTTGCTACTAGTCTGGCCTTGTTCCTCACAATGGTACCAGATTCATCCAATTTGTTTTTGTATACCCATTTGGTTCCAATTATATTTGCATGATTAGGCTTTTCCACTAGTGTCCAAACTTGATTTCTTTCAAATTCATTCAATTCTTCTTGCATAGCAATTATCCAATCTGGATCTGATATTGCTTCTTCAACAACTTTAGGTCCCATTTGAGATAGAAAACAAGTAAACATTGCTTCTAATTGTCTTCTTGTCCTCACACCTTGCTGTATATTGCCAATAACTTGTTCAGCAGGGGATCCCTTAACCATTGTGGATTTTGGTTAGATTGATTCTCAGGAACTTCATCTTCAGTAGGGTCTGCTGTTGCTTCAGCAAAGGGTTCAGCAGATTCTTGAACTGCCTCAGTTGTTGCATCAATAGTGGGTTCAGCAGATTCTTGAACTGCCTCAGATTCTTCAGCAAAGGGTTCAACAGAGGCAGAGTCAGAAACCTTTAAGTCATTTATCCTTTCCAAAACATCAACACATTCTGGATCAGTGACTTGTTGATTCTCAGCAGGTTCTGAAGCTTCATCTTCCATTCTAGTGAACTTAGGTTCATCAAATACAACATGTATTGTTTCTTCATGTTTCAGTGTCCTTTTATTCAGTACCCTGAATGCCTTACTGACAGAAGAATATCCCAAGAAGATTCATTCATCTGATTTTGGTTGGAAGGTCTTCAATTGCTCCTTATGATTTAAGATAAAACATTTGCTTCCAAATGGATGGAAATAGGATATGTTAGGTTTCCTTCCATTCCAAATCTCATAAGGTGTCTTCATCAGCTTTTTGTTCACTGAGGTTCTGTTTGTGTATAGCATGATGTATTGACTGCTTCAGCCCAATATTTTTCAGGTAATAATGCTTCACAAATCATAGTTCTTCCTGCTTCTTTTAAAGTTCTGTTTCTTCTTTCAGCAACACCATTTTGCTGAGGTGTACCAGCAGCTGCTAGTTGATGTAGCACACCATTTTGCTCACAATATTCTCTAATAACTTTATTGAGAAATTCAGTACCCTTGTCTGATCTGATCTTCACTAATATCAAAATTTTCTCATTTTGTAATCTCTTCAAAAGTTTAGGCATCTTTTGAAGTGTTTCACTTTTCTTGTTCATGAATACTACCCAAGTGTATCTTGAATAATCATCCACAACTACTAAAGTGTACTTCTTTCCTGTCACACTTGTTGGTGTTACTGGTCCAAAAAGATCCATGTGCATCAGCTCCAAAACTCTTTTTGTTGATTTCATAGTCTTTGACTTGATGCTTGATTTTGTCTGTTTACCTTGCTGATAGGCATCACATATAGCATCTTTCTTGAATGTGATCTCAAGTAAGCCAATCACCAGTTTCTTCTTCACCAACTGATTGATATAATCAAAGTTTAGATGATTCAATTTCTTATACCATAACCAATTCAATTCTGACTTGGTATGCACAATCAGGCATGTCTCTGGAACAGCAGTAGACCAATCCACAACATACATGTTTTGTTGTCTTCTTCCAGCCAACACAACTTGATCACCTCTTTCACTAATGACAATACAGGTCTTTTTGTCAAAAGTGACCTTGTAACCCATGTCACAAAACTGTCCAGTGCTCAGAAGGTTGTAGTCCAGTCCTTTCACAAATGCAACATTCCTGATTGTTAATCCATTTCTCACAAGTGTCCCATATCCTCTTGTGTATCCTAGTGTATTCTTGTTGCCAAAATTCACTCTTGGACCATCCTTTGCCACATAGTTTGACAGACAGTGCTTATTCTTTGTCATATGTCTGGAACATCCACTGTCGAAGTACCAGACACCCTACAAAACAAAGTTAATGTATTTTAGGTACCCAAAACTGTTTGGGTCCATGATGGTCAGTGGTAAGCATGACCATTGGCAAGTTTCCATAAGGTCTTCTTTGAAAGGTATCATACTTTTGTTCATACATGTATTCTACACATCCATAAGGTCTAACATTTGGTTGTGCAGGACTTACATATGCTTTCTGGCCTTTTGGTATGTAATGCTGTTTGGAGTGATTTCTATTGTTAGAAGCACCAGCATAACCATAGGTTTGCTGTCTGTAAGGAACATCCCTATAATGTGGAGTCTGTTGAGGTCCCTGCTGAGATCTTATATAAGTCCTCTACTGAGTCCTCTGCTGATTCTATTGCTGGAGTTTTACCCTAGCAGCATGGTTATATCTGTTGTTTCTAGCAATATGAGCAGGAATATTCCAATCATCATCAGTAGGGAATAATCTACCTTTCCCCCCCTGAGATAAGTATCCCTTGAATGATTGACATTTTTAGGTTTAGGATTCTTATCCTTGGAATATCTTTGATTTTTACTCTTATGTGGTCCAGCAGACTTGGTAGCAGGTCTGCTATCAGCAGGTCTAGAGGGTACATAAGTCCTACTTTTAGATTTATTCTTTTTGTTATGTGCTGTTGACCTTTTTGACTTCCGATTTTGCTTCCTTGAAGTTTTCTCAGTAGGCTTCACTGCCTCAGCAACCTTTTTAGGAGTTGGATCTTGTGCATGCACAAACTTAGGACCAATTCTGGTGTTAGGTTCAGTAACCTTACTGAATCCACTCTTATTTGATTGTTGAGTTTCAAATCCAAGGCCTGTTCTATCACCATAAGGCTTTTCAGATTTGAATGCAGTTGAGGAACAAGATTGTTCAGCAGATTCAGCAGCTACTGAATGTACATCAGGCTTATGCTGATTCTGACCAATCTCTTTTTCCGTACCTTTGAGATTTCTTAATTCAGCTTTTAACCTTTCAACTTATGTTTGAAGAGCTTTTTTTTCAGCCTTCACAATCTCATAACCAGATTGTATTATCCTCAGTTGATTAAGGATGACATCCAAAGTTTCTTCATTGTCAGAATTTTTAGGGTTTGAACCACAAGTTGATTCATAATCACTTTCAGTAGGAGTGTTTATAGATACAGAATTGTATACCTCCTCTGTTTCATCCATGTTTGCCATTAAAGCATAGTCATCCATATCAGCAACAAGTGCAGTATCATCAGATTCATTTCCTTTTTCTGATTCTACTTCATATCCTGATTCATCTTCAGCAACCATGGTTTTCTTGCCAGATCTTCTTTGTTGACTTTTGCTCTTCCGTAGGCCTGGACAAGCAGGTCTAAAATGTCCAGGCTTTTTGCAATTGAAGCAAAGATAATCAGGTTCATTTTTCTGTTTTAGTTCAGGACAGTCAGGTTTGAAGTGTCCTGGTTTCTTGCATTGATAGCACAAGTAGTCATTGTGTTTCTTGGATTCTTCCTTCTTATTTTCACTAAACTTCTTTATGAAATTCCTTGGAGAACCCCTTCCAGTTTTCATCATTCTGATTTTCTTGCTCAGTAGGGCAATTTGCTCTTGCATCTCATTCAGTTGATCATCTTGAGCTCCTGATGTTTCTTCTTGATGTGTAGCTGCCAATGCAGTGGTTTTTGGTTCTTCTTTTTCAGTCTCAGGTACAAGTTTCTTACTGAATTCATAGGCCTTGAGATCTGAAAACAATTTGAAGGTGTCCTCTTCATGTAGACTTTTCATTTCTTCTATGGCAGTCACCTTCATCTCCTAAACTTCTTTTGCAGGTAAAGCTTCTAGAATCTTTGAATTGATTTCTTCTTTTGAGTACTTTACACTTAGTAGGGTGAGTTCATCCATGATTGCATTGAATCTTGACTTCATTTGTTCAATAGTTTCATTTGGTTTCATTTTGAACTCCTGGAACTTCTTCTTTGCCACACTGATCTTGTTCTTCTTGATTGCATCAGTGCCTTCATAGATTAATTGCAACTTATCCCAAAGTTCTTTTGCAGTCTTGTAATCTTTCACTTTCATGTACATATTGCTATCCAAGGTTCTGTATATGATGTCAATAGCAATATTGTTGAGGTTTGCTCTTTTTCTATCTTCAGCATTCCATTCTCTTTTTGGTTTTGGAATGTACTGTGTTTAACCATCTACAGTTATTGCCTTTGTAATTTCAAGTGGTCCATCAGTCAGCACATCCATCATCTCATCATGTGTTGCAGCTAGAAAAGCCTGCATACGACGTTTATACTAATCAAAACGATCTAAAAAACACATCAACATTGTTCTAGCATACTGATTGTTATCCATGATGCAAAGCTTTGAAAATCAGAAATTTGGAAAAGTTTTCAAAGTATTTTCACAAGCACAACAAGTAGGATTACTTGAACGTAAGCTAATCGCTCGATACCAATTGTTGGTCCCTTGAAAAGGCTTTGGTTAAGTTTAGAGGGGGGTGAATAAACTTAACACTTAAAACTTTTTGGAGTTAACAAACTCAGCAAGTTCAGTAGCATGCCGACCGCTCGCAGTCCGTCGACCACTCGCAGTCTATCGACCACTCGCAGTCTACTGACTATTGATTTTTTTGAATTTGTTGCAGCGTAATATATTTAAATTAAGCCTTATTACTTGTTGTTAAAATATGATACCAAGTATTAGATACTCAGTAGTGTATATGTGTGATTCATTTGCTAGTTCAGTAGGTTCCTGTGAATGTAAGTCTGCTGAAATGCATATCAGTCAGCTGATCCAAAGTTGCTATGTTTATAAAACACTGCAGCTGACTTCTCTTAAATCTAAATTTTCATTATTAAGTTAGATTACGCCATATTGATCATAACTAAGTTCCAATCACCACTTAACATTTGGAACTTAGACCTTGTACACAAGGTATATTCAATCAGTTTAGGTCATCACAGACTTCCCTAAATTCTGATTTCATATCCTTGACTTTAAATACTAAGTTTGATCCCTTAGCCTTCAATAACTGAATTTGAGCCCTCAGCCTTTAGTCTTCAGCATGTTTCTTAAACTAGTCTACTGACTCAGGTACCCTACTGATCTAGACAGTGTCATCGATGAATGTCGGTGACCTTTTACAGTGCTTGTTTGATCAAACCTATATAAAGATCAAAATCTAATAAGCCTATACAATTGATCTAGACATCTTTTTGCCTTTGATCTATAACAGCTAGTTTGGCACTCATCACTAAAACTTAAAATAAGTCCAACACAACAGTCTCGAAATGACTTGCAGTTAAAACAATCAAGAAAATAAGGAAATAGTGGGTAAAGATCTTTCTGTGCAGGGCACATTGGAGAATAACACAGAGAAATGATGCGCCACCTGCGTAAGATGTAGTATAAATATCAAGACCTACAAAACTATCGGAGCAGAATGATATTGCTCATGCCATGCTATGGCAGTAATCTTGATCTATTTGCTACATTAGAGGATCATGTCAGGAAAGGAAATGCCATGTGCTTCCTAAAACTTCAAAAATGGTAGATGCAGCAAAGCTACCCGCAAGGCAAGAAATTGTTGTTTCCGGTACAAGAATGTAAAACCCCTGATTTTTGAGTAATGGTAAAAAAGGTACTATTGTGGAGTGATATGCCCTAATATTTTATTAACGGATTAAATATTGAAATATATGTATTTATGGTATTTTATTATAAAATGAACCCCTCCCATTAGTTTCCTTCACCCTCACACACTGCTTATTCAGAAAGAAAAATGATATGTACTGCTCTGCAGAAAAGTTTGGCAAGAAAAGGTTCAACAGAATCTTCAATCGTAGGGCCAAACCGTTCATCTTTTCAACATGCCGTAGTAGAGAAAAGTGATGACCGCGACTGATATGCCTAACCCGTAAAAGGGTCCGTGGATCCACAATCAAGTCATTCCGACGGCCTAAACAGTGGATAATGCTCCAGGTCCGATGAGTTTGCCTACTTCTAGGCCGAACAGAGACCGAGGGCCGCCAATAAGCCTTCAAGCCGCCCTCTCATCTACACAACGAGAAGCAATTAATAGTCACGATCAGCTCACTCCTCATGTTACAAAGCCCATCTACTTTGTCAAAAATGCTACTACATGGTGATCACAAGACAAAGACTCAGCTAGGGGGTCGCTTGTTGGGTCCGCCCTTCGCAAGTCTGACTTAACAGCTGTCCTAGCTTGTTTAGTGTCACATCACATTTTATTATATCTTATTGTCATTAGCTTAATCATGTTTAGTAGTTTGCCTATATATACAAGGGCTCATTGTAACCATAAAGGATCGAGTAATACACAAAGCAGACAACATACTGCCAATTTGTCGACTATCTAGCTCGTATCTTATTGCTTAAGTTGGACCATCACTTATTCAAAATCACCACTGCACATCACCGGTGAAATCACATATAAACAGCCAAATATCCTTACAAAACAACCGTTGCCACCACCTTGATTTTCTCAGCATCATTAGTGACGTAACGAATCTTTCGATATCAACATCTCCCAATTTCGTAAGTATTCGTTTTTAGCCCTAGTTTAGAATCTTAATCATTATTGATGAATTCAAGGGTTTTGGGTATCCTATATCGTTGTAGATGATCTAGTAACAGTAGTATATGCTTTAGGTTGTAGAAATTCGTAGATGAAAGGAAAAGATTGCAGTTTCTTGGTGTTCTTGCCTTGTGGATCTGTTTCTGACGAATGAAAAGGTAAGATAGTGTTCTTAATCATTGTTAGGTAATTAATATGCGTATAATATCTTGTATATATGTTAAATTGCAGGTTTGACGTTGTTTTGGTACCATGGAGGTACCAATATGTATTGGGAATTGAAGAAATCACGAACAGACACAAAAAAGGCCTGGAAATCGACCCGGGCGTGCGCCTGGCCATACCTTTTTGTGGACAAAAGTTGGGAAGAAGCCCCAGGCATGTTCCGCTCGCCTTGACACCTATTTTGTAGATAGATTTGAATCAAGGAGGCCAGGCATGCGCCTACCCTTTCTGTTTGGCCTTATCTTTTAAGTGTTTATCTGATTCTTTATGGTTTGCTTATCCTTTTGGGATAATAACTGGCATTTGGAAATGTCTAACATCGATTTCTGGTACTCTCGGCTCAGCACGACATTTGAGATCCTCTGCGAGGAGATGGTGGGAGCATCGGAAGACGACTATTTAGGCCTTGTGGGATGTTGACTTAGTAGTCAATAGTCCTTTTACAACGTGCTAGGTAAATCAGTTACATTGTCTAGGACTAGATGTTCTTAGAAAGCCTTTTATGTGAATGAACTAGGTGCTAAGATTAACTTCATATTAAATGTGATGTATCAAAAGATAAAACACTATGATCATTGGTGAGGCACGTTTCCTCTTCGCAGTATGGAACTATTACACCTCACTTGGTCTGATGCCAAATGGACTAGTGTAATCTTCGACACGGATCTGTCTGTGAAATATGAGGTGTTGAATGTGTTGTGGTGCAGTGTTCACCATACGTAGTGTCGCTTGATCGGAATGTAACAAACCTTATTGTTAAGAACATTTTATTGTTTTGATGATGGTCATACTAGCTGTTATAGCAAGCCTGAAATAAGTTAGAAATAATTGTATAGGCTTTACTCAGAGTCTGACATTTTTATAAGTTCCGTCAGACAAGAACTGTACTAAACTGGTAGGCCAGCTCAGGAAAGAGAGAAGACCAGCAAAGTAAAGACAACCAAGGCACCAGCACGGAGAAGTGAAGACCTATGGACTGACTTACAACCAAGGAAATCTGTGATAACCTTGGATACGTCTAAGAATTCATAAAAGAGATGAAACTTAAATTTCTATAATATGGTGTACACTGATCTCACACAAATCCAAGGATCAATGAAGTAAATGGTTATCGGCTAATAAATAAAAGCAGAGAAGCAACAGATGAGTAAAGATCAAACAGCCAAGTAAAGCAGTCACTTGACCGGTGAAGTAACTGAGGAAGTTGTCAAGTGAAGTAGTCACTTAGCCAGTGAAGTAAAAAAGTAATGAAGAAGCAGCCGAGTCAAGTAAGTTGCTAGGACTTATTCAAAAACGTGGAAAATATGGAATATCAAGAAGTTAATGCAGAATCAATCAAGGATGGATTTTATGATGAATGTTTGATTAAAATCCGGATCACTGAAATCAATGAGGATAAAATCAAGGATTATTCTAAACATTAAATAGCCAACGGACGGAATTTCAAAATAAAGGGCTATAGGGCTATAAATGGAAGGCATTGACATGGATGAAAATAACAAGTTTATTTAGAATTTTTAAGTGCAAAACTCAGTCAAACTCACAAGCCTTCTCACTGAACTTCAAAGTATTATCTAGAAAAGGTTATTCTCAGAAAACAGAGCTTCACTGACACATCATGCCTGAGATTGATCAACTGTGTGAATTTTCAAATTCACATCAACTTTAAGGATCCTTTTGATCATCAATTGAATCGGTCCAACTGAGAAAGAATTGCAGAAGTGTGATAGCTGCTGAAGGATTTGTTCTCAAAGAGTAGTGTGTGAAAGACTCAATCACTGAAGCTTTTGTAGCCAAGGAGTGAAAGTTTGTAGATTGTGAAGCTTGTGTTGCCAAGGACAATCATACTATTGTATTAGTGAAAAACAATAGTGAATTCCTCGAATCATCACAAGAGAAGAGTAGATTAACGGATTACACCACCCTGAACCACTATAAGTATTTGTGTTCATTTATTTTATGTACATTTACTTTCAGCATTTACTTATTGCAATTTGTCTTTGATTGTGTGTTTGTTTAAATACTTTGAAAATACATTTATAAGGGTTTTATTTTCGCTGCACCAAAAGCTTTTCATCAGAAAAGTTTTTGAAACTTCCAATATAGTCATTCACCCTCCCTCTGACTATATTCACGCACTTTCTTGGGACCAACACTTATTTGGTTAGGGCGTTGCTAGCGGAGCTAGTAGAGAGGAGTGAGTGTTTATCACATACGTGGTAACGATTATAGCTCTTTAATGCTTTTACTTCATGATATATATATACACACACACACTTGTTAGTATCGATTCTTCGACTCCTTACTAAGTATGTATGTACACACCCTTTATTTATTGTTCCCCACCCCGTGAAGGTGGTGTATTGTAGATTTTTTTTCCGAGGCCACTGAGGAGTGAACCTAGGGATGATGCATCTGGAGTTTGTTATTCTTTTATTATGTTGTAATTTGGGTATAGACTCTTCGACCTTTGTAATGATAGAAATCAGTAGTTTGACTTTGTGGATATCAAGATGTAATGGATTATTTGTACTTGACAGTTATAATAAAGTCATTTAATGATGTTTTACATGCAGCCTATGTTGCTTTCGATCGTTGTGTTAGTTGATTTAGTTGCCCAAGTCTATCATTTTGTCTTCCCGCCTTGTCCTCTGATGCTTGGCTACGTAAGTCTTACATATATAATTAGATTAAATTTATATATATGCGTGCCGGGATTTCGTTTCCGGATAAGGACTTGGTATCCGAGATAAGGGCGTCTCAAAGAAATAACCGAACCAGGAGGGAAGAAGAAAGTATTGTAGCTCATAGGTTGCATGACATAGCTCGAGCAGAAATGAACAACATTCTAGGAAGATGAAGGTATGAGCTTATCGTCACCTCTCCCTTCACCAACGAAATGGAGCAGTTTCATAAGCCAGATGGCTTCAATTTTCCAAATATAGATCTGTATGATAGACCAAGGACCTTGAGGATCATTGCCATCAGTACTCACAATACATGATTTTATTTTGTGCACTAGACAAGATGAGATGCAAATCCTTTCCATGAATGTTAACACGAAAGGCGGGAGAATGGTTTAAGAGGCTCCTACCTTACTCCATCAGCAACCTCAATTCACTGAGTTGTCGAAACAATTATCCACGACGTTTGTATATGCTCGTCCTTCTCAAAGAAACGTCACTCACATCCTTAATTACCATCAAACAAAGGGAGAAAGGGTCGGCGTTGGACTGTATGAAGAGATTTTCTAGACAAATCCAGCCAATTTCTGTTACCGAAGAGCGTGTTCGAATGACCTAGATCGTTCGTAAAAGGGTCTTAGAGATGGGAGGTTATATGCCAAACTTATAGTAAACTCCCCCGCTGCATAGAGAAGTGTATGTAGGTCATTTTTAAACACTTTCAAAGAAAGAGGAAAATTGGCAGAAATGAGATTCTGATCGAAGAAGAAGAGGAAGACGAATACGACCGAAGAAGAAGAGGAAGATGAATACGAATACGAAGAAGAAGATGACGATATGACGATGAAGGAAGAGAAATGAGGGGAGGGGGTGTTGAAAATTTAAAGAGTTTGGAGGGAGATATGAATATATAAAAATCTAGTGGTGCTTAAAAATGTTTGGCAAAAGTGTTTTTATTTTTATTTTTAACTTTGAAATGAAAATGTATTATATTGGTAGATTTTGAAATCTTGAAATAACAAGTGTGGTAAAATACACATATGTCACATTTTTTTCATTTTACTGTAGTTTAATGGTACTACATCCGTCCCAAAATATAAAGGCGTTTAATTTTTTTGTTTTGTCCCATAATGTAAGTCCATTTAAAAAATCAATGAAGTATTTATTTTATTTTTCTCCTTTTACCCCTTATTTATAATATATTCACCCACTTTTTACTACCTTGCATTAATAACAGTCAAATGATATTTTTAGACTTTTTAATCAAAATTAATGACACATAACCAATTTAACCGACTTTCTTAATCTGTTTGAAAAAGTTCAAATGGATTTATATTTTTTAATGAAGGTAGTAAATTTGAAGTGGTATGAATAAAGACCCATTTTTAAGGGTGGTTCTATTGGCACCCCCATTATTACTACCGGCATCCTATTACTTCCGACACCACAAAAACTTACTTTCGGCACCACATGAATATTTTTAATATTTTCTTACTTCACACGCCACAATAATAATAACAAAATACTTATACACTACATTTTTTTAAAAACTTTTGAGTCCATACATTTAAAAAAAAAAATCAAAATAAACCCTCCATTTCTCCATTAACACCTATCTTCTTATCTCCACCATCTTCACCCACCTCCTACCACCCAAAAATCACCATTAACACACACCATCAACAACCATCATTATACCATTAACACCCACTACCATAGCCACCTTTCCTCCTCCTACAATCACCAAATCAAAACACCCACCAACACCCACCATTAACACCCGCCACCATCTTCTCCTACCAGGGGCGGAGCCAGGATCTATGATTAGGGGGCATAAATTGCAGAAGCTAAAAAAAATGCTATGGCTCAGAATCGAACCTGAAAAGTATAATTAAAGGTAAGTGCTTTACCAGTTAAGCTACATTAAAAGTTTGATAGTTATGAGAGAACAAACTACATATATGAGTTTCTATAAAATATAAAGAATTGTCAAGGGTATCTTAGTCATTTTAAAAAATTTAGGGGGGTGCTTGCCCCCTAGACCCTATGTAGGTCCGCGCCTGCCTCCTACAACCACCAAATCAAACCCACAACACCCACTACACAAAACATCAATTTTCGCCATTTTCACCACCCAGAACATCAATTTTCTCCATTTTCAACACACAAAACATCAATTTACGCCATTTCAAAAAAAAATATGGGAGGCTAGGGAGCCGCGATTTGCAGCGGGGAAGCGGGTGGAACATCGATTTGGAGGAGGAAATGAGTGGTTGAGGAAGGAGGAAGAAGTAGAAGGGGAGGAAGAAGCCGCGATTTTTTTTTCTTCTAAAAATGGGTGGCTGATTTGAAGTGGACATGGAAGGAGGAGGAAGAAGAAGGTGCGGCGGATGAGGGAGGAGGAGGAAGGGGGAAGAAGAAGAGGAGGAGGAAGAAGAAGGGCAATTTGCAGCCGCATTTTTTTTCCATGAAAATGGGGTGGTTGATTTGCCACATGGAAGAGGAGGAGGAAGAAGGGACGGCGTCTGAGGGAGGAGGAGGAAGGGGGTGGCGGCTGGAAGAGGGAGGAGGGTGAAGATGAATGAAGGTTTTTGGTTTGGAGAAGAAAATAGAAATTTATTTAAAAGGGTAATTTTTAATATTTTAAAAAGTTTAGGGACTAGAGTGGAGTAATGTTGTTTTTGTTTTTTATATGTGTGCATAAAGTAGAAATGTGATGTGCAAAAGTACAAAAAAATATCAAATAAAAAATGCCGGAAGTAAAAACGAGGGTGGCAATAGAACCACCTTTTTAATGGTCCTCATAACTCTCTTTTTCTTTATCCGTTATGGATCTTTTGGAAATAGAGAAATATCAATGTTTTTAATAAGGTTTTTTTCTCGCCAAGAGTTGTGTGCAACCAAATTCATTTTCCCACTCAAGAATATGTTTTGAATGATAAAGCTTGGACTCCCATCACTGAAATGGTGAAACCACGACTGTTAGGTGGACTCGGTGCGATTTTTGTTCGAAGTGTTCAACAAGACGATGTTGGTAATCTTGTTAGGGTGCGCTCATCGAAGATCGTAGAGCTTGTTGGTAAAATTAGTAGTGTAGTACCGGTTTGCCAATTTTTCTGAAATTCGAATAACATGAAATTGTAGAATCAGATTGAAAGTTAAGAAACATAAGCCTGCAACATTTATATACATAAAAATATACTGCACCGAAGGGATGAAAAATGCAGCAAACGAAAGTAAAAAACAGAAACTTATTCTTTAGACTGAGGCGCGTAGAACGCTGACCTTAACACTTTATTGCCCCGATTATATGCCACGTTATGGCAAGAAGTCTCCCAAGATACAACAGTATTTTTCTTGTTTTGGTTGTGGCACTTCAATGCGAACAAGCAGCGAACTGATCCGGCCTTGAATATCTCTGACTTATGAAATGAAAAGTGCAGGCTTTTGTTTTTGCGAAATGTAAGAAAAGTATGCAGAATTTCAATGCATAAAATTCTATATGTTTTCATTCCATGTCATGGGATTATATAGGTGGAGAATAGCTGTTTGGAAGAGAAGCATCTCTTCAAAATTTCGGTTAGGAAGTTATTTTTGTTGGAAACAACCGAATTTTGAATGGGTGTCATTCTTTTCATGAACATAATTCGAACAGATGCATTGTTTCAACAAGTTCGATCTGAACTGATGTATGTTTTGGCTCACATAAATCACTCTACCTTTTGGCATTAATTTCTCATTCACCCGACATCGGAATCGAGTGATTCAAAAGCCTAACATCAAATACTATTTTAGTAGTTTCCAAAACCATTTTTAGCTCCCGGAAATTCATTCCGTAACTCATTCAAATCCAAGTCTGAAGTTAATTGTTTGTGACTTACACTTAAACTCATTTCGGAGCTAAAACACCATAACGTTCCAACAATCCATCACATGACTGAAAATTAATGCATATGCTATGCAGACTCTGTAGAGATATCAAACGGAGTTATATTGCATCGGGAGAGGTGGTTTGCTGCCTTGAACCTTCCCTAGTATAATACCATCAGACATACTCGGCTAAGCAGTGAACTAAGTCTTGAACTGCTCAGGCTTTGGTTCATGCCTAGACAATGATACCCACAAAATAGACCCCCTAGCCCTCTCGAAGTTCTCATAGTGGCCCTGGAACCCCTTGGTTTCAGAAAGTGTGTTAGAGAATTTAGCCCTCAAATTCTCACAGAAGCAGCCCAACTTCCACTTACATAGGTTACCTCCTATAAAGAGTACTCTGCAATACCCCACTTAGCTTTACCAAGATATAGGAATCATTAAAAGCTTTATGCTTAACCTGAACCCTTTAGCAGACAGATTTTGCTTTAATAGAATGGGTAAGTGCTAACTATCCCTCATAACTTAGTTGTCCCTTTGAAACCATGATCTTGGGATCACCAGTCACTATGGTTGATTTGCCATTATAAGGGAACATGTGTAATAGGCTTCAGTCCCATTCCGTTTGTCAAAATTTTTGACACCCGATCTCTAGCTAAACCTTTTACAAGCGGATCCGCAAGATTATCCTTCAACTTTATACAAGCGAGGAAACCAAACCATTAGATATCAATTCTTAAATTGTATTGTGTCTACGATGTATTAATCATGACTTACCATTTTCCATATTAATGTGTGCTTGTTCTATCACTTACCAATATTGCATGCTAATAACAGTGATAGTGTTGGGACAGATTGCCACACTCTTAAAATGATAAGAAATACAATAGCATCTTTATTAACACCAATTGGTTTTAGTACAACGGTAAGCGCTTGATCTTTACTTGGTATCGGAGCCAGTGTTGGGACAAATTGCCAACACTTGAGGGGGTGTTGGGAGAGATTGACCACACTCTTGAAAAAAATTGTGCAAGTGTTGGACTGATTCCAAGACTTGAGGGGGGAGTGTCGGGACAAATTGCCCACACTCTTAAAATTATAAGATAAATCATAAGAAATATAATAGCATCTTTATTAACACCAATTGGTTTTAGTACAACGGTAAGCGTTTGATCTTAACAGATAGGCTTTAAGCCACACGCAATATATTTCCAAGGAACTTTAAATTAATTCAACTTCCTTTCCATTTCTTGCTTTCGTTACATCACTTTGTTTAGGTAAATTCCCTTTACCATTCACCCCCACATTTCCAAGAATATGATGAAGTTTAAGTCCAGAAGATATTTTTCCCCCACGGTTTTTTTTATAATTGTTGGTCCCAAAAAAGGGTAAAACTATAGTCAGAGAGGGGGAGGGGGTTCAGGCTATAGTGGAGTTTCAAAAACTTTTCTTATATTTAAAAGCTTTTGGGCAGCGGATAAGTCATTTCTTTAAATGTTGGTTCAAAGTATATTATGTAATTACAGATATAGTATGCAATGAAATGAAGTGCGGAAAAGTAAATTGCTAAAAGTAAATAGACACAAACGTTTATAGTGGTTCAGGGTGGTGTAATCGCTTAATCCACTCTTCTCCTGTGATGATTGGAGTAATTCACTATTGTTTTCATAGATACAATAGTCAGATTGTCATTGACTACACAAGCTTCACAATCTTCAAGACTATCATGCTGGATATACAGAAACCCGAATCCGGATCCGATACATAATTGGATCGTCAGATCTGATTCACAGCACCGATCGAGATGCTCGATCATGCACGTTGAAGCTACGAATAAATTCGCATGCGATTTTACCATGAAGTGATTCACATAATAAATTAATCTACAAGAAGGTTAGTAGATTTACCCCAACCGGAGAGAAATAGGCAAACGACCAAAGGGAGAAGCCATGATTTTCCGGATTGTATCTCCTAGCGACGACACTTGGACGTCGATCCTCACCGTAGAACCTCCTCGAATATGCACAAGAAATACCCTAGGTTTTTCTTCTCTTAATGACTAGAACAAGAAACTAATTTTTCTCTTCTATTTTGTGATAAGTGACGCAATTAATGTGTACTTTTGTACTAGGAGGAACTCTCTTATATAGAAAAATAACTAGTCAAGAGAGTTATCATTTTCACACCACAATTACCTATTCCCACAAGGAAAAGATATTTGCCAAAAGATAAGAGACAATTCCCAAAAAATCAATCTCTTATTTTCCATTAATTATCCAACAAATAGATAATTAATTAATTACACATGTGACATAATATAGGAAATTTTTTCCCCTAATTTATCACATAATGGGGCACCTCTTTCATCTAAAATGGCGTTGGATTGTTAACCATTTTGTGTTGGGAGAAACTCATTTTATATAGGATAATAACTAATAATTTAAGAGTTTATCTTTTACAACAAATTTATCTTTTCCTTTTAGGAAAATAAAACCTTTATCCAATAGGAAAACAAATTTCCTATTTATCCAATAAGAAAACTAATTTCTTATTTATAATTATTTAACACATAAATAATTACATTATCCACATTATAATTAATTAGGAGAAAATTTCTTTTCCCAAAACCAAATAATATGGCACCATTTTTATGCCATTTGGGATAATAGAAAATGTCTTTTATATTTTACATATTATTTACCAAATAAATAATATCCGCATATTCATTAAATAGACCAACTATTTAATTTATTCTCGAGGTTCCATAAAACGAGAAAACAATCGCGTGTTAGGAGCCAACCCGAGGACCATGGACCTATAACCAGTAGCTACAATAAATTGAATAAAATAATCATCGAACAGAATATTTCTACTCAACTTATTAATTCCGGAATTACGCCACCATAAATCCTAAACTGAAATCTGTTGATTATAGATATAACTTATTCTCAAAACGTCGTGTCAATAAGTGCCCATTGATATAATCATTACATACAAACTAACCCTCCATAGACTATCCTTAACGAAGCAGGATTATTTCCGTAAACCTTCCTCACTACATCTTATCCTTATTTACCATTAACCCACTAGTGATCAATTAGTTCATAACCAATACAAACTCCGCGGATCGATCAGTTTCTAGGATTATCAAATAAGTGGATTGTCTTTCTACTTCCCGCAGGAAGGATGGATCACATATCTGTGAGACACACACTTCTCACTAATTCCGGAATAGTGCCAACGTGAAAGTGATTCGGACCGCGCCTCTTAGCGATCGTTAGTGAACACATCAAACCCTATCCCGAAACAAGCAGGAGTCTGTAATCACTTCAGGATTAAGGTTAATCCATATATGACCATTTTGTGATTTAATAAGATTTCTCAATCACGGAATTATATGAGAAACTCAGATTAAATCGGTCCAGTCCTATATGACTATGTCATATATAAAACCCCCCCACTTAGACAACCAATGTCGACGGTCCGGATAAGACGGTCACACCATATAGTGTTCTGGGCGCAGTAATGGTGGTTTAATCAATAGACCCCATACTTTGATTAACTTCACCACGGACTAACATTTCAAGTGTATCACCATAAACTTAATCCTCATGTGTGACACACACTAAGTTATATGGCTACATATGATACGACTTAGGGTTTTCAGTAGTGTATTACTTACAAGCACGAAGCAAGTAATAAGATGAGGATAAATCTATCATTTATTAATTCTAAAAACAATTACATAAATTGTCTTTCTGGTGCTACTTCCAACAATCTCCCACTTGCCCGTAAGGACAAGAAACAATTGCTTTTCGGGCACTATATCTAAAAATCTCCCACTTGCCCGTAAAGACAAACAACTATTGTTTTTAGAGCAACACACCCTTATTCTTTCTATCCATAACTTTCTCCCACTTGCTCTAAAGCAGAAGAGACATACTCTCAATTTTATACTCGCCAAACGCGTATCAGTGACATTAGATGCCACGCGACTTGGTAAACTGATCAGCTAGGTTGTCGGCTCGAGGCGATCTTTTAGGACCGGAACGTCGCCTCTTTGCACGATCTGTCTAACCAGGTGGTACTTTCTCTCAATAGCCTTTTGACCTCTTGTGATTGCGAAGATCATTTGATTGAGCTACCTCTCAACTGTTTTCACTATAAAATGGTATCGGCTCATCGAGATCTGGAATCACTTCCCGATCCAACAAAGAACTTCTCAAGCCACAATGCCTCTTTAGCTGCTCCGAAAGCTGCTATGTATTCTACTAATAGAGTCAAATTGGCTGGGCTGGATTGCTCCATACTATAGCTCCATCACTATGAGTAAACACTGATCCTAAGATCGATTCACGATCATCCTTAATCTGACAAAAAATTAGAATCAGTGTAGTCAACAATACTCAGGTTTGCACCCGAATACACAAGCATATGATTCCTCGTATTCTAAAGATACTTGAGGATGCACTATACTGCTATCAATGCTTGAATACAAGATTCGACTATTATTTGACTTTTAATAACCTGACGTTCTCTATCCAAAATATAATCTATCCTATTTTCTCTATATCCAAAGATTGAGAGAATTATTCCGTGAGGGGTTGGGTAGGAAACCTCTCATTGAGTATTGCATACGAAAATGTATTATCATCTTAAACAATAAGATGGATGGGAAACTGCCACAACTTGTTCTCATGAATTCGACCGAATCAAATTCTAAGAATATTGTCCACTTCTCTGATTCAGAGAAGCTTGGCTCGTCAGTTCCTGACTTCAGATAACACACTCAAGTTGTTCCCAACCGTTGCAGTGCCATCTTTATGAACGCTAATATTCACTACTTTAACCAATGTTGATTCTCTGGTCTACAAAAGACTCATCAACATTCTGGTCAAGCCGCACATTTCAAAACATGTGAATTTTAATGACCTTAAGGTTTGCTTTAATCCACCAATGGACATAAGCGTAGGAAGTCAATCTGCCATTGGCTTTAAGCTAAAACCCTTCCGTTCCGAATGAATCTATGCTCCATAGTATGGCAAGAAAGTTTCAGGGCATCACCCCTTTTAACCTTTATGCTTTCCATGGAGTCAAGCAAGGTTGTGTGGTAAGAAAGTTTAAGGGCATCACCCATTTTTAAAATATCTACTTCTCGGGGATTACCCCTAGACCACTTGGCTTTGCTTAGAAAGGTAAAATTTCTCATTCATTCGACTCTTTTTCACATAGATCCAATTTCTCCCACTAGGCCTGAGAATCACAGGTGGTTCTACAAAGGTGTGAATAGACATGGAGTACAAAAACTCCATTTACAGGTATATGGCTTTAAACTAACCTCTTATTTTCAGAATCCTATACAGTCCTCCAAAAAGGACCATATGTGATCAACCAACCCCAACAGACTGTAAGGTCTGCTTAATCACAGTGAGTCAATGGATAAACCATACTCCCACTGCATTTGGGTGGATTGACATTCTGAACTTGTTTAGTAGTACTCCCTCCGTCCCATTTTATTTGTCCATGTTTCCTTTTTGGTTTGTCCCAAAATAAGTGTCCACTTTGTGAATTAATTGTTAAATTTCTTCAAATACCCTTCTCACTTTACAATATTTACAATAAAAAATGTGTAACATTAAATGCTCCAACAACAACTTAAAGGGCATAAGTGTAAAAATATTGGATCATTTAATGTGATTCAAAGCATTAACTACATCTTTCTTAATCTGTGTGAAAAGTCAAACATGACAAATAAAATGGGACGGAGGGAGTATTTATCAGCGTATTCCCCGACAACCAATGTTGGATGTGGTCTGATTAAATCATATAGTAACTCTTGAGTAACTTTACTTTAAGGTCCAAGGTTGGTATTTAAACATTCTTTCAGAAAGGCTGTGGCAGTATAACCGTCACTATCCGATCTTAAGAATCTTATAACCAACCTTTTACTCATTGTATCAAGATATTTCACGAACAGTCACCATCTGAACGTGTATGCAAAATCTCCATTCCTACCTTCAAACACTAGTGCTTAATGCCTCTATTTGTGGAAGTGGAGTAAATGAGTTCACTCTTTATCTACAAATTCATAAACATCTTTTAGGTAGACTTCTCGGTATTTCATAATAATGTAAACCGTTATTTTGTAACCAATATCTTAATTGAGTTAAGCAATGTATTGTAGCATATCAATAACTATACAAGACAATCTATGGTTTATCCTTTCAGTGAAATCATTTCACTCGGAGGTAGGCCAAGCATCAGTGACAAAACCATGCCATAGCTTATATCTGAGCATTGAATACTCGTTTCTCTTGTAATATCAGAGATTCCTCAAAATATTTAGACAAACTGATCGGCGTTTCGAGTAGTCATTATAAAGGTTTATTACTTAAAAGCTCCCACTAGCTTGTATCTTTCATAAGACCCCGAAGGTTAATATGAACAAGCTATGATACTTCTTTAGCTCTATTAACCTTTCCTAATTGAATGTTTACATAGTCATTTTTCTTTTGAGATAGTGTTCTTAGACTGGGAGATAAGAATCACCCTTAGCCAGTCTTCAGATCTTATCTCTAGGATATATGCACTAATTAATAGATGCTGAAGAATCGTTTATCTAAATACGGAAACCATTTGTCTTAATAGTTTATGATGTGTTACAAATACCTTTTCAGCATTACTTAGTGGTTTTGACTTTATCAGACAAAAGTCGAGTCTCAGAATCGTATACAAATGTCATATTCACTTTCTTTAAGGCAACTATATTATCGATGTGAAAGTGAATCCATTTGTTCCAACGAATCTGAAAACAGAAATTAGATTTCTGCGATATTCAAGGATTAAAATCCGAAATTTATTTCCTTATATCACTCCCACTATCTTAGTTGAAATAACTGCCCATTGTCTACTCTTTTATCATGAATGCTCAGCTACATTGTTCTTGCAAAAGAACATTAGCTTTTGAGTCAAATTACTCGGTAAAAAAAGTCTCTAAGGATTCATAGGTTAGTGATCCGAAATCACTTTCCTTATCCTATATTTTCTTCGATTAATAATCCGGTTTAGTCTTTAACTTATTTAGTTTAGATGACTTACACTTGTAGACATTTACCTTCCCATTCTTGGCTTTCTTTAAAGGAAATGGCCTTGAACTTAGCAGTTCATTTGAGTATGCACTACTCGTGAACTGTGGGATGCCTAGTGAGATTGATACCAAATCATTTTCGTCATCTTTGAACTAATTTTGTTTTGTCTTTCACTTATCACGAGTGACAGCAGTGACATACTTATCAATGTCACTTAAGTTTGTAGACTCAAGAAGAACATCCTCTTCCGAAAAATTAATTTGCATTCTCGATTTATGAGTTCAACATTCTTGTTACTTTTCCACTTTTACGAAGTTGTTATTAGTCAATATTATATGTTTAGCTGTTTAGATACCTTGAGATGATATATAGTTGCAAAAATAAATTATGATAGAAATGTAAATCAAATCATACACCACAACATATAATAATTTTAGGAATTATAAACGTGATGTCATGCATGCATTTTATCCTACCATTCCAAGGATTTAATCTCACACCTACAATCTCTCTCAACAACTAACTGAGAATCGGACATCTCTATTTAATTGTTGATTACCTTCCTTTTTCAGCCAAGATATTTCCTAAAATATCCTTCAGAGTGTTACCTACTATTTAAGATCTCAAAGTACGCCCTGAGTAAGCCGCCTCAGGGTCGTTCAGTGACTCGATGAGTACCTAAAATCCTATCCTTTCGGAGACCAAGCCTTGAATTTTGATAGCGGTGAAAGCCGCCCTCAGGGGGCCGAAATCAAAGCGGCACGAGGCGTCACCATTCTCTCACGTGCTTGTGTCAACAGTAGAGGCTGTGGGGTCGGTTGTCACCTTCCCCGCTCCCACTCGTTATTTTGAAAAATAGGTAGTCTTATTATGATTTTCAGAATTTCTATATAATCCGAAAAACAATAAATCATGAATATTTAAGTTAATCCTCCCACTAGTTCATCGGTTCCAAATACCGTCTAACTAGTGTCACTGTATTCACGATTTTCCAATTTTATGGATTTATAAATTCTTTGTGTAGTCGCTACACAATTAAAATTCTCCAATAATTTTATAATCCTAATATATTAGGACTTATGAATTTTGCACCAAATCGAAAAACAATAAATCAAAAATTTAAAAGTCTCACTAGTTTATTGGTTCCAAATACCGTCTAATTAGTGACACTATATTCATGATTTTCCAATTTGTCGATTATTTAGAAATCTCTTGTGTAGTCACTACACAACAAAAATTCACCAATGAATTTTAAAGTCCTAATTTTATCATGATAAAAATTTAGGATCTTAGAATTTTCCAATAATCGAAAGCAATAAATCATGAAAAGCAATCACCAACTTATCGGTTCCAAATACTGTCTAGTTAGTGTCAATCTTTTCACGATTTTCCAAATTTTTTATTATCAAAATTCTATTTATGTAGACACTACATAACCCAAACCCCGAAGGATTTATAATCCTAAATTAAATTTATCATGTGAATTTTATATCTCGATAAAATTCGTTTCCTTTAATTAATTTAATTTATTTTTAATCTAAATTAATTATCGTGTTGATACATGTCTAATTAATTTTAATATTAATTTTCAACATGTATGCATATGCTAGGAGTGGAATTAACAACCGACGCAAGAATGTGCGGATCTCCTAAGGTGGTGCCGTGGTGAGGTGGTCTCAAGACCACCCCAAAATTTGTAAGAAAAACTTGACAAATTTATATAATTGTATTAGTATATCTATTTGTAATTAATTTTGTTATGACGGATCGATCAAGAAGTGATGGTGATTGTGAGTAAAGATAAAAGATAAACAAGCAAACAAACACAGAAACAAGAAGAACACATATTTAACGTGGTTTCCGGCAATGTGCCGAATACTCCACAGACAAACGAGGATATTTTATTATCACCAGAAAGTTACATCAAGTTACAATTAATACAGAAGGTATTTATAGCCTTGGGAATCCAACCCTAACCGACTAATCAGTCAATCTAGTAAATGACTGAAATACCCCAGAAGTAACTTCACCGAATTATGAAACCATGCAGACGTGTCCCTTAAGTCTGCTGTGAACCAGGAGACTTCACTCTGCTGATACCCTGTACCAGCAGACATAGCTCCAGCAGATTGATCAACTCTGTGGCTGCCCCAAACAAACACCAGACTCAGTAGATGCTTCATGCTCTGCTGACCACCACAATTTCCCAATACCAGACCTCAACAGCATACGTTTAAGTCACCATTACAAATCTCCACCTTGACTTCAACTTCATACAAACTGACCAGATGCACAACCAAGTGCCAGATACACAACCAAGTGCCAGAAATCCTCTTTGTCATCAAATTTGAATACCTCAGCAGACCCCCAACATCAGCTGAGTATTCCCAGATTCAAATTAACAGCTTTGGATATTCAGCAAGTCTAGACACAACTGAAACTTACCCTTTGGAACTGGTTTAGTGAACATATCAGCAGGATTCACATCGGTGTTGATCTTCTCCACTTTGACCCTCCTCTCATTTCTTAGGAAATGATACCTAACATCAATGTGATTGGTTCTCTCATGATGAACCTGGTCTTAGCCAAACATATTGCACTAAGACTGTCAGAATACACCCTGGCTTGATCTTGATACAGACTCAGATCATTGACTAGCCCCTTTAACCAGATTGCCTCCTTTGTTGCTTCTGTCAGTGCCATGTATTCTGCTTCAGTAGTAGATAATGTCACTGTACCCTATAAAGTTTCCTTCCAACTTACCACATAACCACCCAAAGTAAACACATACCCAGTCATAGACCTCAAATTGTCCACATCAGCAGCATAATAGAATCACAGTAACCTATGACAAAACATTGAGTACCACCTCCATAAATGAGTCCAATATCTGATGTACCCCTAAGGTACCTGAATATCCTCTTTACTTCTTTCCAGTGTTCCTCTCCAGGTTGACCCATAAACCTACTGACAACATTGACTGCCTGAGCCAAATTAGGCCTAGTACAGACCATGGCATACATAAGACTGCCTACTGCACTAGCATATGGAACTCTTGACATGTATTCTTCCTCTTCAGCTGATTTTGGAGCAAACACAATAGACAAATATAGATTTGGTGCCATTGGAGTATCTATAGGTTTGGTTGTTGATATGCCAAACTTGGATAATATCTTTTCAATATACCCCTGCTGAGACAAGAACAGCTTCCCCAGCTTCCTATCTCTATAGATCTCCATCCCTAAAATTTTCTTTGCATTCCCCAAATCCTTCATCTCAAATTCAAATTTAGAGCGATTCTTCGATCTTGAATGCCAGACTTGTTTGTAGCGACTATCAAGCATATCATCTACATACAGCACCAGATAGATGATTGAACCATCATTCAACTTGTTGTGATACACACAGCAATCATATGGACTCCTGCTATAACCTTGCTGAATCATATAGCTGTCAAACTTCTTATAGTGGGCCTTGGGGCCTTCTTAAGTCCATATAAGGACTTCTTCAACTTAAAAACATATCCTTCTTTGCCAGGAACTTGGAAATCCTCTGGCTGAGTTATATAACTTTCATTATCTACATCTCCATGTAGAAAGGCTTTCTTCACATCCAATTGCTCGAGTTCAAGATTCTGATGTGCCACTATTACTAACAGCACCCTGATGGAAGTATGTCTGACCACTCGAGTAAATATCTCTTTATAGTCTACTCCCCTCTTTCTGACTGAACCCCCTAGCAACCAAACATGCCATATATCTGATATCCTCAGCAGATGTCATTTCTTATTTTTTTTCTTGAATATCAATTTGCAGCTGACCACCCTTCTATCATGTGGTTGTTTGACCAAATCCCAAGTCTCATTCTTTGGAAGTGACTCCATTTCTTCTCCCATAGCAGCAAGCCATTGTGATGCCTCAGAACATGTCACAGCTTCCCTGTAAGTGGTAGGTTCAAAACCATCCACTTCTTCAGCAACCTGTAGTGCATATCCAACCATATCCTCCTCAAACCCATATCTTCTTGAAGGTCTGATATTGGTCCTCCTAGCCTTGCTGAGAGTTATACCCTGCTGACCAACATCAGCAGTTTGAGTGTCTGCTAACCCTTGTTCAGCAGACTGGCTTGGATCCTGTTCTGGATCTACTGACTGTTGACTATCCCCTATTCATTCCTTTAATCCAGCAGGCTCTGCTTGAAGTTCCACCGGTTTGTCAACCTTCTCAGTCTCAGATCCAATTTCAGATTCAGATGTGGCTCTCACAGATGAGTTAAGCATAGAGTTTTCATCAAAGACTACACTCCAGAAGAGTATAACCCTATATTCAGCGGATGACGAGATTCTATACCCCTTAACTCCATCTCTATATCCAACAAACACACCCTTCTTGGCCCTAGGCTCCAATTTACCCTCACTGACATGATAGTAGACAGTGCTTCCAAAAACCCTAAGTCCAGAGTAGTCTGCTGACTTTCCTGACCAAACTTCAAGTGTTGTTTTAAGTTTGATCCCAGTGTGAGGCCCCCTATTGATTAAGTAGCAGGCTGTATTAACAGCCTCCCCCCAAAATCTCCTTGCTAGACCGGAATTTGAGAGCATGCACCTTGCCCTCTCCAGAAGAGTTTGATGCATTCTTTCTGCAACATCATTCTGGTGTGGAGTATCTCTAAAATTATGGTGCCTCGCAATTCCTTCATTCTTGCAAAATTCATCAAACTCAAACCAACAGAATTCTAGTCCATTATCAGTTCTAAGTCTCTTGATCTTCCTCCCTGTTTGATTTTCAACCAAAGCCTTCCATTGCCTAGTTCTTGAATGCTTCACTCTTGTGCTTCATCATAATTACCCAAACCATCCTTGAATAATCATCTATAAAAGACACAAAATACCTGTGACCATCTAATGACTCCACCCTTGAAGGTCCCCATAAATCAGAGTGGACATAATCAAGTGTCCCTTTTGTGATGTGGATTGCTTTTGGGAACTTGCTCCTATGTAGCTTCCTAAATACATAGTGTTCACAAAATTTTAGCTCCTTCACCTTATGTCCCCCAAGTAGATCAGACTTAGACAGAATTTGCATCCCTCTTTCACCCATATGACCCAATCTCATATGCCACAACTTAGTCAATTGTGACTGGTGAACCTCTGATGATGCAACATCAGCATAACCTGATACAGTAGACCCTTGTAGTATGTACAATGTCCCCTTCCTGATACCCTTCAGAACCACACTTGAACCCTTATAGACATTCACCACTCCACCTTCACCCCCGAACTTGAACCCTTTGCTGTCCAGTAGACTAAGTGATATCAAATTTTTGGTCATTTGTGGAACATGTTGATAACGCCCTAAATGGTACCATTAATTACACCTTTATTCACCCTAAATTCTACTCAAGAGAGGAAAGATAGGCTAGATATTATGTGGAATATGTGTTAAATGCTATGTGCATGTTTCGAGGATCGTAATTTTGCATCTATGTTATTTTCCCAAAGAATTGGTACTGTTTTGTCTCGTTTTGTGTGTTTTATAGGTATACCAAATATGGAGCATTGGAGAACGGATATGGACCAAAAGAAGTATATTGGGCCAAGTGATTAAATTCCAAGAAGAAGTCTGCTGAAGAAAAAGAGGAAAAGTCGGCCCGGTTTACTGAGGGCTGGGTCCGGTACCCGAGGACGTGTTGGACACGAAATTGATTCTGCCGCCTCTACTAGGTCGGTTAGGGTTGTAGAGAGTCATACATCGGTCATTGTATCTATATAAGGCCATAATTACAGATTATTGAAAAGTCTTCATATGTTTTCATATTATTATTATCAAATCTTTTCATTACATTATAGTTTGATGAAATAAAGTTATTCCAAGCTTTTGAGGAGTTATTTCTGGTTTTCTCCCTTTCTCTACCATCTCTAGATTGAGTAGATCGAGCTAGATCTCCATTGTTAAAGGTATGAAGCTTTGAACGTTCCTTTTTGTCTTCAATATGGTAGATCTGTTCGTATTTATGTGTTTTAGTTAATCTACATGTTTAAAGACCCCATGATTTACTTAGATTAATCGTTATTGACCAATGTAGATCCAGCAATAGGAAAAGCTGACCCTGGTAAACCGGCGGTCTATACCGGTTAACCGAAGCAATATTTAGAAAACCTAAAACTGGGATTCACTACAGCTACGTTGATCGAAAGGTGTAATTAACAGTAGGTTATATCTAGCCAATCTGCTTATTATAATCGTAAAACTAGCATGAAATACGAATAGTGAAGTGTTAGTTTGGACATAGACCGATGGACCTGATAGGAACCAACTTTACAGTACATTTCTGTACAGTTCAGCCCACGATTATCACATTTCTGGCATGTTTCGGGTGAGTTTAGACCCTATTTGAGTATTAAATGAGGTTTTATTGCACGGCGAGTGACTGTCGGTTTTCCGTAAACTCGACCTTATTTTAGCATTTTATACTCGTTTTTCCCGAGCACCCGTAGTTGCGGGGTTATGCGTTTGCTTGTTGTTTTCATATGGATGCAGGACTAGGGTGTCTCGAGAGCCCGAAAGGCGAGAAGTATGAAGTTTAGACGTGCCCGAGGCAAAACACGGAGGTTGAAGGTGAAAAAGTGAAGATTTTGGGTCACATGGTTGTCCGGACAGACAAAAGCCTCTCATCCGGACGGCTAACTCACTGGTTTTTGGGAAAACTCTGATGAAGAATTTGTCCGGACGGACAAAGCCAGTATCCGGACGGACAAGAGCTTTTCATCCGGACGGACGTCTATGCATCCGTCCGGCGGAAAATATCCGGCCGGACATGGTGCATATCCGTACGGACGGAGCCATTTCACACACAGCCGGATATAGAGTTGAAGAAATAGATAGCAAGTTTCCCTTTTTAGCTTTTTTGGAGATTTTGGGCGATTTTCTTCGTCTTTTAGAGTTAGACCAAGTATTTTATATCATTAGAATCCTCATTCAATCCTCTCTTTGATCTACTAACTTTTAGCTTCGATCCGTAACTTTTCACTTGGCAAAAATTCGATCTTTTGTAAGCACATTTGGCACCTCCTTCAAGTTAAGTAAAGTAAGTATGTTCTTTTGTTATTTTATTGTTGTTGTGATGTTGTTCTTCCGTTTTTATTGCTTAGATTCGATTATGAGTAACTAGATTCCTCGTATGGTTGAACTATGTGAAGGCGGGTGAAACGCCGTTAGATTGATGAACCAGGAGGTAGTGTAGTGCGTAAATAAACGTTCTAATTGATAATCCGTATCTCGAAACTTGTTTGAATCGTTTTTGAGCTAGATTGATCACCTAGTTCACCATTGCACACACTTAGCTTATAAATGTATGTTGCGGCGACGTGTGGGAACGGGGTTTCGGGACCGTAGAAGTTTTGGGCTTGAAAGGTAGTCTGAGACCTACCCGTGTACTAGATTGACGCCCTAGTCATCGAGTCCAGTTCCAATACGGGGTTTGTCCTATGAGTTATCGTTAGACGGCAAGGTAGAGTAAGGCACACTCCCGGGGCAATCAGGGTAAAGTAATGGCCGAAACGTAGTTCGGCCATACCTCTTTTAATTGTTTAGAATTTCGAGTAGTGTAATCTTTCTTTTATGCAATAGTATAACTTCATATCTATCTCGTTTGACCCGAACCGAGTGCTAAGTCATTGTGGTACTCAAAACCAATCTCTCGTGGGTTCGACCTCGGACTCCTGCACTATCCTACAATCGACCCGGTCCACTGCCGGTTAGAAAGTAGATTTTGCTAAGGTTTCGAGTTTTTACTTGATCGATCGGACCTAGAAAATCCGCTTATCAGGACCCTAGGAACGTGCTGATCAGTGTCGACAGTTGTTAGGTGGGTTAGCGGTATGAGTTAGCGCTCGATATAGGTAATTCTAGTTCTTTATGCGTATGGGCTATTACGGACCAATTAAGGAGGGTAGCTTGCGTATAGATTGTTTACTACCATTGTCGGAGTAGATAGGCTTAGGAGTTGCACCCGTAGCTGATAACTAAATCAAAAGCTCGCTCGATTAATTTAAGGAAATTATGTGGGGAAGTAAACGTAACGATTAACTAATCCAAGTTAGTAGATCGGTGAGAAGAGGGGGAAAAATACCAAGTTTGTTTTATGTCTATTGTTGGTCAGTGACCGCCTCTATGTTGCTTATTAATTAGTTTAGAATCGTTTATAATTAAAGTTGCATTGTCTTTGTGGGATCGACATTGACTCACATTTGCTATACTACGATGTACCTAGTATTCTTGCTAGTAATATCGACATTAGTGACTTACACGCGATCAAGATTTTTGCCGCCGTTACCGGGGACAATGGCTAATTTTAAAGATAAACGTTTTAATTCTGATTAGGAGGTTGTTTTTAGTTTATTTTATTTTATTTTGAGTCTTGAGTCGTTCTGGATCAAACATGCACCTGTTAATCTGCCAGAATAAGAAAACTTAGGCCCGGTTTACCGAGGGTTACCCCCGATTTACCGACGCCTGGGAAATTGAATTCGGACAGCCCCTTGTTATTTTGTGTTATTCTCTATTGATTTTAGTTAGTAGGTCCGCAACAGTTGGGATCATACCCAACTGATGCAGAAGTTTCTAACCTTTTCTTTGTTTTATTTTGTCTCATTCACAAGAAGATTAGGACACTTCAGAGATTCGATCAAACCGGAGTTGAAAAAGAGCAAACAAGTCAAGCAATAAGCCTCGGACAATATTAAACATCACACCAATTTCCATGTATCCTGGATCCGCAGTCAGAGAGCAATACGAAGCGGATAAGAAGCAGGTGGAAAAAGAGAAGGAAATAATCAAGCAAGAGCCTAAAGAGAACTTAAATGAGTATAGCATGTATTGTCCAGGTGAGTTCCCTATCGAGCGAATGGACATAACATCTTCGGATTATGATTCTGATGATCCTGAAGAGGATCCTGACATGATGTTCTATGAGCCTAAGGATTACCCAGACTCAGACACCGTGGTGAAGTTAGGAAACCCTGGCACGTTCTGACTCCAAATTTTTGACAATGGTATATCAGTAGGATTAGGTCTCTACGACTCCGGCTCGAGTTGCAACATTCAACCTTTTTCCCTCTGCCAAAAGATTAAGCTTCCGGTCATTATGAATCAAACCCGAACCATGACTTTTGTTGATAGGACTAGAGATATGCCTGCCGGTCTGCTTAGGAAGTGCATGATAAAGGCAGGAGGGTTCACTTTTCCAATTTATTTCACGGTTATAGACGTACCAGAGGACCCAAGTGGCCTAGTTTTGTTAGGAAGACCTTTCTTAGCAACAAGCAAAGCAATCATGGATTTTGATAATGGGAGATCACTTTGAGGTTGAATAATGATGCGGTATCTTTCAAAATCTTAGAGCCCCTAGATAATAGGCCAGAAAGTTGCAAGATGACGTATGATTCAGGCAAGGTGGAAATTATGGAAATAGAGAAGGAATGGCATAAGCATCGAGAGGTTGTAGTAGAAACAGTTGAGCAGAAATTCATGAGACTAATGCTTAGAGAGAGAGAAGAGAAAGACCACAACAAGATGCTCATGGAATCCAATCCTTCCGTATTGTGTAGTGATGGATTTGAACCTAAAGTGGAAAATGTGGAGTCCTTGGGTATAAAATTTAAATCTCGACACAGAGGCAGACGTGGTACGCAAGCTAAGAGAGAGAGGCGTGCTAGGAAGAGAGATCAAAAAGCGAGTTAAAGCTCCAACCCCTGAATGATCGAAATTCTGATGAAAGTCGAGCTGACGACTATAATCTCAGAACTATTCCCTTAAACCCTTAAGTAGATTAGGAATGAATAAAAGTAGCTGGATGAAGCGACGAGATTTTTTTCATCCTACCGCACCCTTAGGCTTGAAATCGATGGTTGTTAGGAAGGTTTATTTTACTCGTTGTGGATTCTAGTGAAGTAGGTTAGGTTGAGTCGGAAATAGCAACTAAAGGAGTAAGAGACTAGTCAATTTGAGGTCAGAATTGATCAGAGAGGTTGAGTAAAGTGTGTTGAGAAGGAAGACAGAGAAATCTGGAGAAAAGAAGCCCCGGTAAATCTGGGAAATCTGGGGAATTTTTAGAGACACGTGGAGGACACACGTTGCATCAGACACCACCAGTCCGTAGAAACCGTCCCATTTTTCTCTCTTTTCAAACATTTCATCGTTTCTCACACTCCACCATAACTCCACCTCAATCCCATCAATCACCCCCTCAAATCCCTCACCCTAATTACTCCTCTACCCACTATCCCACCAAATCCTTCCACCTTCCATCATTTCTCTATTTAAACCACTCTCACACCACCATTATCATCATTCTCATCTACCATCATCTCCTCAAATCACCAAACGTTCTTCTATTTCTCCTTCTTCCAAAAATCCGACCACCATCACCACCACTACCACCACTATATCTCCACCAAAATCAAACCCTTCTTCCATTTGTTACCAACCAAAATACCAACCATATCATTTTCTTCCATCCCTGTTGCTGATTTGCAGTATTTCTGCAAGGTGAAGTACTGCAAATCTTCTTTTTTCCATTACCAGAGGCACTGTCCTAGTTAGAATTCAGAAAAAATCAGGCCGGTAACTCGAGCCTCCCTGCCGGTTTACCGAGGGTACCTTTTCCAGAATCAGTATCATTTTCAGGTCCTATTATCATCCATGGTGGGTCCTAAGCGTAGCCGATCTGTCCTTCGTCCCAGTGGTTATCGAGTATCTATGGAGATGCTAACCCCTTGATAGACGGGCTTGAGCAATTTCATTCATTAGAAATCTACGAGTCATTCCGAGGGCATTGGAACGGAAGACCGGTTGCCCGAGAACGAGAAGTAGATTTGGACGATTGCGGTGAGATCTTGACCCGAGCCCTACAAATACAAGACATTTTGGATATGGCCGAGGCACCGTCACGGTTCAACGCCATGGTTGTAAGAGAGTTTTATGCTTATGTTTCGCACAACCCAGGAGCCACATTTGCAATGGTCCGTGGTGTTAAAGTTGATTTTTCAATATAGCGAATCAATGAGTATTATAAGGTTCGCAATCCACCAGTGGGCCCAGAAGAGTACACATCCTCGAGCAATATTGAAGATCTTAAGAGGATGAATATAATAGCTTATTACTTTGGAGTGAAATGGAAGCACAATCCCGTGGGAGCCCTCACCATCTTCTTGGAAAATGAGCTATCCTGGGATAGGAAGGTGGTCAATAGATTTGTTTGTGCTCGCCTTCTGCCGACCAAGCACACGGTGTCTGTCACACACGGAAGAGGGTAGAGTTGATGTTCTACCTGGAGCAGGGATCTCCAGTCAACATAGGTTTCCTGATGCATAGCCGTATTCACGAGCTTGCCGCCACATATGAGCGTGAGCAGTTGCCATACGGACCTGTGATTGACATGTTCGCTTTGGAGAACGAGGTCAAAGTTCTGGTTAGTGACGATTGGGAAGACCCTGAGCCGGTGATTAGTTCACAGTCAGTTTCAAGAAGGCCAAGACGGGTTGGTCGGAGAGGAGAGAGAGAGCGTACTCCGGTCCTCGGAGCACCCCGGACTCAGAGAGCCTTGCTAGAGGAGCACTCGTGAGAAATTGCGAGTCTGCAACGCAAGATGGGTAGGATCATAGATTTTCTTGGAGTTCCTCCTGCGACCCCACCACCTAGGACAGCCCCACGTCACCGAGCATCATCTTCTACCGCTGCTGCCTCCAGTTTTACACCACCTCCCGGTTTCGAGCCTAGAAATGACTGGGAGGATTATTATAAGGAGGACTCATTTTTTCTTTCTTTTTATTGTTGTTATTTTCCATTTTCTTATTCTTATTTTTATTTTTCTTTCCTATCTAGTTGATGTAGCAGAATTTTAATAATGTAATGATTTTGTCGGCTTAAATTGTTTGGAGTTATTTATTTTCTCTTTTACTACCGCAATTTTGTTATACGGTTTCTTGTCACCACTATTCTTCTTGGTTTGTTTGAGATATTTAGTGTACATTCATCATGGACTACTTACCTGAGCCCGATGATTTATACGACGATCCGTTTCTTCTTTGGTTCCACCCTTAACCGAAGCTAAGTTCCTTTTCATTTTTCTTTTTCATCTTACACGTTGGGGACAATGTTTCGTTTAAGTGGGGGGTAAGGAACGTCGCTTAGCTTCTTAACATTATATTCCATGAATTGCGTGATTATCTTGATTCTCTTTGATGCACTGTTCACCATTTAGACTTTGATTCATTTTGACAGAATCTCGAGAAATATATGATATCTTTGATCTTTTTAAGTTAATTGACTTCATCTTTGTTTCACGATGGACAAGTAAGAGTAAATGCCCCCTTCTGAAGTAGTGGCGTATTAAGCGCATATTCTGTTATGCGTATAACTCACTTTTCCTTGGTGTGTAGTCGATAGCATATTCCTTTGACTAGATTTGACTCGGCTTTATCCCGAATTATGTATCACCAATGCTTGTAAAGATAAAGCAATTTCGGATTCTTTAGTTTATCAAGAGTCGGGCCATGAGGATAGATAAATCAATGAGAGTTCACCCGCCAAGAAAGGGAAGTGCATTGAAATATATACATCTATATTCTCTTTGGCAAAAACTTGAGTCGATGGAGCGTAAGACGCACGACTTTTGCATAGACCGATAAACGCGAGCCTAAGAGTAATATTCTCGGTTCTCGATCCGCCTTTCCATCTAATTGGACTCATAAATAACATGTTCGGGACTGGTTAGTTCGACTACGGGTTGACGTAATGTGAGATTGTCTGCATTACTAAGTGGTTGTGAAAGTTATTGCACACACACATTGGCTCATGACGTGAATAGTGTTTAATGCATTACTGATAGATATGAGTGGCATGATCTTGATCTTGATCTTGACTTTGTAAGGCATAGTTTTTTTTAATTAAATTATGTACTGATCAGAGTGTTGTTTTCTTTTTGCCTTTTTGCTCGGGACGATCAAAAGCTAAGTGGGAGGTAGTTGATAACGCCCTAAATGGTATCATTAATTATACTTTATTCACCCCGAATGCTGCTCAAGAGAGGAAAATATAGGCTCGTTATTATGTGGAATATGTGTTAAATGCTATGTGCATGTTTCTAGGATCGTAATTCTGCATCTATGTTATTTTCCTGAAGATTTGGTACTGTTTTGTCTCGTTTTGTGTGTTTTATAGGATGTACCGAATCTGGAGCATTGGAGAACGGATCTGGACCAAAAGAAGTATATTGAGCCAAGTGATTAAAGTCCAAGAAGAAGTGTCTGCTGAAGAAAAAGATGAAAAGTTGGCCCGGTTTACCGAGATCTAGGTCCGGTACACCGAGGACTTGTTGGACACGAAATTGATTATGCCGCCTCTACTAGGTCGGTTAGGGTTTTATAGAGTCATAAGTCGGTCATTGTATCTATATAAGGCCACAATTACAGATTATTGAAAAATTCTTCATAAGTTTTCATATTATTATTATCAAATCTTTTCATTACCTTATAGTTTAATGAAATAAAGTTATTCCAAGCTTTTGAGAAGTTATTTCTGGTTGTCTCCTTTCTCTACCATCTCTAGCTTGAGTAGATCAAGCTAGATCTCCATTGTTGATGGTATGAAGCTTTGAACGTTCCTTTTTGCCTTTAATATGGTAGATCCGTTCATATTTATATGTTTTAGTTAATCGCATACCGGTTTACCGAGGCAATATTTAGAAAACCTAAAACTGGGATTCACTACGGCTTCATTATTCGACAGGTTTAATTAACAGTAGGTTAGATCTGGCCAATCTGCTTATTGTAATAGTAAACCTAGCAGGAGATACAAATAGTGAAGTGTTAGTTTGGACATAGTCCGATGGACCCTAAGAACGTGCTGATCAGTCTCGGCAGCTGTCTAGGCGGGTTTGCGGTATGAGTTAGCACTCAATATTGGCAATTATAGTTCTTTATGCGTATGGGCTATTATGGACCAATTAAGGAGGGTAGCTTGCGTATAGATTGTCTACTACCATTGTCGGAGTAGATAGGGTTAGGAGTTGCACCCGTAGCTGATAACTAAATCAAAAGCTCACTCGATTAATTTAAGGAAATTATGTGGGGAAGTAAACGTAACGATTAACTAATCCAAGTTAGTAGATCGGTGAGAAGAGGGAGAGAAATACCAAGTTTGTTTTATGTCGATTGTTGGTCAATGACCGACTATATGTTGCTTCTTAATTAGGTTAGAATCGTTTATAATTAAAGTAGCATTGTCTCTGTGGGATTGACATTGACTCGCATTTAATATACTACGATGTACCTAGTATTCTTGCTAGTAATATCGACGTTAGTGGCTTACACTTGATCACATGCCTAACCTCCTTCAGTGTGCAGAATTTACCATCATGTGTCCTGAGTTTAATTGATCCAATCCCGACTATTTTGTAGACCTTACTATTGGCCATAGCAATATGACCTCCATCAACCCTGCTGATAAGTTGAAAACCACTCCATGTTTGGACACACATGATAAGATGCCCAGTGTCCAGAATTCACACATCTCTGTGCCCTACTGACTCTGAAACTGCTAAGGCCAGATCTTCTTCAGAGTTGGTGTCTTGTTCTGTCAAAGCAACTATACCCTGCTGAGTACCTTGCTGCTTCTTCCTTTTTGGACATTCATTTTTCCAATGTCTTTGCTCCTTGCAGTAATTACAGATATCCTTAGCTTTAGGACCCTTGGAATTCTTCTTGAATTTCTTCTTTCCAGAATTTCCTGGCCCCCTACTGGCTCCACTGGTCACCAACCCAACAGACTGACTATCTGTCCCAGATCCAGATGCCTTATGGCGTAACTCTCGAGCATGGAGTGATGACCTTACATCCTCCAACGATACTGAGTCCTTCCCAACAATAAAGGACTGCACAAAGTTCTTATATGATGCAGGCAATGATACAAGTAGAATCAATGCAGCATCCTCATCTTCAATCTTCACATCAATATTCCTTAAATCAAGCAATATTGTGTTCAGCTGGTCTAGATGATCCCTCAACTGAGTACCCCCCTGCATCCTTAAACTAAACAGACGATGTTTCAACAACAACTTGTTGGTTAGGGACTTAGTCATGTACAGACTCTCAAGTTTGGCCCACAACTTCTCAGCATTGTCCTCCTCAGCAACATCTGTGATAATATCATCTGACAAGGACAACATAATTGTTGAATGTGCTTTCTCCTCCAGACTGGCTCTCTCAGCAACACTTCCTTCTCTGTTGATTTAGACAAGGGACCCCATAATCCCTGCTGCTTCAACAAAGCACGCATCTTGATCTGCCACACACTAAAACTGTTCATTCCTATAAACATGTCAATCTTAACATTTCAAGAAGACATCTTTCTCACCAGAAAAGCTTGTGTAGATCCCAAATCCTAGCATCAATTATGACCTTGGTGCCAATCTACCTTGCTTAAAACAGATAAATAGATTTCTTGATTAACCTAGACGCTTCGATACCAGTTTATTATGACGGATCGATCAAGAAGTGATGGTGATTGTGAGTAAAGATAAAAGATAAACAAGCAAACAAACACATAAACAAGACTGATTTAACGTGGTTTCTGACAATGTGCCAACTACTCCACGGACAAACGAGGATATTTTATTATCACTAGAAAGTTACATCAAGTTACAATTAATACAGACGGTATACCATGCAGTTATAGCCTTGGGAATTCAACCCTAACCAACTAATCGGTCAACCCAGTAAATGACTGAAATACCCCAGAAGTAACTCCACCGAATTAGGAAACCATGCAGACGTGTCCCTTAATTCCGCTGTGAACCAGTAGACTTCACTCTGCTGATACCCTATACCAGCAGACATATCTCTAGCAGACTGATCAACTCTACTGCTGCCCCAAACGAACACTAGACTCAGTAGATGCGAACACCAGACTCAGTAGGTGCTTCATGCTCTGCTGACCACCACAATTTCCCATACCAGACCTCAACAGCATACGTTTAAGTCACCATTACAAATTTACCTAATTATTTCGTTTATTCCGGAGGTGTTAATTGCTTTGGTGAAAATAAGTTTGTTTTCAGTATTGAAGGTCACAAGTTCAAATTCTTTTGGGTACATTTTTTTTCCCTCTTTTTGCAAACATTTAACTCCTCGTGTGTGTGTATATATATAGGGGCGGTCGCACTTGAAGAGGTGGAGTCAGTGCCTTTATATATATACTAGTGGGGGCCACCGTGCGATGCACGGTGTGCCCTCACTTTTTTTATGCACCGATTATAGTTTTTATGTCTACAATAAATTTACTTTAACAAAAATAAAGAAGATATCAACCTACTTCAATGCTTAGAAAAGCATTTAAACCATCCTCTAGAGGTGACAATATGCCTGCGTGTTGCAGCAAGAAAGGTTACATGTGGGGAAAAAATCCTGAAGATCAAAATGCACATTCGTGCAAAAAAAGTCAAACCAGAGTTTCTGTGAACTAATAAAAACTACATAATAACAAAATTAAAATTTCCCAAACTCGAATGAATGAATTGTTAGTCGTAGTATTATTCATGCCAGACTTAACCCTAACTAATACTAATAAAAAGAAATAAAAAAGAAAAGGTTCGGAAGATTTTCATTTTCTTATCTTTTATCGAAGTAAATTAACCGAAGGATAAGTAAGATAAATGGGAGTTGGATCTCGTTTTTTATTTTTATGTATATTTTATGTATCATAGATCGAATGAACATTCTCATTCATTGTCTAATTTTTACAATATTTTATTTTCTAGTAGTTTTTATGGCACCGTACCAAATCATACGACTTTGTTTTACTTAACAAAAAAATTCTGAAGATCGAAATGCACCTTCGTGCACAAAAAGTCAAACCAGAGTTTCAGTATACCAATAGAAACTACATAATAACACAATTAAAATTTCCGAAACTCGAATCAAAGAATTGAATGCTTCAAATAAAAACCCTAGTGATAAACACGTTGATGTGATAACACCGTACCAAATCATACGGCTTCGTTTTACCTAACCAAAAAAAAAAAGAAGGGAAAAGACAAAAAAATTTGGTATAGCGACGACCAAAACGTCGCTAAAGCCGGACGACCAAAACGTCGCAAAAAGCATAATACCAAAGATGCAACTTTAATATAGTATACTAACTAATATGATATATATATATATATATATATATATATATATATATATATATATATATATATATATTCCATTTTTACAGACTTTAACTCATTGTGTATCCTTTGATGTACCTTGTTTTGTATCAATGAAAGTATATCCATCGATATTTTTTAAGAGATATGTATATTCCGTTGAAATGGAAAAACCAAGAGTACCCCAAAGTAATTTCTTGAGTCCACCACTGGATACAAGTCTCATATGTTTGGAAAACGCAATTATTCTTCTCCATATACCTTATATATAGATTGAGTGAACATGTTCTGTATCTCTATGCTCGTTGATTCCGCTATGGCCCAAGTGTCGTCAAAAAGATCTGCAACTGTGTCATATGATAGTTGTCTTATAGCACATGACACATTTTGCATTGTTGAGAATCCGGGTTGACCGAGGGCATCATCATTCTGGATGAAATAGTTATTATGATTGGCAACATCATGCATGATCCGTTCGCATAAAGGCCTATGCATTCTAAATGGAGAGCGAAACAAAACTGGCGTGTACATACATGGGATTCACAAAGTATTGTTCATGCAATAGTGCATGTGAATCCTCGGTATGTGGACGTATGTGATAAGTAAGATTTCGCAATCCGGCTCGATCAAATACAATTTATAGAAACTCGAAACCTTAGGCAAAACTCACTCTAACCGGCAGTGGACCGGGTCGATCGTAGGTAGTGCGTTCAGAGTCCGAGGTCGATTCCACAGGGAGATTGAATTGAATATAAAATTTGTGTTAAAATCATAGGACAAAGAGTATATGAACAAGAAAGATCGAAGCTTTTACTATTTCACGGCATAAACAAGGATCTGAATCAAGACTTTTATCTAGAGTAAATTTCATCAAACTAATGATCTACACAATCAAAACCATATTGAGAGAAAACAAATCGAAATCATGAAACTCGCAATAACGAAGATCAAAACAATGTAGATCAAGACTTTTGAATCCCAAATCAGCAAAAGGTATCAACCTTTAATAAATACAATGATCCCAGGCACGAACTCCACCAAGCTATCGATCGAATATCGTATTCTACTCTATATACAAAAATCTAAACTAAGAAATTGAAATACGGAGCCTAGTCCAGAGCTCTAATCCGACTACTTAGATGTCAACCTGTCATAACAACCGCCGAAGCGGCTGGGTTGAGCACCTAAGCCGGCTTCAAACTCAGTCCAAGCCAATAAAAATTAGAATATCTGTTTCCTTAGGTTTAGATGCTCTTAAATAGGAAAAAATCGCGACTTTGACCTAGTTGGGCCGACCAACTCGGCCCATTTGACCTGTCTTCAGTAAATCAGCAATAACTTTCTGTGTAGAGCTCCGATTTGAATGATTCAAGATGCGTTGGAAAGTTTGTTCAATACCTACAACTTTCATCAAGACGACTTGACCAGAAACTACCTCCAAGATGGGTCAAAATAAAGATTAATGGACAGGTACGGCGAATCTGATGCTGTCGGGGCCAAACGCCAGTTTGCATCCTTGCAAACGCCAGTTTGCCTAAAAATCCAACTTTCTATATCAAGTGCTAATTCTATGAACGCTAGTTTGACCCGTCCAAATTCCAGTTTGGCCTAAGCTTGATTCAAACGCTAGTTTGGGTAGGGCAAACGCCAGTTTGAGGTGATTTGAACGCCAAACTTGACTTTTCCTTGCTTTCATGCTACTTTCGTGCCACGGAAAAGTTTCTCATTCCAAAACATCACCTTCCGGGTTCTCGAGTCACCTAAGTCTTGCAATAACATGTACGAACAAACACCACGCGTAATTCTGCAAGAAAAAAGTGCTCGAAAAAGAGTCAAATATCGTCAAAAAGGCGGAGTTTACTATCAATGTGGCAGTTTAACTCCCCGTGCGCATAACTCTCGATATTACTCTCAAACAGGTCTAAAACTACCCAAATCATGCCAATAAATTGATAAACGGGGGCTAGATCACATACAAAAGTGCAATGAAGTTGACTCCCATCAACCACCCCACACTTAGCCTTTGCTCGTCCTCGAGTAAACAAGCAAGAGACCAAGGGATCAACTTCACAAACGCGTATAAAAACACTCACATTGCCAAGGTAAAATATAAGTAAAACAATGAATGCAAACATCTTGACTCAATCGTTATCAGACAAACGGAATATGTATGTGTGAAGATTAGCTTCCAAGTCATAGACCAAATCACCAATTCGAATTATAGACGCTTAGCTATCGCGACTACACTAAAGCTCATTTTAATAACATCTCCACTAATCGGGACCAACCAAGGCTAAACACGGTCCAGTAGGACTTTATAAGGCTATAACGTTAGGCTCGAGGAAGGGCTAATCGAAAGGAAATTTGGAACTGGAAAAGAGAAAGTACGAGTGAACCTAATCATCGAAAAATCTCTCGTCATCAAAACTGTGTAAAACCACTAAACTCCTCCACAAAGCACTGAGTAATATCAATAAACGACTCCCGACACTCCAACCTCATATATATAATAATAACACTTCTTCTTCAACCTCAACTCTTATTCTTTTCTGTTTCCAACTTCTTCTTTTTCAATTCAACTCTTTTCATTTTTTTTTCAATTTATTCAATTTCTTTTGTTTTTTTTCTTTTTTTCAAGCCAAACCAACCTCATCAATAAATAACTCAAGCTCCTCCCCTTCATATGTATTATCTCATATCACTAACTCCTCTTCGAAACACATACCTCTCACCACCCCACACTTGCATCAGAAAGTATGTCGAAAGTAACAACTATGTACACTCGTAGGGTAATCAAAGAAACGTGACGAATAATAAAGCTCAGGGTTAGGGATAATATAGGCTACGTAACCAAGTGGCTAAATGTCGGACGGTGGTCAGACCATCCTATTCAAGGCTTAGAGGGGGTATAAGGGTATAATGTTGGGATTTTGGCTTTTGGCTCTGGTCGGATCAAAGAAGCGCCAGGACTGTCATCTCGTGTTCAACCAAGGTGAATCCTTCTATTTCTCCTCGAAGTTACAAAATAGGATCTAGGCAGTCGGAGTGTGCTCAATTCTACCATAATCGTTCACTAGATCCTAAGGCCCATGAAATTAAAGCTAAACGTGCAAAAGAACTTCCATTTATAAGATAAACCTAGCGTCTTGCTATAAGCATTTACTATTTCGCTAAGTCGTTTACCAAGAGAATGTGAAGTTTAAACATGAAAACGGACGTTAAAACCTTGGAAAATTTTAAAGGGACTCGAAATCGGACACAGACTAAGTATATTACTGAACTGGCACATTTAAACATACAACTCAAACCAAGCTAAGTCTACCACCCCACACTTTGAATGAAACACTGTCCTCGGTGTGTGAATGAAAGAGAAAGAAGACTTAGCTTTAGACGCGGCAGAACGGCGTGAACGAATCTCGTGACATCTTCTTATAAGCGCATCCCGTATACCTAAAGTCAAATAGACAGAAAACAACGCAAACACATGCACGGGACGTGGTCCACGTACCAAAAGTATGCAACAAATACACTGGGGATATAAAATAAAGAAGCCATGCCACATCAATAGACTCGAAACACAGACAATCACTCAACATGGACCGCAATAGATGGAAAAATAACCATAAAGGTAAAAGAACAGAACATCTACGCATATCATATAAAGGCCACAGAGGGTCACATTAAAACATCCATGTCGAGTAGTGAAAGCATATATCACAATCAAATACTCCTCATTATATTCATCGCGAATTCCTCTTAGACACACCTAAGCTTGCTTTATTCCAAAAAGTTCTTTTTTTTTTTAACGGCAGCCTTGGGTTTTTTTTTGTTTTTTTTTTTCTATTTTTATTTTAACGGCAGCCTTGGGTTTTTTTTTTTTGTTTTTGTTATTTTTTTTCTATTTATTTTTTATTTTTTATTTTTTTTAAACCCCTCACACACACGATATTTTAAACCCCTCAAAAAGTCATGGTAGCTGAAGGCCCTAAGCCCCAGTTCTAGCCGGACTTACAAGATATCAACCTCCGAAGAGGCTAAGTACCCCAAAGTCGTATTCAATCCGAGTTCAGGACAATATCACTTCAGCATCTCATGGCTCCTATCGAAATCTAAATAAAACAAGATGATAAAAACCTAGGCCCAAGTTCTAGGACAACCTACAAGATATCAACCTAACATAACAACCCCATAAAGAGATTGAGTTGAGTACCAAAATTGCATTCAAACCTAGTCTAAGAAAATCATATCAAAGAGTTTTTTTTGTCTCTTGACCTAACTCAATTTTTGATATTGACTTTTAAACAATCTCCCCAGCACCGGCGCCAATTTGATAAGTAAGATTTGGCAATCCGGCTCGATCAAATACAATTTATAGAAACTCAAAACCTTAGGCAAAACTCACATTCTAACCGGCAGTGGACCGGGTCGATCGTAGGTAGTGCGTTAAGAGTCCGAGGTCGATTCCACAGGGAGATTGAATCGAATATAAATTTTTGTTAAAATCAGAGGACAAAGAGTATATGAACAAGACAAAAGATCGAAGCTTTTACTATTACACGGCATAAACAAGGATCTGAATCAAGACTTTTATCCAGAGTAAACTTCATCAAACTAATGATCTACACAATCAAAACCATATTGAGAGAAAACAAATCGAAATCAAGAAACTCACAATAACGAAGATCAAAACATTGTAGATCAAAACTTTTGAATCTCAAATCAGCAAAAGATATCAACCTTTAATTCATACAATGATCCCAGGCATGAACTCCACCAAGCTATCGATCGAATATCGTATTCTACTCTATATACAAAAATCTAAACTAAGAAATTGAAATACGGAGCCTAGTCTAGAGCTCTAATCCGACTATTTAGATGTCAACCTGTCATAACAACCGTCGAAGCAGCTGGGTTGAGCACCTAAGCCGGCTTCGAACTCAGTCCAAGTCAATAAAAATCAGAATATCTATTTCCTTAGGTTTAGATGCTCTTAAATAGGCAAAAAGCGCGACTTTGACCTAGTTGGGCCGACCAACTCAGCCCATTTGACCTGTCTTCAGTAAATCAGCAATAACTTTCTGTGTAGAGCTCCGATTTGAACGATTAAAGATGCGTTGGTGGTGGGTGTCAAACCACCAAAGACAAATTTACCTACTTCCTATAACGAGTATAGGGTGAGCAGGATCGTCTCCACAGGGAACGGTGGATTTATTTCTCTTAAAATCGACAAAAGACAGGATTTTGGTATTATAAACTAATAACTAATAAAACTAAATAAACTAAAAATCTAAAATAAGTAAAAGAAAGGTTCCAGTTAAATTCATTATATCCACCTCGATTTACTCAACTGATCACTGATGCACAGATGACTCGTTAATTCATTGATAAACTGGTTATAGTTACCGACACGCGCCAAGTAACCAATCTCTCCTAATTTTGGTAATCAAGACACGATCACTAATTACCATCTAACCGAAAGACACCCCTAGACACGGTCATAGGAGTTATGTGTTCCGGCAGCACTACAATCCGTACGCCACTTTTTTTTTTGTTATTTCTTTATTCATATTTAAATATTAAATTAACAAATAAAAAAATCAAATATTATTCCACCAATAGAAAATAAAGAGTCTTTTAACGATGGACCAATAGAAATAAATAAGGCTCGCAAAATCCATTTTCACCAACGTTGCAAACAACAAATACCACTTTAATGTAATGGTATGATCATACTATTTTTTCAGTTTTTCTTTTACAGTCACATCTTTTATAATTCACTCATCCATTCCATGTCACATTTGATAAAAACACTCCTCCAAAGCTTATTTTCATCAAATCTGCAAAACAACATCAAACACACCATAAAAGCGCATATCTCTATAGAAAATAATCTCGAAAATGCAATGAAATACCAATAATTTACGATCCCATCAAACTCCCCCACACTTGAATGATGCTTGTCCCCAAGCATCCTACTACTCTCGACTAGACCGTGAAATGCAAAATGCATGGTGAATGATCCTAACATGTCTTCAAAGCACCAACAATATCCAAAAATGACGCACGTCCAACCTTCTTATCTATCTCACATGTCATAATTCAAGTCAAATGGTGATCAAACAATATATATCACACACTAGAGTTCATACAACTCACATTATCACATTGATTCACAAATTTTCAAGTGGCAAAATAAACAAACCCCAACATGTCCTCACGGGTATCGCTCAATATGATATATGCACAGGGACTATTCACACACCCTCAAAATCAACACACATCCAAGCATTACCATAAGTTTGCATATCAATCAAATCTCCACCACTATGCATCCAAATCCAATACACAAATCATGAGGTCTTTCACATGGATGTAACGAGCTAGCGACAGAAAATAAGGCAGAGAAAAGGGAAAAGGGAAAATATGGGCTAAATTGTCAAAGAGAAAGAATGAATAACCACACCAATTATCACTCAGTCACCAAAAATGTACCCAACTGAACGCACAACATGGCTCCACAACATTACATCTCATAACTCAGAATAGAAGTGCAAACAATATTTTCCAAAAAAGCTTGCAAAAAATGCGCGGAAACAAGCTACTTCTTCAATATATAAAACACTCATTCACTGTAATCCTTTTTTTTTTCGTTTCTTTTTTTTTTCTTTTTACTTTTTTTTTTTTTTTTCGCTTTTTTTCGTTTTATCCGGCAATACACATCACACTCAAGTAATTTGAGCAATTTTCAATATTCACTTCTTGGTAAATTTTCCTCAAAATATCATGCAACTATTCATACAATCTCCTGACAATAGGGTCAACAAGAGAGGGGATATCGTAAGAAAAAGGCCATTGGTTTATTTTCTGGAGTTTTATCAAAGAAGAGGTCAGGCTAGAAGGGGCTCACTAGGGGATAAATATCAGGTAGGCTAACAAAAGTGGGTCTCGAAGGGGTTAAATCCTAGGTGCCTCAATCACTTAAGTGCACTGAACCTGAAAATGTGGTCTCGAAATGTATGTCAATGCAAATTCTAGAATGACATTGGAATGTGTGGATACCACTCAAAGGAAAATATGAGCGAGTGCGCTCTTTGGCTAAGTAAACCTCACTTTTAAGTGGTTTTCGTTAAGGTTCAAAGATTTTACTACCGAAACTCATAAACAAACATCATAATGTGAGTGCGCATCAGCAAAAGTGTGTGATTACATCAATTACTTACCGTTTGGTTCCTATTAATTCACGCAAGATAGAACTAAAAAGGTTGGTAAAGTGTCTAGAATGTGCATTCTTGGTGCTATGAAGTTCTAAAATGCAACACTTAAATTTTAACATGTATGTGTTTTTTTTTTTTTTTTTTTTTTTTTGAATGCAAATAATAATGTATGATGTAGTCTAAAAATGATAAATATGTATGATAAATACATCATCTCCCCCACACTTGAAACTTACATTGTCCCCAATGTATGGCCAGATGTGGAAAGGAAATGAAATGAGACTCAACTAATATGCTTTATGTATAATGCTAATGAGATAACTAATATGCATGCATTGAGAGTAGTAAGTAGAAAAGGACTTCCCTGAAACTGTGGTGGGATGTGGTACTCCATCCATTGTAATCGAGACATAAATCACTTTCTCCATCTGTATGCAACAAGTTTGTGTATGGTCTATAATCTTTCTCGAAGATTAGGAAGCCTCAATAATATATTCACTCATGAAAAATCGAGACACAAATTAGATGTAAAGCCGGCTTATTAAAGTTGACTAAAGAAATGGCTTATTTAGTCTTTTTCTAAGAAAATGGTCTAAACAATTTAATTTTCGTGTTTTAGGTGTTTTTGGAGACCAAACCCTAATTGGGCCGAACGGTATGATCATACTGTTTCACTCAAACCAAACTGATTTGAATATAAATTTTTTGCCACTAAACTGTTGAATGGTATGATCATACCGTTTCACCATTTATCAGGCCGACCGCATTATTTAACAAATTTGAACTTTGCAAGACCATAACCCTTCAAACCACTCATCAATTGTCTCCAATAATAAAAAAAAGTAATGAATAAACATTTTAAACATTGGGTTGCCTCCCAATAAGCGCCTTTCTTTAATGTCTTTGGCTAGACATTGGTACCTGGACTATCCATTGTCAAATGGAATAGTTTTTCTTGCATGGTTCTTCAATGAATATTCGAATACGGCCATCCATTTTTCCATCGATGGTAGAATTGGTCGTGCCTTGGCTCTAGGCACTTTTGTGAAGTATCTTCCCAAGAAAATCTTAACCGGATTAGGGGCCTCCACTTCCAAGTTCATTATGTAGTGGTCAAGGGGGAAGACTACTTCTTTCTCGCTTGCTTGCATGTCTACAGTTACGTCAAAAATTATAGGCACCAATGGCTCCTCAAACGTGATTACCTCCGGGCAACTTTCTTCTTGATTAGACACATCATCCACTAATTTCTCCAACCCCAGGAGAATTTCTTCATCTTTTTCTTGATCATCATTGTTATTAATCTCTGGTGTTGGATCAATCATAGGACAATCCTCTTCATCATCATACCATATATAAGAGAGAGGGTGTTTTCAACTTTTGTTCCTTAAGCCGATCCACTTTAGTTTTCAGCTCACCAATTTGTCTTTGCATTTTCTGAACCCAAACAAGATGCTCTTCTTTGAACTGTGAAGCCTCTTGTACCAACTCTTGAAGAGGTTTCATTTCGATTTGGATTATCTGTGCAATAGTGGTAGAAAAGGTCTTCATTAGTTCTTCAAAGGCTGTACCCGAATTTGAAATTGACCCTCCTTGTTGACTAGGTGGCTGGAAAGTAGAGTTGTAGCCCGAATTCTGATGGTGCGGCTGATTTTGATAATATCTCTCCTCATACAGGTTGTTCACCCGGTATCCGTAATAATCATGATTCACCATAGAGCTTGTGTAGTTGTAACATGACATGCTTGCAAACAAGGGCAACACAAAACAAAACAAAACAATATACAAAATTTCAAAAGAAATAAATCACTTAACACCGTTCCCCGGCAACGGCGCCAAAATTTGGTGTGTCGTTACACCACCAAAAATAAACACCTCCAACCTCTATAACTAGTATAGGGAACGGTGGATTTATTTCTCTTAAAATCGACAAAAGACAAGATTTTGGTATTATAAACTAATAACTAATAAAACTAAATAAACTAAAAATCTAAAATAAGTAAAAGAAAGGTTCCAGTTAAATTCATTATATCCACCTCGATTTACTCAACTGATCACTGATGCACAGATGACTCGTTAATTCATTGATAAACCGGTTATAGTTACCGACACGCGCCAAGTAACCAATCTCTCCTAATTTTGGTAATCAAGACACGGTCACTAATTACCATCTAACCGAAAGACACCCCTAGACACGGTCATAGGAGTTTGGTGTTCCGGCAGCACTACAATCTGAGAGACCCGAATTCTGAATATTAACGCACACGCGGGTTAATTTTAATTCAGATTATTCATCTTTATGATAGCGGATTTTCCCAAAGCTGCGAACCGAAAAAATCATATCATGTGCTACTTTTATGAAAATCACAAACAATTATGGATTTGTTATTCCAACTAGCTGACGATTCAATGATTAAATTACTTATCTCGCGAAAATAACCAACCTAACCATTAACCGTAGAGATAAAGCAAAAGATGAATAAATACCAACAAATTAAACGAGGAATAAGACTCAATTTGATCTCACAACGCATCAATCAAGCTTCAATAATAAATTAACTGGAAAGAAAATAAATTAAAAACTCACCATAAATAGAATGATCCAATATATATGTATGAATCCATAAAATAAAAATGGAAAGAAAAAGCTAGCGGCAAAACAGGTGAATGAGCCGCAGCTGCCGTGGTTCCAAACCTAACTATTCAAATTGTTTATTTTCTGAATGAAAAAATGATACAGTGGCCACGCCACTTTTTGACTCTTTTTTTTTGTTATTTCTTTATTCCTATTTAAATATTAAATTAATATAAAAAAATAAAAAAATCAAATATTATTCGACCAATAGAAAATAAGAGAGTCTTTTAACGATGGGACCAATAGGAAATAAGCCTGTAAAATCCATTTTTCATCCACATTGCAAACAACCACACTTAAATGTAATGGTATGATCATACCATTTTCCTGTTTTTTCCTTCTGCAGTCACATCTTTTATAATTCACTCTTCCATTCCATGTCGCACATAATAAAAACACTCATCCAAAGCTTATTTTCATCAAATCGCAAAACAACATCAAACACACCATAAAAGCGTATATCTCTATAGAAAATAATCTCGAAAATGCAATGAAATACCAATAATTTACGATCATAAAGACATCAACAAAACATCGCCTTCCGGGTTCTCGAGTCACCTAAGTCCTACAATAACATGTACGAACAAACACCACGCGTAATTCTTCAAGACAAAAGTGCTCGGAAAAGAGTCAAATATTGTCAAAAAGGCGGAGTTTACTATCGATGTGACAGTTTAACTCCCTGTGCGTATAACTCTCGATATTACTCTCAAACAGGTCTAGAACTACCCAAAACATGCCAATAAAGTGATATACGGGGGCTAGATCACATACAAAAGTGCAGTGAAGTTGACTCCCATCAGTATGCTCCGACTGCTGAAAATGGAACCACCCCATTGGGATGATCCTCCATCTTCCACTTCTTGTTGTGCATTGAATATTTCAGTCATTGTGTCATCTTCTTCACGACGTTTGGCAGCCTCATGATCATGTTTCATTAACAATTTTCGACATGTGTTCAGGCTTAAACAAGAATGAAATATTAGGAAGATAATGAAGGAATTACTTGATAATATAAATGGTTGTGAAGAAATGATGTAATAATTGCCTTTATATAGGAGAAGTTATTGTATGGTGAGGGAATTTGAGACACCACACAATAACATCCTTTTATATAGATATGATCAACTGAATTGAAAATTCTATCTGTAACCTACCTCGTGAATGATGACATAACACGTGTCAAATTCAATTCATAACATCTATGTGGCGAGTTTTCAATAAATCACATGTAATCTATCTAACCATCTATAACACGTAATGTGGCAGATGGATGTGTTTTTAACAATATTACATTTGTAATCTATCTAAAAAATCAAGGTATGTCACTTGGTAGATTGATTAATTCACATGTTTATGACGGATATTCAAAGGATCCTATCCGTAATATATCCTTCGTCACGCATTTATTATCGCAATTTGGATTACAAGTATATAAAATTGGGAGAATGATGGAGAAAGACATAAATATTTCATCAAGGACAAAACTATTTATTCACTATCGAAATTCACTGTCGAAATTCACAAATTTTCAAAATTCATTGTCGAAATTCACTGATTTTCGGGATTCACTGTCGAAATTCACTGATTTCGGGATTCACTAGAGAGATTCACTGATTTTCGGGATTCACTGTTTGTCCTTCTCGCTATAAAAATTATGCAGTTGTCCTTCTCCCTATAAAAAAATATGCAGATGTCCTGTTACTTAAAAATATTCCAGATTGTGTCATTATGCCTAATTTTCCATACAAAATTTTCAAAATTATTGCTAGATCAAAAAAATTATTAATTAAAATGGATCGAAGCTATAAAAATTAAATGATACTACTAAATTTTAGTATCTACGGTTGGAGATGTGGTTTACTTTTGATTCTCATGATTGAAGATGAAATTGTTATACTTATATGAATAGTGTATAAGTTCTTATACATATCTTTAGTGTAAAAAGCGATATCCCTCGTTCACGAGCCCTTCCATCCTGACCCGACAGATAGGTGAGGAAGTTAATTATGGTGACTCATCGGCCTCTTAGGTGGGAAGACCAGGACCCATTGGCGGATCCAGGAATTCTTTCCAGTGGGGTCATCGGACCGTAAAACTATATTTTTTATCCAAAAATTTGTTCCAGTGGAGTCACCGGAGCCTTAAACTACATATATTAACAACAAGACTACATCGTTTTAATACTAAAAAACTCCCCGGATCTCAGTGGGGTCACGTGACACCCCCCTTGAAGTACATACATCCGCCCATGCCAGGACCCATTGTCCGAAAGGATTCACCCTGAATTCAGAGCTATCTCTCACAATGTAGCTGTTGAGATTCGATTATGCGTTCCTAGGTTCTGTCTGTCAACTGAGAACCAACTGAGCTGCGTGTTTTTTATTAGGAAATACTTGTGTGGTGTCTCCACACGTGTAGAGACACCGTGTGGAGCACTATGAACCACGCAGTTTCATTCCATATTTAAACTGTGTAGTTATGATCGTTTCACCCGTCACTTCATCTCAAAATACACTTTTCACACAAGTATTTCCCATTTTTGATACATATCCTATTGGACAGGTTTTTCTCTCATCCGTAATTAATCATAGTACGTCAGCTCCCAAAGAAGTCGTGTCCTTTTTCATTTTACTGCGGAACGAACGTACACCATCTTTACTGTAAAACACCAAAACTCTCAATTATTCATCTACTACTATAGGTTCAGTACTTCTTTTCCCCTCCCTTTATGAAATATGCATGTGACTATGTGATCGAGATGTATGAAATGAAATATTCTCAATTGGTTTTTTTTACAGAGAATTTAGAATAGATTCTATATTATTGATAATAGTTTTACACAGCAGCATTTACATAAATACTTCCAAGACACTATCCCAAGATACTAACAATCTTTAATCTAAGGGATATCACACAACCACTTGCTACAATTTAGACCGTATATTTGTCAAACACACATAGCTAATTATCCAATTATCCTAACAGCCCCCCCTCAAACTTGATGATGTTGGATCAATATTGAGTTTGGATCTGAAAAGTTGAATTGCTGCTGTAGACAGAGGTTTAGTCAATGCATCTGCTATTTGATCTGCACTTGGAATGTACTGAACTTTAAGTTGTTTGGCAAGGACTTGATTCCTAACATAGTGGATGTCAATCTCTATATGCTTGGTCCTTGCATGGTACACAGGATTTAGGGCCAAAGAAGTAGCACTGGTGTTGTCACACCAAGCAACATGTGTTTTAACTATGGACATACCAATTTCCTTAAGAAGATGTTGCATCCATTGCATCTCAGCTTCTAAATTAGCAAGAGACATGTACTCAGATTCACAACTGGACCTAGAAACAACATTCTATTTCTTGGAACTCCAGGAAACTAGTGAATCTCCCAGAAACACACAATACCCTACAATAGACTTTCTATCATATGAACTCACTTCCCAATCTGCATCAGAGAATCCAACAAGATTCAATGCATTCCAGGTTTAAAATATAGTGCATACTGTAGAGTTCCCTTTACATATCTTAAGAGCCTCATTAAAAAATGCTAGTGAAGGTCAGATGGTGCCTGCATAAACTGACTAAGATAGTTAACTGCAGAGGTGATATCCAATCTTGTAAAAGTCAGATATTGCAAGCCTCCTATTGCACTTCTATAGAGGTGATGATCTGTCATGGCTGTCCCATCTGTGGGTGTCAACTGCTTGCCTGTGACCATAGGTGTTGGACACTCTTTCATATTAGCAAAATTTAACCTTTGCAACAGCTGTTGGGCATAATAAGTTTGTGATAGAAAGATTCCAGTTTGATCCCTGGAAACCTCCATCCCAAGAAAATGTGAAACAGTTCCAAGATCTTTCAGTGCAAATCTGGAATGAAGCTGTTGTATAAACTTTTTCATAGCTGTGCTTGAACTTCCTGTTACAAGGATATCATCAACATATACAAGCACAAGAATTATAAAATCTGTAGTTTTGAAAATGAACAGAGAAGTATCTGCCACTGCTTTCTTGAATCCCCACTACTGCATCTGACTTCTTAGGACATCAAACCAGGACCTAGGTGCTTGTTTAAGGCCATAAAGTGGCTTATTCAGATTGCACACAAAATTTGGGTATTTGGGATCAACAAACCCTTCAAGCTGTGGCATATAGACTATCTCCTTCAAGGGACCATTCAGGAAAGCATTATTGATGTCCACCTGATTTATTGGCCAGTTAAAGTACAAAGCAAGAGAAAAAACAACTCTGATTGTAGATGCTCAAGCAACTGGAAAAAACAACTCTGATTGAAGGTGTTGTGTAATCAACTCCATATTTTTTGAGGAATCCCTTGGCCACAAGTCTAGCCTTGTACTTCAATATGGATCCATCTGGCTTTATTTTCAACTTATACACCTACCTATTTCCAACAAGGTTCTGATTTGGCCTTGGTGGAACAAGTCTATATGTAATGTTGGCACATAATGCCTTGTATTCCTCTACCATGGCACACTTCCACTCAGATTTAGACATAGATTCTGGTGCACTTACTAGTTCATTGGGGTAATGGTGAGAGACTAAGTTGGATGGAGAACCAGAGGATGATGAAAGGTAAGTCTTTGGTTTGAAGATGCCACTTTTGGCTCTTGTTTGCATATTATGTGAGGGTGCACGAATAGAAGGAGGAACAGGAGTTGGTGATAGGGAAGGAGAGCCAGAATTGTGACTGGAAGAACTAGGAGAGGGACTGGGACTGGAAGCACCACTTGGAGGAGACTGTTCATTGCTGATATTAGGAGATGCCATAGAGAATTCAGCTGGGGATGAGGGAGAACTAGACCCTGTTAGAGATGAGGGATGTGGAGAGGTTTGAGACATGGGACTGAGATTGGTGTGTTGCTCTAAGGCTTGAAATGTGGAAACAGAAGTAGAAGATTGGGATGGATCAGTGTGCCGGGATGTGGAATTAGAAGTAGAAGGTTGGAATGAATCAGTGGGCAGGATGGTAGGGATAGAAAACCAGTCAGAGGAAGCAACCCTAGGATCAATGACCACTTCTTTAGATGGTCCTTGAAGAAAACCATCTTTAAAGGGAAAAGTTAATTCATCAAACACTACATCCTTGGACATATAGATTTTCCTAGTTTCATCAAGGCATTTATACCCCTTGTGTCTTGGACTCAAACTAAGATTCACACATTTGACAGAGTGAAATTTAAATTTACCAGTAGAAAAGGCTCTAGTATGAGGATAACAAGCACACCCAAAAATTCTAAAGGAAGCATAATCAGGAGTTTAATGAATGAGAACTTCAGCAAGACTTTTCATGTCCAGGACTTTAGTAGGAAGACTATTTATTAAACAGACACCATACTGGAAAGCTTCCCACCAAAACTTCAATGGCATAGAAGCTTGAGCGAGAAGGGTTAGGCTTGAGAAGGGTTATGTCTATGCTTTCTTTCTGCCCTTCCATTTTAAGCATGAGCATGGGGACATGGATGTCTAAACTGAATTCCAGACTCCTTTAGATATGGTTCAAAGATCCTATATTCTCCCCCCCATTCAGACTAAACACACTTGATACTAGTATTGAACTGATTTTCAACAAGTTTTTTGAAGTGAATGAAAGCATTTAAGGCATCAGATTTGGCTTTAAGAGGATAAATCCATGTGAATCTAAGGAAATCATCTATGAAATGTATATAATAGAAATAACCAGATATAGATTTGAGAGGGGCTGGACCCCACAAATCTGTATGAATCAGGTCAAGGGCATGATCAGCACGAGAAAGAGACACAGAATAAGGTAAAACATGGCTTTTTCCAAACTGGCATGATTCACAAAACATCAAACTAGTATTTAGGGTAGCATTACATTGATTCAAGGCATAATTTAAAATATTCTTAGAAGGATGCCCAAGTCTTCTATGCCAGACATTGGGGTCCTTATCTAGGGAAACTGTATGAACATTATTTATAGCCGAAGAACTAGACAAAACAAAAGATGCTTGAACACTGGACTTGAGACTATACAAGGCAGATTTGAAGTGAATGAAGGTCTTGGAATCATGCAGGCGAAGGGCATCCAACTTGTACAGATCATCAAGAAGTTCACCTTTGAGAAGAAGAGTCCTTGATTTCTGACCCTTAAAAGACAGACAGAAGATTCTAAGGTAACATTAGTAGGATTGTCATGATTAATTTTAGATATGCTAATAAGGTTCTTGGTTATACTAGGAACATGAAGAAGATCATTAAGATACAGAGGCATAGAGTGAGTAAACACAGTACTAGACCCTATATGGAGAATTCTCAGTTTCTCACCATTACCTACTGTGAGTGCATCATTATATTACCAGTATAATCTGAGTTGATGTGCAAATTGTTCAGGTCATTCGTGACATGATCTGAAGCTCCACTGTCTCAATACCAAGAAGAATCAGCAACACTTTAAGGACTAGCTGTAAAAGCTAAGATTTGTCTGGGAGAGCTGACATTAGCTGGTGGCACAAAATCATGCTCAAATCGATGCCATGTGAAAATGTGACCAACTTTGCCACATAACTGGCACACCATCTTACTTGCTGGATTCCCTTCTTGATTTCTAGAATTCGGACCAGAATGACCAGAACGTCCTCCTCCTCCCTTACCATGATTTGATCTTCCACCTCTACCAGACCTTCCTCCCCGACCTCGATTACCACCAGAATTCTGAGAATATCCACCAGAATTAGAGATCTTACCATAATTTTGTGCAACATGAGCTGTAGGACCACTAGTGGATCTAGGAAGTCCAACTGATCCACTGAATCTAGCAATAAGACGCTCATGTGTAATGAGCTGAGACTGCACCTCATTCCACGTGAGAGATCCAATTCGAGCTATGAGATTGACTATGACAGCTTCATACTCACGATCCATTCCACTTAGTGTTGCAAGAATCAACTCCGATTTGCTAATAGGATACCCCACAGATGCCAAATTATCAGAATGAGACATCATAAGCGCAAGGTAATCGGCCATTGATTTGGATCCTTTTTCAGATTTAGTTAGAGCTGCTTTATATTCCAACATCCTGGCTTCTGAGTGCGATTTGAAGAGAGATTCAAACGTAGTCCAGATTTCATGGGAAGTAGAACACCCAACTACTTCCAGAAGAGCTTGTTCCGTCATAGAACTTAATAATCAGCCGGTGATAAGGGAATCCGTTTGGCTCCATGCATCGAAAGCTGGATTCACCGTACCAGTGATGGTGAACTGAGGTGGTGCCGGTGTTGATCCAAAGAGATATCCATCAAGACGATGACCCTTAACAATTGGGAGGATGGTGTATTTTCAGAGCAAATAATTGTCTCTGTTCAATTTTATGTTGCATGTCTAGGTTAAATTACGAGTGAATGGTGTTCCGACCGGTCGGACAGCCGACGGAAATTGAGTAAAGTTGCCAAGTGGTGGAAGATTTCCATATGGAAAAGGTATCGAGGTGTGAACGGAAGATCTGTAAATGGGATGAAGAAGGGAAATGACAGTGAGGGAATGGTGGAGATAGGTGGTACAATGACGGTGGTGGTGCTTATGGTGGTTCCTGGACTTGTGGTGGTGCCTGGACTCACCAGAGATTCTGTTGAAGGCGCCCCCGCCGGTGGTGGCGTTATGTTGTCGACCATGGCTCCGATACCAACAGAGAATTTAGAATAGATACTATATTATTGATAATAGTCTTACACAGCAGCATTTACATAAATACTTCCAAGACACTATCTCAAGATACTAACAACCTTTAATCTAAGGGATATCACGCAATCACTTGCTACAATCTAGACCATACATTTATCAAACACACATAGCTAAATATCCGATTATCCTAACATTTTTTAAGTAGATACTCAATTGATTCAGATTTATATATTCCCAAGTGGTTGAGGTACAAAGGATGTGTTTGTAATACATACTCCGGATCTCCGTATAGGAAGAAATTTGTTATTTGTCAATCAAGCAGTATTCTGAATTTTGGGACTTTTAGCTTTTAGTTAAGTTTGAAATTTATAAGTTAAAAGGGAAATTTGAGAAAGAACTTGCATGGTACAAATTTCTCACGACGATTGTATTCATTAAAATTTCCCATACTTATATCCCATAAAAGGATTTATTGGTTACTTGCACGTACTATTCCGTAGATACTTAGAAAAATATCACGTTCCTCGCTCTCTTTTCGACTTCCCCATATTTTAAGGAGAAAAAACGCTTCGAAAACTGCTAGCAAGATATTATTCGCGCCACTGTGATCAGATCGTCGAGGAGATTGTTCAGTAATCTATTTAAGTCAATCTGTAAGGTAATCCTTGTTTTCCTTTTCTTTTGTAGATTCCGACCTTTTCCAAGAAATTTGGCTTGGTTCAATGGTAGTTGTTAAATGGTAATAGAATTGTCTAGATTGTAGCAAGTGGTTTGAGCCCTTAGTTCGTGTCTTGAATCATAGGAATCGTAGGAGTGGTTTGAGCCAATGGTTGGATTATTCTCTCGCAGTTTCATGATCCTCGTGAAATAGCCAATAGGTAAATGGGTGTTCTCGTTGAATTTTTACTTGTTTCTCTTTATTGCTTGTATGGTGTGGATTTTGTGAATTGAATTGAAGGTAGTGTAGTTGTTTTGTGTGTGATTTGGCTGCTTTTGGTATTGGAAAAACTATGCAGAATTTGCAGGTTGTTTGTGTCTAATTGTGTTCAAACATGCGCCTGGATTTTTGTGGCGTGCGTCCGAGACACGAAAAATTGACAGAATGTTGATCATTTGGCAAATGTGCACTTAGAGTAGGGAAGCGCACGTCTGGGGGTCATAGAAATCGGTAGGGTTAGAGTATAAGGACCTTATTGTATTTCTTTAAGAATATTGTACTAGAACTTTTATTATGTACACATATAAATACTGTGTACATGAGTTATTATCTGATGAGAAAGTATTAATCAAAACCCTAATTGCTGTGTTCTATCTTGGTATCAGAGCGAGCAGTTATGGCCAACACCACCGTCACTTCCGGTGAGCTAACGCCACCAGTTATTTCATCCTCTAATCCTAATGCTTAGGTGAATCCCTTTTCAAGTTCTTCATCTTCTATTAGCACCATGATCACATCAATCCCGCAAAACACCTTTGTTAACACCCCATCTCCTACTCCGACTATGACTGTCGCCGGTCACATGCAGACTCGTGGGATTCCCGATCTTAATGTTTCACACATCAATCCTCTGTTTTCTGGCTTATCTCATGGATCTCTGCCTCCGTTGTCAACCTTTATGGTTACTTCTCCGACACCGAGCCGTCTTGTCGGACCAACTCCGTTTGGTGGTCATCTGACTCAAAGCTGCACTGTGAAATTAGATCGGAGTAATTATCTTCTCTAGAAGTCAACTATTCTTCCTATTGTTTGTGGTCATCGTCTCGAGGGTTATCTACTTGGAACCCAGACTCGTCCACCGCTGTTTCTGACTTCTCCAGTGTATGGTACTGTCACAAATTTGGCCTATAATGAATGGTCCGTCACTGATTCTCTGCTAATGAGCTGGTTGATGGCATCCATGACCGAGCAAGCCCTAACTGAAGTAGTAGGCTGTCAATCTAGCCATGAGGTCTGGAACACCTTGGAGACTTTATTCAACAATCGGTCTGAAGCACGTATGCTGGAGTACAAAGGATCCCTGACCAGAACTGACAAAAATTCAAAATCGATGATGGATTATCTTGCCCTGATCAAATCGTATTCTGATGGTTTAGCTGCAGCTGGGTATCCTATTTCCAACGCTGAGCTTATTTTGGCAGCTTTAGGTGGCCTTGGCAAAGATTATGAGTCTGTTATCGTCAGTATAACATCAAGGATTGGTTCATTGACCTGGCAAGAGGTGCAGTCTCAGCTTGTGACTCATGAATGGTTATTAGCACGCTTCAATCCTTCAATCAATTTAGATGTTCTATCTCCAACTGCTAATTTGGCCTCCCAGACGTCTGGATCAATGAATAGAGGTAATAGACAAGGAAATACCTATGGTGGTCAAGATTCAGGCAGAGGTCGTCGTTACAAAGGCAACAGAGGTGGAAGGTCTGGTTCAGGTCCCAGACCAGTGTGCCAAGTCTGTGGCCAGACCAGTATGATTCCTCCTATACTGGTCCTAGGTCGAATGTTGCTTATGTTGCTTCAGCTGATACTATGATGGATCATAGCTGGTATGCCGACAGTGGGGCCACCAGTTATGTCTTAAATGATCTTAATAACCTGCATCTAAGTTCTGGATATGAAGGATCTGATGCACTCGCTGTAGGTAATGGTGAGTCCTTACACATTGCTCATGTAGGTCAATCCAAACTTCCCACTAATAGTAGCTCAAAACTTTCACTAAATGGTATTCTTCATGTTCCTAGCATTACAAATAATCTTCTTAGTGATTCTAAGTTAACTGCAGGTAATTCAATTTTTCTTGAATTTCACTCTGATTCTTGTTTTGTGAAGGATCTAACTACAAAGAGAATTCGCCGCAAGGCACTCTTAGCCCTAGTAGCTAGGTATTCCCGGTGGTATTCTTGATTTACCTAAACGGTCTTGATGTCACATTGTAGCTATGCCCGGTGTCGATTTACCTAACGGCTTGATGAGAATAGCATTATTTCAATAACCTACCTCCTATGTCGGGTTCAATAGTCCGCTCAACGGATTTAGCGCCTCACACGGTCTACGATTCATGAAACGTTCGACAAGTCGATACAAAACCTCACAACGAAACCGAGTCTGAACAACTAAGTCTGTTTTACACGGTGATCCTAGAACCCCGGCTCCCGTATCCTCACAAAATACATATGTAAAGACGATACGTGAAATACGATTATCAAGTCGCGAGTTTAATAAAGGTCATTAAGGATAAGTTCTAGGACTACAAACACATCAAGAATAAACAAATCAAACATCAAGAATAACACGTGGACAAGCTAGGATCCAGTTTCGATGATTATCGCATAACTCGGCTATAAGACGATTAGCTACTCATATTAACTATCAAAACAAAAGATTTCATCATATAATAAGAACAATCAAACAAAAACTAAAGATTAGAAATACTTACCAAAAACTGAAAACTGATAGAAATCTGAAAATGAAGAAAATAAATATAAAGCTATGCAATCCAAGACGATCCAAGTGTTTGTTACAAAGGATTAGGCTAAGAAAACTTGAAAAGCTAATCTATGGTGTTCTTGGAGAGGAAAATCGCCAGAAAATGCTGTAAAAAGTAGTCTATATCTATCCAAAGCTCAAAATTGAGCTTTTATAGTATTTGCCAAAATAGACAGCTAGGCGTGCGCCTAGGGAAAGTCAGGCGCACGCCTGACAACTTTTACAAAATATCCCAGATGCAGAGCCCTTGCTAGGCGTGCGCCTATCATTTCTTAGGCGTGCGCCTAGGTTTTGATGAGCCTGGAAATCATGTACTGAAACATTGGCCTATTTCAGGGTCTTAGGCGTGCGCCTAAGGAATGCTAGGTGCACGCCTAGCATGTGCTTTCCCCAAAGTGAGCCTCTTTGCATCCCGAAGCTCCGTGTCAAGTTTTCCGGGCATTCTCGAGTACCTAGTTCCTGAAAAACATCAAAGTACATACCAAATATAACCCCTACGGGACACTACGGTGACCGAGAATGAATGAAAAACATAGAAAAAGGCCGAGATTCACGGATTATATACCCGAGTCCCGGTATGAGCAAAATGGTGTAAAATGCACCAAAACTTAGCCGAATACTCCCGGAATTATACAAAACGAGCCGTTACGGGGCACAAAAAAAGTAGAAAAATATAGTCGATTTGACTCCCATCAACTACCCCCTAAATAGCGTTTGTTCGCCCCCGAGCAAAACCGAGCGTTCCAAACAGAAATGGAGTCAACATCATCACATGTATTGACGAACCTTCCATACCAAATAGATAATGCAAAAGTAAAGACACAAATACATCAAACATTGGTTCTACCTTGTGTTGACTAATGAAGGTGTGTGTGTGAAAATAGCTTCTTCGACATTAATTACAAACGACCGGTTTGGTTTATAGACGCACATGTACCAGGGTTACACCATAGGCTTATACGTCGTAAACATCTCCACTAATCGAGGTCTAACGTCATCTAGTACGGTCGAGCAGGACTTGAAAGGTTATAATGTTAAGCTAAGGTCGAGGTTAACGAAAGGATATTTATGATAAAATAGAAAAAAGAAGGTGCAAAAGAGCTTTAACCGACACATGAATACAAAATTCGGTTATCACTTCGTGTTCATTCTTTTTGACTATTTACAAACTCGGAAACCAAACCCTAACTTCAACTTCTCTCTCTTTTTTTTTCTTTTTCTTTCACTATACACAAATTTAGCCCAAATTTGGACTCAAAATAAACTATATTATTTTTTCTCTTTTTTTTCTTTTTTTTTCTTTTTTTTAAAAACGAAGATAAAATAATACACCAACATTTTACCGAAAGTCACAATCGGCATAAAGTTACACTCCTCCTTCCAACCAACTCGTAACTTACTATGCCAAAACAAAACTCAAGTATTCATGATACCTCGCAACATCGTATAAGAAATGTGCGGGACTTAAAAGCTCAATTGCAAGGTGATCAACGATATGTAGACCGAAATAAAGCTCATGGTATCGGTAATTACGTGTTAGTAACATAAAAGGTCAGTTCGGGTGGCGGTCTGGCCACCCTACAAAGGTTGAGAGTGGTAACTATGGAAAAATGTATAAGGATGGCTTTTGGCTCTGGTTGAATCAAAATAAATGCCAAAACCATCATCCCGTACCTAACAACGATGACCTTTATATTTCGCCTCGAAGTTACTAATATAAGTTCTAGGTAACCGGGTCGCAACACAACTATAATCGTTCACTAGTCGAGTGATCATGACGTCGAAGCTATTACATGAAATTATTTCAATTTTCAACACATGATAGACACTACAAAGTAATATGTATTCGATTAACAACACATGCCTCACTACGGGATATGGAAACTCGTGCTACAATAAACAATGTCAAAACTAAAAAAATGTGAAAAAATTCGCCTAAAATTTCACAAAAAGGGAGACAACTACTAAATCACGACTTGACAGAAACAAAACCAATAAAACCGGCTACTAGCCTCCACCCCTACTTAAAATCGAACACCGTCCTCGGTGGGGGAAGAAATAAAAACGAGGGATAAAAGGCTTAGCTTAAACCCGGAAAAAGTCGGAAATTTGGCATGAAGTGTCCTCAATGCGGATATCCGGGGTACCTATACAATGAACAAAATATCCTACCAACACAGGTAGACACGGAGAGGGTATATGTACATAAATCCACAATTTACCGGGGATGCTACACACAAAAAAATGCAAAATTGTGCAAACAGCATCACACAAAAAATTATCATACACCGTGCGTCAAGCAAAAATAGTGCGCACCATGTGAGAAACAAAAAGATGTCAATAAATTTCAAGAGGCCAAAAATGGCCTACCCAAAAGTAAACAAGAGTAACAAGTCGTTGCCCCACGGGCTTACAAAACAGTCTTAAAATGAACAAAATAAAAAGTGTGCAAAAACACAAAGTCGGTGTTCCCATCTTCAACCTACTCTTCATCGGTCTCGGAGTTTTATTCCAGTGTTTATTATGAAAAAATTTGGTATACTTATGTTTAGGCTTATGAGGGTTTTGGCATCATCAAAAAGGGGGGAAATTGTTAGGAACATTTTGTTATGTTTTGATAATGGCCATACTAGCTGTTATAGCAAGCCTGAAATAAGTTAGAATTCTCTGTATAAGTCTCTACTTAGAGTCTAACATGTTGTATAAGTTGAGTCAGACAAGTATTGTACTAGTTGGTAAGACGGCTAAGTAAGAACAGATATTCGGCAGAGTGAAGCCAGTCAAGTACCAGCAGAGAAGCATGAAGACATTATGGTCTGACTTATAACCAAGGAAGTCTGTGATGACCTTGGATACGTCTAGTTACATTCCAAGTGATAAAACTTAATGTTTAATTATGGTGTACACTTCTCACACATATCAAGGATCAGTGAAGTACAAAGATTCTCCTGAACCAAAAATAATGAAGGAAATAGTGAATCGGCAAAGTGAACTGACTATCGGCTAAGTGAAGATAAAGCAGTGAAGGAAGATCTAAAAGGCAAAGTCAGACAGTCACTTAACTGTTCAGAGAACGGCCAAGTAAACCTTACTAGATCAGATTTTGAAGTTAAAGAAGATACAGAGGATCAAGCATTAAATGCACAATCAATTGAGGATCAATCAAGGACGGATTTTCTGGTAAACGTTTGAAGAAAAATCCGATCACTGAAATCAAGGAGAATATAATTAAGGGGGAATCAAGAAAAAAATCAAGGATTATTCCCCTCAATAATATAGCCAACGGACGGAAATTCAAATCAAGGATTATCAAGGCTATAAATAGAAGGCATTGATAGACAAAAAAAAACATAAGAGAATGAAAAAATCTGAGCAAAATCACTGTCAAAGTTAAAAGCCTTCTATCTGTGCTGAAAAAGAAACATCTAGTGATCAACTCAAAACTCAGAACTACAATTCCAACATCAAGCATTGAGTCTGATTTTGTGAATCCGATTCACTTCAATAAAGCAACTGAATCAGAGCCATCTGAGAAGGAGTTGTGTTTGTGATAGCTACTAAAGGATTTGTTCCCAAGGAGCAGTGAAAGAGACTAAGTCACTGAAGTTGTTGAAGCCAGGGAGTGATAGTCTTGAAGATTGTGAAGCTTGTGTAGTCAAGGACAATCAGGCTATTGTATCTGTGAAAAAAATAGTGAAATTCCTCCAATCATCATAGGAGAAGAGTGGATTAAGGGATTAAACCACCCTGAACCACTATAAACCTTTGTGTCAATTAACTTTCAGCAATTTATCCTACTGCATTTATTTAATTGCTTATATTATATCATATATCTGTGATTGCATAATCTACTTTGAAACAATATATTAAGAAGGGACTTATCCGCTGCCCCAAAGCATTTAAATACAAGAAAAGTTTTTGAAACTCCACTATAGTCATTCACCCTCCCTCCCCTCTAACTATAGTTTTACCCTTCTCTGGGACCAAAAATGGTCTTGGAGAGTGTTCATCTCTTTATCTTTGAGCTCAGCAGCCGCCCTAAATTCCCCCCGTGTTTGCCTCAGCTCGGCAATCTTCTTCTTCTGATTGGCGGAGTCTATAGAGGCTTTGCCCAATCTTCGGAAAACCTCTCGGCCGACCAGGGTTCTCTGCACAATCAAATAGAGAAGGTTAGTAAGGCCCTCAAAAAACTTAGCACAAAAATAATAAGTATGATTACTTACAAACTCCATGGACCTGAAACCAACAACAGCCAGCTCTTCGTCGGACATACAGGCGATCTGCTATTTTTTGGAAGCAGCCCAGACTTGAGGACCAGATTGGTCCTGAGCTCCTCCTAGTGCCTTCAATTTGTCCATTATTATAGGCATGTTCTCTTGCGGGGTCGCGGCCGGCCTCGACCGCCTCTTCTTCCCAAGGGACAGGTCCTATTCTTTTGTCTTCTCTGGATCAACGCCGCCCACAGGATCCAGGTCTGCTTGTTCCTGAAGAGGGACAGAGGAAGAGGTACATGCCGCAGTAGCATCCATAGGAGTCGCCTCATTCCCGGCAGAAAGGTTCGGCTCAAGCTGCCGAACCACGGTCTCCCAACCGGCACCAGCTAGAAGATCAACAAAGTCTACCACTGAAAGCATGAGCAGAATATTAGTCAAACAGAAGCATAAACCTAACAACAAATGTATCAAGGAAATGACCCTACAGGACTTCCACTCCACCTCTGTTGGACTTATTTTTAAGTTTTAATGATGAGTGCCAGACTAGCTATTATAGAGAAAGGCAAAAAGTTGTCTAGATCAAATGTATAGGCTTATTAGAGTTTGATCTTTGTATAGGTTTGATCAAACAAGCATTGTAATTAGGTCAGTTGGCTTTATCAGCAGACCTGTCTAGGTCAGTAAGGTAACTAGGTCAGTAGACTAGTTAGGAACCTGCTGAAGGCTGAAGACTTAGGGTTCAAACTCAGTTATTAAAGGCTAAGGGATCAAACTTAGCATTTAAAGTCAAGGATATGGAATCAGAATTTAAGGAAGTCTGTGATGATCTAAACTGATTACATATACCTTATGTACAAGGTCTAAGTTCCATATGTTAAGTGGTGATTGGAACTTAGTTATGTTCAAATTGGTGTACTCTAACTTCACAATAAAAAGTTATATGGAAAAACAGTCAGCTGGAAGTGTTTATAAACACAGCAGACTTAAAACAGCTGACTGACATGAACATCAGCAGACCAATATACACAAGTATCTACTGAGTATAAATCTCGATTTAATCAAAGGTTACATTGGAAGATTACAAGAATAATGATGGATTACAAGCCTTGATATTGTCAACAAATCAATGGCCAAGATGGAAAGAATGTTGGAAAGATTACAAGTGGTTGCCTTTATATAGGATTAACCAATGGACACAAGTCGATAAGCCCAAACGGTGGACATGGCCCAATATACTAACATATGGGCAACTTTTGACAAAGGCCGTTTTATTCATTAAAAAAGCAATGTCTCGGGACGGATCACATCAATAAGGATGGATTACAAGCCTTCATATTGTCAACAAATCAATGGCCAAGATGGAAAGAATGTTGGATTAACCAATGGACAGAAAGCAAGTCAAGATGGGGACAAACGAAAGCAAGTCAAGATGGGGACAAATCTGAAACGTCTATGTTTGAATTTAAAACATAAGTCATAGGATTCTCACCTATAAATAGAAGACTCATGATTCAGGTACAAGTGATGAAAAATAAATAATCAACTCCAACTATCAAGTTTCTTATCAAGAAAATCACCCTACTGACTTCACTGAGCTTAAAGCTACTGATCCAGAAAACTCTTCAAGTGTAACCTGCTATCAAGTTACATCAAGTTCATACACTTGAAGACTTCAAGTTGCTGATCATTTCATCATGATCAAGCCGCTGACTGTTGAATCATTTAATTGATTCAAACTTTCTTTCACAAGGAACTAGCTGAAGACAGAGAAGCACTTAGGTGTCAAGAACTGTTGTTTGTGGTAGAAATGTTGTTTGTGGTGGAGCTGATGAAGAGGCAGTCCTACCCTTCAAGGTCCAGTGGAATATTTTGGAGCAGCAATCCTACATGTTTCAAATATTCAGTTTGTGAAGCCATAGCTATTGGTGAAGGACAGACAACTTAGGATTTTTGTAACTGCAACCTCAAAGATCTCTAGTGAATTTCCTCCAACATCACAGGAGAAGAGTGGACTGACAGGATTACACCACCTGGAACCACTATAAAAATTGCCTACTTACTTTCCGTAATTACTTTTTGCATTTAGTATACTGATCACATCAACTTACTGAAACTAGTAACTGAATCACACACTTACACTACTGAGTATCAAATACTTAGTATCATATTTAAACAACAAGTAATAAGGCTTAATTTGAATATATTACGCTGCAACAAATTCAGTACTATCTATTGTCGCGGACTGCGAGTGGTCGCGTACAGACTGCGAGTGGTCGCAGACTGCGAGCGATCCGTAGGCTGCGACCTTCGAGTTTGTTAACTCCAAAAAGTGTTAAGTCTACTCACCCCCCACCCCCCTCTAAACTTAACCAAAGCCTTTTTCAAGGGACCAACAATTGGTATCGGAGCAGTGCTTATGTTCTGAAGTAATCCTACTTGTTGTGCTTGTGAAAATACTTTGAAAACTTTTTCAAGTTTCTGATTTTCAAAGCCTTGCATCATGGATAACAACCAGTATGCTAGAACTATGTTGATGTGTTCCTTAGATTGTTTTGATGAGTATAAACGTCGTATGCAGGCTTTTCTAGCTACAACACATGATGAGATGATGTGTGTGCTGACTGAAGGACCACTGGAGATCACTAAGTCAGTAACTGTGGGAAGTGAAACTCAGTATGTTCCAAAGCCAAAAAGAGAATGGAATGTTGAAGATAGAAAAAGAGCAAACCTCAACAATATTGCTATTGATATCATATACAGAACCTTGGATAGCAATATGTACATGAAAGTGAAGGATTGCAAGACTGCAAAGGAACTTTGGGATAAGTTACAATTAATCTGTGAGGGCACTGATGCTATCAAGAAAAACAAGGTCAGTGTAGCCAAAAAGAAGTTCCAAGATTTCAAGATGAAATCAAATGAAACCATTGAGCAAATGGAGTCTAGATTCAATGCTATCATGGATGAACTCACCCTGCTGAATGTGATCTATACAAAAGAAGAGATCAATACAAGAATATTAGAAGCCTACCTGCAAAAGAGTTTGGGTGATGAAGGTTACTGCCATAGAAGAATCCAGGAGTCTACAAGAAGAAGACACCTTCAAACCATTTTCAGATCTCAAAGCATATGAATTCAGTAAGAAACTTATTCCTGAGATAGAAAAAGAAGAACCAAAGACTACGGCTTTGGCTGTTGCACATAAAGAAGAATCATCAGGTGGTCAAGATGATCTACTGGATGAGATGCAAGAGCAAATTGCCCTACTGAGCAAGAAAATCAGAATGATGAAAACTGGAAGGGGTTCTCCAAGGAATTTCACAAAGAAATCAAGTGAAAAGAAGAAGGAAGAATCCAAGAAAGATGATGATTATTTGTGTTTCATAGCAAGAAACTACGACACTTCAAACCAGACTGTCCTGATCTAAAACAGAAAAAGGAACATGATTATCTGTGCTTCAACTGCAAGAAGCCTGGACATTTCAGACCTGATTGTCCAGACCTACTGAAGAACAAGAATCAGCAAAGAAGACCTAGCAAGAAAGCAATGGTTGCTGATGATGAATCAGGCTATGAAGTTGAATCAGAGAAAGGAAATGAATCTAATGATACTGCACTTGTTGCTAATATGGATGATTATGCTTTAATGGAAAATATTGATGAGACTGAGGAGGTATACAATTCAGTATCTATAAATACTCCTGCTGAAAGTTATTGTGAATCAACTTGTGGTTCAAATCCTATAAATTCTGACAATGATGAAACTTTGGATGCCATCCTTAATCAACTGAGGAAAATAAAATCTGGTTATGAGATTGTGAAGGCTGAAAAAGTAGCTCTTCAAACAGAAGTTGAAAGATTAAAGGCTGAATTAAGAACTCTAAAAGGAAAGGAAAAAGATTTTGAGCAAAATACGCATAAGTCTGCTGTACATCCAGTAGCTGCTGAATTTACTGAACAATCTAGCTCATCCACTGCATTCAAATCTGGAAACCCTCATGGTGATAGAACAAGCCTTGGATTTGGAAATCAACAATCTATAAGAGTGGATCCAGTAAGGTTACTGAACCTAGTACCAGAATTGGTCCTAAGTTTGTGCCTGCACAAGATCCAACTCCTAAAAACGTTGCTGAGGTAGTAAAGCCTACTGAGAAGACTTCAAAGAAGCAAAATCAGAAGTCAAAAGGGTCAACAGTACCTAACAAAAAGGGTAAATCCATAAGTAGGACTGCTGGACCTTCTAGACCTACTGATAGCAGACCTGCTACCAAGTCTGCTGGACCACAAAAGGGCAAAAATCAGAAATATTCCAAGGATAAGAATCCTAAACCTAAAAATGTTAATCATTCTAGGGATACTTATCTCAGGGGGAAAGGTAGATTGTTCCCTACTGATGATGATTGGAATATTCTTGTCCCTACTACTAGAAACAATAGACATAACCATAATGCTAGGGTAAGACCTCAGTAATGGAATCAGCAGAGGACTTATTCAAGACCTCAACAGGGACCCCAGCAGACTTCATATTACAAGGCTACTCCTAATAGACAGCAAACCTACGGTTATGCTAGAGCTTCTAACAATAGAAAACACTTCAAACAGCATTATGTACGAAAAGGCCAGAAAGCATATGTGAATCCTACAAAACCAAATGTTAGACCTTATGGAAGTGTGGAATACATGTATGAACAAAAGTATAATACTTTTCAAAGAAGACCTTATGGAAATTTGCCAACGGTCATGTTTACCACTGACCACTATGGACCCAAACAATTTTGGGTACCAAAAATACATTAACTTTGTTTTGTAGGGTGTCTGGTACTTTCACAGTGGATGTTCCAGACATATGACAAAGAATAAGCACTGTTTGACAAACTATGTGGCAAAGAGAGGTCCAAGAGTGAATTTTGGCAACAAGAACACACCAGGATACACAAGAGGATATGGTACACTGTGAGGAATGGATTAACTATCAGGAATGTTGCATTTGTGGAAAGACTGGACTACAACCTACTGACCACTAGACAGTTTTGTGACATGGGTTACAAGGTCACTTTTGACAAAGGCTCCTGTGTTGTAGTTAGTGAAAGTGGTGAACAAGTTGTGTTGGCTGGAAGAAGACAACAAAACATGTATGTTGTGGATTGGTCTACTGCTGTTCCAGAGACATGAATGATTGTGCACACTAAATCAGAACAGAATTGGTTGTGGCATAAGAAGCTGAATCATCTTAACTTTGATGATATCAATCAGTTGGTGAAAAAGAAGTTGGTAATTGGCTTGCCTGAGATGACATTCAAAAAGGATGCTATATGTGATTCATGTCAGCAAGGTAAACAAACCAAGTCAAGCTTCAAGTCAAAGACTAAGCAATCAACAAAAGAGTTTTGGAGCTAATGCACATGGATCTTTTTGGACCAGTAACACTAACAAGTGTAACAGGGAAGAAGTATACCCTGGTAGTTGTGGATGATTATTCAAGATACACTTGGGTAGTATTCATGAACAAGAAAAGTGAAACACTTCAAAAGATGCCTGAACTTTTCAAGAAATTGCAAAATGAGAAAAGTTTGACAGTGGTGAAGATCAGATCAGACAAGGGTACTGAGTTTCTCAATAAAGTCATAAGAGAATATTGTGAACAAAATGGTGTGCTGCATCAATTAGCAGCTGCTGGTACACCTCAGCAAAATGGGGTTGTTGAGAGAAGAAACCGGATCTTGAAAGAAGCAGGAAGGACTATGATTTGTGAAGCATTGTTACCTGAAAGATATTGGGCTTAAGCAATCAATACAGCATGCTATACACAAAATAGGACCTCAGTGAACAAGAAGCTGTTGAAGACACCTTATGAGATATGGAATGGAAGAAAACCAAATATATCTTATTTCCATCCATTTGGAAGCAAATGCTTTATTTTGAATCATAAGGAGCAATTGAAGACATTCCAACCAAAATCAGATGAATGAATCTTTTTGGGTTATTCTTCTGTCAGCAAGGCATTCAGGGTATTGAATAAAAGGACATGAAACATGAAGAATCAATACATGTTGTATTTGATGAACCAAAGTTCACTGGAATGGAAGATGAAGTTTCAGAACATGCTGAAAATCTCCAAGTCACTGATCCAGAATATGTTGAAGTTTTGGAAAGGATAAATGACTTAAAAGTCTCTGACTCTGCCCTTGCTGGTAACACACTTGATGCAACAACTGAAGCAGTTCAAGGATCTGTTGAACCCCCTACTGAAGCAACAACAGAGTCTACTGAAGATAAGGTTCCTGAGAACCAAACTAACCAAAATCCACAATGGTTAAGGGATCACCCTGCTGAGCAAGTTATTGGAAACATACAGCAAGGTGTAAGGACTATAAGAAAATTGGAAGCAATGTTTACTTGTTTGCTATCTCAAATAGAGTCTAAATTTGTTGAAGAAGCAATATCAGATCCAGATTGGATAATTTCTATGCAAGAGGAATTGAATGAATTTGAAAGAAATCAAGTTTGGACACTAGTGGAAAGGCCTACTCATGCAAACATAATTGGAACTAAATGGGTATACAGAAACAAATTGGATGAATCTGGTACCATTGTAAGGAATAAGGCCAGACTAGTGGCAAAAGGCTATTCTCAAGCTGAAAGAAGAGATTTTGATGAGACATATGCCCCAGTTGCAAGATTGGAAGCTATAAGATTATTTTTGGCATATGCTGCTTACAAAAACTTCAAAGTATACTAGATGGATGTCATGAGTGCATTTTTGAATGGCATTCTAGAGAGGAAGTTTATGTTTAGCAACCTCCTGGTTTTGAAGTTAAAGATCAAGAAGATAAAGTGTACAGACTCAACAAAGCACTTTATGGTTTGAAACAAGCACCAAGAGCATGGTATGAAACCTTATCTCAATTCTTGGTGGACAATGGTTTTATCAAAGGTACCATTGACAAGACTCTTTTCAGAATCAATGAATCGGACAGCACCCTGCTGGTACAGATTTATGTTGATGACATGATTTTTGGTTCTAAAAATGAATTGCTATGTGAAAAGTTTGCTAATCTCATGAAAAGCAAGTTCCAAATGAGTATGATGGGTGAAATGAACTACTTCTTGGGATTACAAGTCAAACAAATGAAAGATGGAATCTTCATTCATCAAACTAAATATACCAAGGAGCTACTGAAGAAGTTTGGCATGAAAAATAGCACCAATGTATCAACTCTTATGAGTACAAACAACAGATTGGATGAAGATAAAGAAGGCAAAGATGTTGATCAGACTATATACAGAAGGATGATAAGCAGTCTGTTGTACCTCATTGCCAGCAAGCCTGATATATCCTTTGCTTTAGGTGTTTGTGCAAGATTTCAATCTAAACCAAAGGAAAGTCACTTAGCTGCAGTCAAAAGAATTCTCAAGTATCTAAAAGAGACTTTGGGAGTATGGATATGGTATTCAAAAGATGGAAGTTTCAAAGTTATATCCTACTCAGATTTTGATTATGCTGGATGCAAGATTGATAGAAAAATCACCACAGGAACCTGTCAGTTGATGGGAAATAGACTGGTTTCCTGGTTCAGTAAGAAACAGAATTCAATATCAACTTCCACTGTTGAAGCTGAATATATAGCTGATGGAAGCTGCTGTGCACAAATACTATGGTTAAGACAACATTTAAAGGATTATGGAATTGAAGAAAAAGAAATTCCTATAATGTGTGACAACACAAGTGCAATTACAATCACAGAAAATCCTGTTTTGCATTCAAGAACCAAGCACGTTGATGTGAGACATCATTTCATAAGAGATCATGTTGAGAAGAAAGATGTGGTGGTTCTTTACATCCCTGCTGCAAATCAACTTGCTGACATATTCACTAAACAATTGGATAGTGAAAGATTTGCTAAGTTAAGGACTAAACTTGGAATCATAAAAGTTGACCGAGTTACTAATAATCAGCAGTGTACTGGAATTCACCAAGGGGATTAGTCTTTAATATGTTGGGTGAGCTCACTTTGCAAATTAGTCATTGGTATCAACAATTCCATGTACTTAAATAAGTTTGGACAATTGAGCAAATGAACTTGCCAAGGGGATTGGTCTTTGTCCTATTGGGTGAGCTCACTTGACAGATCATTCATTGGTATTAAACTTCATCTTGTATTATCAATTGGACAAAAAAAGAGTAAAACAAGATCAGGAGAGTGACCCTATCAGCAGGCTACTGATCCAAGTCTGGTAAAGTTCAAGCCTACTGAATTATACGTTACAAGACATTCAAACTTAACTGAAAGTCAATAGTAATTGGATATTATTCTTATCTTAATAACGGCGGTTACAAATATCCAACGGTTACAACTCTTATGGGATCAGTTAGTGGGACACGTGGCAACATCACATTTATTTCAACTTTAATCGTGGTTAAATGCTACAGTACATGTACAGTACTTTCCTGGCAGTTACTACCTACTTTCTTCTTCTATATATACAGACATATACACACAGAAGCTGCTTACAGTTTTCAGATCGATTATCTCTGGAAATACACCGTGTGAACACATATTTACAAAGTTTTCTCTTTATCTTTCTCAAATTCTAATGGCGGATAAAGGTGATGTTCACATTGGAACGAGCCAAAGTGTTAGAGGGTTGTTGCTGATGCTAACAAGAATGAGCTTGCTATCAATATTGGTAGAAGAATCAGAAGATATGAAGGATTAGAGGATGTTCTGAATCTGAGATTGGAGAGCATCTCTTATACAAATGTTGTTGATTTCTGGAGAAACATAGAAATTAGTGATGATACAGAGGCATATACTACCACTGTGCATGGTCAGCAGATTCAAATCACTTCAAACCTGCTGAGGGAAGTATTCAAATTTGGGCCTGGAAATGGTGCTCCTACCAATCCTGAATCGTTTGACCTGTCTAGAGTGGAGTTTGTTGATGCAATAAAGACCAACAAATCCATAAAATCGTCATTGAGCATCAATGTGAAGCATATCCAAATGGAGTATAATCTGTTGAGCAAGATTATTGCTAAAAACATCCTTGGATTTGGTGGAAGCCTTGACATATTGTGTGGACCCAAGATTGACATGCTGATAATCATATGCAAGAGTATGAAGTTTGATTGGGCCGGATTCTTTGTCCATTACATGAAGAATTTGATAACAGAGGACAGAGATGGGACTAGGAAGTCCAACATACTGCCTTTGGGTTTGATTGTGCAAGCCCTACTGACCCATTTGAAGATTGCTGATGTTGCACCTACAAAAATCAACAAGTCCAGATATAAACCAGAAATGAGTTATCTCATCCCTGGTTTGGATGATGATGAAGATCTGGATACTGAAAGGACAGAGAGTGACAATGATGGAGATGATGATGCCGGTGGTGAGCAGGTTAAGCAAGTTACACAACCTGCAGCATCTAAGAAACCTATTGAGAAAAGGAAGGATGCTGACACAAGGAAGATTACTGAGATGTTAAAGCCTAAGAAGACAAGGCATCAATTAGTAGACCATACTGAATCTACTGAGGCTCCAGTCGAAGATGAGGCTGCTGAGCCTGTTGGAATTACAAAGAAAACTGCTGCTGAGGTTTTGAGAGAGCAGTTAAAAGAAGATTCAAGAAAGAGGAAAGCTGCCAAGGATCTTGAAACTGAACAACCTGCAAAGAGAATGAAGGAGGTTGTGAAAAAGAAAAAGCATGGAAAGGAAAAGAATTAAGGGTTTTGGACGCCCAAAATAAAGCTGAAGGTGTTGATAAGGAAGCACCTATACAAGTTGATGAGCCTACTGAGGCTAGAGAGGTTGTTGTTGAGCAAAAATCTGTAGAATCACAGCAGACTGTTGTACCTGAGCCTGCTGTGGAATTTGTTGAACCTGTTCCTGACCCTGCTGTGGATGCTACAACTCAGGGGGAAGAACAAACTGTTACAGACCCTACTGATATACATACAAGTCAGGGGGAACCTAGTGTGGAACAGTTGGAGGTGGTAGGTACAAATATACAACCTGAAGAACCTAGTGACCTGTTTGTATCTGCTATAGATATATTGGCCCATCTTATTGATGCCTTTGGAGGACAACAAGCTAAGCAATCTGCACCAACAAGGCCAACAATGCCTTTTGAGAGAAAAGAGAAGAAATCAAGGAAAGAGAAAGTAGATCCTAACATCAAGAAAATTCAGGACTACTTTGCTTGGAAATTTGGCTTTTATAAGAGACAGAAATCAGCTACAGAACCAATGACTGACTTTGAAGACTGGTCATTTAATAAGTTGGGTGTGGAGAACTTACTTGGTTTGATTGATACATCTGAGTTACAAGTAAGGCTGTTGGATCTCATTGAAAGTGAAAAACAAAGTGCAAGCATTAAGATCAATGAACCACACTCTTGACCTGATGATGATGATACATCATCCTCTGATTCTGATGATGATAACCCTTCTTTCCTAGGACAATCTAGTGGCATTGCATTGGAAAGACCTACTGAGGATGTAGGACAGGGATCTAAAGACACAGCTGAAGATCATTCTGTTGATGATGGCAAGTCTGCTGAGGGCCAGCAAACTGATCGGATGGATGAAGACATAGAGGATTTAACCATGGATGATCTGGAAGCTCTAATAAATGATGGGATAACTTTTGGAGATAACAGGCTGATCAGTATGTCTGACACCTTTTTGGTTGAAGAGTCTGATGCACATTCTGACAATCACCAGACTGATATGATGAATGAAGAGCCGGGAGCTATTTTTAATGAAGATTTAGAGGGACAACTTGTTGTAGCAACATCTTTGGAAAAGGCCATAATATTCACTTTTGATGATGTTGTGTTGTTTGAAGAGCTGATGCAAGTTCAGATGACTCAGCTCAGTATCAGGAGTGGTTTGACACTCAAGATACCTTGTCACAAGTTACAGATCAGTTGGAAAAGGTTGCTGTGGCTAGAGGAGTGCTAGAGGAGAACTTAGCTATATTTCCTCAAGTGTTTGTTGAAGAGGTAGTTCAGGCTGCTGAGTTACAAACAGCACCTGAATACAGGTTGGAACATGAGGTTCAGGATGCAGAGGATCAGACACCACCTGGACAAAGGTTGGAACCTTTAATGGGTTTTGAGGAAACCCCTACACATGTTGAAGAGATTGTTGAACACAAGCTGTTGTAGAACCTGTTGCTGTAGTGCAGGTCGCTAAAATTAAATCTAATGAAGGGAAGGATAGTCAGCAGACTGTTGTTGATGAGGATGAAAAACTGCTGGACTATGATTTCAGTGATGAGGAGTTCCAAATGCCTGAGGAAGAACAAGTTGCTGATGAACCTCAACAGGCACATGTACCAATTTTTGAAGAAGAACATATCTTGGAACCTCAACCTGCACAAAACCCTATTTTTGAAGACATCTTTGGAGATGTGATTGAAGAAGGTCCTGAACCTGCTGGATGGGACAGGACAAGAGCCTTGGTTGTCAGCACACACAGGGCAAACTACAATGTCGAAGAACCTGCTAATGATGCTGTTGGACATATGGGTGGAGGTATGGTTGGTGCTGTACCAGCACATGTTTTGGATGAGTTGAGGGTAGTAAGAGCTGATATCACAATTAAGAACACAACTGGATAAGCAAGAGTAGAGGTTTGAAGATTTGATGAATCTTGTGGAAAATAGAGGAAGAACCACTGAAACAGTTGCTTTCAACATCACTTCCATTCAATATGCTCTTGTTGACCTAACAAAATATGTGAGATGTATAAAACAAGGCTATGCACATAGAGATAAATTTTTGAATGAACAGTTTGCCGTTATTCACTCAAAGCTTGACAAGCTTGCTGAGGCACCCAAGCTTGTTGTGGCTCACCCTGCTGAAACACCTCAACCTGCTGCATTGGATCCTAAGGTTACTGAAAGGATCAATCTGCTGGAGCAAATTATGGAAGGAAGGATCACTACAGTTGACACAAGGACAGAGATTATGGAAGGTCAACTTGCTAACTTAGTGATCACACAAGAGAGTGTTCATGCCTTACTGTCCCGGTTTGTGGATGATGTCAATAAAGGGGAAGAGGGCCTTACAGCAGAAGCAAAAGAGAGGTTCATCCACGGAGGGTGAGTCAGGGCCTAAGATTAGGCCGAAAGGCGTAGTCGATGGACAACAGGTGAATATTCCTGTACTACCCTTTGTTGGTCCCGAGGGACGGAGGAGGCTAGGTTAGCCGAAAGATGGTTATCGGTTCAAGAACGATAGGTGCCCCTGCTTTTTCAGGGTAAGAAGGGGTAGAGAAAATGCCTCGAGCCAATGTTCGAGTACCAGGCGCTACGGCGCTGAAGTAACCCATGCCATACTCCCAGGCTTAAGGGCAAAGCCCGCTCTTGTACGAGTAAAGGATCCTGCTTTATGCATCTTTAGAGGAGAGGGCGTCACCCACTCGAACGAACCTTACAGTCAAGAGGTTCGCCACTTTCCGGTCTAGCTTCACTAACTGTATTCACTTATTTGCCCAGATGCACTTATGCTGCCTTCACTCAAACACTTGAAAAAGCAAGGGGAGCGATGGTAATGCTTCTGACCCATGAAGAAAAAATCACTCGTAATAAGGCGATAAAAAATTATCGGCTGCCAGAATTTTTGCTAAAGATGTGAGAGTGACATAAATGAGTTCAGGAAACTTGCACCTTGCAGGATTTAGTTGACTGATGATCTCCTACAAGAATAAAGAAAGCTATATAATGGAAGGAAGAAACCCTATAATGGCATGGGATTTCAGGAAGGACTCAATTCCTTCTTGGGACTGAAACTTTGGGAAATAAGGGTTAAGACACTGAGAGCTTCTTATAGAGGTGGAAGAGGTGGAAGAATTGGAAGAGTAGGAAGTAAGCAATCCGCAAAGGACTCACTGGAAGAATTCAAACACTTATACAAGGGACAGGGATTCAGTGTTCATAATATAAGATTAACTCTACCAGAAGCCTGGAAGTGGTGGAAAGAGCTAAACCATTAGGTTGACTTTACCCCAATTGAAAACCAATGGATGCTGGATGTTGTCATAGAAATCCAGGAGTTCTATGAGAAGAGAGAAATAGACAAAGACAAAAACTAGATCAGCACACTTACATTATTCATTTCATTCTGCTGATCCTAGTTTGTAATAATGTTGAACAAATATGATTATAATGAGAAATGACTGAATTTGTGCGTTTTTGTTTTTATCTTTTTGCTTTGCTGTAAGGAGGGTATTGGCATAATCACTAAAAATGGCGAAATTGTTGGACTTATTTTTAAGTTTTAATGATGAGTGCCAGACTAGCTGTTATAGAGCAAAGGCAAAAAGATGTCTAGATTAAATGTATAGGCTTATTAGAGTTTGATCTTTGTATAGGTTTGATCAAACAAGCATTGTAATTAGGTCAGCTGACTTTATCAGCAGACCTGTCTAGGTCAGTAAGGTAACTAGGTCAGTAGACTAGTTAGGAACCTGCTGAAGACGAAGGCTCGAGGGTTCAAACTCAGTTATTGAAGACTAAGGGATCAAACTTAGTATTTAAAGTCAAGGATATGGAATCGGAATTTAGGGAAGTTTGTGATGATCTAAACTGATTACATATAACTTGTGTACAAGGTTTAAGTTCCATATGTTAAGTGGTGATTGGAACTTAGTTATGTTCAAATTGGTGTACTCTAACTTCACAATAAAAGTTAGATGGAAAGACAGTCAGCTGGAAGTGTTTCATAAACACAGCAGACTTAAAACAGCTAACTGACATGAACATTAGCAGACCAATATACACAGGTATCTGCTGAGTATAAATCTCGATTTAATCAAAGGTTACATTGGAAGATTACAAGGATAAGGATGGATTACAAGCCTTGATATTATCAACAAATCAATGGCCAAGATGAAAAGAACGTTGGAAAGATTCAGAGGATTAACCAATGGACACAAGTCAAAGGGTGGACAGACTGAAAACTGTCAAAAAGCAAACTGACAGTGTCAGTACTATGTACAGGGACAGAAAGCAAGTCAAGATGGGGACAAATCTGAAACGGCTATGTTTGAATTTCAAACATAAGTCATAGGATTCTCAACTATAAATAGAAGACTCCTGATTCAGGTACAAGTGATGAAAAATAAATAATCAACTCAAGCTATCAAGTTTCTTATCAAGAAAATCACCCTACTGACTTCACTGAGCTTAAAGCTACTGATCCAGAAAACTCTTCAAGTGTAACCTGCTATCAAGTTACATCAAGTTCATACACTTGAAGACTTCAAGCTCCTGATCATTTCATCCTGATCAAGCTGCTGACTATTGAATCATTTACTTGATTCAAACTTTCTTTTACAAGGAACCTGCTGAAGACAGAGAAGCACTTAGGTGTCAAGAACTATTGTTTGTGGTGGAGCTGGTGAAGAGGCAATCCTACCCTTCATGGACCAGTGGAATATTTTGAGCATCAATCCTACCTGTTTCAAATATTCAGTTTGTGAAGCCATAGCTATTGGTGAAGGACAGACAGCTTAGGGATTTTTGTAACTACAACCTCAAAGATCTCTAGTGAATTTCCTCCAACATCACAGGAGAAGAGTGGACTGACAGGATTACACCACCTGGAACCACTATAAAAATTGCCTACTTACTTTCCGCATTTACTTTCTGCATTTAGTATACCGATCACATCAACTTACTGAAACTAGTAACTGAATCACACACTTACACTACTGAGTATCAAATACTTAGTATCATATTTAAACAACAAGTAATAAGGCTTAATTTGAATATATTCCGCTGCAACAAATTCAGTACTATCTATTGCCGACAGACTGCGAGTGGTCGCGAGACTGCGAGCGATCGGCGAGGCTAATGACCTTGCTGAGTTTGTTAACTCCAAAAAGTTTTAAGTGTTAAGTTTATTCAGCCCCCTCTAAACTTAACCAAAGCCTTTTCAAGGGACCAACAGCCTCATCAAACTCTTTGTAGGGGCTAGGCCGTGCATCCTCTAACCGAGCTGCCATTATCAGCTCGTCATATAGGTCCTACCACTCAATGGAGTATCCAGAGTTGTGGATCTTCTCCATTAGCTTGCCGTCCAGCTCGGGGCTTTCATCTTTTTCCATCTCATTCATGTTCCATCGACTCATCTCTGGGTGATTCTCGTGTTGGACAAAGAACAACCGCTCCTTCCATCGTTTGAATGAATCCTTACCTTTAAGGATAATTGGGACGTCACCGAACGACCCTTCCTCTGAGAAAAGTAATATCTGTAGGGGTGGTCCTTCACCCCCACACGATGATAAAAGTACCTAAATTTCTTTACGGTAAACCTCATATTGAGAAGCCGGCACCAAATCGCAAACCCAATAATGGCCCTGACACCATTAAGGGCTATTTGGGAAAGCCCCAATTCATAATAACGGAGCACGGTGAAAAGAGCCGGGCATAAAGGGAGCCTCAGGACAACCTCAAAAAACTCCCTTTGAACAGTACAAAACCCCTCCGGCGGGTTAGGAGCAAACATGTATGGCTCTGAGGGTAACATCGGGGCATATTCCCCATTAATCCCATATAACTCGCAGAGTTCGTCCAGTCTTTTTGGCGCAGCATGGATTTGACATCCCTAACGTCGGCTATGGCCATCTCTAAGGGGTGAGAACAGTTCAACTGGCTTCTAAAAATAACAAGGGCAAGTTATAACGGAAGGTAAATTGTGAAAAGAACAAAGAAGCAACTTACTTGCAAAGACGGATTGAACACTGGAAGGAGAGGAATATCTCCGGAAGGAGAGGAATAGCAATAAGCGGTTGGATCCTAGCCTTTTGTTTTAATAGCGAACGATGAATGAAACGATTGATATGACGGGATTATAACCCCTCACTCACCTCAAAAAAAAATGCCCGTAATCAAAGATTAGTAGGCAACGACGCCTCGATTCTCGAGACAGTTGTAACGGCGTCGTAGTTATCCTTGCCACCGGCACTCTAGATTCAAAATCTACAAGTTTAGATGTCACCGAGTTGCAGTCTAAACAAATAAGCCGACCTCCGTAGGCTCAGCTGGATCTTAGGGGGGATTATGACAAGGGTCGGGCCAACACCTCGCCACGTGTCATCCCTATAATAATCTAACTATAAATGAAGATAGAGAAAGTCCACTTTAAGGGCCAAAATCTCCAGAACCCGAGCCAGGCGAGCTCGGCCACTTTCTTCTAACCCCTGCAGGTCGGCCAACATACAAGATCAGCCTACTCGAAGCCCGAACCTACAGGTCAGCCTAAGTCGTTCTCGGACCAAATCCCCCGTGTGCACATTTAAATCAGATAAACACGGAATGAATCCCAATTCATCACTACACTAATTCTATCATTCAAATACATCCATATTTATCTCCTAAAATGAATGAGATCAAATCATCATTATCTATTCCTTAGGGAACACGAAATTAGAGCCCACCAGGGACACGCTACGAGAAAACGCTAGGCTCAAGCCCCTCTATATAAACAATCCCTAAGGAACTACGAAGACTTGATTCCAATTCATATATTGGATACGTAGGCAGCTTAAGATACAGTACATCACGTGCAGTCTAATTCACCACAAAAACACCCCCTCTCTTTCTTGTTTTTATTGTTCTTGAAGCTTTTGCAGATTTTCATTAGGAAAAAGCCCCAGATTTATTAATCCGACGATTTCCAGCATCGTCACTCGGGTTTTGTTAATTTTAGTTTGGTTTGGCTGATTTTCAGATCAGTGTTTGTGTTTTCAGTTTATTTCTCAGCTCGAATTCATTTTTTTTTTTGCACGGATTTGAAGTTAAATAATACTTCTTATAATTAAGACTTACTTAAAACAAGATACCCTAAAAATAAAATAAAAATCAAGATGATAAAATTTCACCATTTTGATAAGCCTTGCCGACCTACTAAAGTTAATTTGGACAGACAAACAATATGGCGTGGGGAATATCATTTATAAAAAGAAAACTTCAAATCATTCAATCTATTTGAAAAGGGACAAAAAATGTGGGATATAATTTCCTTTTATGAAAGAAAACTACAATCTTACAATCACGTACGGCTCCCACCGTTTCCCTATATTTTCTCAGTATCAAATTTAAAGCTTGTTATATCTTCAATAATTATTATTATTATTATTGTTTCATAAAAAATATATTATTATTATTGTTAGTTGTTATGACGGATCGATCAAGAAGTGATGATAATTGTGAGTAAAGATAAACAATTAACAAGTAAACAAACACGAAAATAAAAAGAACACGGATTTAACGTGGTTTCTGGCAATGTGCCAACTTATAACGCCTCGTTCCCGGACACCGAGTCCTTATCTGGAAAAGTAACGTTCAACACGTATAATATAAAATAAATTCACATTATACGTCAGCCTCTACTACGTTGTATTGAGTTTAGCAAAAACGGAAGCAAAAGACTCGGGTATAAATTTTTCCAAACAACCAAGAATAGAAACTCAACTAAAGATAGAAATATAATATTTATTACATCGGAAGAAACCAAACGAAATGTAACAACGTACTAAATCCTCTAAATGAAAGTACTAAAGAAATTACAAAAAATTCCCCAAAAGACAACAAGTCTAAAGTATAATAATAAAAACATAAAATAAGTGTTTCAACGTCGGCGTCCTCAAACGTCGGCGTCCTCAAACGTCGTCATCAAAGACCTACTCATATTCCGGATCTAGCTGTTCATCTTCCCACACCCAAAAACATAAAATAAAAAAAAAACAATGCATTTTAGGTAAATACAAAGTACTCAATAAGAGGTACAAACTATAAATTAAGGTTCATAATTAAAAGATTATATGTATGAGACCGACTCTATCTAGGGTCCACTCCATTTCCATCAACTTGTCATGACTATACGTTTCTAACTTAATTTATCTTGGTTACATCAGCATTCAAGGGCACTATGCATGATGTGTATCCACCACGAGATATTATTGCCAACTACGGTGAACAACACCGATAGTCCCGAGATCCCCCGGTATGCATATACGTTCGGCGAATTTCCTCCACTGTCATTCAGCCTTTTATAGGCCAGCAGCGTTGTTCGCTTTTACTGAACGTACAACATCGCCAATATGAATCTGTGCCTTACCGAAAATAGCATGACGTTTAAGCTTTTTACAAAACAAGTATGTAGTTTATTAAGTGTTAACTAGCCACCTAGGTGTTTTCAAATAGGCTCCGTCACACCTACTTCTCTCTCCCCTAGACCACTAGACACGGACAAGGCCTAGCAATTACACAGACATTGATGAACCCTAGTTCATCAAAGCACATGCCCTTTCATTCCCTTTAGACGGTCCCGGACTTCAACTCCCTTTAAGAGTACATCCGGTGCCAAAACTATACGCATCAGAAGCTCATTCGAGGCTTGCTCGTGTTTAATTAATGTTATAAGACCAAAGAACAACATTTAAGACTCAAAACTTAGCTTAAATCAACTTATTCATCAAAAACAAGGTCAATGCGCCCACACTGGGATCCAGTGCGCGCACACTGAGCCTCTGTATGTAAAAATCAACTTTCTGCCTATCCAATGCGCCCGCACTAGGCTCCAGTGTGGCCACACCGGATCTAGTGCACCCGCACCAGGCCTCTAAATGTAAACACAACTTTTTTGTTCTTCCAGTGCGCCCGCACTGGATCTGGTGTGGCCGCACCAAGCGCGGTAACCGTCAAAAACTCAGTTTTTGACCCTTAAACTATCCCTAATTGTTTCCAAACTTGTTCAACATCATAATACTCATAAAATAGCAGAAAACCATAACTTTTATCTACCATAACAACTCTAGATCCTTAGGCAACATGAAGGTATGATTTCTAGCATAAAACCATATCAGATCCTAACATAAACTCTAATAAACCGTAATTAACTTGTAGAAGATCCTCTTACTTGATAGCAATCAATCCAATCTTCAAACTCTTAGAAAAACAGCAAAACTTGAACCTTTCTTGTAGGAAACATATGTGATCAATTCCAAAACATGTTAGATTCGATCACACGCTTCGATTGAAACAAAATACGAAAGCTATGAGTTTTGATCTCTAAAACTCATCCAAGAACACATTTAGGTCGAAATCACATACCTTGACAAAGCTCCAAACTTTTAGTACTGAAACGATGCCCTCTTCACGAAGATTCCAACGCTTTTCTTGAATCTGAAAAAATGGTTAAAAACTCCGTGAGATATCGTAGAAAATCTTTCTGGCTCATCTTTTGATCCCAACCACGTTTTCTCAATAACGTGGATGCGGAATTCCGATTTCAAATAGGTTTTACGTATAATGAGAATTATGTTTCCTTAAATAACCATTCTCAAAATAAAGACCTATCCTCATTTTCCTTAACTGCCCTTTTACTTAAAATAATCAGATTTTCTCCCATATATATATATATATATATATATATACATAACTCGACTATATATATGGACATATTAAAGAAATACTTAACTACATAAAAAGAAGTAAGAATAATAATATTTCGTTTTCGCAAAATGACACGTCTGCCCTTTTCCAAAAAAATATTACATTCCTCTCCCCAAAAAGGAGTTTCGTCCTCGAAACTAGAACATACCTGGTAAATCCAAAAACTCTGGAAACTCGCTGATCATGTCTTCTTCAACTTCCCAAGTGGCTTCATTCTGTGAATGATTGCTCTATTGCACCAAAACCAAAGGAATCAATTGTCTCTTGATCATCTTTTCTTTCCGGTCAAGAATCTTGATCGGTTTCTCATCATACGCACGATTATCCTGAAGAACTTCTTGATCAACTGTAGTTTCGACATCATCCTTCGTCAAACACGTCTTCAACATTTACATGTTGAAAATGTTATGGACACTCGACATCGATTCCGGTAACTTAAGCTTATGTGCCAAAGGTACAACTCTCTTCAGAATCTCAAACGGTCTAACATACCTTGGACTTAGCTTTCTCTTTTGTCCAAAACGTTTCACTCCTTTCATTGGTGATGCTCGTAGATAAACTCTTTCACCAACTTCAAACTCAAGAGGTCTCCTTCTAACATCCGCCCACCTTTTATGTCTATCTTGTGCTGCCTTCAATTATTCTTAACCAAATGAACCCTTTCTTTAGCTCGTTCAAATAACTCCGGTCCAGTGACTTGTCTTTCCCCAACTTCATCCCAAAGCAGCGGCGTTCGACATATTCTCCCATACAAAGCTTCAAACGGAGGCATGCCTATGCTTGCATCATAACTATTTTTGTAGGCAAACTCGGCTACAGGTAGGTAATCATCCTATGATCTGCCTACTTCCAAATCACAAGTTCTTAACATATCTTCAAGTGTTTGGATGGTCCTTTCGACTGTCCGTCTGTTTGAGGATGGAAGGCCGTATTCAAATCCAACTTTGTACCTAAAGCCCTTTGTAGACTTTTCCAGAATCGACTGACTGTCACGATCCGAAACTAGCGAGATAGGTACTCCGTACAACTTCACTATATTATCCAAGTACAGTGTGGTCATTTTCTTCAACGACATATCGACCTTGGTTGGTAGGAAATAAGCTGATTTCGTCAACCTATCCACAATCACACAAATCGCATCATGTCCACCTCTTGTCTTCGGTAAACCGGTGATGAAATCCATCGTGATCTTATCCCATTTCCACTCAGGGATATCTAATGGCTTAAGCATTCCTCCCGGTCTTCTATGCTCTACTTTAACTTTCTGACAAGTATCACATTCTGCTACATATTTAGCTATATCCACTTTCATCGGGGGGCCACCAAAACTTTTCCTTCAAGTCTATGTACATTTTAGTAGCTTCTGGATGAAGTGCAAAAGCAATCCTATGTGCTTCTTTCATGACTCTTTGTCTTAGGTTTCCAATATTAGGCACACACAAATGATCCTGATACCAAATATTTTCATTCTTATCTAAAACATAACCCACTTTAGGCTTTTCCATTGCAACTCGCTTCAAATCAACCAAAACTGGAACTTCATCTTGCTTTTCCCGAATATCATCCATCAACTCTGATCTTGCTAAAAGCGGTTCCACAAATTATAGATCTTCAATCTGATCAAAACCTCATATTTTCAGCCCATCTAACCGTTCTGCCACATCTTCGACACCTAAAACTGCAAACACTGGTTTCCTACTTAACGCATCTGCCACTACATTGGCTTTACCCGGATGGTACTGGATATCCAAGTCGTAATCCTTTACAAACTCTAATCATCTCATCTGTCTTATATTCAGATTCTCCTGAGTGAAGAAGTACTTTAAGCTCTTGTGGTCTGTAAAGATCCTAGCCTTAACTTCATACAAGTAGTGCCTCCAAATCTTTGCAAACACTACCGCTGCCAACACTAGATCATGTGTTGGATAATTATTTTCATGAACTTTCAGATATCAAGATTCATATGCAATTACTTTTCCTTCTTTCATCAACACACAACCTAAACCTTATCCCGAAGCATCGGTGTAGACATCGTAGTTATTAAAGATCTTCGGAATTGCCAAAATTGGGGTTGTAGTCAACTTCCTTTTCAATGTCTGGAAAGCCTCTTCACACTCACTAGTCCACTCGAACTTCACATTCTTTTGAGTGAGCCGGGTGAGTGGTAGCTATCTTTGAGAAGTCTTGTATAAACTTCCTATAATAGCCGGCCAAACCGAGAAAACTCTTAACTTCTGAAACTGTAGTCGATCTGGACCATTTCTCAACTGCTTATATCTTTGCCGGATCAACTTGAATGCCATCCCCAGAAATGACATGACCCAAGAAAATGACTTAATTCAACCAGAAGTCACACTTTGAAAACTTAGCATGCAACTGGTTATTCTTCAGAGTATCCAACACTATCCTCAGGTGTTCTTCGTGTTCTTTCTCATCCTTTGAGTATACAAAGATATCAGCTATGAATACTATCACAAATTTGTCCAAGTATGGCATGAAAACACATTGCATTAAATCCATAAATACAGATGGAGCATTAGTGAGTCCAAAGGGCATAACTAGAAACTCATAATGTCCATATCTAGTACTAAAAGTCGTCTTCGGTATATCTGCTACCTTGATCTACAACTGGTGATAACATGACCTAAGATCGATCTTAGAAAACACTCTCTTGCCTTGCAACTGATTAAACAGATCATCAATCCTTGGTAAGGGATACTTGTTCTTGATGGTAAGGTTATTCAAAGCTCGGTAGTCTATACACATTCTCATGCTACCATATTTCTTTTTAACGAACAGAACTAGGGCTCATCAAGGTGAGGTACTAGGCTGAATTATGTTCCTTTCAAGCATATCCTTAAGTTGAGCTTTCAACTCCTTCAATTCAGCCGGTGCCATCTTATAGGGTGCCTTAGCAACTGGTTCCGCTCCTGGTACCAACTTGATCTCAAACTCTATCTATCTATCCGGCATGTTTCCCGGTAACTCTTATGGAAACACTTCTTGGTATTCTTTTACTGCGGGGGTTTCCTCTAACTTAGGCTTCACTTGTTCCAAATCCACTGCATAAAACAAGTAGCCTTCACAACCCTTTTGAAAATCTCTTATTGCCTTAACTGCTGATATTATCGGATGACGCTTCTTACTTGGCTTGTAAACATTACCCTGATAAGGCTTATATGATTTCCCGGGTACCTTAAAGGTCACTCTCTTATCTCTACAATCCAAGTGAACATAATTCTCGGATAGCCAATCGATTCCAAGAATTACATCAAAATCCGAAAAGTCCAAAAGTGTGAAGTCACTTTTGCATCGATAGGATCCAACTCGAAAATCCACTTGAGGTATCTTCCTAGTTACCTTAGTTACCTTTCCTAGTGGTGTAGTTATCTCCAAGGTGTTTCTTAAGGGTTCCGAAGGTAGATTCAACTTCTTAGCTATCTTAGACGACACAAACGTGTTACACGCTCCCGTATCGAACCAAGCTATAATTGCTAAGTTGTCTAATATTATTGTACATAAGATGTGAATTCATTTATTTAAATATAAATACAACATGATTTATCGTTCTATAAAAGTACTCTAATAAATTAGAATAAACAAATAAAGTTACCTGAAATGACATTATTGTTCGGTTCTGCATACTCATCATCCACTGCAAAAACTCGCATTGGAGGACTTAGGCCGACTTTCCCGCTTCTCTGTTTCTGATTACTCGAATTCCCTTTGTCGGACAAGTTCTTGCAAAATGTCTCAGATCTCCATAGTAGTAGCAGCCATTGGCTCGACATTCACCTGCATGATTCTTGTTGCACTTCGAGAATAATGGTGCGCCGGTTGGAGGTTTAGCTGCCAAAGTGGTTGTTGTCTTCTCTGCGTTCTGATGCGGTGCTCCTCGGTTGTAGCCTTGACTTGTTCCAAAATTTCTCTTGGCACCAATAAAAACGGTAGGCTTATTCTTGAAGGTCTCAACCTCCAAAGCCTTGTTCAACAGTTCAGCTAAATTTCTCGCTGTGAAACCCAACATGCTTGATTGTATCTCGTGGGATAACCCATCCTTGTATATTGCCATCTTCCTCTCTTCGATCTTCATAAGCTCAAGGTAAAACCTTCCCAACTCATTGAACTTGTTGGTATACTGAGATACCGTCATATGAACACCTTGCTTTAGTTTCAAGAACTGGCTTGCCTTGTCTACTTGCACGGTTGCCGGGAAGTACTCATTGTAAAACATAGCCTTGAAGCCTTCCTTGTCAGTCACTTTTCCATTACTACTCTTCATGGCACCAATCCACGCTTCTGTCCCCAAAAGAAATCCAACTGCCAACTGGGCCATCTCAGATTCAGGGACATTAACGTTTCGCATGCTTTCTCAAATCCTCTTAACCAAGCTTCGGCCTGGGACGGTTCTACATTCCCATGAAAATCTTGAACACGGTTCCTCTTTAGCTTTGTGTACCAATCAACTGGGGGTGTTTGCTCATAAGCTGGTGGTGGTCTAACTGGTGGGGCTGGTTGGTAAACATGAGGGTATCCAAAAGGTGCTTGTTGTTGGTAAGGCTGTTTTTGGTATGGTGGTGGTTGATAGAAACCATAAGGTGGGTAGCCAACGCCTTTATGGTGATCAAAATGTGGTGAAAGTGGTATAGTAGGTCGAGGGGTGTGACCTACTGGTGGTGGATAAAAGGTCTGATGTTGCTGGTGGTGGAAAACTGGTGGAGAAAGGTGGCTTACCGGTGGCGGGTAAACACTGATCGGTGGAGGGTAGATGTTGGTCGCTGGGGGTACATACACTAGAGGAATATCTCCTACCATAGTGACACGTATGGGTGATTCCCCGGGTACACCATAAATGTAAGTATACCTTGGTTCGGGTCGTGGTGTCGGGCTCCGTTGAGGTTGTGAGGTAGGGTTCTGACGAGGTCGCGAAGTCTGGCTTGCCTGAGGCCTTGAAGTGTGGGTTGGGTGAGGTGAGGGATACTGACGCACAAAACCACCTCCTACAACTTGCGTCGGACTATTCTCTCGTGCTCAGAGGTCTTTCCGCCATGAGCTCCAGTCCTTGTGGTCACCATCCTGAAGATCAAAGAAAGACCAAAACATTACTAAAACATCTAAAGAAATCTTATCTTAAAAGAAATGAAGCCTAAAAGACGCTTCTCTCTAATATCAACTGTAACGCCCCGTTCCCGGACACCGAGTCTTTATCCGAAAAAGGAACGTTCGGCACGTATACTTTAAAATAAATTCACATTATACGTCGGCCTCTACTACGTTGTATCGAGTTTAAAATAAACGGAAGCAAAAGACTCGGGTATAAAAATTTTCCAAACAACCAAGAATAAAAACTCAACTAAAGATAGAAATGTAACATTTATTACATCGGAAGAAACCAAACGAAACGTAACAACGTACTAAATCCTCTAAAAGAAAGTACTAAGAAATTACAAGAAATTCTCCAAAAGACAACAAGTCTAAAGTATAATAGTAAAAACAAAAAATAAGTTATTCAACGTCGGCGTCCTCAAACGTCGTCATCAAAGTCCTACTCGTACTCCGGATCTACCTGTTCATATTATTTCCCCCAAACACATAGAAAAACAATGCATTTGAGGTAAGTACAAAGTACTTAAAAAGAGGTACAAACAACAAATTAACTAAGGTTCATAATTAAAAGATTATCTTCATGAGAGCGGATAAGTCCCTTCTTACTATGTTGTTTTCAAATCAGTGTAGACAGTCACAGATATAAGTTAAGATGTAGGCTAATTAAATAAATGCTGTAAAGTAAATTGCAGAATTTAAATTGACACAAGGCTTATAGTGGTTCAGGGTGGTGTAATCCCTTAATCCACTCTTCTCCTGTGATGATTGGAGGAATTCACTATTGTTTTCACAGATACAATAGTATGATTGTCCTTGGCTTCCCAAGCTTCACAATCTACAAGACTATCACTCCTTGACCGCAATGAGCCTTCGGTGATTCGGTCTTCCTTTTGCTGTTCCTTAAGATTAAGATCCTTCAACAGCTATCACAGATTCAACTCCTTCTCATATTGCCTCTGATTCAGTTGCTTCAGTTTGATGTGAATGTGATTCACACACTTGCTTGATCAATCTCAATTCTGAGTATGACTTTGTAGTTCTGATACTTGAGTTGATCACTAGATATGTCTTTGTAAATTCAGAGAGAAGGCTTTTCAAATTGACAGAGTTTCTGCTTGATTTTTCTTTCTTGATCGTTATTTCTTTTCCTGTCAATGCCTTCTATTTATAGCCTTGAATAACCTTGGTTTTTCAAATTCCGTCCGTTGGCTATATTAATGAGGGAATAACCCTTGATTTTATTCTTGATTCCCCCTTAATTGTATTCTCCTTGATTTCAGTGATCGGATTCTTTCTTCAAACGTATAGCAGAAAATCCGTCCTTGTTGATCCTTTAATGATTTGTGCATTTAATGCATGATTCTTCGAATCTTCATCGTATATCAAATTTGATCTTGTAAATGTCTCTTCACCGTTTTTAGAACGGTCGAGTGAGCCTTCGACTTAGCCGTTAGTTCTTTCTTTCCGTTTTGTTTTCTCTTTGCCGAAAGTCGTTTACTCGGCCGATTCTTCGTTTCCTTCTTGTTCTAGTTTTTGGAGAGTCTTTGTACTTCACCGATCCTTGATTTGGGTGAGACCAAAGTGTACACCATATTTGAACATTGAGTTTCATCACTTAAAACATAACTTAGACTTATCCAAGGTCATCACAGACTTCCTTGGTTATAGGTCAGACCATAATGTCTTCATAATTCTCTGCTGGTGCTTTGCTGGCTTCACTTTGCCAAATATCTGTTTTTGCTTTGCCGTCCTACCAACTAGTACAATACTTGTCTGACTCAACTTATACAACATGTCAGACTCTAAGTAAAGACTTATACAGAGAGTTCTAACTTATTTCAGGCTTGCTATAACAGCTAGTATGGTCATCATCAAAACATAATAAAATGTTCCTAACAATTTCCCCCTTTTTGATGATGCCAAAACCCTCATAAGCCTGAACATAAGTAATCAAAAATTTTCATAATAAACAACAGATTAAAAGTTCAACCATTCTATTCATCCATCATAGGGTAATAAGTTCTAAGACTTTATTCAAGTGTTACAAACTACATTTTGCTCAATTCAGCCTTGTACCTCTTGAATTTTGTAGTCCGAACCTCTTCCATGTCTTTCCGGTCAATTTCGGAAACTTCCACTTCCAAGAAGCCAAAGCCGTGTATTCGATACACTCCGGAAAACTCTTTTGGCAAAGAGTCCGTTGAAATCGTGCATGGTCTCATTTGCCTTAGGTTCTCCAAAATATTTTTCAAGTCTTTCCCTAGCCTCGCAATATGTGAGTCCGCAAACTTCGACTTTTGAAGAGACTCCACTTTGTTCTGTTTCTCCATTCTCCCTATAGGATTGAAGAATTTTGCCATATATTTGAAATCTTCTTGTTGTTCAAAGTGGCAAGTCTTCCGGTCCTTTTGCGGATAGTGGTATGGCCGAGCTTGGTTTGTTGTTGGTTTGTTTGAGAAGTGCAAATTCTCTTTTGACTTCATTGTAGAGTTTGGCCATATCGTTCTCATCCTTTCATCCCGATAGCTTAGCCAATCAGCCCAAGCTTCATCTTGTGAGGAGTGAGGATAAAGTCCTTCCCGTACTCGAAAAATTCTCTTACATGGTCCAAGTACATCCGCATCATATTCTCGCTTTGCTTTGGTGACCAAAGTGTAAGTTTTGTGCTCACCAAGTATATTTGGAGCTGCTGCTACCTCTGCTGGTGTTTCCTCTGGTGCTGAGTTTGTGTTGGTCGACGGATCCTCTTTTGCCGACTAGATCCAGGCCTTTGCTGTCTGCCGGACCTGTCTCTATCATCATCTCTTCTTTGCATAGGGTGAGGAAATCCAATGCAGGGTTCCTTTAGGGCCTTTTCCCTTTCTTCTCTGACCCTTCTTTGCTGTTCTTCTGCTTCATTTCTGATTCTTATTTCTCTGTCTCTTGCTCTCAGTTGTTCCTCAGTGAAATTTGGAGGTCTGATTGTTGATCCTTCAGGCTTATCCAGGTTTTCCCCCTTTTTGGCAGCATCATCCCTTTGCTGGAATAGGATGCTATTGGTGGCCTCTGCCGTTCCAATCAGAGAATCAAGTTTTGATTCAATAGATGTGAATCTTTTGTTATGATCATTCAATTTCTCATTGACACTCCTAAGTCTAAGTGCCAAAAGCTACGCCGTGATTCGTTTTCTTGGGAAATGTGTTGCACGAGGCCTCGCAAGATCGTTAGTGATATTGATGTTGAGTTGTTTCATCAGATTTCCTTGTTGTTGAACGACAATATTTTGTGCATCAATGTATTCTGCAATGGCCTGAAACTTGTTTTCAATGGAGGAGCTTTTGTCATTAAAAGCTGAAGTCATGGATCTGAGATACATTGCTTGCTGTTCCAATTCTTCAGCCAGCAAGTCTGCCGCTTTCTCAAAAGTTTCATTTGCCAGTGTTCAGCTGAGAGAGTCTGTGCCTTGTTTTAGCTGTTTCTGGATCCGTTTGCTGTCCCTTGTCTTGATGTTGAGTGATATCTGCATTTACATCTTGATCTTCAAGAATTTGGGTAGATGTATATGCTGGTGTGGCTTGAGCTGCTGTTCCCCCTATCTCTATGCCGGGGGTTGTCTTGACTGGAGTGGCGGCAGCTGAGCCAGTGTCCATAATGTTACTGCTGTTAGCTGGAACGTTGACAGACAACGGTTGAGTGGATGTCTTTGCTGGAGTTGTAGGCTTGCCGGAGGCTTGTGGTTTCAAAAATATACGGAGAAGAGTAGTGTCATCAATTGCATCTGGTGCAGGAGAGTTCTCTTCTTTATTTTGACCAAGATCATCATCATCACCTTGATCATGATCATTATCATCATTGTCATCATGATCATTACCATCATCCTGATCATGATCATCTCCATCATCTTCTGAGTCATCACTTTGTCTCCCAGAGATCTGGGGCAGTTTTGCCTTGGCTGCATCAACCATTTCCCATAGAGGTGATTCATCAAGTACACCTACCAGAGTTGTGATTCCCAGAAAATCAAATAGCCATGCTTCTTCAGCAAGCATGTGATCTGAGTCTTGAAGCTGTTGTTTGGAATCGCCTTCCTTCCACTCAAGATATTCTGCAATTCGATCATCTATATCGTTTGCGAGATAATTGTACGACCTTCTTCGGAGATGATTCCTCATCCTCTCCAAGTGTTTTCGTTATTAGGTGTCTTGTTCATCCCTACCGATTTCTTCTTCTTGCTTCGTTCGCTTCAAAGTGTCGAACCTTCTTCCTCTTCTTCTTCATCAATCAATTGTCCAAAGTCCGTCGTTTCCGGACTTCGCCGAATCTTTTGTTTCTTTCTTTGACCGGTGGTGCTTGCGTGTGGATTTCTTCCTCTTCCCTTCTCCTACCTTCTCGTTGTTGTTTAACATAAGTAAACATGACTTTGGATTCATGCAGTTTGTGGAGTTGTACTGTGGGGACTTTAAGACATTGCAACAAGTAGTGTAACTGAATGCCATATGACTTTTTCACCCAGAATTGTCCTTTCTTAGTCTTTCCTTCTTTTGTCCCCTTGTTTGCTGCTTTTACTTCACTTTGGATTTGCTCTTTGACTCTTAGAAAGAAGTATTTTGCCAAGTTGAATTGCAGATTGTTGTAGATGATTCCCATTAGCCTCATTCTGATTTCTGTCATTGCATTATTTGCTCCCAATTTTCCTTCAATGGTCTTGCCAATTAGGGCACTGAACTCATTGAATGGTTTCTTTAAAGCGGATCTCAAACAATTGACCTTTGTAGATCCTGGGTTTTCCGTTTTGGCAATGGTTGCCCAAAGACAATCATCCAAGTTTTGTGATACGTATGTCACTTTTTCTTGGCCTTTATTTGAAAGTTTAAGATGTTTGTGAATTACCTTTTCGTAATCGCCACTTCTTTTCCGTTGACGAGATGCTACAATCTTGTCTTCTTCCCACTCGTCACCTTCTTCGGCAGGAGCCCAGCACGTATTGTGCAGATTTCCAGAAGGAAATCAGACTTTCATAGCAGACCTCGGTTATGGGCGGATTGAGAAAGGTTGATAGATTTAGGATTTTGCAACTCGCCGTCGCCAATCGTTTGGCATCTTCGTCATTTCCGCACGAGTTTCAAGTAGTGTTCTTCTTGAAAGAAAGATCCCGTGGCAATCGATTTTTCATATCTAGCTTGGGTGTTTGAGGAGGATGATGCCATTTTTACTAAGGTTTGAAAATGAACTTGAGTTTGTAATAGAAAGTAACAAGAGTAGGGTTTGTAATTGCCAAGAAAGCGTGATGATTTCTGAAATTTTCTAAGTCTTGTTTATATAGTGTGATTTGGGTAGTGTGAACGTGGTTTGAATATGGAAGGATTTTGTGGCATAATGGTGTGATTTTGTGTATGAAAATCGCGATATTCGAGTGGAATGGGGGTGTGGTTTGAGGCAAGTAATGATAGAGCCCGGGAATCGAGAAGTTTATAATTCGAAAAATAATATAATTACCTCCATGATCATAAGTTGATCGCCACGTGTGTACAGAATAATCCTCCATAATTTCCTTATTCTCCACGTGCAATCAGAATTGATTTTGTTCACACTTTTAATTTGTCCAAGTCTTTATTTCGGTGAAGTGCCTTCGCTGGTCACTTAGCCGTCCCAATAGGTTCTTCACTTAGCTGCGCCATTTGACTGTTCCTAACAATCGTTAAGTTACCTTCGCCGAATACCGTGCCTTACTTGCAAGCATCTCCCGTAACGGCAAAGGTCGTACCGGTTAATGAAGTCACTTAGCCGATTACTCCGGTTAGGCGCTTGTTAGATACTTATTCTATTTCAATCATTCCTAACTCGTTCTTAGCTTACCGAATCTTTCATAACCGAGTGGTTTAGTGAAGATGTCACCAATTGATCTTCGGTGGGTATGTGTTTTAGGATGACATCCCCCTTTTCAACATGGTCTCGATAAAATGATGTCTTACATCAATATGCTTTGTTCTTGAGTGCAATACTTGGATTTTCTCGTAATAGATATTGCACTTGTGTTATCACACATGATTGGAATTGTTTTCTCTTCTACTCCATAGTCCCTTAGCCGTTTTCTTATCCACAAGTATTTGTGCACAACGACTACCTCGTCGCTATATATTCTCGCTTGTTGTTGATGTAGATATGGAGTTTTGCTTTTTACCGAACCAAGAGACTAATCGGTTCCTAGCATTTGGCAAGTTCCGAGGTGCTCTTTCTATCTATTTTGCATCCAAGATAGTCGAGTCCGAATATGATATCAATGTAAATCCTCCATCTTTTGGATACCAAATACCAACATTTATAGTGTTTTTCAAGTATTTGATTTTCCGTTTAGCCGTTGCTAGAAGATGTGATTCTTTTGGTTGAGCTTGAAATCTTGCACACACTCCTACCGCAAATGCTATGTCGTCCTTTGCGTTAAGTATAATAATGATCCAATAATTCCTCTATACATTTTTCGATCTACATCTTTTCCTCCATCATCTTTTCCAAGTATGACTGCGGCACACATTGGTGTGTCGCTCGTGCCACTTGTATCCATCCCATACTTGGGTATCAAATCTCTTGTATACTTTGCTTGACTAATGAAGATGCCATCCTTCATTTGCTTTACTTGAAGGCCAAGGAAGTAGTTTAATTCTCCCATCATGCTCATCGAAATTTGCTCTTCATCGGGTTTGTAAATTTCTCACATAGCTTTTCATCTTCGGATCCAAAGATTATATCATCAACATAGATTTGTACTAGCAAAGTGCTTGCTCCTTCCTCTAGTTTGAATAGAGTCTTGTCAATAGTTCCTTTGTTGAATCCATTATTGATCGAAATTGTGATAGTGTTTCATACCAGTGCTCTAGGTGCTCGTTTGAGGCCATAGAGGGCCTTCTTGAGTTTGTATACTTTGTCTTCTTTTCCTTTAATTTGAAATCCGGAGGTTGTTCTACATAAACTTCTTCTTCCAAAAGTCCATTTAGAATGCACTCTTTACATCCATTTGATAGACTTTGAAGTCTTTGTGTGCAAAGCAAATGCTAGAAAGAGTCCGATTGCTTCCAATCTTGCTACCGGTGCAAATGTTTCATCATAATCTATTCCTTCACTTGGGAATAGCCTTTTGCAACTAGCCTTGCTTTGTTTCGACAACAGTTCCTTGCTCATCCATCTTGTTCCCGAATACCCATTTTGCACCAATGATGTTGGCCATTTCGTGTCCGTCAACTAGTTCCCACACTTCATTTCTTTCAAATTCATTTAGTTCTTCTTGCATGGTCGTCATCCAATCTCGCATCTTGGATTGCATCATCTATGGTCTTGGGTTCCACTTGTGATAGAAAGCAAGTTAGCATGTGCTCCAGGTTGTCTTCTCGGTTCGACTCCTGTGTGAATATCTCCAATGACTTGTTCTTCGGGATGGTCTCTTAGCCAATTTAGGTCGGTTGAAGTTGATCTTCACTTGGTGCTTCCATACCTTCAAGCTGAGCAAGAACTTCAACTTCGTGTGCTTCATCCGGTGTATTGGTAAGTGGTTCTTCTTGGTTTTCAAAATGATGATTTATGATGGTAGCTGGTATGGTTGCATTTGTATAGATTTCCCTTTGTGCTGCTTTCTCTTCTTGATCTTGAAGATCTTCACCATTTGTATTTGGTTCATCAAAAACTACATGTATTAATTCTTCAATCACCAAGGTTCTTTTATTGAGTACTCTAAATGCTTTCTTTCGGTGTCCGAGTATCCCATGAAGATTGCTTCATCGACCTTCTCATCAAAGGTATGCGGTGATTCTCGTTTAAGACAAAACATTTTGATCCAAACATATGAAAATATGAGATATTAGGTTTTCTACCATTCCATATTTCATATGGAGTCTTTCCATGATGTTTGTTGATGATTGATCCGTTTTGTGTATGGCATGCCGTGTTTGTCGCTTCACCCAAAATCTCTTTGGTAAACATGCTTCTCGCTATCATTCTCCCGATCGCTTCCTTGATGGTTCTGTTTCTTCTTTCGCAACACCATTTTGTTGTGGAGTTCTATTCGAGATAGTTGATGTAATACTCCATTTTCTTCACAATAGGTTCGATAATTTCATTTAGGAATTCAAGTGCCTCTATCTCGATACGATCTTGATAATCTTTAGCTCTTTCTCATTCTCGGAGTCTTCTCAACAAATCGCGGCGACTTCTTGAGTGTTTCTTTCTTCTTGTTCATAAAAATGGTCCATGTGTACTTTGAGAAGTCATCCACCACTACAAGAGTGTATTTCTTACCACTCACACTTCTCGGTGTGATTTGGTCCAAACAAGTCCATGTGCGACAGATGTAGAACTCTTGTTGTAGATTGATAAGGCTTTGACTTGAATGAACTTTTTATTTGTTTTCCTTTTTGACAAGCATCACATAGACTCTCTTTCTTGAATGTGATCTCTCGGCAGGCCTTCAACTAGCTTGCTCCTTGATAGTTTGTTGATGGTCTTGAAATTCGTGTGATTTAATCTTCTCGTGCCAAATCCAAACTTGTTGATTGTTTATTCTTGACAAGTAGGCATGTTTCTCGCTTAATCGTTTTCCAGTCCACCACATACATGTTGTATTGTCTTCTACCCGCAAGAACTACCGTGTTGGTTTGATCGTGAATCACTTTGCATCCTTCTTTGTTGAAGTGCACATTGTAGCCTTTGTCACGTAATTGACCGATGCTCATCGATTGAAGTTAAGTCCCTTGACATATGCCACATTTTGAATCTTTAGATTGTTCTTGAGTATTATGCCTTCCCCTTAATCTTGCCAGGGTTTTCTTTACCTCCAAATGTGACTTTGGGTCCATCAAAAGCTTTGAAGTCGGTGAGCCATTTCTTGTTTCTGTCATGTGTCCGGAACATCCACCGTCTATGTACCGGACATCCTACAAAGCATTAATTAAGTTTAGGTACCCAACACCGTTTGGGTCCATGCTTGTTAGCAATCATGCCTCCCATACCAAGGGTGTATCCAAAAGGTCTTCTTTTTGGATAATTGAAGTCATCAACTTCATATGTATAAGGCATGGCGAATAGCTTCTAGTATTTTTACCGAAGGTATTCGATACTTTTCTCCACCTTTGGTGCATTTGCATCCTTCTTTACTTTCCAATATGCAGTAGGAAACCTTTCTTGCTTCATGTGTCTAGAAACAAAGCTTTGGTTTTTCTTAAACACATGATGCATTTTGTGGAATGGTTTCCTCTTGTATTTTGGAGGTGCAACATTCCAATCATCCTCTCGAAGGGTAAAGTCCGCCTTTTCCTTTCGGATGGCCGTGGTTCTTGATTGATTTGGAAGAAGGATTTAGTTTTTTGTTTCACTACACCGGGTCTTGACTTCACCGGAACGGGATGATCCGTTGGAACCATGGTTCGTCCCTTTCTAAATTTTGGTCCACTAGTGGTCCTGAATTTAGAATGGTGTTGATCATTGTTCCTACTTTCATCCTGACTGTTGTAGCCAAGACCAGATCTGGATCCAAACCTTTTTAGGGTTTGTAAGCTGGTGCTTTTAGTGGTGCAGTGGATACCTTCACTGGTGAGGAGATTTTCTTAACTGATCTTTTAGTAACAGATGTATGATCATCTCGCTTTTTGTTGATCATTTAAGTAGGTCTCCTTACTAGTTAATTCACTTTTGCTTCATCCAGTTCTTTCTTTAACCTCTTATTCTCTTTTCTTAGATCCTTGCATTCCTTTTCCGAATTTCATGATTCTTTTCAATTTCATCAAATTTAGTCATGAGATTTTGGACTAGGTCCGTGTATCTAATGGGAGACTAGAGGATTGTGCGATGTTAGATGTGGATGCATTAGATGAAGAACAGGAACTAGATGTTACCTCAGTTTCATCTGATTCTTTAGCAATTAAACATAGGCTTGTTTCCTCAATGTCTGAGCCATCACTTTTATCTTCATCCAATTCTTTGGTCATGAGGCATAGGCGGCATTTTTCATTTTCTTTCGTCTTCTTCATCACTATTATCCGAGTCATTGTCGATGATTCTTCATGCTTTTCACCGCCTTTGGATTCGCCTTAAGTGCCTTCTTGCTCTTTCTCTTTTCGATGCTCGTATTTCTTCTTTTCATCATCTTTGTCATTTTCTTCGGGACAATCACCTTGAAGTGACCTTTCTTGTTGCGGTTGAAGCATCTGTATTCATCACCTTTCTTCTTCATGTCTCTGTTTGAGCTTGACTTTTTGTTTGATGACGAATTTCCTTTGAATGGCTTCTTTTTAAACCTGTCAAAACGTTTAACTAATAAAGCTACATGTTCTTTTAATTCTTGTGTCTCTTTGCTGATGCATTCGGCAAAGTTACATTGCTGGGGTGCAGCTAATGCAGTGATTTTGTGTGTCTCCGCCGGAGCACCATCTTCGCCGTTCAATTCGAATTCATGAGCTTTTAACTGGGACATCAGTGTCAGAGTGTCAGTGCTTGCAAGATTTGTTGTTCCTCTGATTACTGATGTTATGATCTTCCATCTTTCAGGTGGTCCTCTCAAGATTTTCAAGCATACTTCTTTTTGGGGATATATGTGTCCAAGCTGTTGTAATTCACTGATGATGCTTGAGAAACTGTTGTCCATTTGATCAATGGATTCACCGGACCTTCATTTTAAAGTTCTCAAACTTCGTTTTGCAAAGATAATTTGTTTTCTTTAACTCGCTTCGGATCCTTCATTTATCAATGATAGCTTGTCCCACATCTCCTTTGTCGTTTTGCGTCTTTAATTCTCATGAACATGTTTCGTTGTCTAGGGTCTTCAAGATCATGTCTTTTGCAACAAAGTCCAGATTTGCTCTTCTCCCGTCATCCTTGGTCCAATCCTTTTTAGGTTTGTCAATTTCCTTTCCTTGATCTCGCTCCCCGTGCCTACCACTTGTAGTGATTGTGATCGGTCCATCATTGATTACATCCAAGCATCTCTTCATGAGTTGCTTTGCAAGATGAGACAGCATTCTTATTTTATATTCATCAAAATTGTTAACATTAAAAACAGGTACTTTTGACAAGAAGTTTGAGGAATCCATCATTATAATTGAATATATAAATGATAGTGAATGGAAAACTCAGATTTGAAAACTGCCTTGAAAATATGTGATCTCCTTGTTACCAGAAATTAGATCTGAACAGGTTCTGATACTAGGAACACCGCTCTGCTACCAATTGTTGGTCCCAGAGAAGGGTGAAACTATAGTCAGAGGGGGGGTGAATGACTATAGTGGAGTTTCAAAAACTTTTCTTCTATTTTAAAGCTTTTAGGCAGCGGATAAGTCCCTTCTTACTATGTTGTTTTCAAATCAGTGTAGACAGTCACAGATATAAGTTATGATGTAAGCAAATTAAATAAATGCTGTAAAGTAAATTGCAGAATTTAAATTGACACAAGGCTTATAGTGGTTCGGGGTGGTGTAATCCCTTAATCCACTCTTCTCCCGTGATGATTGGAGGAATTCACTATTGTTTTCACGAGATACAATAGTATGATTGTCCTTGGCTTCCCAAGCTTCACAATCTACAAGACTATCACTCCTTGACCGCAATGCTTCGGTGATTCGGTCTTCCTTTTCTTCGTTCCTTAAGATTAAGATCCTTCAACGGCTATCACAGATTCAACTCCTTCTCGCATTGCCTCTCGATTCGGTTGCTTCGAGCTTGATGTGAATGTGATTCACACACTTGCTTGATCAATCTCAATTCGAGTATGACTTTGTAGTTCGATTCTTGAGTTGATCACTAGATATGTCTTTGTAAGTTCGAGAGAAGGCTTTTCAAATTGTGAGTTTTACGCTTGATTTTTCTTTCTTGATCGTTATTTCTTTTCCGTCAATGCCTTCTATTTATAGCCTTGAATAACCTTGGTTTTTGAAATTCCATCCGTTGGCTATATTAATGAGGGAATAACCCTTGATTTTATTCTTGATTCCCCCTTAATTGTATTCTCCTTGATTTCAGTGAGCGGATTCTTTCTTCAAACGTATAGCAGAAAATCCGTCCTTGATTGATCCTTTAATGATTTGTGCATTTAATGCATGATCTTCTGAATCTTCATCGTATATCAAATTTGATCTTGTAAATGTCTCTTCGCCATTTTTAGAACGGTCGAGTGAGCCTTCTGACTTAGCCGTTAGTTCTTTCTTTGCTGTTTTGTTTTCTCTTTGCCGAAAGTCAGTTTACTCACCGATTCACTCTGTTTCCTTCTTTGTTCTAGTTTTTGGAGAGTCTTTGTACTTCACCGATCCTTGATTTGGGTGAGACAAAGTGTACACCATATTTGAACATTGAGTTTCATCACTTAAAACATAACTTAGACTTATCCAAGGTCATCACGGACTTCCTTGGTTATAGGTCGACCATAATGTCTTCATACTTCTCTGCTTTGGTGCTTTCTTGGCTTCACTTTGCCGAATATCTCGTTTTTGCTTTGCCGTCCTACCAACTAGTACAATACTTGTCGACTCAACTTATACAACATGTCGACTCTAAGTAAAGACTTATACGAGAGAGTTCTAACTTATTTCAGGCTTGCTATAACAGCTAGTATGGCCATCATCAAAACATAATAAAATGTTCCTAACAGGGTCCACTCCATGTCCATCAACATGTCATGACTATACGTTTCTAACTTAATTTATCTTGGTTACATCAGCATTCAAGGGCACTATGCATGATGTGTATCCACCACGAGATGTCCTTGCCAACTACGGTGAATAGCACCGATAGTCCGGGATCCCCCCGGTATGCATATACGTTCGGCAAATTTCCTCCACTTGCCATTCAGCCGTTTATAGGCCAACAACGTTGTTCTCTTTTACTGAACGTATCACATCGCCGATATGAATCCGTGCCTTACCGAAAATAGCATGACGTTTAAACATTTTACTAAACAAGTATGTAATTTTTTAAGTGTTAACTAGCCACCTAGGTGTTTTCAAATAGGCTCCCTCACACCTACTTCTCTCTCCCCTAGGCCACTAGACATGGACAAGGCCTAGCAATTACACAGACATTGATGAACCATAGTTCATCAAAGCACAAGCCCTTTCATGCCCTACAGACGGTCCCGGACTTCAACTCCCTGCAAGAGTATATCCGGTGCCGGAACTATACGCATCAGAAACTCAATCGAGGCTTGCTGATGTTTAATTAATGTTATAAGACCAATGAACAACATTTTAGACTCAAACCTTAGCTTAAATCAACTTATTCATCAAAAACAGGGTCAGTGCGCCCACACTGGGATCCAGTGCGCTCGCACTGAGCCTCTGTATGTAAAAATCGACTTTCTGCATGTCCAGTGCCCGCACCGGATCTGGTGTACCCGCACCAGGCCTCTGAATGTAAAATGACACTTTTCTGTTCTTCCAGTGCACCCGCATTGGATCTGATGCGCCCGCTACAAGCGTGGTAACCTCCAAAAACTCAGTTTTTGACCCCTAAACTATCCCTAATTGTTTCCAAACTTGTTCAACATCATAATACTCATAAAATAGCAGATAAACATAACTTTTATCTACCATAACAATGCTATATCCTTAGGCAACATGAAGGTATGATTTCTAGCATAAAACCATAATCCTAACATAAACTCTAATAAACCGTAATTAACTTGTAGGAAGATCCTCTTACTTGATAGCAAGCAATCCAATCTTCAAACTCTCAGAAAAACAGCAAAACTTTAACCTTTCTTGTAGGAAACCTATGTGATCAATTCACACGCTTCGATTGAAACAAAACTACGAAAGCTATGAGTTTTGATCTCTAAAACTCATCCAAAAACACATCTAGGTCGAAATCACATACCTTGACAAAGCTCCAAACTTTTAGTACTAAAACGATGCCCTCTTCATGATGATTCCAACGCTTTTCGTGAATCTGAAAACGGTTAAAAACTTTGTGAGATATCGAAGAAAATCTCTTTGGCTCCTCTCTTACTCCCAGCCGCGTTTTCTCAAGAACGTGGAAGCAAAATTCTGATTTCTAATAGGTTCTACGTATAATGGGAATTATTTTTCCTTAAATAACCATTGTCAAAATAAAGACATATCCTCTTTTTCCTTAATTGCCATTTTTACTTAAAATAATCAGATTTTCTCCCATATATGTATACATAACTCGATTATATATATATTAAAGAAATACTCAACTCCAATAAAAGAGTAAGAATAATAATATTTCTTTTTCGCAAGATGACACGTCTGCCCTTTCATGAAAATCAAAATATTACACGACTACTCCACGGACAAACGAGGATATTTTATTATCACGAGAAAGTTACATCATAAATACAATTAATACAAACGGTATTTATAGCCTCGGGAATCAAACCCTAACCGACTAAACAGCCAACCCAGTAAATGTCTGAAATACCCAAAAGTAACTTCACCAAAATTGAAACCATGCAGCAGACGTGTTCCCTAAATCTGTTGTGAAACAGCAGACTCAACTTCAGTAGCCTTATCTTCAGCAAGTTGATCAACCCTATTGCCGATCTGCCCAGCTGAGCACCAGATCATAGCTTCCATACCAGACTTCAGCAGCATAGTTTAAGTCACCATTACAAATCTCCACCTTGACTTCAACTTCATGCAAACTGACCAGATGCACAACCAAGTGCCATATTCCTCTTTGTCTTCAGATTTGAATACCTTAGTAGACCCCAACCTTTAGCTGAGTATTCCCAGATTCAGATTAAAACCTTTGGATATTCAGCAAGTCTAGACACAATTGAAACTTGCCTCTTGGAACTGGTTTAGTGAACATATCAGCAGGATTAACATCAATACTGATCTTCTCCACTTTGACCCTTCTCTCATTCGTTAGAAAATGATACCTAACATCAATGTGCTTGGTTCTCACATGATGATATGATCCTTTGCCAAACATATTGCACTAAGACTGTCACAATACACCATGGCTTGATCTTGATGCAGACTCAAATCATTGACTAGCCCTTTTTACCAGATTGCTTCCTTTGCTGCTTCTGTCGGTGCCATGTATTCTGCTTCAGTTGTTGATAATGTCACTGTACCCTGTAAAGTTGCCTTCCAACTTACCACAGAACCACCCAAAGTAAACACATACCTAGTCATAGATCTTTTGTTGTCCACATCAGCAGCATAATTAGAATCACAGTACCATGTGACAAAATATTGAGTACCACCTCCATAAATGAGCCAATATCAAATGTACCTCTAAGGTGCCTAAATATCCTCTTTACTACTTTCGAGTGTTCCTTTCCAGGTTCAGCCATAAACCTGCCGACAACACTGACTGCTGAGCCAAATCAAGCCTAGTACAGAAACATGGCATACATTAAACTGCCCACTGCACTAGCATATGGAACCCTTGACATGTATTCTTCCTTCTTAGTTGACTGCATGTGGAGCAAACACAACAGATAGATGTAGATTTGGTGCCATAGGAATGTCTATAGGTTTGGCTGCTGACATGCCAAACTTGGATAATACCTTCTCAATATACCCCTGTTGAGACAAGAACAACTTCCATTGCTTCCTATCTCTATAGATCTCCATCCCCAAAATTTTCTTTGCATTCCCCAAATCTTTCATCTCAAATTCAGCCTTGAGAAGATTCTTCAGATCTTGAATGTTAGACTTGTTTGCAGCAGCTATCAGCATATCATCCACATACATCACCATATAGATGATTGAACCATCCTTCAACTTGTTGTGATAAACACATCAATCATATGGACTCTTGCTATAACCCTTCTAAATCATATAACTGTCAAACTTCTTATACCACTGTCTTAGGTCCTACTTAAGTCCATATAAGACTTCTTCAACTTGCAAACAAAACCCTCCTTGCCAGGAACTTGGAAACTCTCTGCTGAGTCTTATAAATTTCCTTAACTACATCTCCATGTAAAAAAGATGTCTTTACATCCAATTGCTCAAGTTCAAGACTCTGATGTGCCACTATTGCTAACAGGACCATGATGGAAGTATGTCTGACCACTAGAGAAAATATCTCTTCATAGTCTAACCCCTCTTTATGACTGAACCCTCTTGCAACCAAACGTGTCTTATATCTGATGCCCTCAGCAGATGACATTCCTTCCTTTTTCTTGAAGATCCATTTGCAGCTGACCACCCTTCTATCATGTGGTTGTTTGACTAGATCCCAAGTCTCATTCTTCTGAAGTGACTCGCATTTCTTCTCCCATGCAGAAAGCCAATGAGATGCCTCAGAACATGTCACGGCTTCCCGGTAAGTGTTTGGTTCAATACCATCCACTTCTTCAGCTACCTGTAGTGCATATCTAACCATATCCTCCTCAAACTCATATCTTCTTGGAGGTCTAATATTGGTCCTTCTAGCTCTACTGAGAGCTATACTCTGCTAACCAACATCAGCTGTTTGAGTATCTGCTGACCCTTGTTTAGCAGACTGGTTTGGATCCAGCTTTGGATCTGCTGAGTTCTGACTATCCACTGCTGAGTCTTTTAATTCAGTATACTCTACTTGAAGCTCCACCTTTTTGTCAACCTTCTTAATTTTAGATCTCATTTCAGATTCAGATGTGGCCCTCACGGATGAGTTAAGCATATAATTTTCATCAAAGACTACACTCCTACTGAGTATAACCCTACTTTCAGCTGATGACCAAATTCTATACCCTTTTACTCCCTCTTCGTATCCAACAAATACTCCATTTCTTGGCTCTAGGTTCCAGTTTACCTTCGTTGACATGATAGTAGACTGTGCTTCCAAAAACCCTTAGACCATAGTAGTCTACTGACTTTCCTGGACAAACCTCAAGTGGTATTTTGAGCTTAATCCCTAGTGTGACACTCCCTGTTGATTAAGTAGCATGCTATGTTAACAACCTCTGCCCAAAATCTTCTTGCCATACCAGAATTAGAGAGCATGCACTTTGCCCTCTCCAGAAGAGTTTGATTCATTCTTTCTGCATCATCATTCTACTGTGGAGTGTCTCAGACAGTATGGTGCCTAGAAATGCCTTCATTCTTGCAAAATTCATCAAACTCAGCCCAACTAAATTCCGGTCCATTATCAGCTCTAAGTCTTTTGATCTTCTTCTCAGTCTGATTCTCAACCAAAGCCTTCCACTGCTTGAAGTGTTTGAATTCTTCACTCTTGTGCTTCATCATAACTACCCAAACCATCCTTGAGTAATCATCTATAAAAGACACAAAATACCTGTGACCACCCAGTGACTCCACCGTTGAAGGTCCCCAACAATTAAAATGAACATAATCAAGTGTCCCTTTTGTGATGTGAATTGCTTTTGGGAACTTGCTCCTATGTAGCTTCCCAACCACACAGTGTTCACAAAATTCCAACTCCTTGACCTTATATCCCCCAACTAGATTAGACTTGGACATAATTTGCATCTCTCTTTCACCCATATGACTCAATATCATATGCCACAACTTGGTTAGCTGTGACTGGTGAATCTCTGATAATGCAACAGTAGTAGAACTTGATACAATAGACCCTTGTAAGATGTACAATGTCCCATATCTGATACCCTTCAAAATCACAGCTGAACCCTTGTAGACATTCACCACTCCACCTTCACCCCTAAACTTGAACCCTTTGCTGTCTAGTAGACTAAGTGATATCAAATTCTTGGTCATCAGGGGAACATGCCTAACCTCATTCATTGTGCATAATTTACATCATGTGTCCTCAACTGAACAGATCCAATCCCAGATATTTTGCAGACCTTGCTGTTAGCCATAGCAATATGGCCTCCATCCACCTGCTAATAAGTTGAAAACCACTCCCTGTTTGGACACACATGATAAGATGCCCAGTGTCCAGAATCCTCACATCCTTGTGCCCTGCTGACTTTGAAACTGCTAAGGCCAAATCTTCTTAGAGTTGGTGTCTTGTTTTCCAAAGCAACAATGCCTTGATGAGTACCATGCTGCTTCTTTCTCTTTGAACATTCATTCTTCCAATGTCCATACTCTTTGCAGTAATTACAGGTATCCTTAGCTTTAGGTCCCTTGGAAGTTCTCTTGGATTTCTTCTTTCCAGAATTTCCTGGCCCCCTGCTGAGTCCACTGGCCACCAATCCAGCAGATTGATTGTCCTTCCCAGAAGCAGATGCCTTATGGCATAGCTCTCGAGCATAGAGAGAAGATCTCACATCCTCCAATGACACTGAGTCGTTTCCAACAATAATGGACTACACAAAGTTCTCATATGATGCAGGCAGTGAAACAAGTAAGATCAATGTTGTATCTAATCTTCAATCTTCACATATATTTCTTAGGTCAAGCAAAATTGTGTTCAATTGATCTAGTTGATCTCTCAGCTGAATGTCCTCATGCATCCTTAAACTGAACATACGTTGTTTCAATAACAACTTGTTGGTCAGAGACTTTGTCATATACAAACTCTCAAGCTTGGACCACAGCTTTTCTGCTATGTCCTCTTCAGCAACCTCCGTGATAATATCATCTGACAAGCACAAAACATAATTGTTGAATGTGCTTTCTCCTCCAGACTGGCTCTCTCAGTAGCACTTCCTTCTGTTGATTTTGACAAGGGACCCCATAATCCATATTGTTCCAACAAAGCACGCATCTTGATCCGCCATAGACTAAAATTATTTTTTCTTGTAAACTTGTCAATCTTAACATTTAATGCAGACATCTTTCTCACCAGAGAAGTTTGAGTAGATTCCAAATCCTAGCGTCAATTATGACCTTGGTGCCAATCTACCTTGCTTAAAACAGATAAACAGATTTCTTGATGAACCTGGACGCTTCGATGCCAGTTTGTTATGACGGATCGATCAAGAAGTGATGGTGATTGTGAGTAAAGATAAGCAATTAACAAGTAAATAAACACAAAAATAAGAAGAACACAGATTTAACATGGTTTCCGGCAATGTGCCGACTACTGTACGGACAAACGATGATATTTTATTATCACGAGAAAGTTACATCATAAATACAATTAATACAAACAGTATTTATAGCTTCGGGAATCATACCCTAACCGACTAAACAGCCAACCCAATAAATGACTGAAATACCCCAGAAGTAACTTCACCAAAACGGAAACCATGCAGCAGACGTGTTCCCTTCAGCAGCCTTATCTTCAATAGATTGATCAACCCTGCTGATCTGCCCTAGTTGAACACCAGATCATAACTTCCATACCAGACTTCAGCAGATAGTTTAAGTCACCATTACAGTATTATTATTATTTTACGAAAATAATAGATAAATATATAACTTATATACGCATTACCCAAGTAGGAATGTCGTACCGAAAACTAAGGTCATGGGGTTTCCGCGTAGACGAGTACGCCAAGCCTTATGAAAAAAATCACCGATAGAAAATTACATCATTTAGAGGAGTATAACTCATACATACACATGGTGCAATTCTCAAACACGATGCATCAGCTTAACCATCGATATAAGTCTCATTGGCTTACCAAGCCTTATCACCTTCTAGTTCTTCTATATTTTTTAAAGGTTGAATTCAAGAATTTGTTGTTCTAATAAAAAAATTATTATCCACCGTACTGAAATGCTAAAAAATATAGCATGGCACAAGTAAAATATATAGGAAAGACTTTTGGCTCATATATACTATAGGCTATAAGGACATGACTTGGGTAAGAATAAACAGCAAGATTTGACATGCAACCTAATGTCGACGAGGAGTGACAATCGACGAATCAATTTTGAATAAAGGATGACTTAATTAATTAATGAATTATCAGAATCGAGATATTTATTGTATACAGTAATTAATCTTCATCTTAATTAGAAATTCATTAATCATGCTTAGTCATAAAAAATTTAATTAGTTTTGAGGGAGAGTAACAGAAGATAAATTTTGAAGAGATTTGATAAATGTCAAAATATTCCAGCCATGTTTGAGGAAAGGTACCAGAGAATAAATTTTGAAGAAATTTAATAAATACCAAAATAGGTAGAATTGTTACATCGTAGATAAATATTTGTTTATTGTTAGAATTTAAATAGATTACCTCGTATCTTTAGAATCTTCTATCCTTTGAATTCTATTATGATTTATTTATTTTAAATTAGGATTTATGCTATTCATCTCCTATATAAAGGAGACTTACTGTACCATTTTATTTCATCCTGATAGAACATCAGTTCGCTCAAAAAAAATTAATAGTGTATAAAAAACCTAAGTAGTATAAGAAATACTTAGAATTTTTTTTAGGGGGTCACTGACCCACAAGCCCTCTCGTGCCGTTTTTTTGCTATGTTTGGTTTCGTGTTAGATTGAGGTTGAATTGATTCATTAGAGAGAATAAAATAAAATGAAACAATGATTATAAAGTTGAAATATTGTATTGAAATTTGTGTAGATGAAAAAATGATTGATGAGAAAAAATTTAATTAAATATTATATTGATAAAGTAATAGTTAGATAGTGTACTAGGTGACTAAAGTGAATTGATTAATATTATTTTATTTGTTTATAGTGAAATGATTGATGAGAAAAATTATAATAAAAGGTTTAGTAAATAAGATACTGGAGCGAATAAAATATTGAGTTGAATCCAAATAGATCCAACTCAACCCAAAAACAAACAGGGCAGTGTCCGGCACGTGATCACTGCCAGAGGCGGATGTATGTGTTTCACAATGGGGTCCGCAGACTCTGCTAGAAATAAGAAAACTCTATATTATACCTACGGAAAAATATTTCAGACCCTGTGGAGAAAAAAAATTACTTAAAAAAATAATTACGGATTCCGCTGAACAAAATTTTTTGATCCGTCACTGGTCACCAAGTAAGTCGTCATATATATATATATATATATATATATATATATATATATATATATATATATATATATATATATATATATATATATAGCATTCAAACGGAACTGAAATGAAGGACTATGACATGAAGGCATTTTATTTTTTTAGCATCTATCATATATTCATTATCAGCAAGATGCTAAAAATCGATTACAAAATGTTTAGAATGTTCAGCAAAATAATACTAGCAAATTTACTCAGCCAATATATCAGAAAAGGGGTTATTCTGATGCAGTGAGGCTTCGATAGAGAGCTGCATACGTGGCAACATCCGGACCACACACTTTCATGCCACGTATGCAATTCCCTATTGATGATGAAAGTGTGTGGTCCAGATGTTGCCACGTATGCAGCTCTCTATTGAAGCCTCCCTACATCAGAATAACCCTCAGAAAAGAACTTCATACAAAATCTTCATGTATGCAATTGAAATGATCAGCCCGCAATTGCTCCCTGATTTCGTACCCAATATGCAACGTACTACAGTCTACATGAAAATTTAGCAAAGATACGAATTTTCCAGAATATATAAAAACTTACATTCATTAAAATTTCATTATATTAATTAATTGAAAAACCTCATTACCTCGGTATAGGTTCGTCAATTAATGTGTTGTGTTTTAGTAGTAATAGACATATATACTCATATCTTATAATTGATGCTTGTTTTGGAATATGAAATGAACATACAACAATAAATGCTAGGCTATGGGTATGTTTGAAAAAAAAACATTAAATGATGTATTGGGTTTTTAAATGGACACTTTTTATGAGACAAAACATTTTTCAAATGTGGACACTTTTTATGGGACAGAGTTAGTATCAACTTGTGATCGGATCATCTTCTCAACTTTTTTTCCTTTTTCCATTTCCACACTACGTCTATGTTTCTTCTCTTATTGTAACGCCCCCAGACCCCGGGCCTGACAGCGCTAAATGAGTTATAAATGGTCCGGTCAACTGCTTATACCGCCGTCCTCGCTTAGTCTAAAAGGGCTAACTCGAGTTGACAAGACATTTATGTCTCACACTTATATGAGGGTGATCAGGACTTTACTTTACCGATGTGGCACTTAACATTCTCCCCCTTATAAGGGACTGGCGTCCTCGCCAGGACGGCCAAGACTTGTCCCAGTGGATTTGTCCCAGTTCATCCCTACTATAGGATTCTAGAGGTGTCCTCCACCGTCTCTCACGGTGTGGCACTTAATTCCGTATGATAGTCGGCTCTGATACCATTTTGTAACGCCCCCAGACCCCGGGCGTGGCAGCGCTAAATGAGTCATAAATGGTCCGGTCAACTTCTTAGACCACCGTCCTCGCTTAGTCTAAAAGGGCTAACCCGAGTTGATAAGACCTTTATGTCTCACACTTATATGGGGTGAGCAGGACTTTACTTTACCGATGTGGATTTTACACTTATTTTCCTCCAATTATTCCTTCATTTTGCAGTAGATCTCTATTGTCGTCTATGAAGACAGAGGACGACATGTAAGGAAATCAATTGGGTTATGCTATGGAATTGAAAATTTTGATTTCATTTTTACCAAGGATCGACCTCGTATAAGCAATCAATACATAATAAAGTAGGTAAAGAATCATACCAGAATGATATAAGATAGATCGTTGTTTTTCTATGGGTATAGTCTGTGCACGGAGCCGCCCAAGTATTCGACATCTATCGTCGATCCACACGAACAAGAGTCAGAATCCTCCAAGAAATGATACCAATCAAAGTCAACTACTAGGTCACATTTTCTTCTCCCTAATTTCCCTCTGAAGAAGCTCTCATATATTTATTGTAAATTTACAAAAATTGTATTGTGATATAAAAGAGCTTGACACTCCTACTTGTAAATAGGAAAAGTGGCGCCACTTGTAGCTCCCAAGACTCTTGGGATAAGCTTCTTGACTTAGAATTCGGATTAAGAAACCAATTTCTAATAAAATAATGGCACATTTGTTTCTCCTAAATGAAATGGAATGGGATTAAATCCAATGAATGGAATGGAATAAACTTATTTCATTATTGTGTTGGGAATGTGATAGAACACCAAGTGATAGTGGGTGGTGAGGTAAGATGAGAAAGAGTGGGGTTGTACGGTATTGTAGGCTGTGGTAGGGTAAGTTGCAAAAGGTAGGGTTGGCTGGCGTGGGTATGGTAGTTTTACCCCACCACCCATCTTACCTTACCCGACCAGACACCATACCACTCATCTCACGCTACCTTACTACCCCACCAACCTACCATATCATAGCCTACACCAACCTACCTTAAATCCTACTCCACTGACCATTCACTACCATTTCTTACCTACCACCAAGCTTACCCATCACCCCGGGGCACCATGCCTCTCCACACACCATAAGCCACCATACCCCACCCTACCCTAACGACCCAACCCTACCCTACTTTACCCTATCACCATACCTTACACTACCCCATCCACTCTATCATACCCAACCATACCCTACCCCACCTCACCTCTACCAATCACCCTACCTTACCCTACATGTTCTCATGAGCCACCCTACCTCACCACTCACCTCACCCCACCCTACTATCGTATCCTACCCCACCCGCTACCGCAAAATACCGGACTACCCCACCCTTCTTTACCTATCCTACCCTACCTACCTTACACCCCCACAACCACCCTACCCCACAACCATCCTAATCATCCTATCTCACACACCCAACCTCATCTCACTGTTACTTCAGCACCACGTGTTTTGTTGATTTTCCTTTCATTTCATCTCATTCCATGAATTTTTTAAGGAATAAAAATGGACATTTTTCACTCAATTTGAATAAAATTTCATTACATTCCATTATCTTATAATGATATACAAACATTTGAATGAAATGAAAACTCATTCCATTCTTGTGAAACGCGAATTCCAGATGAATAACATATATACTACGCATGCTTCAATGTCATGCCCGACCACTACTGCACGATCTCCCCGTTATTAAGGGAAACCTCAATAGTGTCAATGCATGACAATCCGCACCGCCATGTTATGCAACCTCTAGTCAAAGGATAATTACACAACCGCCACATAACGCGACACTTAATAAAGTAAGTGACTCAATATAACATATGTTTTCTCTAATACACGTACAGTTCAAGTATCAATACACTTTGATAGATGAGATCTATCACTATCTTCATAAGATATGTACATCCAATACATGATAATCTAGCCGTATCATTAATTTCCTATTTAATAATACATACGACCAGAGATATTTAAATATTAAACTTTTTTCTATGAGCCGAGATCTCAACAACCATAATCACCATTATGATTTTTCTATCATGGTTTAATACTAAGAACGATGTCATATATACAATTTTGAATTGTTTTATGAAATAAACAAATATATAATAACAAAAATACTTTTATTATTCCTAATAATGAGATTACATAAACATAATAGACTGTAAGACCCGACCCAATCGAATCCGGTCCAATCTGATTGGGTTTAGCACACAACACTAACATGACATGCGCCATGTCGGTTAATCAATATAAGAGCAACATGTGTTGTACTGAAGATGGCATTGTTAGTTGATGCACGCTATCGAGCTAAGCCCATGTCGGCTAATTTGCTGAGATGGACTTTATCACTCTGTGTGAAGCCAGATAAGTGTAACGTGTATTGTGACCGATTTCACCTATGTCAGTTTCTTTTGGGAAAAGCATGTATGTCAAGTTATTTAGAATAGTTTGCCTTTTCAAACATGTTGAGTTGTATTGGATGTAGTGGTGGTTTCGGTGTTTATGAATCTAATTACGATAGTAATGATATTCTGATGAATTGTGTTAAGACACTGAAGTCCTATCCCCCCCCCCCCCCCACCCCAAGTCTCATCATGATCATTTTCTTCCGTGATATTGCATACGTCAGACTTAGGGTTTTCTCTAAAGTTCAAGTGACGAACATCCATTCCGGGAAAACTAAAGACTCAGTATCCAGAAACAAAAACAGGGTGTTACAAATACCTTGTATTAAAAATATTGATTTGTAATCAATAAAATATCTTTTGTACCGTTAATAATTGTTCTCCGCATAATTACGGTCTAGAATGACATTTTTTGTTACTATCATTTTATAACATAAATTATTTTTAAATTAAATTTCAAAACATACTAGTAGAATCAATAATCCTGATACAAAACTCGAGCTCGATGCAAAATCTTAAACTCTGCTCGAGTATACGAAACTTGTTAGAATTTCAATTCGAATTTGAATTTGAAATACTCGTAAACACACTCTAAATCGAACTACTCGTTTAAAGCATTATTCGGATTGACCCCACAAAAGGACCCCGGACCGGCCGTTCTTTACTAGTTTACTCTCCTTATATATACACACAGGACATAGCACTGCGCTCTTGCAAACACTTCACCCCCACTCTCTTTAATTCCGAATTCCCCTTCTTAGCCGGCACAAGAAAGCTACTGCTGCTTAATTAAGTTAATTTTTTCTTTTTTATATTTTTGTGTCTGAATTTTGAAAAGAAAAAGAATATAAAAAAAAAATGTCACAGGAATTAAGGGAGCAAGGTTCAATTACATCAAAGGACTACCATGATCCACCCGCAGCACCACTGATGGACCCAAAGGAGCTGGGCAAATGGTCATTTTACAGAGCACTGATTGCTGAATTCGTAGCCACACTTCTGTTTCTTTATATCGGTGTCACCACTGTGATTGGTACAAGCACCAATCAGATCCAAACTTGAACCCTGCTGGTGATCCATGTGGTGGGGTTGGCCTTCTTGGTATTTCATGGGCTTTTGGTGGTATGATCTTTGTTCTTGTTTACTGCACTGGTGGTATCTCTGGTATGTCATGTCTCTTCTCTTTAATTTCTCTCCTATAGCTAACACATAAATGTTTTCAACATAACAATTGACTCACAAGTCACAACATCCGTATGTTTCCTAGATCCGCCACTGCTCATCGTCGGGTCTGTAAAGTCAAGTCCAACATCCGTAAAGTAATAAAAGTTGAGAAAAGTTATGATGCAAGAGATATTTTCGAGTTATACAAATGTAGGCCATGATTAATCCAACTCACACCTACAAGTGTGTGAGAGAGGAAATAAAAAATAATCATGATCCTCCATTTTGTATAACCTCGAAAATACCGTTGCATCATAATTTTTCTCATAAAATATTCATCCTCGTGTAAGTGTGATAAATAAATATCTTGTCAATTAACTTGGGTTAGCCTTTTAGACTAAACGAAAACGACGGTCTAAGCAGTTGACTGATCATTCATGACTCATTTACCGTCGTCAGACCTAAGTTCTGGGGCGTTAAAGTGTCTCTGTCCAATGACGTACGCACCGGATACACATGAACGGGCAAGGGGCGAGTTTGTAATTTCAAAAGTTGGATACATGAGTCGTATATATACATATTCACAACTCGAATATGCAAAATAAAGAATCATGTTGAAAATTGAGCAACTATCGTTAAAATAATGAATGAAAAATAATCCAAAATAATGGAATACTACCAAAAAAGATAATGGGAACGCGCAAGGGCGGATCTATGTAGGCTCAGAGGGCGGAGCTATGTAGGCTCAGAGGACGGATCTATGTAGGCTAAAGGGGTCATATGACCTCACTGAAATCCAGTAAAAACAATTTTGTGTTAAAACGATATAGTTTTAATGATAAAAAATTATGTTTTGTTGTTAAAAATATAGTTTTAGCTTCTGGAGATTCCGCTGGAACAATTTTTTTGATAAACAAAATAGTTTCACAGTCCGGTGACCCACACGAAAAAAATTCCTCAATCCGCGCCCCCTTGGAACGAGTACATATATTTGTTGTATTTACACAAATGCCCTCGTACTAGTATGTTATATTTTTCGAAAATGCCATTACCACGTCTCTCGTATTCTCGTATACGTACCTGTGTATGATGGTTATTAATGCAGGTGGACATATAAACCCAGCAGTGACATTTGGGTTGTTATTGGCAAGGAAAGTGTCGTTAATAAGGGCAGTGATGTACATGGTGGCTCAGTGTTTAGGAGCCATAAGTGGAGTAGGGTTGGCTAAGGCTTTTCAAAAGGCTTATTTCGTCCGGTATGGTGGTGGCGCCACCGAGCTTCAGGCTGGGCACAGTGTCGGAGTTGGGTTGGCGGCAGAGATCATCGGAACTTTTGTGCTTGTGTATACTGTTTTCTCTGCTACAGATCCCAAAAGGAGTGCTCGTGATTCCCATGTTCCTGTAAGAATTGCTATTAATTGCACTAGTACCATTTTTATTTTATTTTAAAATTTTGGGAAACGTTAATTTTAAGCAAGATTTAGTTTAAAAGTTAAAAACTTTTCAACAAAGATCTTTTAAAACAAAGAATGAGACGTTTAAATATGTAAAATATTAAAATATTAAACGAAAGTGCTCTAACTTTTGGGAGGTTCTAACACGGAGACTTCAATATGGAGAGTGACCGTGTGTCACAATCTGGATCATACAGTTTCATTCTCTGAATGAAAGCGTGTGGTCATATCATGCTTGCATGAATGACTTCTTATGTTGGAATCTTTAGGGTAGAATTTCCCCTAACTTTTCCATACGAATCTTTCCTTTTTACAGTGATTTTCTATAGGATCAGGATTCTTCATTATTGACTTATTTACCCACACTGGCCACACATGCGGTTCTTTTACCCAACGTGGAATTAAACCCACCACCCCACTATAGTTATTATACATGTTTCTTTTTTAAGAAAAGCTATTAGACTCGGTCTCGATCGGGACATAACTCAATGATAAAAAAATAATGGTGAGGTATCGGAAACTTTGCCTTTGAGTTGAAGTTTCAAGTTTTGATACTGTGTATTGACATCTCTCATAAAAAAAATATACAAACACTCTTCACAAATTATCAAGGACAGACACGGAGATTTTTTTTAATGCTAAAACGATTTAATTTTCTTGTTAAAATGTATCGTGCATGTATCTTAACTTCTACAAACCCCAAATCTAACCGGACTGTGCCTTCTTTTTGACTACCTAATCTTACTGGTCAGATAACATTGTTATTTGTCTCATATTGAGGACTTATACTTGTTAAAAGATATACTAACATCACCTTATAACTTAATTTTGAGAATGAAGCTTCATCTCTTACATATATGTTGTTGGGTTCGGTTTTCTACATAATATCAGAGTCATCTATTGTCGTGTTCTCGAGCTGGGCCTCTTTGTTGGCTTGTTATAAGTTTTACTTTGAAGGGATGTGTTACACATTATTAGCTATCCCACATTGCGGACTTGTTTGTGTTAAAAGATGAACTAACATTGCCTTATAGCCAAAGTTTTAAGCTTGAAACTCCATCTCTTATATGTTTCTACGATGTTGTGTTAAGCTTATAAATGTGCTCTTAAAAAAAAGCTTATAAATGTGAAATAATTAAATTACTAAAACAATAACTATTTTGTGAAATAAATTACTATTACAATAACTAAATAGTCGTTACCTAACAATTTGTAACTTCTAGGGGTCACCATCTTTGACCGACGAATTTAAATGCTTTAAAAATATCAATTATAACTAATTAATATTCTTTTCGTTTTTATTTAATTGTCGTAGTTGCTAAAACACACATTAAGGAGAGTAGTTAATGGCCAATAAGACATTAGTCCAGTTGTGATCACTGAGGTTGTTAACCCGGAACTTCCATTAAAATAAATGTAGATGTAGAAAAATACAAATAATAATATTTTAAAAATGTAATTACGAGAAATTAAAAAAAAAAAAATTTAACAACTACGACAGAAAAATATGAATGAAAGGAATAATAATAATGACAACAATATAAATACTTTTCCCTAAAGTTCAAAACATAGAGGGGGACCGTGCATGCTTTCTAGTTATTGAATAGAGGTGGCCAAAGTCATGAAAGTTCATGTCACAATTGACGTACGTCCTTAAACTAACCTACTAATAAATAAAAAAATAAAAAAATATCAGCAACTAAACTTGTGGCTAGTAGAGTATTGATTATAATAAATTCATTGTAACAAGAAAGATATTTGTAAGACCCACAGGAGATCGATCTACTGTATTTAGTATTATTCCTTATTGTTTTCGTGCATTTATTAATTTATTAGTGATATTTATAATTATACTTTATGATATGAAAAAGACTGCAGGTTATATAAGTGATTGAAGGGAAATTCTTACCGTATTCTCCTCATGTGCACTATTCCGTTGGACGTGTGACATGTATGTAAAAAGACAAATTAGTATGTCTTCTTGTGTGCACATGTAGCACATCTCGCACATCCAACAAGCGATGCACACGAAGACTTCTCGGATAAAAATTTCCCTTGATCGAAAAGAGTCCAAGGAGATTACAAAGACTTGAGGGCTATACTAGTGTTCCCCAACCCTATCCCTACTCACCATAACCACTCCCTTCCTTGCTACCTTCATTGGGGAAATATTTGTGTGGAGAGTGTATTTTGAGGTGAAGGATTGGGTGAAACAATCAGAACCATACAGTTTAAATAAAGAATGAAGCTGTGTAGTTCATAATATTACACACGGTGTCTCCACACGTGTGGAGACACCACACAAGTATTTTCCCATTCATTGCTACCAGCTACCCCACTCACCTAACCACTTCAACCCCCCACCTATACCACCCCACCACCTTAACCTTACTCACACCGGCATAGTCAATCACCCCTACCTTACCCTTATTCATCTTGTCCATCCTACCCTTACCTCGTAAGCCCAACCACCCTACACTCGTTCATCTTAATCACCATACCCTCATATTGACTTATCTGAATCACCCAACCTCACCGCTTTCACCCTACCCTTACCCTTATCGATCATCCCTTCTTCTTTTACCACCCCTACGGCCGTCATTTTTACCCCACTGCCTCTGAATTACCCAACATACCCCACACCACGTACTGCCCCACCTACGCATTACACCTTGCTGCCTCTCCCCACTCTCACCACCTTACAAGTTACAAGTAACATTAATGTAGATATTGGTATATCATATTATATATTTTACAGTTTAGTGGTGTAAAATTCTAATGGATTTCTTATTTCTTTTTGTACAAAAAAAAAAGGTATTGGCTCCACTTCCAATAGGATTTGCAGTTTTCATGGTGCATTTGGCCACAATACCAATAACAGGAACTGGCATCAATCCAGCTAGAAGTTTTGGATCTGCAGTTATCTTAAACCGTCATGAAGCTTGGCATTACCATGTTAGTATTCTTTCTTTTCTATATACTTTATTTTCATAGTAGTACTAGTACTAATTAATTTATATTAATTTTAAATTAATTGTGTCAAAATAATTGATTTTTTTCCTCTCAGTTTTATGTTAATATATTTTTATATTTTTTGCAGTGGATTTATTGGGTTGGACCTTTTGTTGGAGCAGCCATAGCAGCTTTCTACCACCAATATATATTGAGAGCAGGAGTTGCCAAAGCAATTATTTCATTCAAGAATAGCAATGCCCATGTTTAAATTTCAAGATTAAATAAATTACCAAAATAACAAAAAAAAAAACCCCTTTAGTTTATGAGTTTTTAGTAGGATATTATAATCTTCCTTTTTACCAGAATATGATGCAAAGTACTGATTAGGACCTATTGGAGAGAAAAGCATGCCTTAATAATCAAGGGGAAAATGTGGATTGTTACAAAATGTCTTTATCTCCTTCTTCTTCTTGTTATTTTGGATTTTTATGTTTGGAATTGTATCATATTCGTTCATATTGAAAGGGAAGTTGCTACGTTAAACTTTGTTAAGTGTGATGTGGATGCTACTATATTTAAGATAACCAAACTTTGCGGTGGGAGGTATTTTCAGAAATTCGAATGGCGATGTGCTACGACCTTCGTTTGGTATGCATTAAGGAAAATAATATGTGCACTATACATATTGTGCAATGCACATGCACTACCACCACATCTAGTCAATGATTAAAATATACCCATTAAAATAAATAAACAAGATTATGTAGTGATTGTCTAGTTACAAGTATGTGTAGTGGATGTATCATCATTGATATGCCAAAATCGGCAAAACCCCGATAAATCCAGAAAAGAGGCATAAGCCCAGTAACGGATAGGGTCATCGGCCCAGCTCCGCCTCACGCTATCACGATCCTCATCATTAGCCAAGGCAACGGGAATAAAAGCATCAAACAACTAGCTCGATACAAAGCACTGGGGGCCGACCTGCTCGCCCCTCTAGCTCGCCATCCTTCAAACACAACTAGGCAACAAAGTCCGACTTCAGCTCGGCACTCTAAGTCCGACCTCAGCTCGGCCCTCTAAGTCCGACCTCCGCTCGTCACGCTAAGTCCGACCTCAGCACGACACTCTGAGTCCGACCTCAGCACGCGCGGCACTCTGAGTCCGACCTCTGCGCGGCACTCTAAATCGGCTCGGCCCTCTAAGCCCGACTTTTCAGCCTCGGCACTCTAAGACCGACCTCAGCTCGGCACTCTAAGTCCGACCTCCGCTCGGCACTCTAAGTCCGACCTCAGCTCGGCCCTCTAAGTCCGACCTCCGCTCGGCACGCTAAGTCCGACCTCATCACGGCACTCTGAGTCCGACCTCAGCACGGCACTCTAAGACCGACCTCCGCTCGGCACGCTAAGTCCGACCTCATCACGGCACTCTGAGTCCGACCTCAGCACGGCACTCTAAGACCGACCTCAGCTCGGGACTCTAAGTCCAACCTCTACTCGGCACTCTAAGTCCGACCTCCGCTCGGCACGCTAAGTCCTACCTCCGCTCGGCACCTTAAGTCCGACCTCCGTTCGGCACCTTCCCGGTTTTCCTTCTTGCCCGCTCGTTCAACGGTCTTTCTTGACACCGTAAAGCCTTCAACGAGTCCGCCAAGGCTCTCTTCCCGCCGAAGGTTTTCTACCCGCCAAGGGCTTTCAGCCCTCCAGGTTCGCAATCTGCCAGCTGTCCTGCTCTCGCCATCTGGCCAGCTCCATGCTTTTATAAATATCACCTTCACCTCCATTACAACTCTCTCTCTCTCACTTTTTCTTCTAAGAACTACGCATTTGGCTTGATCCCTTACAAAGGGTACGTAGGCAGCCCCTTCAGGCTCAACCAATAATCAAAAACACCATCCTCCTCCTCTTGCTCCACAAAAGCTCCATCTTCTCTCTTGAGCTCCACCGCACCTCACCGGAGAAATCACCCACAATCAGCTAGATATCCACCTCAAAATCCATATACCGAAAACCTGATATTTCCGACAATATCAACCATCTACAGTTGAGGCGGTGAAGCTCTTGCCTCGTGTTATAGTATTTCCTTTGCTTTTGCCTATGGTTTATGATTATCTAAAAACGGTTAAACCCTAACCGAAATGGCTCACATTCCCCTGTCCCACGGAATGAGTAGAAAGTTTAATCAGGTAGCTAATGGCTTAGAGTCATGGGATGCTATTATTCCAAGAGACTGAAAGAAGTCCTCCATTTACGAGATTCGAACATCGACACTCCAGCTCCTTGTCCAGCTGTTATTACGACACCAAACCCTTTACCACTCGGTCAAGTCATGAGGACTAGTTTATGATTATCTTATTATGGAGGGTGATGCCTTCTCCATCATATATACACCGGCTGGGGAAGTTTTTGGATAGTGACTGCATTTAGAGTGAAATAATTCGTAAGATGATCGGAGCCACATAAATTATATCATGGATATGATGTAAACTGCGTCAAGGACGGAACCAGGGTGGGCGCAACCCACCTGTTTTTTATTTTCGGTACACTAAAAAACCTATATAATGCACTCCAACACCATTAGTTGTCTTAATCCAGCCTACCCAACCATACATTTATAGTTCACTAGCCTAACTAAACAATAATTCTTAGTTCCGACACTGAACTACGTCATTTGTGTGGCTCCGGTCACCCTACGAAACATTTCATTTCATGTGGAGTGAGTATCCAAAAATTTCCTATTTTTTATTTGTTAATATTAAACGAACCGGAAATGTTCCAACTCATCTCCTTTGTTAAGCTTGGTCTTTATGTTTCCACCTTTTTGAATACACACCCTCCCCCCTATGTATTAAACGCTTGCTCTTCTCCTGACGCATTATGAAATACTACTTTTATCCCAAAATATAAATTTGTTTAGATTTTTTATACGGATTAAAAAAATGGTTAAATGTCATTAATTATAATGATAAAAATCTAAAATATCTTTTAATTCTCATTAATGTAATAATTGTAAAGTATGTGATCGAATGTATAATAAATTAAGGGCAAAAGAAAGAAAAGTGTAATAAATGTTTTATTACTATTCTAAATTGACTTATATTATAAAACGAATTCAAAAAAACTTAGCAGACTTATATTTTGGAACAAAGGTAGTATCTTTTCCGTGAAAAATGAAGGATCATATTAGCAGGGAAAAAAATCTTTACAATGTTGACCATAAAAATAAAGAATTTGCATTGTTTAAAAACACACTTTTTTTTGTTTGGTAAATGTTTTTTTTTTTTTTTTTTGATAACCTATGCTTAGGTATCTTGAGTTGATATGCAATTGCAACTGTTTTTATCATCGGGTGTTTTATTAACCTCACACAATTTTACTTGTCACGCTCTATGAAGTTATAAATGGGCATCTAATATAGCATCACACTAGTTATAAGGTTAATTTCACCATCTATTTGTGGCACAAAACCTTTGTGCCTAAAATAATGATAAAAAGATAATCGACGTTGGAACTGTCGATCTTAGAATCAACAATTTAAAAACCAATTGTAACGTCCCGTTCCCGAATATCGAGTCCTTATCCGAAAATAAAACGTTCGCACGTATAATATAAAATAAATTCTATATTATACGTAAGTCTGTACTACGTCGTATCGAGTTTCGCATTTACGAAAGATAAAAGACTCGGATGTATTTTTTTTTGTACAAGATAAGAATAGAAACACAAGCATACTAAAGATAGAAAAACTATCTTACAACGATGAACGTCAAATCTTACAACCATATGATGTTCAAAGAAAATAAAGAAATACAACAAGTATCTGACGAGAAAAGTATCAAAGAAATACGACATGTCTTGAAATGAAATTACAACATAAGTCTTAAAGGGGAAACAACATAGTCTAGTAATAATGAGACATGATATAAGCATAGCATGACAAAAGCATCAAAGATCATCTTCAAAGTCCTCATCGAACTTTTGTTCAACCTGTTCATCTTCTCAACCTCAAACACAACAAACATGCATTTGAGGTAAGTACAAAGGTACTTAGCAAGAAACAAAAGCTATTGCATTAACTAGATTTCACAAAGAAGGATTTACATAGTTATTAAGTTATCTTTATTTGACCAACTCAATTCTAGGGTTGACTTCATGTTCATCAACATGTTGTGACTAAACATTTCTAACTTAACTCAAGTTTGTTACACCGGCACTTAAGGGCACTACGCATGGTGCTACCCACCACGAGATATCGTTTGCAACCTATTAATGGATCACACCAATAGCCACGGGTTAAGACCCGATAGTGTACTCGTTCGGCGAAGTCCCCCTACCATTTAGCCGTTTGTAGGCCAGCAGAGTTATTCACTTTATCTAACCGCCCACACATCGCGATATAGACAAGTGCATTACCAAGAATGTTACGATGTTTAGTCTTTTACTACACACTTATGTAAATTATTAATCATTAACTAGTCACCTAAGTGTTTTCAAGGTTGGAGCTCACTTAACAACTCTACTCCCTCGCTTAGACTCTAGACATAACACCCTAGGCACATACACAGACATTGATAAATACTAATTCATCAAAGCACAAGCCCATCATAACCTTCCGACGGTCCCGAACTTCAACTCTATGGAAGAGTACATCCGGTGCCAGAACTAAACGCATCAAAAGCTTAATCATGACTTGTTCATGTTCATTTATTGTTATTAGATCCATTAGAATGTTCATAAACCAAGTATAGTATTAAAACACATATTTTCTTGAGAAACTGGGTCAAGAGTGCGCTTGCCCTGGTCAAGCGTGCGCTGCGTAGGTGTACGCTTGCCCTAGTCAAGCGTGCGCTTGTGTAACTATTAACATTCTGTTTTTCATTCAGCCAGCGCGGTGTACGCTTGCCCTAGTCAAGCGTGCGCTTGTGTAACTATTAACATTCTGTTTTCTATTAACATTCTATTTTTCATTCAGCCAACGCAGGTGTACGCTTGCCCTAGTCAGGCGTGAGCTTGTGTAACTATTAACATTCTGTTTTTCATTCAGCCAGCGCGGTGTACGCTTGCCCTGGTCAAACGTGCGCTTGTGTAACTATTAATATTCTGTTTTTCATTCAGCCAGCGCAGATGTACGCTTGCCCTGGTCAAGCGTGCGTTTGCGCACCAGAAAAGCCTAAAACCTGCAATTTTTTGCACTTTACAATTTCCAATCCAAACCAAACATGTTCTTCAACCATATACTCATCAAAACAACAGAAAAGTGCTACTTCAACAACATATAGCATCATACACTAGCAAGGTAACACTTATACATAAAATTAACATCAAGTTACTTCCAACACCAAACCTTTACTCTATCAAACCATAATCAAAACAATATATAAGATTTTCTTATTTGATCAAAGCACAACTTTAAGCAAAACTTCAGAAACTCTGCAGGCACTTCTCAAACTCCAACAAAAACCTATTTAATCCCCAACCAATTCAAGAACTAGTTAGGATTAAGGTTTTTAACTACTCAGAACTACGAATTACACAACTTTTTTCAGCCAATCAATTAATCATAGTATTATATTAATTAAAGAATATTCCGGAAGCCAGTTAATTGGCATATGAGGCGCATATGACTAGTGTATAAGATACACTTTGACTGTGCACTTTAATTAATAATATTAATATTAGATATTAATTGATTTTTGGAAAATAGATTTATAATAATAAGATAAAGATATAATCAATATAAGATATTGTCAATATATATCTTAGGAAAAATATTTAATATAAGATATTGAATATTAAATGAGATAAATCAATCAAATGGATTTTCTTTATTTTATTAGAAAAATGTTTTCTTTCTCCTCAATCTACTAGGAAGCTTCCCCCAATCAGATTAGGATATAGTTGGGGTGCACCACTCCTTATAAAAGTATGGGGTTGGCTAGCTCTTTTGTACATCACAATTCCAAAAGCCAATAATTCTTGTGAAAAATAGAGAGCTTCTTAGAGAGAGATTTGAGAGAGAGAAAATGTCGGTCTAGCAACCAAATTTTTCTAGTAGCAATCCTTGGTGGGATTCCGGCAAGGTGCTCGTGTGGATTACTGGTAGAGGCCGGATGCTTGGACGGCTCGCGCACATCTACTCCTACCTGACGGTCAAAGCGTCGATCTTTTAGATCAACCAAGGTGATATTACCGTCCCCTCTCTTATATCTTTATTGTTTAAACGAAGACGATCCTGGATCGGAAAATCAATTTTAAATTCCGCTGCGCTACTCGATTGATTTCCTAACATTGGTAGCATAGCGGTTTTCGAGCTTTAAGCAATAAGCATCTTTTATTCGCGTAGTAAATTAGATCCAATAGATAAAAGTCATGCATGATATTGATTCGTAATTAGTGCACAGAAAGAAAGAAAAAAGGTTTTGGAGGGGCGGCGGCGGCACCACCGCCACATCGGCGCCGGCGCCGGCCTCCGGGCTGGCGGCGGCTGTCGGCACCACCGTCCCCCCTTCCCTTCTTGTTTTGTTTTGTGCATCTTTATGTTTTTCAATATGGTCCATGGTTGGTAAGTTCTCTTTTGTTTAGTTGATATAATGTGACTAACTAATGGTTCAAATAATTTGATCATTATGAAGCCATGTGGCATCACCCAATTTGTTGGGAAGAAATATGTTTTGGTTATGAATCAAATCTTGGCCATTCCAAAATTTTGGAATAGGCCTAAGCCTCTTCCAAAATATTTGATTTTGGAAAAGGTCTAGGGGCCTAGGCCTTCTCCAAAAATATTTGATTTTTGAAAAGGGTGCAGGATGCCTTTAAATTTGGTTTGGACCAAACCATATGCATCCATTCGATTAAGAATCAAAAGAAAAAAACCAAAGAGACCCACTTGATTTTAATTTTATTTAAAATAGTTTTAAATTAGAAAATTAAAATTAAAATCGTTTTATTATTAATGGTTAATATTATTTCGAATAAAGCTTTAATTGATTGGATGCTTCAATGACGCAAGTAGTTAAAATATAATTTTATCTTTTTCATAAGATGTTGATTGTATGGATTAGATAGTAGATATAATATGATTATATGGACCCCGATTGATCATGGACTCGACCAATATAGGATAGATGTGAATGCTTTATTTTATGTTAGTTTTTATTGTTGTCCTAGGCCGTTATGAAGAACGTGACCTAGTTTTATTTTTGCATTATCCTATTCCCGTTAGCTCCCCCCGTGTGCGGCGGGTGTAAAAGTTATTAGATAGATTTTTTATGTAAAATAAATTGAAGACAAAGGATGAAGACCAAAAGAAAGGCGACAAAGATCCATGGAGATGGCGCATGTCAAAGATCCATTGGTGGTTGCGGCTACCCTTAGTTGTGGCCCGCGGTTTCGTCAGTTTGTATTCGAAACCGCTCCTAGGAAAATTCCATGATCATATTGGTTATATTATGCGCGGAATGTTGTGTATGTTTTACTTTATATGATATTGTAGTAATATGCACGTAATTGATGAGACCGTAATTAAATATAAAATTAATTAGGTGAATTAATTTAAAATTACTCCCACAACAAAAATCGAGTTATAATATGTCTCACAATATTATAGTGACGGTGAAGAGCCCTTATTCGGATCCAACTGATCGGCCCACGTCGGGAGTTGACCGGGCCGTACAAAGGAAAAAGAAGCCCAACCGAATGAAGACACTCGGTCGACCGAGCATGCCCATTCGGTCGACCGAGCTGCCCACAAGCCCGGCAGAAAGTCCGACACATTATTAAGGCGGCTAGAGTTTAGTAATTCTGAGTTTAAGTCGGTTTTCCAAGGTCGGCCAGTACTCTATATAAACACTATGTCCTTAGTAATTTTGATATACCACACCAACAACTCATATACAACAAGACAGCAATCATAGAGAGTAGGATTGAAGATTTCTAGGGTTTTCAATATGTAAGCCCTTGTATATTTTCTTGTCTTCTTTATTTTCCGTAATTAATTTCCCAAATTATGGTTTTATCGTTTGAGTTGATTATTCATAGTTAGATGATGTAGATCTAGGCTATGACGTTAGGGAGGTGGCGATGCCTTGTCTATGAGGATCACATACCCTACGTCCTCTACCTAGTATCTATGTATGAATTTACGTTGTTTGATTACCGTGTATCTAGATCAATTTATATAATAGCTTGACGAATTGCTGTTTTAATCCGTATTGTATAAGAAACGCTAAGATATATGTTCGGAGATGTAATCTGGGACAGAATTGTTCAGGTGACCGAGTGTCAATATTCGGTCGACCGAGCCCTTGCATTCGGTCGACCGAGCCCCATTCATCCTGTTAATTAAGCCACGTCTTGATGGTTAGGTTACCCAATTGAATGTATCATCTTAGTAGGTATGGCTATGGCTACGTTACTCGCTTAGTTTAATTAAAACGTGTAAAAAGGAAATACCAATATAAAACTCTTAGGTAGGCTTATGAATTGCTCTTCACGGACGTTCAGCATTATCTAGGTAGGTTTATATTCGGGAATTGTGCCCACCTGATTATACGTACGTCGTAGATTAGCATGAGACTATAACTTGGTAATTGCTAGTTGGACGAAAGCTTGAGTAATCGTTTAGGAAGTATAAGTACGCCTAACCATAGGAATGTTGCCTGTAGACGAGGTGTGCGATTAATATCGGCATCCTTAGTGTCGTAAGCGTGTGAGTTATATGAGACGGAGGCATTAAAAGGCAAAGTCACGTAATGTAGCACAGTGATCTAGCGACCTAACAGGTGCTAAGTCAAGTTTAAGAGGATGACTCCCGTAGCCAATACGAAATAGATACAAACAGATTGATAGTTAATAAGTCTTGTTTATTACTCCCTCCGTCCCATTTTATTTGTCCTGTTTGACTTTTCACACAGATTAAGAAAAGTGTAGTTAATGCTTTGAATCACATTAAATAATCCAATATTTTTACACTTATGCCCTTTAAGTTGTTGTTGGAGCATTTAATGCTACACACTTTTTATTGTAAATATTGTAATGAGTGAAGGGTATTTGAAGAAATTTAACAATTAATGCACAAAGTGGACACTTATTTTGGGACAAACCAAAAAGGAAACATGGACAAATAAAATGGGACGGAGGGAGTATATAAATTGTTTAGGTCCAAACGATAAAGACTATAATTGGGAGGTTAATTACGTTCTTTGTCTATATGTCTGAGTTTGTGATTCTTTTCTAGTACCCTTGTTGGTCGTAGACCACCGTTGTTAAACGAAATAAATAAATTAGTTATTTAAACTTTAGGATCCACAATTTGATTCCCTATGGGATCGACCTCGACTCTATCTAGCTATGCTGCGATTGAATCTAGTTCACTTGCTAGTTGGTTATTTAGGCATCGAGTTATTTTTATAACTTGACCCGCAATCATTGACCTACCTCGGGTATATCGTCATTATCGAGATATGATCGTTATGAGATCTCATGAATACTTGGGTTACGACTCGACTAAGAATCTTACGGTGATTGGCCCACGTCAGGACCATCTGATTTTAGAGACATGAGGTTGACTATCACATAGACGATGTGAATTGTCAAAGAGTTTATTAGTCAAACCACTGGAAGTCGCGTTGGACGTGATTGGTAAGATGTACCTACCTGTCGAAATTGACCCGGTCGATCGGCCCACGTCGGGGATCAAGTCAACTAGATAGGATTCCAGCCACTAAAGAATTTTGAAAATTCTTAAAAGTCAATTGGGAGTAGTTGACTAGTGGGAGCAAAATCATAATCCCAAAGACCATCTTTGATTTTGCACGTATAATCAACAACACTCTTTTATCTTTATTTTATGTTGTAATTATAGCAAATTTTATTTATGATTTTATTCTCGATTAAAAACCTAATAATGACTGTCACCTTTTGAGAAACGTTCTCAAATAAGGTTAAGTGATTTTAATCCTTTTAAAATAAGCAATGACAAGAGCAATCGCGTTTTCGTAGTTGAAGACAATGAGGCTACATATTTGATGAAGTCATCTAAGACTTTAATTATTAAGGGAAGCTCACATATTGGACATGACGATATCCAATGGGTCACTCATAATATGATGATGATTATTCAAACATTATATGGATTGGATAAGGATGACCACGTCGAATTTTGAAAATGTTGTTTTCAAAATTGTAAGATTTAAGTATCGACTTAATTCTTCAATCATTGCTTGAAAGTAAATTAAATGTTCATGTTTTGAATATGATTCAAAAGGTTAAATAGACTATTTAGCAAACGTTGGATTTTCTTTATGCAAGAAAATTGAAGACACAATTCTTGTGTTTTTCTTAAGTCTTATGAAGATTAAATTGAGAAATATTCACAAGAGCTTGAAGGATTAAAATGGAAAGTTAGGGCATGTGCTTAAATAATATAACTTATTGAAGTCTTTATTTCAGGCAAACACGTTGAGATAAATCTATCTAAACTCAAGTCAACTCTCGGATATATAATATCCTACGGGACACGGATCTCCTACGGTACACATGTTGAGGTACAAAGGTTGTGCACCATTTCCGTCCAAATTTTCGCCGGATCCGTCCAAATTTGGACGGAGTGAAGAAAAAATATATATATATATTTCGATGGATCCGTCCAAATTTCGACGGATCCGGTGAAAATTTGGACGGAAATGGTGCACAACACTTTGTACCTCACCATGTGTACCGTAGGGGATCCGTTCCCATATCCTACGAGTGTGATTAAATTAGAAAGATTAAATACAGATTTGGAATGTGAAGCAAACATTGTGACACTTACCATATTCTGAATCTAGTAAACTGATAAGGGAACTAAATACATGTTATTATGTTCCGGTTCTTATGAAGAACATGTTTTCAGCTATACGTTAGGATTTAATGGACAAGTTGAATTGTAAGGAATAAATGTTATTCCGATAAGGTTGAACAGTCATGGAATCTAACATACTAGATTAATGTCACTATATAGTTGATATAGGTGATGAGATCTCAAATAAGTATTTGTATGGTTGTTATCATTAATGTTTGTGGTTGTTCTAGGCATAGTCTCTATAAAGGAGACTCGTGTAATCAGATGTCATTCTGATGACGTCTGAACCATGTGATTATGAATCATGTGGTTACATGCATCTTATCCAAAGAGGACTGAAATACCATTTTATGAAAATGGTTACAAAATCTAGAAAATTGACTATAGCCTAAACATATTGATGTTTGTTGGCTTATGACAATTTATACCATAAATAATTGTTTATCTCTCTTTTGGACTATCTTAGAAATAGTTGAATGTACTTATTGAAGTACGACAATATGAAAGCCTGAAAAGTTCGAGCTAGTACGAATATGAGATAAATGAAACTTAAGAATTAATCTTAAATTGGATTGAAGCAATTAATAACTAAAGGGTGTTTCAGAAGTCGTCTGAAAAGGGAATCAGATTCTCCCTAAAAGGATATCATTTTGAGATGCGTGATCGGATTGCGGTTCTGAAATGTAAGCGACACTCTATACGATAAAGTTGTGATGTAAGCCATGCATAGAATCCCTTACCCGTTTTGGGATAGTGCCTTTAATCAAGACACGTAATTAACCGAGTTCCAAGGAAAAATGTTGAATAAATTCCATAATATGCAACTTTGTGGAATATCTTGGCAAGCACGCTATATATTGTCTACTTTCCCGCGGAACAAAATGTTTGTCTCCAAACATACTATCTTCTAAGAGAGGTATTTCCTCCAAAAGAGATAGTGGGAGTAAATAAGATCTCAAAGGAGTTTGAGAACCACAATGAGAGATTAAACCATAGGAACGTGAGCAGACGCCACATAGTAATGAGGTGTAGAACACTGCAGTGCACACAAAAGTTCTGTAAGTCTGTGGATAACCTCAAGCCTGAAAAGGCTGGTATGTTCATCTTGAAGAATGAATATCTCACGACTTATGAAGGAATGTTTGAGAGGCAAGATTGAGAGATATGGCCAGGAGCCATAATATCTGAATTAGATTCCGTTAGTGAATACCAGGTTATGAACCAAGTTTGTCTTACCTAGAGGGAATGTCCCTGAAAGGCTGACATGGATAGTAATATGATTACCATAAGGCTATAGTGAAGGCTGAAGGGTACCGGGTGTAAACCTTGTAATTAACTTTATGCTTCCACCTAAGCCAGTTCTATTCAGACTATGCTTGTTATAATTTCGTATCATGGCTATATGATAGTGTTGAAGACGTTGGGCAAACAGCACAATGTTCATAGACGATAACATGATATGTGAGCCCACAAGATCCATTCATGGACTCAAACAAGTTTCTCTAGACAATTTCTTTGTTTGATAATCAAAGGAGTTTGATTTAGTCAAAAGAAGAGGATATGCCCAATGTGCAAGAGGGATAGTGGGAGTGTGTTATAATTTTTGAGTTAGGTACTGGATATCTCTCGAGAGTTATCATCCTATGTCAAGTCATCAGTGTATGGTAGTTCAAGGTCTTTACGAAAGCACTTGGATTAGCATTTCTTATTTTTAGAAATAGAAATCTATAATGATAGATTTAATGCTGTTAGTTTATAGTTTACCTATATAGATGTGATGCTAAAAGATTTTAGCATAGATTGCAACAGGAGATACTGCTAGCCGGTGTTCTTAAGATCTATCTATGTTAGGACGTTAGTCCTAAAGATAAGGTGAAAGGTGATGCCAGATGTTCATAGTCCATGAAGAGTCATGAGCAAGTATGAAAGTAAATCTGTTAAATGTCGAGAATATCCTTAAACAAGTTAAGGATGGTTTCCTAGTTTATCGAAACTTGGATTCAGATAAATATAGATGTACAGACGTATATCCTTAGTCTTATAAAGGTGAGTGGGAGCTACAATCTGGGTTTGCAATCACTTTGATTAAGTGAAGCAGTGAGCTGGAAATGTTCTCGCAAGTGATCACTGTAAATTCTACAACTGAGCCAAAACACAGTATTGCCTTGGAGGCACATCGGAAGCTGTACATGGATCTAGAAGGTTCATTCCTGAACCTTGTACGGTTCTTCCACCTTTTCTATATAGCTGATATAGTAAGTGGATTCATGGCTTGAAGCAAGGACCAAGGTCTCATAAGAGATTCATATGTGTTGAGGCGGTTCTTTTTTACTTGGTCATTTGGAGCATGATTTGAAGATAGACTGAGTCCCCACGGATAGAGATCCGTTCACGGCTAGGGCTGGTTGCAAGTATTGCATGAGATTCTTGTCTTTCAACTTGGTCTTGTGTGTACGAGTGATTGGTTTTAGGCCAAGTGAGAGATTTTTGAAATAGTATCCTAAACCCAATCGGGTTGGATCATTTCTACTATTTCTTTATGATTATACATATATAATAAATGGCTTTTCTGTTGTCATATATTTTTCTTTTGAAGAACCAATTATGAATTGTTATATGATAACGTCCTTAGTATTAAACTGTGATAGAGAAACCATGATAGACGATTATGGCTGATGAGATCTCTAAACACTTTAACAAGTTTGATACTTAAATGTCTCTAGGCTGCTGTACTATTAAACAGGGTATTGATAGTAGGAACATACTAGCACGTATTAGATGTCTCCTGTCTTTAAGGGCAGGGATAGATCTCGTCTATCGAAGTGATGAGACACTTGGACTATGCGTGGACATGTGTTGCGTACGCTATACCGACCCACTTACATTGTTAAGTGTCACACTATATGACGGTTGTGTAATTATCCGTAGGACCGGAGTTTACATGGCATGACGGTGTGGATTGTCATGCTTTGACACTATTGAGGCTTCCCCTAACCATGGGGCGATAATGCGGTAGTGATTGAGTGTGATACTGAAGCATGCGGAGTATACATGTTAGGTCTTCTAGGAATCGCGTACCCTATGAGTAGGGGTGAATATCCGAAAGGGTCTTCTTATAAGGAATGTCTTACTTTCATCAATCTTTGTAAAGTGGAATTAAATGAGTTACTTCGAGAGAGTATGATATCCAGATTATAAGATACGGTCGTTAATGCTTGACACTCGACGTACGACCGTATGGATATTAATACAGCGATAGGAGTCTATTTACACGCTAACCGATCACATGAAAGGTAGTAGTCATTGCGTATTGACTCTTCCGATGATTGGGGGTCACAGACGTTTTGCTAGACACTAACCGTGATCGTTAGATGTGAAGGACATTTTCGTAATTGTGCCTTATGTCTACGGCCAGCATATTCGGAAGCCTTTCGGGTCACACACATATGAACATCGGTTCGGATTAAAATGTGATTATAGTTGATGACCAAATAAGGAAAGTTTTATCTCATACTATAAAGGTTATAGTGGTAAATTAATATGGTGGTATTTATTTATTATGAATAAATATAATACAAGATATTAATTATGTTGATTAATTAAATATATATATATATATATATATATATATATATATATATATATATATATATATATATATATATATATATATATATATATATATATATATATATATATATATATATATATATATATATATATATATATATATATATATACATATATATATGCACATATATATATACACACACACACACACACACACACACACACACACACACACACACACATATATATATATATATATATATATATATATATATATATATATATTATATGTGGCCAAAATTTGTGTGTATGACACACGTGAATTTGGCTAATAATGTGGCGTCATCTTTTGGTGTATATGATACATTTGGATTGTGTAATTTAATTAATAAGATTACCATAATATTAATATTGGATATTAATTGATTTTGGAAAATAGATTTATGGTAATAAGATAAAGATAATCAATATTAGATATACAAATATCTTGGAAATATTTAATATGGATATTAAATTAAAGAGTCAAAAGCATTTTATGACTCATCAACTACCAATAAGTTGGGGACACATATTGGGGTGCCACTTCTATGATATAAAGGAGGGGTTGGCTAGCTCTTTTGTACACCATAATTCCAAGAGCTAATTGTTCTTGTGAAAAATAAGAGTGCTCCTAAGAGAGAGATTATAGAGAGAGAAAATGATGTAAGTTTTTCTTACATCCTTGGCGGGATCCTATCGATTAATGTAATGGACGCTTGGACGGATCGCGCACATACAACGGTCGTATCTTTTAGATCAACCAAGGTGATATTACCGTCTTATATGTTTATACGATGGATCGGGAAACAATTTTTAATTCGTGCACAATCGATTATTTCCTAACAATAAAAGCATAGCCCGACAAAAGCATCAAAGATCATCTTCAAAGTCTCTCGAAATAACATGTTCATTTACAACAAACATGCATTTGAGGTAAGTACAAAGGTTTGCAAGAAAAAGATTAACTAGATTTCACAAAGAAGGATTTACATAGTTATTGAGAGCTCATCAACAGACTAAATTCTAACTTAACTCAAGTTTGTTACAGGCACTCAAGGACATTTCGGATATTCTATTAGTGGATCATGATAAGACCCAGTGTACTCGTTCGGCGAAGATACGTTTATCAGAGTTATTCACTTTTCGACCGGCCACACCGCGGACGACCAATACACACATGTAAATTATTAATCATTACTAGCCACCTAAGTGTTTTCAAGGTAGGAGCTCACTTAACAACTCAGCTGCTAGGCATATCACGTACACCGATATCATTCATCCCAATCATACCCTTCCGAAGGACCCGGAAGAGTACATCCGGTGCCGGAACTAAATGCATCATAAGCTTAATCATGGCTTGTTCATGTTCATTTAAAGTTATTAGATCCATTAGAATGTTCCTAAACCAAGTATAGTATTAAAACACATATTTTCATGAGAAACCGGGTCAAGAGTGCGCTTGCCCTGGTCAAGCGTGCGCTTGTGCGTTTTGTTAGGAAATCACTAGTTTAACGCAGCGGAATTTAAAATTTGATTTCATTTTCTAGATCGTTCTTCATTTAATACAATAAACACGTTAAGTAGTTTGATGGAATATACCTTGATGTTCTATAAGATCTTCGCTTTGAGCATCAACGGAGAGTAATACAGTGCGCAAGCCGTCCACGTGTCCGGCCTCTATCGTTGATCCACACGAACTCCTCGCCGGAATCCTCCTTGGATTGCTATTGGAAAACTCCGGTTGCTAGACCGACCTTTTTCCCCTCTCTCCAACTCTCTATAGGATGCTCTCTATTTTACACAAGAACTATGAGCTCTTACAATTGTGATGTACAAAAGATCTTGACACCCACCTCTTATTTATAGTCAAAAGTGGCGCCCCATATGGAGTGGAGGAGAAGAAAATATTTTCCCAATAAAATAAGGAAAATCTCATTAATTGATTTATCTCATTAATTATAATTAATTTTGCCAATATCTTATATTGAATATAATTATCTTATTACCATAAATCTATTTTTCAAAATCAATTAATATCCAATATTAATATTATGGTTATCTTATTAATTAAAGTGCACAATCCAAGTGTATCTTAAACAAATCAATTGTGGCGCCCCTATAGTCAATAAATTGACTTCCGGAATATTCTTTAATTAATATAATTTATATATAATTAATATCTTGCATTTTATTAATGTTGGAAGTAATATCGCCGGACCAATCATAGATTGACCCGATTATGCAGCGGAAAGTATAATATCTAGATCTAAACAATCAAAATACATGATTAATAAATCTAACCTACGAGGGGGTTAGATTACCAACCTTTTTATGGTGCAAAACGCCAAGAACAAGGTCCATCCAATCCGAGCTAGTTGAGAGCCTAGTTGAGAAGCCAAAGTCTTCCGACGTGTGTCTCCAAGCACCACCTGGTGGATGGTGTTTCAAGTCGCCGGACCTCCTCGATATGCTACCTTAGAAAAACCCGAAGTTTTCCTAAAACTCGAACCCAAGTATATGAGCCGAAAAATCTAAGCTCAATACTTCCCAAAAACCGAAAAAAATTTGTTCTCCAAAAGGCTTGGGAAACTCTCTTTATATAGGAGAGTAATCATTGTCCTCCAAGGATTTTATAATTAATACAAAATCAATTATAATAATCCAATTAAATAAAAGATACTCCTAGAATAATCTAGAACCAATCTAGAATATTTAAGGATCAATCTAATATTTTCCTTAATTAATTATTTAACAAATAAATAATTAATTACTTGTATCATATAATTATCAAGAAAACTAATTTCCAATAATTAAATAATAACAAATGCGCCAACCCTAATTGGGAAATAGGCTACACGCATTTTAACACAAATTGGGCCGAGTCCACGAAAAATTTCTTTTCCATGTATTTAATTATTTAGTCCAACTAAACAATTAATCCACATATCTATTAAACAGTCCAATCCAACTATTTAATATTAATTGAGGTGAAACGACGAGAAAACATATGCATGTTAGGAGCCACATCGGGGACCATGGACCCATATTTAGTAGCTACAATAAATTAAATAAAATTATTCGTCAGACCGAACAATAATATTCAATCTATTAATTCCGGGATTACCCACCATTAACCCGAAACCGAACTCTGCCGAATATAGATATAAACTTACACTCAACCATGAGTCATAAGGTGTCCACTGATATAATCATTACGTACAGATTAAATCCTCCATAGACTGTTCGTTACGAATCGGGATATTTCCGTAAACCCTACTCGAAACATCTTATCCTTATTTACCCGAGCCGACCAAATAGTTCATAACTAATATAATATGAGCTCGCGCGCATGTTCTAGGATTAACAAATCGTCTACTTCCCGAGGGAAGGAATGGATTCCATATCTAGGCTCAGAACGAGCCGAACCCTACCGAACCCCGGGGGTTCGGCTCGGCTCGTGTGTTCGAACCTTAGGCTCGGCTCGGCTCGAAATGGCCGAGCCTTATATTTTCATTATTCGGCTCGGGTTCGGTCCGGTATTTGGGGAAAAAAGCTCGGCTCGGTTCGGCTCGAACATGTCGAACCGTTCAAACATGTTCGGCTCGGCGGGTTTTAAAAAAAAATCGAACATGTTCGGCTCGGTTTTAAAAAACATGTTCGGCTCGAAGCGTATATGAATTTATGATATCCGAGCCGAACATGTTCGAACATGTTCGGCTCGACCACCGAATATGTAATTTGTAAGGTTCGGCTCGAAGTTCGAACCCACGAAACGAGCGCGAATCGAGCTTTTTCGAGCCGAATACTCCGGATCGAATCGAATATTTAGGTTCATTTACAGCCCTATCCATATCTGTGATAGCAAAGACTACTCACTCATCCTAAAATAGAGCCAACGAGAAGTGTTGGACCACATACTTCGAAGTGATCCTTACTAACACATCAAACTCTATCCTAGTCTAAGCAGTCGTCTGTGATCACCTCGGGATTGAGATTAATCCACATATGATCATCTTGTGATTCGATAAGACTTCTCGATCACGGAATTATATCGAGAACTCAAATCAAATCGGTTCGGCCCCCGTATGATTATCATCATATATAATTGCCCCTAGGTACCACTATTACCGTACCTATTACGGTCCGGATAGGACGTCACACCTAAAGTGTTCTGGGCGCATTATTAGCAAATTAATCTTGAGACCCGTACTCAGATTAATAAACGCTACGGACTAAGTTAATTTTAAGTACATCTCACTAACTCAATCCTCTTGTGTATAGCCATACACTGAGTTATGTGATTACATAAACGAGGTACTTAGGGTTTTCAGTAGTGTCTTAATTATAAGCATACATGCATATAATAAGATGAATTATTAATTCTGTCATAAAAACAATTAGATAATTGTCTTTCGGACACTACACCTAACAATTTATTCATAATAAATAAACACCACAATATTAATTTACAACTATAACCTTTATAGTCTAGAGATAAACTTTCCTTATTTGGTTATCAACTATAACCGCATTTTAATCCGACTCGATGTTCATATGTGTATGACCCGAAAGGCTTCCGAATATGTTGGCTGTAGACACAAAGTGCAAATTACGAAAAATTCCTTTCATTCCTAACGATCACGGGATAGCGTCTAGCAACACACCGTGACCCCCAATCATCGGAAGAGTCAAAAGCAATGACTACTACCTTTCATGTGAAGCAGTTACCCTGTAACTTACAATCCTATCGTTGTAATAACATCCATACAATCGTATCTCGAGTGTCAACACATTAACGATCGTATCTTATAATCTGGATATCATGCTCTCTCAGAATAACACATTTACTCCCACTTTGCAAAGATTCTCCAGAGCTAGACATTCCTTATAAGAAGGCCATTTCGGATATTCGATCCTGATCATAGGATACGCGATTCCCGGACGACCAATCATGTATACTCCGCATGCTTCAATATCACACCCAATCACTACCGCATGATCGCCCCGTGGCTAGGGGAAATCTCAATAGTGTCAAAACATGACAATCCACACTGTGATGCCATGAAGACTCCGGTCTAAAGGATAATTACACAATCACCACATAGTGTGAAACTTAATGTAAGTGGGTCAGTCTAACGTACGCATTCTCTAATACACATCCACGCACAGTCCAAGTGTCTCTACACTTCGATAGACGAGATCTATCCCTACCTTCTATAAGATAGAAGACATCCAATACGTGCTAGTCTGATTATACTATCAATGTCCCGATTAACAGTACATATGACTAGAGACATTTAAGTACCAAACATGTTAGAGTGATTAGAGATCTCATCAACCATAATCACTAACATGGTTTCTCTACCACAGTTTGACACTAGGGACGTTACTATATATATACAACAAATAATATGAAGATAAACAATATATAATAACATAAGTGCCTTTATTAATCATAATAAAGTTATTACATGAACTAAATAGACTGTAAACGACCCGACCCGGTCGGATCCGGTCCAACCCGGTTGGGTTTAGGACACCTTTCCAACAATCTCCTACTTGGCCTAAATCCAATCACCCATATGCTTAAGCCCGTGCAAGTGAACATGTTTCTCATGCTTTGCTTGAGACAATGCCTTGGTTAATGGATCAGCTATGTTATCATCCGTGTGGACTTTCTCTATCTTTACATCTATTCTATCTACTATCTTTTTAATAAAGTGATAGCGCCGTAGCACATGTTTGGACTTCTGATGGGATCTTGGTTCATTTGATTGAGATATTGCCCCATTGTTATCACAGTACAGAGGCACTGGACCTTCAATGGAGGGAACCACACCAAGTTCAGTAATGAACTTTTTCATCCAAAATGCTTCATTTGCCGCCTCCGAGGCTGCTATGTATTCGGCTTCCGTTGTAGAGTCCGCAGTAGTCTCCTGCTTGGAACTCTTCCAGTTCACTGCTCCGCCGTTAAGCGTAAAAACAAATCCAGACTGTGACTTAAAGTCATCCTTGTCAGTTTGGAAACTGGCATCTGTATAACCTCGTAATACTAAATCATCATTCCCGAAAACCAGGAACATATCCCTAGTACACCATAAGTACTTGAGGATATTCTTGACAGCAATCCAGTGACCATCACTTGGATTGGACTGGTACCTACTAGTCATACTAAGAGGGTACGAGACATCTGGTCTTGTGCACAACATGGCATACATGATAGACCCGATTGCTGAAGCATAAGGGATCTTACTCATTTGTGCCATTTCCTCCTCTGTCTTAGGACTCATTCCCTTCGACAGGTAGACCCCATGTGATATGGGCAACAATCCTTTCTTGGACTGCTCCATGCTGAACCTCTTCAGCATCTTGTCTATATAGGTGGATTGCGACAGACCAAGCAACCTCTTAGATCTATCTCTAAAGATCTTTATTCCTAGAAAATAGGCTGCTTCACCCAAGTCCTTCATTGAGAAGTTCTTGGATAACCAAGCTTTGACTGATTGTAATATAGGCACATCACTCCCTATGAGCAATATGTCATCTACGTAAAGCACTAAGAACACAATGGCACTCCCACGAACCTTCTTGTAAACACAGGGCTCGTCTTTGTTCTTGATGAAATCAAACTGTTTGATTATCTCATCAAAGCGAAGATTCCAACTCCGAGAAGCTTGCTTTAATCCATAAATGGATCTTTGCAGTTTACACACCATCCTGGCGTCGTTGGTTGTGAAACCCTCAGGCTATGTCATATACACTTCCCAGCCAGGTTCCCGTTAAGGAAAGCTGTTTTCACATCCATCTGCCAGATTTTGTAATCATGGTATGCCGCAATAGCAAGCAGAATTCTAATGGATTTTAACATGGCAACAGGCGAAAAGGTTTCGTCATAGTCAACTCATTGTCTTTGCTTGTAACCTTTTGCCACTAACCTAGCCTTGTAGGTAGTCACGTTACCGTCCATCTCGGTCTTTCTCTTAAAGACCCATTTACACCCTATAGGAACTATTCTTTCAGGTGGATCAACTAAGTTCCAAACTTGGTTGTCTTTCATGGATTCCATTTCAGAATTCATGGCTTCTAGCCATTTCTCTTTGTCATGCCTTAATAGCACTTCCTCATAAGTTCTACGGTCCTCATATTCCATGAGATATACGCCTGTGTACCTTTCAGGTTCACGGCGTTCCCTGGTGGATAGCCGAGGTGCTAGTGTGTCTACTGTAGAGGTTGGTGTCACATCTGTGTGCGCCGTCTCCTCTACTTCCATCAACTGACTGTTATCCGTAAGTGGTTCTTGAATTTCTTCAAGATCAATCTTACTCCCACTGACCCTATCCAGAATAAACTCTTTCTCTAGAAAGTGGCCAGTCCTGGAAACAAACACCTTTTGTTCCTCAGGATGGTAAAATTGGTATCATCTAGTTTCTCTAGGATAGCCCACAAATAGACATTTGTCAGACCTAGCCTCTAATTTGTCAGGCATCATCCGCTTCACGTAAGTCGGACAACCCCAAGGTTTAAGATATGCTAGACTCGGTTTCCTCTTATGCCATACCTTGTATGGTGTGGATTCAACCGTCGTTGATGGAACTCGGTTCAGTGTATAGGATGCGGTTTCTAGAGCATACCCCCAAAATGATTTTGGGAGAACTGCGTAGCTCATCATGGATCGCACCATGTCTAACAAGGTACGGTTCCTCTCTCAGACATGCCATTCATCTGAGGCGTCCCGAGAGGGGTCCATTCAGGTAGAATCCCATTCTCCTTCAAATAGTCTTGAAACTCTCCATCTAGGTATTCTCCGCCTCGATCAGATCGAAGTGTTTTGATTTCTTTACCTAGTTGTTTCTCCATTTCACTTGTGAATTCCTTGAACTTTTCGAAGGCTTCAGACTTATACTTCATTAAGTATATATAACCATAGCGAGAATGGTCATCAGTGAAAGTGATAAAATAAGACTATCCTACTTTGGCTTGAATTGACATTGGGCCGCATACATCAGTATGTATGAGCTCAAGCAACTCATTGGATCTTATCCCTTTGCCACTAAAATGTGACTTTGTCATCTTACCAAGTAAACAAGCTTTGCATGTATCAAATGATCCGTAATTGAATTGATCCAACATTCCATCTTTATGGAGTTTGGAAATGCGATTCTTATTTATATGGCCAAGTCTACAATGCCATAAGTAGGATTCATTCAAGTCATTTGTCATGGCTTTCTTGTTATTTATATTAAGTACGTCAACATTCATATCTAATATGTAGAGACCATTTCTAAGTATGCCAGTACCATAAAAAATTCCATCACGTGAAAAAGATCAACATTTATTCTCAAACGTAAATGAAAATCCATCAACATCTAATGCGGAAATAGAAATAATACTCTTCGTAAGAGCAGGAATAAAATAAGAGTTATTAAGTTCAAATACTAGCCCACTGGGCAATGAAAGAAAATAAACTCTTACGGCTAGTGCAGCAACACTTGCTCCATTCCCAACGCGTAGGTCCACCTCTCCTTTCCTCGGCTCTCTAATTCTTCTTAATGCCTGCATATTCGTACAAATATGAGAACCACAACCAGTATCTAATACCCAGTGGTTAGACTTAGAAGAAGTAATGTTGATCTCAATCATAAATATACCTGAAGTCGAAGCATCAGCTTCTTCTTGGTACTCAAGAAGAATTTGCAGTTTCTCCTCCAATGTCCGGTCTCACCACAATGGAAGCAAGCATCCTTGGATTTGTCTTTCTCTATTTTAGGCGTTGGCTTAGGTGCAGCCTTCGGCTTCTTGGACTTCTTTTGGGCTTTTGCCTTGCCTTTGCTAGAAGTGACCAGCAACACTTGCTTTCCCTTCCCCAAAGTGCCCTCACTAGTTTTCAACATGTTCAATAACTCCGCAAGGGAGCAATCTATCTTGTTCATATGATAATTCATCACAAACTGCGAGAATGAATCAGGTAGAGACTGTAGAATTAAGTCAATACTTAACTCTCGTTCCAACTTGTGGCCCAGCTTCCCAAGCCTCTCTATGTACCCGATCATTTTAAGTACGTGTGACCCCACAGCAGTCCTAGATGCCATCTTACAACCAAACAGGGCATTCAAGACCTCGTACCTCTCAGTGCGAGACTGAGAAGCATAGATCCCATTTAGGTGGACCATTATTGTGTCCATTATTGTGTAGGCGTCTATAGACTCATGTTGTTTCTGTAGTTCAGGTGTCATAGAAGCAAGCATGATACATGTAGCATCGCATCGTCGAACAAAGTGCTTGTTATACTTCTCGACAAAGCATCGCACCGAACCCTCGCCGGGCTCTTCCGGTAGGGCCTCGTCCAAAACATAGCCAATCTTCTCGTGCCTCAAAATGATTTTGAGGTTTCTTTCCCAATCGAGAAAATTAGTTTCGTAAAGCTTATTGTCGATGATAAAACGAAGGTTCAATTTGTTTGATATTTTCTACAACTATAAATAAACATAGAATAAGTAAAAGCTCATGTATTTAAAAACCCTAAATTTGCACTTAAAATTTTATAAGGTTTTACTCCCACTAGCCAACTATTCCCAATTGGCTTTCAAGAATTTAATTAATTCTTTAGTGGCTGGGATCCCATGTAGTAACCTCGATTACCGACGAGTGCCGATCAACCGAGATAATTTCGAAAGGTAGGTACTCCTACAAGTCGCATCGTATGCGGCTCCTAGTGGCTGACTAGTCAACTCTTTGACATTTCACATCTCTATGTGACAGTCAATCCCTTGTCTCTAGAATCAGACGGTCCTAACGAGGGCCAATCACCGCAAGATTCTAGTCGAGTCGTAACCCAAATATTCATGAGATCTCGTAACAATCATATCTCGATAATAACGATATACCCGTGGTAGGTCAACTCCCGACGAGGGCCGATCAGTTGGATCCGAACAAGGGCTCTTCACCGTCATTATAATATTGGGAGACAATTTTGGCTCGATTTTTATCGTGGGAATAATTTTTAAATTAATTCACTTAATTAATTTTGTTTGATTGTGGTCTCTTCTACTATGTGCATATTACTACGATATCATATAAATTAAAACATACACAACATTCTGCGCATAAAATAACCGGTATGATCAAGGACTTTTTCTAGGTGCGGTTTCTATCCTATTGGTCGAGTCCATGATCAATCGGGGTCCATATAATCACATTATATCTACATATCTAATCTTAATTACTTATGCGTCTTGTTTTATCACATCAAATAATTAAATAACCTTTTAATTAATTATATGACTTAATCAAAAATAAAATTAACATTTAATTTTAAATCGATTCTAATTTGAATTTATAAAATTTGAACTGTTCAAAATTAAAATCAAAATTAAAAGGTCACCTATTTGTTTCCTTTCCTTTTGGTTCTTAACCAGAATGGATGTCTTTGGTTTCCTAAACCAAAAGGCATTTTCCTAAACCAAATTTGGTTTAGGCCGGCCACTTTCCAAAATCAAAATTTTGTAAGTGGCCTAGGCCTTTTACAAATCAAATATTTGAAAAGGACATAGGCCTATTCCAAATCAAAATTTGGAAAGGCCAATATTTTAGTTAATACGACACTATATTTTGGTTAATCATTAACTAGCCACCTAAGTGTTTTCAAGGTAGGAGCTCACTTAACAACTCTACTCCCTCGCTTAGCTCTAGACATAACACCCTAGGCATATACACAGACATTGATGAATACTAATTCATCAAAACACAAGCCCATCATACCCTTCCGACGGTCCCGAACTTCAACTCTATGGAAGAGTACATCCGGTGCCGGAACTAAACGCATCATAAGCTTAATCATGGCTTGTTCATGTTCATTTAAAGTTATTAGATCCATTAGAATGTTCCTAAACCAAGTATAGTATTAAAACACATATTTTCATGAGAAACTGGGTCAAGAGTGCGCTTGCCCTGGTCAAGCGTGCGCTTGTGTAACTATTAACATTCTGTTTTGTTAGGAAATCACTAGTTTAACGCAGCGGAATTTAAAATTTGATTTCTTTTCTAGATCGTTCTTCGTTTAATGCAATAAACACGTTAAGTAGTTTGACGGAATATACCTTGATGGTCTATAAGATCGTCGCTTTGACCATCAACGGAGAGTTATACAGTGCGCAAGCCGTCCACGTGTCCGGCCTCTATCATTGATCCACACGAACTCCTCGCCGGAATCCTGCTTGGATTGCTATTGGAAAACTCCGGTTGCTAGACCGGTCTTTTTCCCCTCTCTTCAACTCTCTATAGGATGCACTTTATTTTACACAAAAACTATGAGCTCTTGCAATTGTGATGTACAAAAGAGCTTGACACCCACCTCTTATTTATAGTCAAAAGTGGCGCCCCATATGGAGTGGAGGAGAAGAAAACATTTTCCCAATAAAATAAGGAAAATCTCGAAGATTGATTTATCTCATTAATTATAATTAATTTTGCCAATATCTTATATTGAATATTATTATCTTATTACCATAAATCTATTTTTCAAAATCAATTAATATCAATATTAATATTATGGTAATCTTATTAATTAAAGTGCACAATCCAAGTGTATCTTATACACATCCATTGTGGCGCCCCTATAGTCAATAAATTGACTTCCGGAATATTCTTTAATTAATATAATTTATATATAATTAATATCTTGCATTTTATTTATTCATAATAAATAAACACCACAATATTAATTTACCACTATAACATTTATAGTCTAGAGATAAACTTTCTTTATTTGGTTATCAACTATAGCCGCATTTTAATCCGACTCGATGTTCCTATGTGTGTGACCCGATAGGTTTCCGAATATGTTGGCCGTAGACACAAAGTGCAAATTAGGAAAATGCCCTTAATGCCTAACGATCACGGGATAGCGTCTAGCAACACACCGTGACCCCCAATCATCGGAAGAGTCAAAAGCAATGACTACTACCTTTGATGTGAAGCAGTTACCGTGTAACTTACAATCCTATCGCTGTAATAACATCCATACGATCGTATCTCGAGTGTCAATACATTAACGATCATATCTTATAATCTGGATATCATGCTCTCTCGGAATAACACATTTACTCCCACTTTGCAAAGATTCTCGAGAACTAGACATTCCTTATAAGAAGGTCATTTCAAATATTCGATCCTAATCATAGGATACGCGATTCCCGGACGACCAATCATGTATACTCCGCATGCTTTAATATCACACCCAATCACTACCGCATGATCGCCCCGTGGCTAGGGGAAATCTCAATAGTGTCAAAGCATGACAATCCACACCGTGATGCCATAAAGACTCCGGTCTAAAGGATAATTATACAACCGCCACATAGTGTGACACTTAATGTAAGTGGGTCAGTCTAACGTACGCATTCTCTAATACATGTCCACGTACAATCCAAGTGTCTCTACACTTCGATAGACGATATATATCCCTACCTTCTATAAGATAAAAGACATCCAATACGTGCTAGTCTGATTATATTATCAATGTCCCGATTGACAGTACATAAGACTAGAGACATTTAAGTACCAAACTTGTTAGAGTGATTAGAGATCTCATCAACCATAATCACTATCATTGTTTCTCTACCACAGTTTGACACTAGGGACGTTACTATATATATACAACAAATAATATGAAGATAAACAATATATATTAACATAAGTGCTTTTATTAATCATAATAAAGTTATTACATGAACTAAATAGACTGTAAACGACCCGACCCAGTCGGATCCGGTCCAACCCGGTTGGGTTTAGGAGACCTTTCCAACATGTTTTTCATTCAACCAGCGCGGGTGTACGCTTGCCCTAGTCAAGCGTGCGCTTGTGTAACTATTAACATTCTATTTTTCATTCAGCCAGCGCAGGTGTACGCTTGTCTTAGTCAAGCGTGCGCTTGTGTAACTATTAACATTCTGTTTTTCATTCAGCCAACGCAGGTGTACTATTGCCCAAGTCAAGTGTGCGCTTGTGTAACTATTAACATTCTGTTTTTCATTCAGCCAACGCAGGTGTACGCTTGCCCTGGTCAAGCGTGCGCTTGTGTAACTATTAACATTCTGTTTTTCATTCAACCAGCGCAGGTGTACGCTTGCCCTGGTCAAGCGTGCGCTTGTGCACCAGAAAAGTCTAAAACCTGCAATTTTCTGCACTTTACGATTTCTAATCCAAACCAAACATGTTCTTCAACCATATACTCATCAAAACAGCAGAAAAGTGCTACTTCAACAACATATAGCATCATACACTAGCAAGGTAACACTTATACATAAAATTAACATCAAGTTACTTCCAACACCAAACCTTAGCTTTATAGAATCTCTACACATGGTCAACTGCATCAGAATCTCTACTGTACAATATTAAAATAACTACAAACCATATAAAATAAGCCATATACACACACACACACACACACACACATATATATATATATATATGTATATATATATATATATGTATATATATATATATAATTTTCTATCTATTCTTACAATGATAAAAATTTATATTGGATAAATATTACTTTGTATGGATCGATTTTCTAAATATTTATAAAAGATCTATATTCCATACAATGAAATATTTGTCAAAAACAATTTTTTGTCGTTCTAAGGATATATATATATATATATATATATATATATATATATATATATATATATATATATATATATATATATATATGTGTCTGTGTGTGTGTGTGTGTGTGTGTGTGCGCGTGTGTGTGTATAGAATTATATATGTATATATATGAAAAATGTTTGAAAATAGTAAAATCTTGAATCTGTAAATTCTTTCAGATTGCGGTAGATATAGAGTATGGTGTCTAGAATCTGGTGAATACGGATCCTGCTAACAGATTCTGATGCAGTTAAATTTAGATGGATCTGAAGAGTTAGAATTTGTAAAATATGTATTTACCATATATTACAGATTCTACTGCAAGTGCTCTAAAATTGGTGTGTGTATATATATATATATATATATATATATATATATATATATATATATATATATATATATATATATATATATTTTTTTTTGGAACGAAGATCTTTATTCAAACAAGTGGAAAAAGCCCCCAACATGGCATCAGGACGGTAAGCTAATTCTAACAACCGCAAACTCAGGCAAACATTAAAAAAGAGAGAAACCGACTAGTCCTGGAGCCCCCAGGCTAAACGGAGGTCCTCAGCCTTTCGAATAGTTCTCGAAATGAAAACTTGTGAGGGGGGTCATCACCAAACTCGGATCATGTACTATTTTGTTTCTCCAAAACCAAATACTGTGACATATTTCGCGAAACACATAGGGCCAGTTGTTCGCCTTTTTGATGTTGCATCTAATCCATTCCGTCGGAGATGGGGCCGAGAAAAATTGTTGCCTTTCCTACAATGGGACAACATTTCTCCAAATCGAGTCCGCCCAATCGCAGTCCCACAATGCATGATGTATCGTTTCTGGATCATCATTGCAGAGACTACAATTCGGGTTCACATTTATACTTCGAGAGAAGAGAAGTTCCTCCACCATTAAACTATTATGGCAAGCCTGCCATAGTAGAAAATTGTAGCGGGTGGGTCCCTTTAAACTACATATAAGGGTCCAGTGATCCGGCGGTTTATTACTCAAGAAGCCCATTTGCCAATTATAGGCACTATTGACGGTGTATTTACCTATCCCAGAAGGACTCCAAATAATGTCGTTATTTGAGACCGTGAAACCTTCCTGTAGTCGCGTACTAGCTGCACATATACTTTTCCAAGTCAGGGAAGCATCCATCTTTGGTTTCTCGAAAGGGTTCTCATATTTGCTAATGAGGATCGAGACCCAAAAAGAGGAGTCATCCGTGAGTAATTGCCACGTAAGATTTCCCAATAATGCGATATTCATAACTTCATTAACTTTAAAACCGAGACCCCCCTCATTTTTTGGTTGACAGAGTTGGTTCCAAGATATCGTATGGAGCTTCCTTTTGCCGTTATCTTCCCCCCAAAAGAATTGACGACAAATCTTTTCAATGTCACTAGTAATGGCTTTTGGTAGTTTTGTCGTTTGCATTACATAATTCGGCAGGGTTGCCAGGGAGCTTTTGATAAGGATCGTTTTGCCGGCTTTAGGTAACGCATTCATCTTCCATGTGCAAAGCTTTTTTCGCATTTTTTCCAGGATGTAGCCATACGGCTTAATTTTCTGACGTGATAGAGATAGCGGTACTCCCAAATATGTCCCAAATTTAGTCGTATGAATCATTTCAAGCTTTTGTGCAATGGCTCTCTGTTGGTTTGCAGGGACATTTTTCGAGACCATGAAATTCGACTTTACCACACTAATCCGTTGCCCCAAAACCGTACAAAAATCCGCCAAAACCTTGTGAATGACTAGAGCCTGATGTTCCAAGGCCTCCACGAAGAGGAAGATATCATCCACAAAAAATAAATGAGAGATGTCTTGGCCATCCTTTTTTAGTCGGATTGGTTTCCAGTCACCCCTTTCAACAACTGCTTCTATAAGTTGACTGAGCGTTTCCATGCAAAGGACAAAGAGATATGGTGTAAGGGGGTCACCTTGACGGAGTCCTATTTTCGGAGTTATCGGATCAAGTTTTGTTCCATTCCACAAAATCGAAATCCGGGATGAAGACAACCCAAACACAATGAGCTGCGTGAGTTTATCGGAAAAGCCACCGTCTTGATCGTATATTCCGTAAATTTCTAATTCACCCTATCATTGGCCTTCTCTAGGTCGGTTTTCAGCATCATATATCCCTTCTTGCCCGTTTTTTCCGGATGGAGTGTAAGGCTTCTTGGACAATTAAGATATTACCGGTACTACCCCAGCCAGGAATAAAATCATTCTACGATGGACTGATCAGTTTATCGAGAACCATACACAGCCTGTTCGCTATAATTTTAAAGATGATCTTGACGATAACATTCGAGAGAGCGATAGGCCGAAATTGGGCAGGATTTTCCGGGGGATGTTTCTTCGAAATCAATGAAAGGGTTTCATTGCACTCCTCGGGGAAAGAACCCAATCGAAATGCATTGGTGACAAAGTCAATAATAGATGCACTTACCCGAGGCCAACACCTCTTCAAAGAAAGCAGGAATACTATCCGGTCCTGGTGTTTTGTAGGATCCCATATTGAACACGGCATCTTTGATTTCATTCTCCGAAACCTCTCGGCTAAGTAATCTGGTATCAAGGCTGGAGAGAGATTTTATGGCAATCGGCACCTGTTTTTCATCTTCCTCGTTATCCGGCTGGTACAGAGAGGAATAGAAGTTCCTTACCATGGTTTCGATCTGGGGTACATCATCAATCCACTCCCCATTTGAGTTCTTTAAAGTAAGAATCTTTCTTTTTTCTGCTTCTTGATAGTAGCGAGATGATAAAAATGTGTGTTTCTCTCGCCTTCTACTGACCAATGAAGTTGACTCCGTTGATTCAGTAGACCTCTTCTTGATCAAAAATGGAGTTTAGCTCAACTAATAGCTCCTCATGGAGATTCAGAAGGAAGGTTGAAGGGAAACTGTCCAAGCTAGTTTCTATTCCTTCAATTCGGGCAAGACAAGTTTTCTTCCATTCAAAAATATTTCCAAACACATTACGGTTCCATTTTTCGCCTCTTTCTTGAAATTCATAAAGGTTGCGCAAAGATCACCTGCAAATTCCAATGACGTTCGACAAAATTTTCAAAATCCTCATGTTCAAGCCAGGCTTGTTGAAAGAAAAAAGCTTTCGGGTCTTTACGTTTTTTTATTTCCTCCATCGTGATTAAAAGGATAGGATTATGGTCCGAGTGGATTCTCGGTAAATGTTTAACCATAGCAGTTGGGTGAGCTTCAATCTAATTAGTAGTACTCCAGGTTTGATCTAGTCTCTGCCAAATTTTTCTCCTCCACAGGTAGTACCAGTCCAAGTAAAACGGGTCCTTGGAAGGGTACCTCCATGATGCAGCATTTTTGAGTCATTTCCCACATTCAATCCAAAAATAAAAGTTTTCACAACCTCATCAACCAAAAATAAATTGTTCCAAAACGCCATTCTTTTAATGTCTCATCTAAATTCATATTCTCCATCAGCAATCTATATATATAACACGGACACATTGCACGATACGACACAAACACGACGACATATGTAATTTCAAAAATTAACGACACGACACATGATCTATACGTGTTAAATATATGTAATTCAAATTAATATTGTATGATGTATATAAAATTCAAAGAAATATGTATAAGTATGTATCTATTACATAATGTCTTTGAATATGTAAAATAGATATTCAACCTTTACGAGGTTAGAATAAGAAAATACAAAACTTTGCTTGTCCTTCAATATATTGTAATCTTTGTAAAATATGATCGTTTATCAACAATAAACAAATAACATAAATACGATATATTACTTGTCTAATTATAATTAAGGTTGAAAATCGTGTTTTTAACATTTTTATGGGAAAAAAAGTAAAATAAAGAAGAAAAAAGTAAATTGAAAATTTTGTAAGTCGATGCCGTGTCGGGATTATCAACAACGTGTTGGATATTTACAATTTAAATAATATAATTTTAATCCTACGACATGTGTCGCTCGCATGTCGTATTGAAAAATATCCGAAACTGTATGTGACAATCAGATTAAAATGTGGATGTTTTCTAGTCTAGATACTAGATACATTCAAATTAATATTTCTGTATATAATATATATCAAATTCCTAGAAGCTAGAAAGTTTATCCATACTCCATCCACATTTGTACTGCATTATATATGTTCAGTGGATCAAAGAAAAAAAGGTTGGCAAAGGACTAAATAGCAACAGTAGGGTAAGTAGTACCTATTTCTTTTCAGAAAGCAATATGCTGTTGATGAGCTAATGAGTCATGACCCAACCCTGAATCACTGCTGTCCAGTCCCCTCCAATAATTCAGCTCAATTTGTGGTCTTTATTCAAATTGGTCCTAGTGATAGGTTTCTTAATAGGGGTGATTCTTGTGTGGTGTCTCCAGACGTTGTGGAGATACGTATGGAGACACACACACCATACAGTTTCATTCTGTCTTTAAACTATGTGGTTCTGATCATTTTACCCGTCATTTCATCTCAAAATTCCTCTCTACACAAGTATTTTCCTCTTAATAGATCACAGTCGGTCGCTCGATCAATTCAGACGTCAAATTTCGAATAAATATTACTAGTTTTGTTGTAGATGTTTGAATTTGATTTCAATCTCTTACTAAGAGTAGAATTTTGTGTATAATTAGACTATGAAAATGTCCAAGTACATTATTGTGTTTCAAAATTTGATTGGTTTCCCTAAAAAAAAAAAAAAAAAAAAAAAAAAAAAAAAAAAATAGATTGGTTGTGGTGTTAATATCATCGTCAAGTTTAAGTTGTGATTTTCAGTATTTTTTTTAATTCTTTAATAAATTTCAAATAAATTATGTATTGATATTTTATATAGATACTACCTCCGTCCTAAAATATAAGTTATTCTACATTTTTAAATTTATTCCAGAATATTAGTCATTCTACATTAACAATGCAACATTTATTGCTGTTTTATCTACATTTTCAGATTTGTCCCAGAATATAAGTAATTCTACATTAACAATGCAATATTTATTGCTGATTTATCTATCTTATACCTAATTTATTATGAATCCAACCATTTCTTTAATCTGTGTAAGCACTTCTAGAATGACTTATTTTTTGGGACGGAGCATTTGGCATAGACATATTATTATTATGGATTAATTACATATTATTTGCTTAGTTGGTTACAAATGCTTTGGTTATGGATATAATTAACAAAAATAAAATAAAATAAAATATAAAGAAATGGTATGAGCATTATATAGGCTCAATAATTTCACGATTTCACATGTTTCAATACTTATCTTTATTCCCTTAAGAAAAAATACTTACCTTTATCTTATAATTAACTTGTAATATGAATTGCTAGTAAGTTCAAGACCAAGATAAAATCATTCAACGTATATATATGTTTTGTATTTAACGTATGATGAGTTTAGTAACTTCGATTACTTAGTTTAGATTAAAATCATTATGATATAAATAGCGTGGTTAGGTTCAAGTTGTGGTGTGTTGCTCTTTGGAAGTATTATTCGCGGCTACAAGGAGGAAAGGCCGTCGGCATCGTTTTGTCACAAGTGGTGGAACGAATTAAGAATATTCGGCTAGCTTGACATGAGTTAGATTACTCTTTAAATTTTTTGTTGTATAGCTTTGTGGCTTTTTTTTATGTAAGCTTTTGAACTCTTTTCGCCCCCTGCCATTTTAATAAAGAGATCAATTTCCAATATATATATATATATATATATATATATATATATATATATATATATATATATATATATATGCCTTGTCCATTGACTCCATTTTACACTTGTCAAAATTCATCACACAATTACAGAATTACTATTATAAATTAGAATCTTATCACGTATATAAGCAAAATAATTGAATGCCACATTGCTTATGTTTTATTCTTGTTTTCTAAATCATTGTACTGTCATTTATGAGAGGCATGGCGGCCCCATGTAGAAAGATTTTTAGGTGGTCCCTCCACATGATAAATTGGATTCCAGATTATTCCTGCTGGCTAAATCACTTTATGTGGTGTGACCAAAGAAAAATCTATTTTATTAAAGTTACTTTTCTTTGTTACGGTACGAGGTCCGAAGACTTAACCTTCCTAACCACGTTTTTTTTTTCAATGCAAAATAAGGAAGGAAATTTTTTTTTTTTTTTTAGAAGTGTCAAATATATAGCAAATAAAAAATATAAAATGGATAAATAAATAGTGTAGGAGGAAGGGAAAGGGGACTACTCCATAGGTAAATATAGCCCCGTTCATCATATTGTTCTTCAAACGCGCGTTCAACATAAAAACAGGAAATATTACTTATTTTGATGCAGATATCCACCGCTTAATTAAATAGAATATGGTTGTGTTAATTCCGACATTATCAGTTTCGAACAGGAAATAAAAAGAAACATATTTGTCAGCAAAGTGACTTAAATTCTACATCTGATGAAACTAATCTGATAGTCAGCTGAGTGATGGCCAGCGGATAAGTGTATCCAAGTGTGTGAAAGTCAGCTGGGAAGTCTGCTAATCTTTCTTTCGTGTCGCGATCACCGCTTTGGAAGATCGATCTCGAAGTTAGTCGTCGGGGATCAGCAGAGTGTTTTGGATACAGCTGAGTTCTACATCGGGGCAATGATCAGCTGAGTTGTGTCAGCAGTGTGACACAACATCTGGGGCATTTATGGCAATCCGACAAAGGTTCTTGGCGGTTAGGGTTTAGGGATCTGTGCCTATAAATACCAACTGTATACGTCATTGTAAAAGTGTTTAATCCATCTGAATTTCAGTGCATAATAAACAACTCTTTTCTGTCCGTGTGGAGTAGTCGGCACAACGCCGGAAACCATGTTAAATCCTTGTGTTCTTCTTGTTTTCTGTTCTCTGTGTGATTGTTTATGTTAAATTGCATCTGTTAATTATCTATCTTGCATCTGGATTCCCTATCTTGTTATAACAAATTGGTATCAGAGCGTAGGTTTTGGGAATCATCTGTATGAACGGGTTTTATCTTCACCAAGACCCTCACCGGTGTGCAAGGCTTCTGTGATAAAAGTTCTGTTCTTTGGCAAGAAGGATGTCTGTATTTAACGTAAAAATCGACAAATTTACAGGAAGAAACAGTTTTAGTCTGTGGCAAATCAAGATGCGGGTCTTGTTGAAACAACAAGGGTTATGGACTCCTTTATCTGGTAAAGGAGATGCCAGTTCAACAGATTTTGCCAGTCTGGAAGAGAAAGCACGTTCAACCATCATGTTGTGCTTATCTGATGATGTTATCACTGAATTTGCCGAGGAAGACACAATTGCCAAGTTGTGGGCAAAGCTTGAAAGCCTGTATATGACTAAGTCATTAACCAACAAGTAGCTGCTGAAGAGACTGTTTAGTCTAAGGATGCATGAAGGAGGTTTGCTGAGGGAACATCTGGATCAACTAAACACAATATTACTTGATCTCGGGAATATTGATGTTAAAATTGAAGATAAAGATGCAGCCCTAATTCTGTTGGTGTCATTACCAAGTTCATATGAAAACTTTGTGCAGTCCTTCATAGTTGGGAAGGATACAGTAGCTGTTCGGAGGATTTTGCATCACTAAACAAAAAGAAAATTTATAAACCCTAACCTATATGCAAAACTAACTCCTAACCGGCCGAATACCGGGTTGTTGATAGTAGAGCGAGATAAGTAAGGGGTCAATCCACAGGGAATTGGGATGTTGAATCTAGTTTTATTAATTCCTTTCAATTGTTACTTACGAAAACAAATAAACGGAAGAACAAACATAAAAGCACATAGAAAAACAAACCTAAGCTAAGAATAATAAAACGACCTAAACTAAAGATACATGGGATCAAACAAAATACAAACCAAGTGATTTCAATCCTAGTTCATCTCATGATTTTAATTCAAATTGTGGTTTCACCTTTACACGAGATACAAATTCCTAATCTCTTAGTGAATCTATTTCTCAAGCTATGAACTCCTAATTCCTTAGTGAATTCAATTACCGATCTCTCCTCTTCCGAATGTTGAGACCAATTTCCATACAAAACGAAGGTGTAGATTCAAAGTTAACTCTCGTATTTTAGAATCTAACAACCTAGATAATTAATCCATTAATTTGTCACGAATTAACGATTAAAGATCCTATCTTTCTATGGTGATCTAGTTTACGCAACTTCCGTATGTTGTAAACATATCAATTAGTAAACAAATCTCTCGATATGAGTTCACACAATAGCATCATAATCATAGAACGATACAAAATAAATCAAAAATCATGAAAATAAACGAAGATTGAATAAATCAAAAAGATGAACTCACATAGTTTATACAATGGATGATCCATGAATTGAAAACGAAACAAAAACGATCCTAATCTAACCTCGGATCACCCGAGCACAAGGCTCGGGTGACCGGCCTTGAGACTTCCAAAGTGCGGCTGCTCTCTTGGAAATTTCTGATGTGAAAATTGTGTATGAAAAAGGTATGATTTAGGGTTTGGGGCGCTGCTGCTTAAATAGGAAAATAAGTCGGCTAGGTCAAAAACTAGGTCGGTTGCGCTTCAGTCGGCTGTGGACGCCCGTCCAAGATGGTTGGACGCCCGTCCAGCTGCTTTGGACTCAAGGGCAGACGCTCGTCCAAACAACGTCCAAACTCTCTGAATCACTTTTCCTCTTCTGGACGCCCGTCCATCTTTTCAAACGCTCGTCCAATCTTCTGGATGCCAGTTCGGCTGGATCAATCAACTTGATTTCTTTCCTTAAATCTTCTATTCTTCCATAAATGTGATTGATTCCTTTCCAACTTCGAATTTGGCTCTCTAAAATCCTTTTTTTCCATCATCAATGAGTATCTACAATTAAGGGAAAACATACCAAAGCGTAACACAATTCCAAAATAATATAAAATCATCATTTAAGCACATAATTCGTTACGTTTCGCAATTTAACTATTGAAAACACCATTTACTCAATAATTCAATATAGAGCTCGATATCTATGAAAATAATACGAATATGGGGAAAATTGATATAAAACATATCCGTATAAAACGTATAAAATCACCTTTAACAGTAGCTTTAGAGGATGTAAGGGCAACCTTACATGCGAGAGAGCTAGGACACACAAGGCAGCAGAGACATATAATCAAGCTGTTGGACTAGTAGTCAGCATCAGTGGGAAAGGATATGGACAGCAGTCTAGGAAAAAGAAATCCAAGAAGGGTAGTTCCAAAGGTCCTAAAGCCACATATGTCTGTAATTACTGTAAAGAGTAGGGGCATTGGAAGTCCAATTGTCCAAAGAAGAAAATACAGCATGAGAGCAATTCTGGCACAACAGCTGTGGCTGTTGAGCATTCTGATGAGGATCTGGTTCTAGTTGCTGGAGATTCAACACATCATGCTGATGTTTGGATCTTAGATTCTGGAGCATCCTATCATATTTGTCCCCACAGGGAGTGGTTTTCTACTTATAAGCAGATTGATGGTGGTCATATTTCTATGGCAAACAACAAGGTTTGCAAGATAGTGAGAATTGGCTCAGTCAAGTTGAGGACAGAGGATGGTAGATTCTGCACACTGAAAGATGTTAGACATGTTCCACAGATGACCAAGAATTTGGTATCTCTTAGTCTACTGGACAGCAAGAGGTTCAATTTCAAGGGAGAAGGTGGAGAGCTGAATGTCTACAAAGATTCAGTTGTGGTCCTCAAAGGTATCAAGAAAGGAACCTTGTATATATTATAAGGCTCTACTGTATTTGGCTCTGCTGTTGTGGCATCCTCAGCAGTTCATCAGTCACAGAAGACTCAGTTGTGGCACATGAGACTTGGTCACATGGGTGAAAGAGGAATGCAAGTCCTTTCTTCAGCAGGTTTTCTTGGGGATATAAGATCAAGAATCTGGACTTTTGTGAGCACTGTGTGTTTGGGAAGCTACATAGAAGCAAGTTCTCAGCAGGCATACACAATACAAAGGCATCACTTGATTATATCCATTCTGATTTCTGGGGTCCATCAAAGGTGGAATCATTGGGTGGTCACAGATATTTTGTGTCATTCATAGATGACTATTCAAGAATGACTTGGGTGGTGATGATGAAACACAAGAGTGAGGCATTCAATAGTTTCAAGCAGTGGAAGGCTCTAGTGGAAAATCAGACAGGCAAGAAAATCAAAAGGCTCGAAACAGATAATGGTCTGGAATTCTGCTGGTCAGATTTTTGATACATTATGCAAGGATGAGGGTATTGAAAGACATCGTACAATCAGGAATACACCTCAGCAGAATGGTGTAACTGAAAGGATGAATCAAACTCTTCTGGAGAGAGCAAGATGTATGCTTTCTAATGTTGGTTTATCAAGGAGATTTTGGGCAGAGGCTGTAACCACAACATGCTACTTAATCAACAGGAGTCCTCACACAGGGATCAATCTCAAGACACCATTTGAGATGTGGTCAGGCAAGCCTGCTGACTACTCAGTTCTAAGGGTTTTTGGAAGCACAGTTTACTATCATGTGAATGAAGGGAAGTTGGAACCAAGGGCCAAGAATGGAGTGTTTGTGGGATATGGTGATGGAGTTAAGGGTTATAAAATTTGGTCATCAGCAGAGTCCAGGGTCATACTCAGTAGATATGTGGTCTTTGATGAAAATTCTATGATAAACTCATCAGTGGGGGGTCTGCTGAATCTGAAACCAATGCTGAATCTGAGAGAGTTGAGAAACAGGTGGAGATTCAAGTGGAGTCAGCTGATATGCAACAATCAGCTGATCCAAGTCAGCACTCATCTGATCTGGTTGCTGAACCAGAGTCTGATCCAAGCCAGTCTGCTGAACAAGGTTCAGCAGAGCGTCAAACAGGGAACATTGGTCAGCAGAGTATAGCCGTCAACAAGGCTGGAAGATGATATGGTTGGATATGCACTTCAAGTTGCATAAGAAGTGGATGGTTTTGAACCTTCTACTTACAGGGAAGCAGTGACATGTTCTGAAGCATCTCAATGGCATGCTTCCATGGGAGATGAAATGGAGTCATTATTGAAGAATCAGACTTGGGATCTAGTTAAACATCCAACTGATAGGAGAGTGGTTACTTGCAAGTGGATCTTCAAAAAGAATGAAGGAATGACTAAGGCAGAAGGGGTCAAGTATAAGGCACATTTTGTTGCAAGAGGGTTCAGTTAGAAAGAAGGGGTAGACTTTGATGAGATATTCTCACCAGTGGTCAGACACACTTCAATCAGAGTGTTACTAGCAATGGTGGCACAACAGGATCTTGAACTTGAGCAGTTAGATGTGAAGACAGCTTTTCTACATGGTGAGGTAGATAAGGAGATATACATGACTCAGCCAGAGGGATTTCAAGTTCCTGGCAATGAAGATTTTGTGTGCAAGTTAAAGAAGTCCTTGTATGGTCTGAAGCAATCTCCTAAACAGTGGTATAAAAGATTTGACAGTTATATGATCCAGCTGGGTTATAACAGGCGTCCATATGACTGTTGTGTATATCACAGTCAGCTGAAAGATGGATCACATATCTATCTTGTCCTGTATGTGGATGATATGTTGATAGCTGCTGAAAAGAAGTCTGATATTCAAAATCTGAAGAACCTTCTCAGTGCCGAATTTGAAATGAAAGATTTGGGTGCAGCCAAAAAGATTTTAGGGATGGAGATCTGGAGAGATAGGAGTCAAAAGAAGTTGTGCTTGTCTCAAACAGGTTATATACGAGAAGATATTGGCCGATTTGGCATGTGTCGCGCAAAACCAATAGATACTCCTATGGCATCTAATGTTCATTTGTATGTTTATACTTCACAATCAGCAGAGGAGAAGGAGTATATGTCAAAAGTTCCCTATGCTAGTGCAGTTGGTAGTCTGATGTATGACATGATGTGCACTAGGCCTGATCTGGCTCAGGCAATCAGTGTTGTCAGCAGGTTCATGGCTCAACCTGGAAAGGAACACTAAAAAGCTTTGAAAAGAATGTTTAGGTATCTTAGGGGTACAACTGATGTTGGTCTCATTTATGGAGGTGATACTCAAAGTCTGATCACAGGATACTGTGATGCTGATTATGCAGGTGATGTGGACAGTAGGAATTCAATGACTGGTTATGTTTTCACATTGGGAATTCAGTTGTCATCTGGAAAGCAACTCTTCAGCAACAGTGGCTTTATCAACTACCGAGGCAGAATTTATGGCTCTTACCGGAAGCAGCCAAGGAGGGTATCTGGTTGAAGGGACTAGTCAGTGATTTGGGGCTACATCAGGATCAAGCAGAGATTATTGTGACAGTTTGAGTGCAATTTGTGTAGCTAAGGATCAGGTTCATTATGTGAGAACCAAGCATATTGATGTGATGTATCATTTTCTAAGGAATGAGAAGAGGGTTGTAGTGAAGAAGATCAGCACCAAGGTAAACCCTGCCGATATCACTAAACCGGTTCAACAGAGCAAGTTTCAGTTGTGTCTGGATTTGCTGAATATTCAAAGCTTATAATCGGAACTACGGAAGCTCGGTGAGGGCGGAGTCGACCGAGTGGATTCGAGTAATGCAGGTACAAGTACATCTAGCATTGATGAATGCATCTGGTACAAAGTACATCTGTTTATGCAATCTAGTTGACTGTGAATGAGAGTTCAAGTCACGGTGGAGATTTGTCAGCAAAGTGACTTAAACTCTACATATGGTGGAACTAATCTGATAATCAGCTGAGTGATGGCCTGTTGATAAGTGTATCCAAGTCTGTGAAAGTCAGCTGAGAAGTCTGCTAATCTTTCTTACGTGTCGCCGATCTTGGAAGACGGTGAAGTTAGTCTGCTGGGGATTAGCAGAGTATTTTGGATACAGCTTAGTACTACATAGGGGCAATGATCAGTTGAGTTGTGTTAGCAGAGTGACACAACATCTGGGGCATTTATGACAATCCGACAAAGTCTTGGCGGTTAGGGTTTACGGATCTGTGCCTATAAATACCAACTGTATAGGTCATTGTAAAAGTGTGTAATCCATCTGAATTTCAGTGCATAATAAATAACTATTTTCTATCCGTGAAGTAGTCGGCATAACGCCGGAAACCAAGTTATATCCTTGTATTCTTCTTGTTTTCGTTCTCTATGTGATTATTTATGTTAGATTGCATCTGTGAATTATCTATCTTAAATCTTGATTCTCTATCTTGTTATACCAACACTAAAGAAATTATAAGTGAATTATACTGTAAATTTAAAAGATTTCCCTGCCATTTAAGTTTTCTAGCTGTGAACATGAAAGAATATGGAAAATCAAGGGATACAATAATAATGTTAAGATAAGGGATGATGCGTATATGCAATTTTTAGTTAAGAAAAGATAACGCAGCAAAAGAACAAACTGGAAACATATAACTGAACATTGAGATGACGCCACCACTGATGGATACTCAGAGTAAATTTCTAAGTAAGCTAATACCTAAATTAAATGAGCATATATATATTTAAAAATTCATCTTATTATATGCATGTATGCTTATAATTAAGACACTACCGAAAACCCTAAGTACCTCGTTTATGTAATCACATAACTCGGTGTATGGCTATACACAAGAGGATTGAGTTAGTGAGATGTACTTAAAATTAACTTAGTCCGTAGCGTTTATTAATCCGAGTATGGGTCTCATGATTAATTTGCTATTAATGCGCCCGAACACTTTAGGTGTGACGGTCTTATCCGGTTTGTCGGTAATAGGGTACCTAGTGGGGCATTTATATATGATGATAATCATATAGGGCTGGACCGATTTGATTTGAGTTCTCGATATAATTCCGTAATCGAGAAGTCTTATCGAATCACAAGATGATCATATATGGATTAATCTTAATCCTGGGGTGATCACAGACGACTGCTTAGACTAGGGTAGAGTTTGATGTGTTAGTAAGGATCACTTCGAAGTATGTGGTCCAACACTTCTCGTTGGCTCTATTCTGGGATGAGTGAGTAGTATGTGCTATCACGAATATGGAATCCATTCCTTCCCTCGGGAAGTAGACGAGACGATTCCCTTATTTGTTGACCCAAAGGCGATCGATCGGCCGAGTTCATATTATATTGGATATGAACTAATTGATCACTAGGGGGTTAATGGTAAATAAGGATAATATGTTTCGAGAAGGGTTTACGGAAATATCCCTGAATCGAAGTGAACGATCTATGGAGGATTTATCCGTATGTAATGATTATATCGGTGGACGCTTTCGACTCATAAATTGAGTGTAAGTTATCTATATTCGATAGAGTTCGAGTTTCGGGTTTATGGTGGTGTAATCCCGGAATTAATAGGTTGGATATAATTATTACGTCGATGAATAATTTTATTCGATTTATTGTAATTTACGAATATGGGTCCGTGGTCCCCGACGTGGCTCCTAATATAGCATATAGGTTTCTCGTCGTTGCACCTCAATTATAATTAAATAGTGGATTGGGCTATTTAATTTGATATGTGGATTAATTGTTTAGTTGGACTAAATAATTAAATACACGGAAAAGATATTTTTCTTGGACTCGGCCCAAATTGGTGTGTTGACCTTTTGACTCAATTGGTCAAATATCAAAAGATGCGTGACCTTATTTGATTAAGGACGCATTTTTGTTATATTATTTAATTATTAGGAAATTAGTTTTCTTGGATAATTATTTAATATGTGATTTATCTTTTATTTGTTAATTGATAATTCATGGAATATTAGATAATAATATGATTTATCTTAATTTGTTTGGGATAATCATTTTATTTATCTTTTATTTGGAATAAAGGATTATTGTAATAATTATCTCTTAATTATTTAATCCTTGGAGGTTAAGTTTTACTCTCATATATAAAGAGAGTTCTACCAAACCTTTTGACACACTAATAATCACGCCATTATTGACAAATACTTGGGTTGATATTTCGACCAAGTATCTCGGGTTTCGAGTTGGAATAATCTTCGGGATTATTCCGGTAGCATATCAAGGAGGTCCGGCGGCGGGAAACACCATCCACCTGGTGTTGCTGGGAGACACACGTTTGAAGGCTGTGGCTTCTAAACTTGCGTGGATACTTCTTTGTTCTTGGAGTTAAGCACCATAAAAAGGTAAAAATCCAACCCCTTGTAGGATTGGATCTTTTACTTTGATTTTTTGTTTCTTATTGTCAAGACCGCAACCGTAATTAGTAAACCCACCACTTTTTCAAAATATTGAGTGGGAGCGGGGAAGGCGACGGCCAACCCCACGGCCTCTACTATAAATGCAAGCACGTGAGAGAAGGGTGACGCCTCGAGCCGCTTTGATTCCGGCCCCTGCGGGTGGTGTTCGCCCCTATCAAAATTCAAGGCTTGGTTTCCGAAAGGATAGGATTTCGGGTACTCGTTGAGTCACTGACCGACCCTGCGGCGGCATACTCGGGGCGTACTTTGAGATCTGATATAGTAGGTCACACTCTTTATGGATATTTTTGAAATATCTATGCTAGAAAAGGAAGGTAATCAATGATTAAGGTCCGGGATGTCTGATTCCTGTGAGATGTTTGATTCTCGAAGATTAATCATTGAGAGAGATTGTCTCAGTTTAATCGTTGCCTCTTTGAGTGACCCTGCGGCGGCACTGAGGTGTGAGATTAAATCCTTGGAATGGTAGGATAGACTTTATAGTTTATTATTCCTAAAATAAAAATCTAGTAGTGAAAATTTAATTTTGAATTTAACTTTCTGTCATGTTTATTTACAACTTTAATCTCTAGACTACTGAACTGTTAGAAATAGGACTTCATTAAAAATGTGGAAGTAACAAGTACGTTGTAATTATCAACAGAATGCAGTTAATTTTTCGGAAAAGATTTCTTCTCTTAAGCCTTTAAAAACTTAAGTGACATAGTATAGGTATGTCACGGGTGTCACTCGTGTTGAACGAGAGACGACCATACTTAGTTTACAAAAGATGACATAGGACTATCAGATAAAATTCATTTAGTGAATTTTAAAAGTGTAATTACACAACAAATTTCTAAATTGAAAAATTGGAAAATCATATACATAAGGCGTTGTTAGTTAGACGGTATTTGGAACCGATAAACTAGTGGGAGCCTTAGCCTTATGATTTGTTGTTTTTCTGAATTATTAGAAATGTGTAATAGACTGCACAGGAGTTTCTCCATTTATTGAAAAAACAAGAATAAAGCATTACTAGTTAGACAGTATTTGGAACTGATAAACTAGTGGGAGCTTAGTTTCTGGAGATTTTATAATCTTTGAAACATCATGAACAAAGCATTTCTAGTTAGACAGTATTTGGAACTGATAAACTAGTGGGAGCTTAGTTCTGGGGATTTTCTGATCTTTGGAAAATCATAAATGCAAAGTGTTTCTAGTTAGACGGTATTTGGAACCGATAAACTAGTGAGAGCTTTATTATGATCTCTCAAACCATTCGAACAAAGTGTTGCTAGTTAGACGGTATTTGGAACCGATAAACTAGTGGGAGCTTTGGTCTTATGATTTGTCGATTAGAAAAATCGATAGTCCAAGCAAGTAACACCGAACATCCCACGAGTTCAAGAATAGAGTCTACTCGAACGAAGCTGCTAGTTCAAGGCTTGTTTTCATTTAAGGAAAGTCGAGAATGGGAAAGAATGTTTATACGTGTCAGTCATCCAAACTAAGTAGTTTTAAGGCTAAACCGAAAAATTAATGAATTGGAAATTAGAGGATAAGGAAAGTGATTTCGGATCACTGACCAATGCATCCTTAGCAATTTTCTCGAAAGCTAAGTTCTTTGGAAGAACTAGGTAGCTTTGCATTAAACGATAAACAAAATAGAAAACGGGCAGTTATTTCAGATAGACTAGTGGGAGTGATATAAGGAAATGAATCTCGGATTCAATTCTTGAGTATCACAGAAAATTCATTTTCTGTTTTCGGATTCGTTGGAACGAGCGTATTCATTTTCAATAGGATAATTTGTTTGTCTTATTGACGATGAATATAACAGTCGTAGCACGAATCCAAGACTCGGACTTTTGTTTGATAAAGTCAGAACCACTAATCATTGTTGAAAAGGTATTAGTAACACATCTTAAAATATATAAACGCAAATGGTTTCCGTATTTCGATAAACGCTTCTTTCTATTCTATTAATTAGTGCATATTCCCTAAAGACAAGATGCGAGGGCGGCTTAGGGTGATTCCTATCTCCCGAGTCAAAGGAACAACGTCTCAAAGGAACAATGCCTAAGTTTCCTTTCAATCGGGAAAGGGTAATAGATTTAAAGAAGTTACATAGTCGTTCATATCGACCTTCGGGGTCATATGAAAGATACAAGCTAGTGGGAGCTTCGAGTAGTGACATGTTGTCTGATAACTACTCGAAACTCCGTAAGTTTATCCAAAATATTTGGAGGAAATCTCTGATTTCACCAGAGATAGAGTATTCCATACTCAGAAATAGGTTATTGCATAGTCTTCGGGACTGATGCTCGGCCTGCCTCCCAGTGGAATGTTTTCACTAAGGGATACACCATAAATTTGCCTTAAATAGTTATTGATGTGCTACGATACGTTTCTTGAACTCATTTAAGATATTGGTTGCAAAATAACGGTTGTATTGAAAAACCGAGAAGTCTACCTAAAAGATGCCTACGCATTTGTGGATAAGGAGTGAATTCGGTTCACCCCACTTCCGTAAATAGAGGCATTTAGCACCGAGTGCTTGAAGGTAGGACTGGAAATTTTGCGTACACGTTCAGGACGTGAAATATCTTAATGCATTGAGTAAAGGTTGGTTATGAAACTCGGAAAATCAGAGAATGACGGTTATCTTGTCTAACTCGGTACGATAGAGTCTATAAATAACAACCTTGGATCTTGAAGTATATGTACTCAAGATGTTACTAACTGATTTGTTCAGTCCACATCCAACACCGGCAGTTGGTGACAACACTAATAAAAACTACTAAACTAGATCAGTATATCGATCCACCCAAAATGCGGTGGGAGTATGGTTTGTCCATTACCCATTGCGGGACCTTACGGTCATAGGGCGGATTGATGACCTATAATCCTTTGTGGTTGTGTAGGATCCACGATCATAGAGGTTGGTTAAAAGCCATAACCCCGTGAATGGAGTATGATACTCCAATTACGTTGAGACTCTTGTAGAACCACCGAGTATCTCGGGCCCGGTGGGAGTAATTGGAACTACACGGAGAAGAGTCGAATGAATAGGAAAGTTTAACTTTCAATAGCAAAGGCGAGTAATTTAGGGGTGATTCCCTAAAAGGTAGAGAGTTAACCGGACCGTGATCTCTCTTATCACTCGGTCTTGCTTGATTTCGTCGAGAGAGCGGGAAATGGGGATGATTCCCTAAGACTTTCTTGCCGAACAACGGAATCGAATTCATTCGAACGAAGGGTTTTAGCTAAGAACAAATAACGGATTCGTTACAAAGCATAAAATAGGGGTGATTCCCTAAGACCTTTTTGCGAGACTAACGTATCTTAATTTATTCAGAAAGAACCTTTGGCGGGAAGCTTTGCCATAGCTTATATCCTTTGGGGATTAAAGCAAACCTCTAGGTCATTTCAAAGTAATATATTTTAATATGTGGACTTGACCGAATGTTGATAAGTCTTTTGTAGACTTGGCATCAATATTAGTAAAGTAGTATGTAGATTAGTGTTTGTGAACGGTAACTTCGAAACAATTGGAAACAACATGGATGTGTTATCGAAGTCGAGTCGACATGCCATCGGGATTCATTCTAAAGGATTTGATTCGCTCAAATCCGCAAGAATCGATCATTGGCAATCCCATCCATTCACCTGGTTATGATATTCTTGCATTTATGCAACATTCAACGATGTAGTCTACCCTACCTCTCAGGAATGGTTATCTAAACCTGAGGATGAATACGAAATGGGATGTTTAGTGAATCCTCAAGTATCTTCGGGAGAATGAGGAATAATATGCTAGTATATTCGAGTGCAAACTAGAATATAAGTGATGACAACGATTCGACTTTAGGTCGGATGAAGGATGATCGTTAAGTCGATTTCGTCCTCGGTGTTGAATCAAAGGCATATTGATATCGTACCACCGGATTAGATGGAAAGGCGACGTTTCGATCCCAAAGATTGACTCAAGCCGACATCCTACCTAATCGGTGTACCAAGTCACATGGTATTCGGATTCGAGTACGCGCCGGGTCACCGACCTACCTGCGGAGGCATACTCCGGTCGTGCTTGGAAGGATGAATTACTAAGATGCGCTTGGAGGGTACATATTTGAGGGATTCGTCTCACTTGTTTTGAGCAAGTGGGAGAATGTTGTAGATATAGATAAATATGGGTGTGCTCTAAAACAATTAATCCACTTGCCTTTCGTGCAAGTGGGAGATTGTAAGGTGTAGTGCCCGAAAGACAATTGTATAATTGTTTTAGGACGAAATTAAAAATTCATCTTATTATATGCATGTATGCTTATAATTAAGACACTACGAAAACCCTAAGTACCTCGTTTATGTAATCACATAACTCGGTGTATGGCTATACACAAGAGGATTGAGTTAGTGAGATGTACTTAAAATTAACTTAGTCCGTAGCGTTTATTAATCGAGTATGGGTCTCATGATTAATTTGCTATTAATGCGCCCGAACACTTTAGGTGTGACAGTCTTATCCGGTTTGTCGGTAATAGGGTACCTAGTGGGGCATTTATATATGATGATAATCATATAGGGTGGACCGATTTGATTTGAGTTCTCGATATAATTCCGTAATCGAGAAGTCTTATCGAATCACAAGATGATCATATATGGATTAATCTTAATCTGAGGTGATCGCGACACCGCTTAGACTAGGGTAGAGTTTGATGTGTTAGTAAGGATCACTTCGAAGTATGTGGTCCAACACTTCTCGTTGGCTCTATTCTGGGATGAGTGAGTAGTATGTGCTATCACGAATATGGAATCCATTCCTTCCATCGGGAAGTAAACGAGACGGTTCCACTTATTTGTTGACCCAGAAGGCGATCGATCGGCCGAGTTCATATTATATTGGATATGAACTAATTGATCACTAGGGGTTAATGGTAAATAAGGATAATATGTTTCGAGAAGGGTTTACGGAAATATCCCGAATCGAAGTGAACGATCTATGGAGGATTTATCCGTATGTAATGATTATATCGGTGGACGCTTTCGACTCATAAATTGAGTGTAAGTTATCTATATTCGATAGAGTTCGGTTTCGGGTTTATGGTGGTGTAATCCCGGAATTAATAGGTTGGATATAATTATTACGTCGATTAATAATTTTATTCGATTTATTGTAGCTACCGAATATGGGTCCGTGGTCCCCGACGTGGCTCCTAATATAGCATATAGGTTTCTCGTCGTTGCACCTCAATTATAATTAAATAGTGGATTGGGCTATTTAATTTGATATGTGGATTAATTGTTTAGTTGGACTAAATAATTAAATACACGGAAAAGATATTTTTCGTGGACTCGGCCCAAATTGGTGTGTTGACCTTTTGACTCAATTGGTCAAATATCAAAAGATGCGTGACCTTATTTGATTAAGGTTGGTGGCGCATTTTTGTTATATTATTTAATTATTAGGAAATTAGTTTTCTTGGATAATTATTTAATATGTGATTTATCTTTTATTTGTTAATTGATAATTCATGGAATATTAGATAATAATATGATTTATCTTAATTTGTTTGGGATAATCATTTTATTTATCTTTTATTTGGAATAAAGGATTATTGTAATAATTATCTCTTAATTATTTAATCCTTGGAGGTTAAGTTTTACTCTCCTATATAAAGAGAGTTCTCCCAAACCTTTTGACACACTAATAATCACGCCATTATTGACAAATACTTGGGTTGATATTTCGACCAAGTATCTCGGGTTTCGAGTTGGAATAATCTTCGGGATTATTCCGGTAGCATATCAAGGAGGTCCGGCGGCGGGAAACACCATCCACCTGGTGTTCTTTGGGAGACACACGTTGGAAGGTGTGGCTTCTCAACTTGCGTGGATACTTCTTTGTTCTTGGAGTTAAGCACCATAAAAGGTAAAAATCCAACCCCTTGTAGGATTGGATCTTTTATTTATGTATTTTGTTTCGTTTAGATCTAGATCTGATGCCTTCCGCTGCGTAATCGGGTCAATCTATGATTGATCCGACGATATTACTTCTAACACTTTCAAGTCTGTTTGAATCTGGTTTGTGGCTGCAATTAGGTAAGAAACTCTTCCTATGATCTCGGTTATGATTCGTAAAGTTTAGATCATGTTTTTGAGATGTGTAGATGCTAGAAATATGTGTTTTCGTTGATCAAGGATCATAGGTAATCTTGGACTGTTTAGATATGTTTTTCTACGTTTTACTGTGTTGAAAACGAGGTTAATTAGGTTAGAAACGTTTCAGAAATCGAGTTGGAAAGATTTTAGCGTTTTGGGAAAAACCCAGACGGACGAGCGTCTGCATTAGGCAGACGGGCGTCTGAGACCCTAGTAGCTCAAACGGGCGTTTGCACAAGGTCCATAAATAAATAAAGTAGAAATTGGCAATTCATAAATAAAGTAGAATAAGACTCCATAAACCTTATTTACTTCTTATCATTATTTATATGATCTAGTAATTGTCAATTAATTTACAATCCATATCATAAGTTTGGCCGATCAGTCAGTTTCTTGGAATAACAAATGAAGGAATCTGTTGTTCAGAAGTAAAAAATGAAGGAATCATCTTTCTGCTCCACACATGGAGTAATGGACTACATATATGTGAACTACATTCCCAATTACTCATTCTGAAATGATGCCAACGTGAAAGTGGTTCAGAGCGCGACACTTATCGGTCGTTAACAGACACATAAGATAGCACACGGAAACAAGTAGAAGTCTTCAGGGTTTAGACTGATCCCCATATAATCATCTTGTGATTTAACGAGAGATATCTCAATCACAAAATCATATGAGAAATTCATATAATATCGGTCCGCGTGTTATATATATATATGATCGATCATATATAAACTAAGAAGATCAACATTGACAATCACTATAAGTCTTTTTGTCATAATATTGGTGTTTTGATCGATAGATCTCATACTTCGATTAAATTCACCACAAACCAATATAATTTAATTGTATCTCTATAAACTCAATCATCTTACGTGTAACTACTTGCTTGCACACTGAGTAGTATGGTTAAATCAATACGACTTTGAAAATTTCAGTGATAAATCTATAATGCATACTTTATGCACTTTATTATCTTAATAGTAATAAACATCAATCAAGTAAAAATAATACAATGTATCTTTTCGGAGCACTATGCCCAACAATCTCACACTTGCCAGTATTGATTGTTTTTGGAGCACTCTATTACTACATCAAGAGAAACCACTACCTTTTGCTTATGAATGAGGTGACTAAACTTCTTGGCCTTGGTTTCAAGATAAAGTATAATAAGGGTAAAGAAGAATGCAATATAGCTGATGCATTATCCAGGAAAAGACATGATCACTGTGTGACCAGAGATCACAAGTTCGAGCTACGAAAAACTTAAAAGATAGCTCGACTCGACCCCTTCTTCAGAAACTCAACATTAAAAAGTACGTTTTTCATATATCAGACAGTCTTTTTCTATCGTCATTCTTGAAATCCCTTGTATCGAATGGATCCGCGTAATATATTTACAACAATTCGTAATACGTTGGGTGAAAAATCGCACCACAATAACGTATTACCATCATATGACTCAGTACATATATATAAATATATGCATGCTTCTAAAATGATTTTACCTATTGTTAAGCAGCATTAGGATTGTTACCAAAGAAGAAAAAAGAGGTCATGTTTTCTTCAGCAAAGTCTCTCAATCTATTCAACTCAGGCAAAACAGATTTCCCGAGATCGGGTCGATCCTTTCGCCTCAATTCAGCACATTGAAGCCCAAGTTTAGCAAAGTTCAAAGCTTCATCAACTGGCCAGTCCATTACAGTATCATCAAGTATGTCACTGAACTTACCATTATCGATTGCACGTTGAACATGATGAGTCACACCCATTGCTGGCTTTGCAGTTAACATCTGTAAAAGGATTATTCCAAAAGAATAAACATCTGATTTAACTCCAAGCATTCCTGTTTGTTGATACTCTGGATCAATGTAACAGAATGTTCCGGCTGCTGATGTCATGCAATATTGTGTTACGTCGTCTGCCACGGAAGGAGGGACAAGTCTAGCCAACCCCACATCGCTTATTTTGCTTACGAAGTTTTGATCGAGCAAAATGTTGGCGGGTTTCAGGTCACGGTGTACCAATGGTTCAGGCTTTGTTTTATGAAGGAAAAGTAAACCTGTAGCAATTTCTGCTGCAATTCGAAACCTGAGTTGCCATGAGAGAGGTGGGGTGTTTCCTCTTCTGTAAAGACGGTCTTCTAAACTGCCATTAGCCATGTATTCGTAGACCAAACAACCGTATTCAGGGCAAGCCCCGAGTAATAGTACCAGGTGAGGATGCCTCATGCAGCTCAACACATTAATCTGCAATATTACAAAGATTACATTCAAATTATTCATAGCATGACTCACTATGCACGAATACGAGACTATCTTAAACGTAAAATTCTGATGTAGGGACTCCCTATTAGAACGACCGTCGGATGACTGCCACGTGTAGAAAAAGACAAAACTGTTTTGTTTGTCTGTATACGTTGCAGTCATCTGACGGTCCGTTCTAATAGGGAGTCCCTACAGCAGAATCACCCGTCATATGTACTCACCTCTTGGTTAAATTGTGATTTGCCCTGGTTGGCGTCTGGTCGTAAGATTTTTACAGCAACAGTCGTATGATCAAGGCGACACTTGAAAACGGGACCATATCCGCCTTCACCGATTTTGTTAGATTCATTAAAATAGCCAGTTGCTTCTTCAATCTCTTCAATATTATACCTTCTGTATCTAAAATCATAATGTTGAACCGAATCATCCGTAGTCATGGTTTTCATCTCTTCTCGTATTCGTTTTTCTGACTCGATTTTTGCAATCCTTGCTGCTGCTTCAGTATTGGTTTTGGTTTTACCCTCTTCGGCTTCTGCAGCAAGTTTTGCTTCTTCAAGTTTTCGTTCTTCTTCAATGCGCCAACGGTGAAGCTCTGCTGCCTGTGTCAAACTTAGATTAAGTAAACAATCCAGTCAAAGAAAACAATGCATTAATAAGTTTGAAACCTCCACATACCTTTTCTTTAGCTGAAAGTGCTTCTTTACAAGCTGTACTATACAATTCCATTGTTTTTTGCAACTCCATTTTTAGCCTTCTCATTTCTGCTTCTGCGTCGTCCTGCACATAATCCGTTTTTTTTTTTAAAAGCTCTATGGTTAAACAAATGACTTTAGCTCAATATATACATGCATAAGTCGTATGAAACAAAACCTAGTAAACCAAGACATACTAAGAATGTATATAGTTGCATAATCGAATAAAACGAAGTGAAACATGGAATTGTCAAGTAAAATTATAGCAGGGCTTACTTCATCAACTGATGATGATGAGAATCCTTGCATGAAACTATTTTCACCAGTTTTATATGCCGGACGCTCAGAGCCGACACTACTGACTGAACTAGTTGATAATCTTGATGCTCTGTCATTATATGTGACTGACAATCGATCTGTGCTTGGCCTGTTGGAACTTACAAACGATATATCCGTGCTTAGCCTGTTAGAACTTGTAAATGACATATCTGTGCTTGTCCTGTTAGAACTTGTGAATGAAGATTCTGATCCAGTGTCTAATCCACTTGCATTAGAAAACGGAGACCTGCGTAGCAAGTTAATAATGACTGTACAGATTCAAGATTATGAAGTTTAACACACAAGGAAGTAAGACCCCTACGAAATTAACATTTACACAATGCCATAGACATAGTCTTACCTAAATGAGTCAGCATCGTCCCGCATGGTATGAGGCTTTGGAGTTGACAGCGCTCCATCTGTTCCAAATTCGTATAATTTCATACAGCATTAGATAGAACCAAACAGTACAAGAATATTTTGTTTACCATTAGGATTGGAAACTATCAGACTGAAATATCAAGTGTAATCTACAAGAAAGAGGGAATGCAGACAAACCTCGTATACCGTATGTGTTCTTCACGCGTACTATGGGAGAATCGTCATTCCCATCAACGTGTTCTTGCATTTGATTAATCTTTTGATAAAGTGGAGAAGTAAATGGAGCTGGACGTGATGCATTTCGTATGGATGAGATCTTTGTCTTTGAGATGACATAGACAGTGCAAAATTCTGGTGCTAATTTAATTGCGCTTGTTGGGATGTCAACCATTTTCAGTCGTCTGTAGCACGAAAATGGAAATCATCATGGCATTACCAAACGACTCGCATCAGTGGCAGCAGACCCATAAATGAGGTTACAAAACAAAAAATTGAAGAAGGCCCCAAGGGCACAAAACGTATTTTATTCATTTTCTAACGCAAAACGACATTGTTTCAATACATTTTCTTTTCTTTTTCGAAAATCCAGTCCCCTGTGGCTACATTGTACGTCTACCTCTGCAAGTCATACTCGTAATCAATTCGAAAAGAGTACCATTGTTTGCTAAAAGAATGAAGGCAAATCCTTCTATTTACTTCAATAATTTGAACCCATTGTCCCCAAAAGAAATGTGCTATTGAGGACAAAAATCAAACACCTTACCTGCAAAACTCTCATCACCTAGTCCTAATTCCTAAACCTCCTCTTTTGCATTGCATCACTCCAGACCAAAATCACGTCCCATATATCTTTGTAGACTATTGATTGAACAGTAAAAATAAAAGTTGCGGAGAAATAGAATTAAAGCTTACTTGATAAAACCATGGCGCGAAGAACCAAGAACCAACTGCTCAATAGCAGCATAAGCGACATAATCTGTAATTGCTTTTGCTATATCGGAGTCTTCAAGTACCACATCATAGCATTGTATCTGTTCATTTCAAAGTTCAAATCAACTAATTCATAATTTAGAATAGGGAAACAATTCAACAAAGGAAGGGAGTATTTATTTGTATTCCTCGGAATTTTATCATGCATCACTCGAATCGACATTTTCAAAGCTGATTTTGAATCCAGAATCGACTTATAAAATAGATCATATCTGTTAGAAAAGTGACTTGACCTTTTATACAAAGCTGAGTACTAAGCTAAGAAAAGTCAGCTTTGAGCAAAGTGAGTTTTGGCAAAAGTCAGTTTTGACAAGAGTCGGCTTAGTAAGAGTATTCAGTTCTGTGAAAGTCAGTTGTGGTGAAGTGTAAACTGAGTTTCTTCTGAAGTCATCTTTCAGTTTTGTCAGCTGAGTTATTGCTGAGTACATTTGAGTTCCGTATCTGAGCAGTTGGTTACAAGTCTGGGAAAGTCTGGAGTTTTGAGCTGAGTTTTATTTGGTGGATAACAGCTGAAGTTGGGATCCACATCTGAGGTATTTATAACAATTCCGAAAAGATCTTATGGCGGTTAGGGTTAGAGAATCGTTCCTATAAATATCAATGTCGTAATCAATGCAGTGTGTGTTAAAATCCCTGTAACTTTGTGCGTAATAAAATATCTTATTTTCTGTCCGTGTAGTAGTCGGCATAACGCCGGAAACCACGTTAAATCACTGTGTTCTATTTGTTTCTGTGTTTTATCAATTTCCGTCATACTTTATATTTGCATTGCTACTGTTTTATCTTTCCTAAACTGCAAGTTTCTCGTCCGTGTTTTAACAATATCAAATTCAAGCTCGAGATGCATGATAAACCTTTGGTTTCATGGAAAAATTTCACACATAAACAAGATTTTGTAATCTGTCATATCAAAATGAACATTTTTTTGTCATTAAAATTTCCAATATTTCGTTTAAAATTGAGAGCTTACTTCTTTCCGAGAGCAAAAGCAATGAAATGTAAGGAAGATATTATTTGTAATCTGTTCCATTTGTTCACTGTGCCCTGATGCACCTCCATTTTCATCATCAATGATTCCACCTACACACACATTACAGCAATTCTCTTATTATATTATCATTCATTATAGAGATTATGAATATATATACACACACACACACACACACACACACACACACACATATATATATATATATATATATATATATATATATATATATATATATATATATATATATATAAACTGTGTTTTTACCTGTGGATGAAGGATTGCGTAAAACATGAATAAGAATAACAGTTTGGCCTCTAGAGAGCAAATTCTGAACAGCCCAACGAAGTGCATATTGGCTTGATTTATCTTTATCTACAGCAATTGCAGTTAGCCCATTTCTTCCAAATTTTGTTCCTCCTGTATAGCTATTCCCTTTTGTTGAGGTTGAAACAGCCCACATTTTTTCTTTCTTCAACAATTTTGCATCAAGAATAATTAATGACTATCTTTCTTTGTTTTACTTTCTTTTGGGGTTATGTCTAAATGATTATGAATCACTAATTAAGTATAGTTGATTCTCTACCATTCTCTTGAAAACGTGTTTTAACATTTCTAAAAATAGAAATTGGTTTTATTTAAGGCAGTTTACCTGCACCACAAATTCACTTTGACTTGCTGCCAACTAGGATTTTCTTGTGATTATACCTTTGTGTGGTAAATAAAGCCTCAGTAAGAAACTTCTATAAAATTATTTGACAATGTGATCACGAAGTTCATAAATCGCCCGGGTTAAAATTTAGGTACGTCTCTGGAGAGTGGAGACATATCAATCCAAATGAATAACGCTCGTGTTTTTCAATTTTAGAATTTGTTGAACTAAAGGAAATGAACGCAGAAAACTCAAGAAAAATGGAAGAATTACATTAATGAGGAGAGAATGATACAATAGTGAGGGGAAAACTGCAATTGTGACGGAAAAGGAAGAACATCAGCATATTCTCTGTTTTTTTAATAATAAACTGGTAATTTTGCTCCTTCTTACTAATCAAGTATATATAGGAGTGTCTTGAGCTATAAGTTACACTAGTAACCACCTATAACCACCCCTAACAACTTAATAACTAACTTTTAACTTAATTGTTTGATGAAATGTCTTCAAGAACACTTGAACACCTTCAATCACTTGTAGAAGCTATGTATAATCTCCAATACCCCACCCCCCCCCCCCCCCCTTAAGCGAAAATCGGTGCAAGCTTGCACTTGAACACCTTCAATCACTTGTAGAAGCTGGTGTGAAGACAGAATAAGTCCCCAATATAGACAGCAGGTAGCTAAAAATGGGAGTATCCGGTGGCTTTGTCAAAATGTCTGCTAACTGGTTGGTGGTTCTGACAGGCATTAACTTCAGGAATCCTGCTTGAACCTTTGCCCTTGTGACGTGGCAATCAAATTCAATGTGCTTAGTTCTCTCATGAAAAGTAGGGTTTTTTGCTATATGTATAGCACTTGCATTGTCACAAAACAGTAAAATAGGCAGAGGGACAGGTATTTGTAGGTCTTTCATGATGTACACTAACCACTGCAATTCACATGTTGCATTGGCCATTGCTCTATTTTCTGCTTTAGATGAACTTTTGGCTATGGTGCTTTGTTTCTTTGATTTCCAGGAGATTGGTGCTGTCCTAAGAAACAAGATATAGTCTGAGATGGACTTCCTTGAATCCTCACACCCTGCCTATAATGAGTCTGTGTATCCTTTTAGCACTAGATCATTGTCAGTTTAAAAAAGAATGCCTTGACCATGATTACTTTTTAAGTATCTAAAGATCCTGTGTGCAGCTTGCATATGATTGACTGTGTGACAAAAACTGACTAAGTTGTTGCACTGCATAGACTATATCAGGTCTAGTAAAGGACAAGTATATTAACTTTCCAACAATTTTTATGTATATGGTATTATCTGCTAGTAATTCAGAGTCACCAGAAGTCAACTTTTGCATGGAATGCATTGGTGTACTGACTGGTTTTGCCTATAGGAAACCATATTCCTCTAATAAATTCAATATCTACTTTCTCTAGTTGATATAAACGCCCTTGTCTGATCTAGCAACTTCAATCCTTAGAAAGTATCTTAGATCCCCAATATCCTTGATCTGAAATCTCTTGTGGTGTACCAACCTAGAGCCAAACTCATATAAGAGAAGGGGCATCATCCCCAAAACCTAGGTTGTGAGGTGAGGGTAGTCAATCTCTTAATATGGTGGGTGATACAATAGCAAGTGCCCAAAGTGGGACAACTTTAACACGCCCATTTTCAAATATGGGGCTATAAAGAGTCTGGACCACATGTCACACAAGGAATATAAAGGGCACTATAAGCCAACAAAGAGGTCTAACACTTGCACAAAAAAGGGTAACTCTGATACCATGTAGAATTTGTTGAACTAAAGGAAATAAACGCAAAAAACTCAAGAAAATGGAAGAATTGCATTAATCAGGAGAGAATGATACAATAGTGAGGGGAAAACTGCAATTGTGATGGAAAAGGAAGAACATCAGCATATTCTCTGTTTTTTCTAATACTAATAAACTGATAATTTTGCTCATTCATACTAATCAAGTTTATATAGGAGTATCTTGAACTATAGGTTACACTAGTAACCACCTATAACTAGGGGTGGCAAATTTCCTGATTATCCCGACCCGTCCCGAATCCCGTCCTGAAAATTTCCCGATCCCGAAATTTCGGGATTTTTCCCGGCCCGAAAAATGCGGGAATGGATCGGGTATGAAACTCAATCCCGTCGGGTTTCCGATCCCGACCCGAATCCAAACATGAAGCGACGATATATATATTGTCAAATTCTCGCTCTCCAATCAATCTAGCTGATTGCGAAATAATAAGATAATCTAATGAAAATTTTGAAATTTATGATGAAAAGGGAGGGACTAGGGTTCTTCAGACTCAAAGTCGACCAAATAATTAAAAGATGTGTTTTTAGGTTGCCAAAATTGGTTATATAGTTACCAAATTAATGTGACCCGAAATACTTAAAAAATCTTGAAAAAACGTCGGGAAGCACACGCTTATGTTTGGAGAGCGTGCGCTTCTGTGAGCAAAACCATCCTGAATTTGAAATTCCTCTAAAGCGTGCGGTTCGACGCCTAAGAGCGTGCACCTTGATGAGCGAGAATGCATTTTGAAGTCTCAAAGCATCCAAGAGCACGCGCTTCTATAATAGAGGCGTGCTTCATGCAGATTGTTGCCAAATCTTTGCTTTTCCTTATTCTTTTCGCTATCGGTCCTTGGTAAACTCATTTCTCAATATGTTGAATGTGGTCTCAAAATAAAGAGCATGAAAAAATAAAAATAAAAATTGGTGAAAGAATTTTCAAATTTGGAGTTCTAGATTGATTGATATGAGTGTTTAAAAAAAATGGATGAGCGAGAAAGTGCGTTGATTTTTTTTTATAGAAATGCTTCCGGAAAATTATAATTAAAAAAAATAGTTTCATCATTTATGCAAAAAGTTTTAAAAGCTGTTATTCTCCTTAATTGATGAAATGTTAGTGTCATTCTCCCTCATTACCTCTTTTTTTATATGTCGTTGAGAGAAGAATCACACAGATCAAGAAAGTAATTAATATGTCTAAAATGTAGTATTGGAAATGTATTTTCCTTATTGGAGATGTAAATACTTTGTTGGTAAATGAGTTTTTAATATTGAAAATGTATTTTTTTATTGGAGATGTAAATACTTTATTGATAAAGGAGAAAAAAAAATAATAAATGATGCATTGGAAATGTAAAATGACAGTATAAATAAAAACAGATCAAATTCTGAACCGTGACATATAAAAAAACGGGGGGAGTACGTGATAAATCTAGAGGATATGAATACCTTGTAAATTAATAATTATTAAAAAAAAATGAACTCGCGTTTTTTTTGTATGTTTCTTAAATTGGTTAGAGAATTTTGTTTCACTTATGTTTCTTAAACTCTTTTATGCCATTTGTTACCTAGAAAAAGAAGAATATGTTTAACTGAAGGATCTTCTTAATTACTTTTTTGTTTGTCATTTAAAATAAATTTGAACATGTACTTTTTACGACCAGACAATTCACATTATTTTTTGCACTTCAATTATTTTCACTTAATCTAGTGTTTGTTTTATAATTTGGACACATGTTGTTGGTGCCTTAATAAGGGTAACATAATATGAGGTTTTCACTCAAATGCTTATGAATTCGTGTTTAGTGGCACATGCGCATAGAATCCATAGTTTTGAACACATGAGGTTTGCTGAAAGAATTAATGGCTTGTTTAGTAGCACAGTTCAATTTTAAAGATGATGTGGATCGGGTTCTAGTTGATGTGCTTGGTACTTTGGCTCTTACATAATGGAAATCAAAAAGTGGAGGAAGATATTAAAATTGATGACGAATCTCTCAACATAGTGTCAATCTGGGTCCAAATTTGTATCTTCCTCTGAATTAGGCAGCAGTGGATGCATAAAAGTACATTTGTGGACATATTGGGCATGCGTGCAAAAAATAGGTGGTTTAAGGAGGAATTAAGCATGGTAAGTTTGCTTGATGTCTCGTAGACCTTCATGGCTCCAAATGTCGAATTTAGGGTATAACGATCACCCAAGACAATGTAGAAAGATGGGCTACTTTTAAGTATGAAAATGTTTCTTATTTTTTGTTCTTATTGTGTAAAAATTAGACATGCATCTAGAGGTTGTTAGTCTAAAGTGCTAAACCAAGGAAATAGAAATCATAAAGATGATTTATTTAGGCCTGATTTATGTGCTCCGCCTATTAAAATCCTTGTGTGATAATCCTTCTAGAGGTAGCTCTTCCAGTTGGCCAAGTAATATAAGGTTGGAACTCCTGGCTAATTTATCTAAAGGGGTTAATGAGGCTGCTTTTAGTAGGAAAGTGGAAAATACAATATGTCAGCTTCTGATGATGTTAATGAAGAACTAAAAAGTGATTATAATAAAATTGTTCCTAAGGAAGCTGTCAATTTCTTCATGGAATTCTCTTCTTGGAATGGTACTCAGAAGAAGGAAAAAAGAAGGAAGATGGTATATAATCTTCAAGGAGTCATCTTCTACATGAATCAAATATGATTGCTGCTAAAATTAACAAGATGATGTTTCACTTAAACCAAGAAGGAAGAGGAAATTTGTTGCTAAAAAGACTAATGAAATTAAGGTTCCTCTGGATTCTGATACTTTAGTGAGTCATTTTATAGACAAGATGAAAACTCTTGAATCAGAGGATCTTCAACCTCTTAGACTTGTTGAACCAGTTGTTAAAAATCTATGTATTGATGAACCAAAGTCTTTAATTGAGTTTTAATGGGTGAAAGAAGCCAACCCTATGTGGATTCTACATAAACAATAAGGATTATGGCGTGGAATTTTCAAGGTGTGAGGAGCTCTTTGACGATTTTCCAGCTTGAGGAGGTAAATAAACTCCATTGCCCAAGTATTATCCTTTTTAAGTGAAATTAAAAAGAAAGAAAGTAGTTTGGTAAGTATTAGCAGAAAACATTAGTTTTATCATGTCAGCGCCGTTAATCCCTCTGGTATGATAAGCGAGCTTGCACTTTTGTGGAAAGAAGTTTCCAATACTACATATATATGTTGTCTCAACCAGCTTTACCATAAAGGTTTGCATCAAAGATGACTACACTGGTCCGTATTGGTAGTTTGTTGGGGTTTACATGAGCCTCTTGCCTTCTCACAGACTGAAGCAGTGGTCCTTTCTACGAAACATAATGACTTTTTGGGGTACTCATTTCTTATTGGGTGGTGATTTTAATGACATCCTTAACCATAAACAAACAGAAGAAGGAGCATTCAGGCTTGACAATTTCTTTTCTGATTTCAAGAGTTTTGTTGCAGATAATGATTTGTCTGATCTAAGCTTAGTCGGTCATTCTTGGACTTGGAGAAGATATTTTAGGTTAATGGACTCTAAATCTTAGGCCACCGATTATGATGTGGCTTGTGTATTCTATTTGGACATGGATGCTTTTGATTATGTAGTAATAGTTATTATATAAATATAATAGTTATATACTAATTACAATTTGTACGAGGATCAAGATATATTTTTACGTAATATTCTTTTTTGAATGATATTTAAGAAGGTTTTTTATATACGGAATGATGGGTGGAGATCAACATATATTGTTGATTAAGAACTTATTTACAAAGATAAAGTGTGGTGTGATTGATAAATAAAGGAGAAACACATGAGAAATAATTAAAAATAAATCGTAATAAAAACTTTTTTCACCTCGTATCAAAACTAAAATACTAAGGGCGTTGTCTTCCCTAAAAAAGGGCTTTGTTAATGGAATCACGGAGAAAATACTTTGGGTTGAATTAGGTTTAAAATGGACATCCGACCTTTGTAAAGTCAAATATTGAGCTTATATTCAACTTTTCATAGGTCAAATATCAATGATGGCCCAAACAGATTGGTTGGAGTGTCATTAACATTCTCAAATACTAATAGGACACGAATAAGACATGCTAACATATAGATCAAAATTATTTAAAAAAATGGTTTATTTTTATAAAAAAAATGAGCGGATTTTTAAATTTAATTTTGGGTATTATAAAACTAATAGTAAAAGTACTTAACAGTACAGTATTTATTAACTTTAGGATTTACTTCCGTAAAAAAAAATCTTAAGGATTTACTTTTAATTAATTATATTAGTAATTATTTTAAATTACAAAGAAAATTGTCTGAAGATAATTGTAAAGAAACATGTTGAAGTTAATCCCATAGCCTAGTTTTTGTGCGGTTATGTGATTTTTGAATAATGATCGAAATAGTTTTTTAATATTTTTCATTATATAATTTAGAAAACAAAACGTACTATTTAATTTTTATATATATTGAAAATAAAATAACTCTTTAAAAAAAACAATAACAAAGGGGGAAACACCGAGGGTAGGAAACACTTTTTGGGGGAAACACCGATGGTAGGAAACATTTTTTGGGGAAACATCTCATCGCACTTTTATTATGAGTATAGATATATCATTTTTCATCCCGATATAAATACACATAAACCTACTACACTATTTGCTTCCGTCGTTTCTCACTTTCTTTGCACCTCTCTTCTGCTCTCTAATATTCCAAAATGTTCTTCTTCACAAAAGCTACCCGCCTCCACCGGCCGTCGCCGTTAACTCATTTCTCCGGGCCCCCGCCTTTTGAACTATTGTTTGATCAAGTAATTGTTGTCGTTTTTTATATTAACAGGAATATTTTTTATCATCATATGTTCGGGACATTCATTCTCGACCCGACGGGATCCCGAACATTTGGGTATCCCTATTGTCGGGACCCGACGCTTATCAAGTATGGGCTCGGAAAGAAAAATGGAATCCCGAATCTTGTCGGGACTGGTTTCGGGTAGGAAGTTTACGGGTCGGGTCCCGACCCGATGCCACCCTTACCTATAACCACCCAAACAACTTAATAACTAACTTTTAACTTAAGTGTTTGATGAAATGTCTTCAATAACACTTGAACACCTTCAATCACTTGTAGAAGCTATGTATAATCTCCAATATCAATATAGATGATAATACGGAAAATCATTCACGTTTTTTTAATTCATATAAAAATATTCACACCGTGTAAATGTTTTTCCCAAAAAAAAAAATCATTTAAGATGGTGATACAAAGACAAAAATAATCAACGGTTCACTTATAAATGTTCAATTAATTAGGATTGTAAAGGTTCTCAAAAAAAAAAAAAAAAAAAAAAAAGAGGAAGAATATTTTAAATGATTTCTAAGGGCCTTGTGCCTTTTTCTTTATGAATTTTTCAACGTTCTTATCACAAATTTTATGTTTGACCTGATGCAAATTTTAGTTGGTGCACCAAAACCAATAAGAAACCAACATTCTAAATAGGCCCCTACCTGTAAAAACTTTCCACCAATGTATCCCTTTGAAAGTGTTGATTTGGTGGTCCAAAACTTGCACCTGGACCACCCTAAAATTTTACCTTTCTTATAGTCTTTCCACTAATTACGTAAACTTAACACCTTTCTTAATAATGGAATTATAATCGTCCAAGATACAAGCAAAATAAGAAAGATCTTCGATTAATAGTGTCCCCTTCAAAATTTAAGAGGAAAAGACCCTTGAAATGGCTAAACAGGCCGCCCGGAATAGTGACATAGCCTACCCAACCGCAACTTTTGTCCGAATGGCCCAACTTGTAAGAAGAAAAGTGAAGGATCTTTCCTTCATAGTTGCACACAAGACCACCCGCCAACACTATTCCTTTTTTAAACTATGCAACTACATTGAATTTTACAAGCTCATGGATTGGGAGAACCCGTCGATCGACTTGGTAGAGGTTCATTCCTTCGATTTGTCTCAATATGTACCCACCCATTGAGTGTAACGTCACATATCCGGATACCAAGCTCTAATCCGGAAATAAACGTCCGGCATACATATATTTTATTTTTTTAAAGAATATATATATATACACGCACATACACACGTAAGCCTCTACATCATCATTATCATAATACAAAGCCAAACAATAAAGACTGACTCGGAAATATCAAACAACAGACACTAGGTCGCAACAGTTCCAATCCAAGTCTGAATGAAAACAACTAAAGACCAAACAGCGGAAAGGTGAATGTTGTTTACAACCAACTCAAAATCCCAAATGAAACTTAAAGGAAAATACTTGATCAAGGCAAGTTGAATGTGTAGAGAATCTCTCAAACGATAAACGTTTACATAGCCCAACATGATTATTAAATAATAGAAATAAAGAGATCATCATCGTCAAGCTTCCTCCCAAGCTCGCACGTCAACCTCATCAAATTCATCATCTTCCTTCCAATCTTCTCGGGGAGAGAAAACATACAAAATAATAGGGGTAAGTACAATTGTCCAACTTAGTAAGGGGTAGAACAATCGATACAAACAGATATAAAAACACATATTGAACTACATACACTACCAAGTATGTTGTAAAGTGTTCACTCCCCTCTACTAGTCCAACTAGTCAATGCTAGGAGTAGTAGCACCGATCGAGACACTCGATCTTAGCACAGCAGAAGCTTATGCGATTTACGATATGAGACATAACTAATTAACCCTATGAGAATGTTGAAGATTTACCTTTTAAGAGGAATAGTAAATCGACATAGAGGGAGAAGCCGTGATCTTCCGGATTGTATTTCCAAGCGACGACTGGTGGACGTCGATCGATTCTCACCGTAGAACCTCCTCGAATATGCATAAGAAAATCCCTAGGTTTTTCTCCTCTAAATGACTAAGGCAAGAAACTAATTTTTCTTCCTTTTGATTATTTGTGGCGCAAATTGTGATTAAAATTGTGTTGGGAGGAACTCTCTTTATATAGGAAAATAACTAGTCAAGAGAGTTATCATTTTCACACCACAAAAACCTATTCCCATAAGGAAAAAATATTTTTGCTACAAAATAAGAGATAATACCCAAAAAATCAATCTCTTAATTTTTCCATTAATTATCCAATAAATAGATAATTAATTAATTACACATATGACATAAACTAGAAAAATTTCTTTTCCTAATTTATCAACACATGTGGCGCCATATGTCATTAATTTTTGTCTTTTCTACTTTACATATTATTTACCAAATAAATAATATCGCATATTTATTAAATAGACCAACTATTTAATTTATTTTCGATGTTCCATAAAACGAGAAAACACTCGCGTGTTATGAGCCAACCCGGTGACCATGGACCTATAACCAGTAGCTACAATAAATTAAATAAAATATTCATCGAACAGAATATTTCTACTCAACTTATTAATTTCGGAATTACGCCACCATAAATCCAAAACTGAACTCTATCGATTATAGATATAATTTATTCTCAAAACGTCGAGTCGAGTCGATAAGTGTCCATTGATATAATCATTTCATATAAACTAATCCTCCATAGACTATCCGTACTGAAGTAAGATTATTTCCGCAAAGCTTCTTCAATACATCTTATCCTTATTTACCATTAACCCACTAGTGATCAATTAGTTCATAACCAATATGAACTCCCGGGATCGATCAGTTTCTAGGATCAACAAATAAGGGGATTGTCTTTCTACTTCCCATAGGAAGGAATGGATTCCATATCTGTGAAACACACACTTCTCACTCATTCCAGAATAGTGTCAACGTGAAAGTGATTCGGACCGCGCCTCTTAGAGATCCTTAACGAACACATCAAACCCTATCCTGAAACCAATAGGAGTCTGTAATCACTTCAGGATTAAGGTGAATCCATGTATGATCATTTTGTGATTTAATAAGATTTCTCAATCACGGAATTATATGAGAAAGTCAGATTAAATCGGTCTAGTCCTATATGACTCTCATCATATATAAATGCCCCACTTAGACAACCAATGTCGACGATCCGGATAGGACGGTCACACCATAAAGTGTTCTGGGCGCATTATTGGTGGTTTAATCAATAGACCCCATACTTTGATTAACTTCACCACGGACTAACATTTCAAGTGTATCACCATAAACTCAATCATCATGTGTGACACACACTAAGTTATATGGCTACATATGATACGACTTGGGGTTTTCAGTAATGTATTACTTACAAGCACGAAGAAAGTAATAAGATGAGAATAAATCTGTCATTTATTAATTCTAAAAACAATTACTTAAATTGTCTTTCGGGACGCTACTTGCAACAGTCAAACCTTTACCAATTAAGGGTTTGTTACCTATGACCAAAGAACACTACGCTCGGTGAAGACTGCATCACAACACATTCAACCATATGGCACATACTTATCTGCGTGGGCTTGCATATGCTGTGAAACAGAAATGTGCCTCACCATAGTTCATAGTGTTTTATCTTTTAGACTCATCAAGTATGTTCGTTATTTATTTAGCTAATCACATAGATTCATTCACATAAAGGCTCAAATTTGCTAAACCCGACAGGCGCACGCATGGCATGTATAATATATGAGGAGTCAATTTAACCCAATTACCCGCAAAATTCGACCCAAACCCGCAAATAAAAGACGCAGATGTGTTTTTTTGTTTTTTTCTTTTAAGAAACCCTTGCTCTTTTTTCCCTTTTATTTTTTTACAATAACCCTCGCTCTTTTTCATTACCTCCTTTTCTACGCACGATTTGGTGTCTTCCGCCGTCTCCTACCGAAAGCTTTGCATATCGTCATGGCGCCGACGGAGGACAAGGTTCTAGCATCATCCTAGAAGCCAGTTTCTCATATTGTTCATCAATTCCGAGACGATCAATCGCTGCTCTGATATTTTTCTCATTATCACCGCCATATATCTGTGACTGTTGCTTCAGAATTTGCTTTCATGATTTTTATGAAATCGTTCTCCTATTTCGCATATTTGCCGATTTTTTACCGTGGGAAATTTGTATTCCGCTACTTTCATCGGGTATGATCATCTCTCAGACGCCGCCGACGTCCACCGGAAGCCTAATTTTCTTAAAGTTCTAATTTTTTGTGTGTTAATTCCACTTTCTATCATCATTAATTTGCAATAATCGCAGCTCAATATAATTTTTTAGCAGAGGGGAAAACACAAAACATGAGATCTAGATGGAGAAGAAATCAGTTACAGTCATTCTGGGAAGTCATCCTGTTCAAAATCGGTTCAAAATGTTTTAAATCTGCAATTATGCTCATTGGGTCATTTGACCATGAAGGTAAACCCAATCGGTTCAATATGTCTTAAATCTGCAATTATGCTCATTGGGTCATTTAACCATGAAGGTAAACCCATTCTGCTTTTATTTCCCCTATGGTTTCATTGTCACTTTTGCATAATTACGGTAAACATTAATTTTATTCGTCATCCTTTTGATTTTGTTTGATTTCTTATTGGCCATCTTTCTATTTTGTTTGATTTCTGAATGCCAGAACTTTTATTTGGTACATTCAGAATTACGGTTGGCTTTGCGCATATTTTCTGCACAACATATAACGACGAATTGAAGCTTTGCATTGAGGATACTAAGGCTCATACAAGAATCTGCAAGAATCCAACAAAGCGATCAGTTCCGGTTTGACTTTGCGGTAATTTTTTTGTCGGAATATTTTAGTTTTCAACGAGGGTTTTATTATTTTGTTTTTTTTGTTTCACACTCATTACTCTTTTGGCAACTCAATTTTTTGGGCTGTGGTGATTATTTCAGAAGGTTGGAGTAGCTTATTCAGGATTACAAATTTGGATTAGAGGGGCGCCGCAAATTTGTTTTTTAAGGTGCTTTGTTACACAATTATTTGCTAATGAAAAAAACTATGTTTCGGACCAAGCATTTTGATTTTAAACATTTTGATTGCTTATAAAAACATAGATTTTTGTATACATTGGTTTTCTCACCTCCCATATTTTCTTATTGTACAGATTTCAACAGACTTCAATGAAATCTTTCATTTCGGATTTCACGGTTTTTTTCCTACTCCTTTCATTCATATCCCCCTTGCTACGGTTCCTCCACAGAGGCGTTGACGGCAGAGAACCCATTGGCAGGTATGTTGTATTGTCGTTGATAATAGAAATTCTTCGATATCCCGCATTCTATTCGCACACTCTCACTTTCTAATTTCTGGTGAAAGTGAAGAAAAAAAAGGTTCTGCTTCCGGTCTTTCTCCATTATTATCAGCAATTTGTTACTTTTTTGTTTGATTGATAATGGGCTCATTTGGTACGTGTGCACGGTGATTTTTTTTTCTTTTCAACCCCTACTACTCTCCTTGAATTGTTGACATTGTTTATCTTATTTGATACTCTCCTTGAATTGTCGAAATTGTTTATCTTATTTGATAATATATTACTGTTAATGTTAATGAATATCTTGGAGACATTCAGCAAGCACACTCAAGCCTTTAATGAATATCTTAATGCTAATTTTACCTTTTCTTCACCAATGATTTATTTTTTACCCTCCAGGTTTATGAGTTATCATTAACGAATCTTCAATTCTGGACTTTTCATTTCAGCACATCAAAGCAATTATAACCACTGAAGATTTGTATATTATAGCGTGCCAGTTTGTGCATGTAATCTCAAATGAAGTTTTCATACTACTGAGAAGTATTTGATTTTCATGTTGCTCTTGGGTAAGTTTTTCCCTCATATCTTTTTGTGTGGATAAAATGTTATATCCGTTTTTTGTGGCCCAATGTTTGTACATTCAGAATACACAGATGAGTACTTTACCTACAGATTCATACAACAGATGTTGACACACAATGTTTACGAGTGTTCAGATTTGAAAATAGGCACATCCTTTTATACCACATTATTGAGAATTTAAACATGATATTCATAGGGGTTGTACATGTTAAATGTTCTTCGCTTCACATTGGTAGTTTATTTTGGACGACAAAGGATGTTGCAAGGGCTGGCCAGAATGTGATGTGTTGTTTGCTTGAGATTGATGATTTCTCTGCATAATAGATTCACGTTTGAGAAAGAGCAACATAATATATACACTTGATCGAACCGCATGCCATGTATATGTTCTCCAGCTCCAAATGGTATAGTTTCCTTATCTCATTTTTTTTTATCTATTATGTTGTTTCTTCCTCAAACATTGACTTTCTACTAATGCATGTCACAAGAGGCAGTGGCCTTTTTATGTTCATCTATGATAAAGGTTGCACCGAGTCGACTAGAAGTGTAGGAGATGGAGGGCTGTGTTTTCTTCCATTTTCTTCTTAGTTATGGAGTTAGTTGTGGTATCATTTTCAAACATGGTCTGTAGTTTTGCATGAAAACTTTCTTAAGAAATCATAAACTCGCATGTATCAATCAAACTTTGAGTGTTAAATGATTCCTGGATTCTTTTGCATTGTAATTTTTAAAATGAACATCAAGGATTAGAAGCTTAACTGTGGGAAGAGATACAAATATCCCCGTCATTTTTTCGGTACTTTTTATCCCATGCTCTTTGAATTCAAACTTAATATGGTTTTAGCTTTATTAGTCCAAAATAAATTATTTTTCAACAGAATTTCATTCATGTTGAATAAATTCTTTTCCCGTCTATTCGTGTTGAAGTGAAAGTGTATCAACGGAACTGAGGTAAAAGAGTGGAGTCGTTTCTCAAGATGAGGTCTTATATTGACCTTAATTTTGCTTAAAATAATTCCATTTGATTTTTTTTTCTTAGAGCATTAATTTGTTCTATCTTCAAGAAGTTGGAATATAGATGCTAAATATGTGAGAGTACAAGAAGCATCCAACTATACCGATGTTTAGTTTGAATATCTCTATAAAAATGTATATACTTTTAGATTAGATTAAAATTTTGATTAGTATCATAGTATCATAGCTGAGTACCCTGGACTCAAAAATTCAATGCTTTCAAGATAAGAGAGGTAGGTGATACTCCTCAACTGCTTCTATTTGAGGTTTGAGAATTTGGTGCTTGCATATCCTTATTCAATGAGAACACATACATTGGCTTTTTGGTAACAACTAATTCTTATGATGCTTTTGCTTTGTGTTTCTTTAGTTGTTTTTATTTTATTCAATGGAAAATGATATGTTCACAAGAAAATGGACGCATTTTTCACCATTGAATATGATAAGAACGTCATCTAACAATGTATCTACTCCATAATCAATGGTATAGATTGTTTTGTCGATTTGTTGTGTCTATTTTGTTGTGAATATAGCATTACTCTTATTCATTGTAGTCATGATATCTCTGCTGTGAATTGTTCACATTTCTTTGAGAAGGAAAATAAGTTGTGCATTCTAAGTTGCAGGACTAAAAATATAGACTAAATGCATAGTAGATATACAACCCACGTGAATGGAATATTGTACATATGGTGCTCTCATGTTTGTAGAATTTAGGGGTTGGTGAATGGTGGATGGACCATAGAGAGAGTTTGAAGAGAACGAAGTCAAAAAGTTGTCCATCCCGGGGAATGGTAATTGAAGACATTTATTTTTGTAAAACGCGTTCATCCTATTTTCTTTACCTACTTTTTTTTTTTTTTTCTCGGAGGAGATGTTTTCTACCTTCTGCGACTTTTTTTTAGTGACACTGTCATTTTTTGTTTCTTTTATAGCCCTCTTTATGTTTAATCTTGCCTTTGTTTTCTGAATATTTATTTCTTACAGAATTTATTGAACACCAAAATTATGTATTGTGTTGATTACAAACTACTATAGGATATAAATGGTGAAATTATATTTGGATAAAGGACAAGAAGTAGCAACCGAAATGTGCAACAAACGCAATGGATCGTTATAGCACAATAGCTTCGAAGCATTGCAAGAATGATATCCAAATCATCACAAGACATAATATACAGCGGCTAATTGATGTTTGATAATATGTTTGTTAACTTGATTATTTATGTAGGGTCAGGTAGGTTGGGGTAGAGTAGGGTAAGGTAGGTTGGGGTAGAGTAGGGTAATGTAAGGTAGGGTGGTGTGGTGGGTAAGATATGGTAGAGTCGAATGGTAGGTAGGTAGGGTAGGGTATGGGTGGGATAGGTGGGAAGGGTTTGGTACGGTAAGGTGAAGTGGTGTATAAGGTAGGGTTGGTAGGGTAGGATAGGGTAGAGTAGGGTTGGGTGGTGGGTAGGGTACGATGGGGTTGTGGGTAGGGTCGGGTAGATAAGGGTGCGGTGGTGGATAAGGTAGGGTGGAAGGGGTCGGTAATAGTGGAGTAGAGTAGGTAAAGGGCTAGGTAGGTAGGATGTCGAGGTTAAGATATGGCGATCATGTAGGGTAGAGTAGGATTGGGTGGTGGGTAGGGTATGGTAGCGTTGGGTGGGGCGGGAAGAGAGGAATGGTGTAATGGGGTATGGCATAGGGCTACCCACCCCTTCGCCTTTATCCTACCTCATACGTGCCCGTGCAATGCACGGGTTATTGAACGGAATCGACTTTTAGAAAGACGAATGTTTTGCAATATGATGTCACTTTAAATGTTATAGATGATGGACTATCCCCAATGGTTACTTAATCAGTACTTGGAAAAAAAATGGAGCATCTCTTAGAACACTGGATGCTGCAATGATTACTCTTCCACACTCTTTAAAGTCAAAATAAGTTAAACCATCATTGATATATGGAGTGAATGTTAAGGTGAACAATGCACTCTTTTTCTTTTGCAAGAGCATATAAAACGTGTTGAAAACTTTTGATGAATAAAAATTTGACAGAAATTGTAAAAGACTACAAGGCACGCAAAGCGTTATCTTTTAAGAGATGTTTCGTCCCACACTATTTGTCACTAAGGGATCATACGAAATTCTCTCTCGATACAATGGAGGTATTTGATCAGACGGTGACTCGTCTGACCAAACCAGAGGACACTCGAAATTTGTACTGATGATGCTTATGAGGAATGCATGAATGAAATATTTTTTCATGCATGCATTGGTAGTATTTATAGAGTGAATGTGCCCCTTCACGAATGGACATGTCCAATCGTGAATGGCTACCTTCTTGAATGAAGGTGTCCATTCACTTGAAAAAGACGTGTCTCTTCGAATGGGTGTGTCTCAATAGAAAGTCACTAATAAAAGTGTTCTTTCACGAAAAGGATACGACCTTTCATAAAAGGGTGTGACCTTTCACGAAAAGGATACGACATTTCACAAAAGGGTGTGACCTTTCACGAAAAAGGATCCCCATTTCGTCCGGCTACCCAAATGCATACGATAGCAAAAAAACATTTTATGAAAAATATCTAACAATCTCCCCCTATTTTTCAGAAAAATATTTGATGTGTTAAAAACCAATGGATGAAGCGGCTGCATCACCTAATGTGATTGCCTACGTACCCTTTTGGGGATCAAGCCACCGTAGTTCATGCAGAAACGGACTAAGCATCATCGTAGGAAATCGTACATAAATGAAAGTAGCTTTTGGCTTTGAACTTCCACTTAGTGTAAATAACTCAAAGTTTCATCAGGGTGCTATGGTGAATGCATCTTGAACCAAGGACCCCATCATGATGTAACCGGAGTTATCACAAATACTATTCTGATAAAAGAGTGTCTCTTTGTTCCAACGCATTAACGGCCATGCGTTATATCCCAAAATTCATGAGTGCTATAGAGACGTTCTGTATCTCATAGAAAGCGGTCTGACTTTCACACTCACATAGGTAAGTCCATTGAAAGTGATATCGCGTGTCACTTTCTTCAAAAAATAGGACTTATTAAGAACTATATTCAACCTTTACCATACGGTATTTACTCACACTAGAGATTTTATGAATGAGATTTATTAAATACTCTAGTGTCTCGCTCTAGTTAGACATTAACTTGTTTGTACCCTTTGAACTTAGTTTATATTTCAAAACATAAGTAGGGTTCCCGTCAAAGCTAACTAATGTTTCATAGACCTTAATCCCATTCCTTTCGTTGTTTTTGCAATCATATCTCTAGCCATTCCCTTCGTCAAAGGATCTGATAGGTTATTCTTTGACTCTACATAGTCAAGAGAGATTACTCATTGTTTAAGTAATCCACGAAGAGATTGATGTCTTAGACTTAGGTGTTTTTGCTTACCATTGTAAGTCTTACTTGCTACTGAATACAAAGTAGCTTTATTATCACAATGTATCATTACTGTTGGAGATGGCTTTTCCCACAAAGGAATATCAATCAATAAATATCTCACTCATTCCGCTTTTTTACTTGTATATGATAATGCAATAAATTCTACTAACATAGTCGAATCAGAAACACAAGTTTGTTTCTTCGAACCCCAAGATATAGTTGCACCTCCTAAGGTAAAAATCCATCCAGTGGTGGATTTAGATTTCGATTCTATGTTATTCCAACTTGCATCACTTGTACCCTTCTAGTACAACAGGAAACCCACAATATTGTAATCCGTAATCGATTGTTCCTTTCAAGTATCTCAAAAGTCTGGAAATTGCATTCCAATGCTCTTTCCTGGATTACTGGTGAAACGACATAATATACCAACTGCATATGCAATATCAGGTCTTGTGCAATTCATAGCATACATAAGACTTCCTATCACACTTGCATATTGTATCTGGTCATAGCATCTACTGGTATTTTTCATTAACTTGATACTTGGATCCATGGGTGTAGATACAGGCTTATGGTCTATATGGCCATATCTTTTAAGGATATTTTCAATATATTGAGAATGATTTAATGATATACATCCATATTTTCTCGTTAATTTGATCCCTAAGATCACGTTCGCTTCCCCCAAATCCTTCATATCAAAGTTAGCTTCCAATAATTGCTTGGTCTCTTTTATGGATTCCAAATTCGGACCAAAGATGAGCATATCATCCACATATAGACAAACAATGATGCATGCACCATTCCTATATGTAGAGTAGATGCATTTATCAGCTTCATTGACTCTGAATACGTTTTCCAACATTACTTTATTAAACGTTTCATGCCATTGCATAGGGGCTTGCTTGAGACCATAAAGATTTTTACCAATTTGCAAACCTTCTTTTCTTGTCCCGGTAAAACAAACCCCTCAGGTTGTTCCATAAATACTTCTTCCTCTAAATCACCATTTAGAAAAGCCGTTTTCACATCCATTTGATGGACAACTAAATTGTAAATCGAGGCAAGAGATAGCAGCACACGGATAGATGATATTCGTGCCACAGGGCATATGTATCAAAATAATCTATTCCATGACGTTGTTTAAAGCCTTTAGCCACAAGGCGAATTTTGTATTTGTTAATGGATCCATCTGCATTTAACTTTTTCATGAAGTTCCATTTACAACCGATTGGTTTAGAACCACGAGGTAAATATACTAATTTTCATGTCTGGTTTGACATGATCGATCTCATTTCATCATTGATCGATCTCATTTCTCATTTCATCACGTGATGAAATGGCTTCTGAATATGTGACAAGATCACTATCATCATTCATCATTAACTTGGTTTGGTGTGTAATGTTATTTACATCACCTTCAAGTAAATATGTCACAAATTCAGGTCCAAAGGATTCAGGGCCGGCCCTGGAATATTTTAGGCCTTCGGCTATGTCGTCAAATTAGGCCTTTTATACTGAGTGCGACAGGTGTCGCCGAAAAGAAACGGGGTTCGACCTATGCGAATGACACACCATTTCGTAGAAGGGATTTTTCATTGGGACACACCATTTCGGTTTTGCATGTTCATTGGGACACATCCTTTGAAGACGAACTGGTTTGTTCTTTCGTGAAGAGGTACAATATCTTTTCGTTGTCTATATATAGAGAGACATCAGCATTCGGTGAAAAACAGGAATAGAAGCATCATCAGTACAAACATAATGTGTCTCTAAAGTAGTACTCCATTGAATCCTGAGAGAGGTCTTAAAACATCTCTTTAAAGAAACGTTTTATACGTGCTTTGGAGATCATTCAGTTCTGTTTGTTTTATCACATTTTTTCTAACATATTTCCCGTGACTTAATCCAATCCAAAAAAAAAGTATACATATGTTATGTGTGTCTATAATTTAGACATTGTAATTTTTTTGGGCCTTTATCAATTGAAGTATAAAAAAAATATAGGTCAATTAAAAAAAAATTTGGCCTTTATTAACACATTCTATTACGTTAGATTGGATTAGATCTATACGTTTTTTTTTAAAATTGCGGAACATGTAAATTCGGGCCCCCGAAATTATTGGGCCTTAAGCCGCCGCTTCCTCGGCTTATAGCTAGGGCCGGCCCTGAAAGGATTTTTCTATCCTTTGTCTTTTACTTCTCCTTGGTTCCAAATCAGGTTGTGGTTGTGGTTGCGTTGATGTATCATCAAGTGATTTATCCTGAACTCTCTTGGAAATGTTACCATTATTTCCAGTTTGCACAAAAGACGACTTATATAAATGTTAAAAAAATTCTGCATCATTTGATTCGATAATTTCGAAATATGCTAATTTTAGAAATCTATAAGCCGTACTATTTTTTGCATAACCGACAAAAACACATATATAAGTTCTACTTCCAAGCTTAGTAATCTCAGGTTTTGGTTTTCTTACGTATGCAAGACATCCCCAAACCTTTAGACGACTAATATTAGGTTTCCTATCAAACCACAACCCATAAAGTGTTTTACTAATCTTTTTCTTCGGAATTCTATTAAGAATATAACATGCGCTTAAAAGTGCTTCACCCCACCATCGATAAGATAAACCATAATTAATTAACATGCAATTTACCATATCTATTAAGGTTCTGTTTTTCCGTTCAGCCACTCCATTCGATTCTGGTGAATACGGTGGAGTAAACTCATGGACAATACCATTTTCTTCACAAAATTTTATTAATTCTGTTACTTGGTATTCTCCACCTCTGTCAGAACGAAAGACCTTAATTTTCCGGTTCAATTGATTTTCAACTTCTGCTTTAAAAATTAAAATTTTACTTAACACTTCGTCTTTACTTTTCAGCAAATACACATAAGCATATTTTGAAAAATCATCTATAAAAGTCACAAAATATTTGTGTCCTCCCGTGAAACTTTGCTATGCAAATAAAAAACATCTGAGTGTATAAGACCAAGTAATTCAGATGTGCGCTCTACAGATTTATGTGGTTTACATGTCATACACGAAAGGGTAAGGGTCATCACCTTTACTTACACCTTTTCAATTAAAAATCATATCTATAAAGTGTGGTATCCCTTCATATAGAAACTGCATCTGAACTTTAATTAGAAGTTTACTATCGGCACTTAAATTTAGATAAAGTCATTCCATTCGGGAGACACCTACATTATTATACTTAATATTTTATTACACTTACCCAAGTATACTATAAAGTTACATTGGATGATCTAAAAGATCGAAGTTTTATCGTCTATGAAGGAAGAGTGGTGCACGGAGCCGCCCAAGCGTTCGGCTTCTACCGCTAGCCCACACGAACAACCCTCCGGAATCCACCATTGGATTGCTACCGGAAAAAAGTCAGCTGCTAGGCCGCCTTTTTCTTCCTCCCAAAACTCTCTCTTAAGAAGCTCTCTTTTTATCTCACTAAAATATTGCAAGAATATTGTGTTGTAAAAGAGTTGACACAAATCCATTTTATAGGGAGTGGGACGCCATATGCTATTCCAATTTGATTGGGAAAAGTTTCCTAATGGATAGAGAAGAAAGAAAACCAATTTCCAATAAAATAAGAAAAATAGATATTCTAGATTTATCTCATTAATATTCAATATCTGATATTGAATATTTTTCAAGATATATATTGATAATATCTTATATTGAATATATCTTCATTATATTATCATAAATCAATTTACACATGTGTATATATTACATATATACATAACACATATAAATCTATGTGTATTAATATCCAAATATTAATACATGATATAATAATGTGATTAATCAACTTGCAAATTCACGTATATCACATACACATGTATGCGCACCATATACATATTTAAACATATATCATATATATATAATCAATGTAATTAATATCTTCTATTTTATTTATTCATCATAAATAAATATCACCATATTAATTTATCACTATAACACTTTATAGTCGAGATAAAACTTTCCTTATTTGGTTATCACTATAACCACATTTTAATCCGGCTAGATGTTCTTATGTGTGTGACCCGATAGGCTTCCGTATATATATGTTGGCCGTAGACACAAAGTGCAAATTACAAAAATGCCCTTCATACCTAACGATCACGGAATAGCGTCTAGCAACACACCGTGACCCCCAATCATTGGAAGAGTCAAATGCAATAACTACTACCTTTCATTTGAAACGGTAATAGAATCCTATCGCTGTAATAATATCCATACGGTCGTATGTCGAGTGTCAAGCATCAACGACCGTATCTTATAATCTGGATATCATGCTCTCTCGAAGTAACTCAATTATTTTCACTTTGAAAAGATTCACGAGAATAAGACATTCCTTATAAGAAGACCCTTTCGGATATTTACTCCCATTCATAGGATACGCGATTTCCGGACGAGCGACATGACTCATACGCATGCTTCAGTATCACACCCAATCACTACCCCATGATCGCCCCATGGCTAGGAGAAACCTCAATAGTGTCAAAGTATGACAATCCACACCGTCATGCCATGAAGACTCTGGTCTCAGGATAATTACACAACCGCCACATAGTGTGACACTTAATAAAGTAAGTGGGTCAGTCTAACGTACGCATTCTCTAATACACGTCCACGTACAGTCCAAGTGTCCCTACACTTTGATAGACGAGATCTATCCCTGCCTTCAATAAGATAGAAGACATCTAATACGTGCTAGCTTAATCGTACTATCAATGTCCCGTTTGACAGTACATACGACTAGAAACATTTAAGTATCAAACCATTTAAAGTGAGTCGAGATCTCATCAACCATAATCACTATCATGGTTTCTCTCTCACAGTTTGACACCAGGAATGTTATTATATATACAATCACCAATTGGTTTATATAGATAAACGCAATATATAATAACAGAAAAACCATTTATTATATGTATAAACATAAAGAAATAGTAGAAATTATCCTACCCGGTCGGATCCGGTCCAACCCGATTGGGTTTAGGACACTATTTCAACAATCTCCCACTTGGTCTAAAGTCAATCACTCGTACGTACAAGACCAAGTTAAAACACAAGAATCTCATGCAATACTCGCAACCAACCCTTAGCGTGAAAGGATCACTTTCTGTGGGGACTCAGACTACCTTCATATCATGCTCCAAATGATCAAGTCAAAATGAACTACCTCAACACACATATGAATCTCTGACGAGACCCTGGTCCTTTCCTAAGCAATGAATCCACTACTATATCAGCTATATAGTAAAGGTGGAAGAACCGTACAAGGTTCAGGAATGAACCTTATAGATCAATGTACTGCTCCCGCTTCACCTCCAAGGCGTATACTGTGTTTTGGCCCAGTTGTAGAATCCACAGTGATCTCTAGCTAAGAACATTTCCAGCTCACTGTATCACTTTAATCAAAGCGACTGCAAACCCAGACTATAGCTCCTACTATCTTCATAAGATCTAGGGCATACATCTGTATATGTATGTTTATTCGATTCCAAGTTTCAATAAACTAGGAACCTATCCTTAACATCTTTAAAGGTATTCCCGAATTTACCAGAATCACTTTCATGCTTGCTCATGACTTCTCATGCAGTATGAACATCTGGTTTAACTCACAACACTTATGATGGACCCTATTGCAGAAGCAAATGGCACCTTCCATAGTATCATTTCACCTTATCTTTCAAGACTGTCGTCCTATCATAGATAGATCCTGAGAATACTGGCCAGCAATATCTCTTGCTATGATCTATGCTAAACTATTTTAGCATCCCATCTATCAGGGTGAACTGTGAAAATTAAGCAACATCTAAATCTATCACTATAGATTCTTATTTCCTAAATAAAACCGGCCATTCCAAGAGGTTTCGTAAAGACCTTGAACTACCAAACATTAATTGACTGTGACATGGGGTGCTGATTCCGAGAAGGATATCCAATACCTCGCTCGAGAACTGTAACACTCCCACTAACCCTTCTGCACATAAGGCATATCTTTCCTTTTGATAAAATCAAACTCTTTTTATTACCAAAGTAAAGAACTTATATAGAAACTTGTTTAAGTCCATAAATGGATTTCATAAGCTTTCACATCATGTTGTCGTCTATGAACATCAAGCCTTTGGCCCAACGTTTTCAACGCTATCATATAGCCATGATACGAAGCTATAACAAGCACTATCTGAATAGAATTAAGCATAATTGGTAGCATAAAGGTAACCACAAGGTTTTGGCCTCGTTGTCCTTTAGCCATCAACTTAGCTTAACTAGTATTCTTATTACTATCCATGTCAGCCTTTCATAAAACATATTATACCTTTCATAGACATTCCCTTCATGTGAGACATACTAGGTTCATAACCTGGTTGTCACACATGGGATCTGCTTCAGATACTATGGCTCTAAGCCATATCTCTTAATCCTGCCTTTTAAGCATTCATACATAAGTTGTGAGATCTTCATTCTTCAAGATGAATATACCAATAGCCCTTTCAGGCGTGTGGTCATCTGCAGACTCATAGAATACTTGTGTGCACTGAGCAGTGTCCTGCACCTTATCGCTATACGGTGCCTGCTCACGTTCCAATGGTTGAATATCTCTTTGTGGTTCTCAAACTCTTTTGAGATCTTATTTACTCCCACTGTTTCTTTTGAAAGAAAAACTTCCTCTAGAAGACAGCATGTTAGGAGACAAACACATTCTGCTCCGCGGACAAGTAGATAATATCTAGCGTACTTGCTAAGATATTCCACAAAGTTGCACATGTCATACTAAGCTCCAAGCCTTTCAGACAATGCATGCTTGCTAGAAGCACGACAACCCTAAATCATCGGTTAAGATGGATTTGATGTTATCGTCTTCCATATTTGATATGGAATTTATTCAACCTTTATTCTTTGGAACTCGGTTAAGTATATGTATTGTATAAGGGCACTATCCCAAAATAGGTAAGGGATACTTCGCATGGTTTACGTCACACCTTTATCGTATAAAGTGTTATTTCCATTTTAGAAACACGATCTGATCGGGTATCCCAAAATGGTATCCTTCAAGGGAGAATCTAATTCCTTTTTCAAACATCTTTTGAAACACCCTTCAGGTATTAATTACTTCAATCTAATTGAAGATTAATTCCTAAGTAGTTCATCAATCTCATATTCGTACTAGCTCGGAACCTTTCGGGCCTTTCCGAATCCCGTACTTCAATGAGTACACTTGACTATTTCTAAAAATAGTCATAGAGAGTAATAAACAATAATATTAAAGTGGCATTAATTGTCACAAGCCAACAAACATCAGTATGTTTAGGCTTTAGGCAATTTTCTAGATTTTATAACTCTTTTCATAAAAGGGTATTTTAGTCAACCTTAGATAAGATACGTATTATCTACATGATTCATAATCACATGGTTCAGACATCATCAGAATGACATTTGATTACACTTTTCTCTTCCATAGAGTCAACATCCAGAACAACCACAAACATCAAGGATAACAACCATTTAAACATTTGGTTGAGATTTATCACTTATATCAACTATATAGTGACATCAATCTAGTATGTTAGATTCAGTGATCGTTCAACTTTATCGGAATAATATTTATTCCTTACAATTGAAGATGTCTACTAAATCCTAACAAACAACTGAGCTCGTGTCCTTCATAAGAACCGGAACACATTAACATTTATTTAGTTCCTAAATCAGTTTACCAGACTCAGAATACAATACCGAAAATGTCGCAACATTTGCTTCACCTTTCGTATCTTATTGTATTATGTTTTTTAATCCTTCTAATTTAATCATACTCATAAGATATCATTTATCTAAGAGTTGACTTGAACTTAGATGGATTTATCTCAACACACTTGCCTAAAATAGAGACTTCGATAAGATCTTTTATCTTAAGCACATGCCCTAAATTTCCTTTTTAATCCCTTAAGCACTCGTAAATATTCCTTAATCTAGTCTTCATAAGACTTAAGAAAAATCACAAGAGCTACGTCTCCAACTTCCTTTCATAAAGAAAATCCAAAGTTCATTTAATAGTTTATTTAACCTTTTGAATCATATTCAAAACATGAACCATTTAATTAATCTTCAAGCAATGATTTAAGGAAATAAGTCGACACTTAAATCTTACAATTTTGAAAACAACATTTCCAAAATTCGATGTGGTCATTCTTATGACGAATGATCATATTAGATTGTATCCATTATATGATTAATTCGTTGAAACTTATTTCAAGTGATTTAATCATATCATGAGTGTAACATCCCAAAAATATTGGGCTGTTATCGAGATATACCTTATACTATTATTGGTATACAGTGGCCGTTATAAAATAAATAAATAGAAACATATTATAACCTCATTATTATTTTCGTTTTTAAATGACCGTACAAACAATAGATATATATATACACACACACGTCTACTCCTTCTATATTTTTCAAAATCATGATTACCTATCTATCTCTTTTCTTCCTTTCAAAAAGATAATGATTAAGTTGTATACATATCTATATATACATATATATATAATAGATATATACGTCTACGCCTTTTTCCTTTCAAACTTCATGATTAAGTTAAAAATGACAGCCGACCGCATGTGGTTGGGATTTTTGAAGATAAATTGTAACAAATTATGTGTTTAATTTAAGGATAAATTGTAGGTTTGAATATCAAAATTGAGGATAAACTAATATCAAAATTAGGAGATAAAATTTAAACATATTATATCTGATAAAGGTTGTTGCAACAAACTTTTAAAAGTTTAAAATTTAAATTCCATCTTATCTTTTATCACTAATAAAGAATTTTAACACTATAAATAGAAGATGGGTGTGAGTCTAAGATTATTAAGTCAAAAGAAAGGAGTATCACAGTGGTGGTTGACATCAGAGTTTAGCACTGTGAGTTCCATTTTGTTCCTTTATTTTTTTATTTTTATTTTTTTTACCGTGTCCATTTTCTACCTTCATATATTTCTTGGCATTATCCTCTTACTAGATTGTAATTCATTCACAATTTTTTTATTCTGCTCTGCATACCCAAACTAAAGGACCCGGTAAAAGTGCATCTATATGTCATCAATATATATCCTCTTACTAATTTTGCAAATATTTTATTAATATTATGCATAACCACTGGTTCGTTTTATGATGCTAAGTCGACAGAATCAATGCTTCGTGTGTGAGTGTATATATATATATATATATATATATCATCTATTTTTATTTTTTTTTTATTTTTAAGAAATATTGTTGACTTTGCGCTGGGAATTAATTTGTGGAAAGTGTGTATGCTGATGAGCTTGAAAAAGTGGTGCATATTTGTTAGAGAAATATCTTTGAAACCATGCAATTTCACATTTTCTTTTGAATAGACTAATATATTTTATGCAGAAAGTTATACTCTTGACGTTTGCTTATTATTTTGATCAAGTATTTTTTCGGTAAAAAGGATCGGTGAGTTTTATCTTCATATAAAAGCAAAAGTGTGTATCCTTATCAATTTATTTTTATCTAGTTTTGCCATTTACCCTTATATATAAATAAAAGTTGGTTCTCATTTTCGTAATAGTAAATGATGATGTTTTTATTAATCCATGTTTGTAGATTGCTTCGTTAATATATATACATAAAATTGACAGGCTTCTGGCTTCCCAAACATTACTAGTTTAGCTTTAGATGGCATATAAGTTCACAATTATATAATTATTTTATGTGCTAATTATTTATTTTTTTCCTCACTACTCGGAGGAACCCAAAATATATTTTAGAGAGGATGTAAATTTTAAAATTCTGCAATAAGTGTTTATATATATACACATATATATATACATATATATATATATATATATATATATATATATATATGGAATACTAACTTCCATTTTGAATAATAATAGTCATGACAGTCTTATCAAGTTTGGTCTTGGCATACACCGATCATCGTAAAATTAATGAAAAGATCATCATGATAACCAATTCTTGTTCTTGCTTGAATGCAAAACTCTTAGCGACTAGGTGAGTTAGGGTTATTGCACCGCAGAACGTCTAGTCACCGGTCTCGGGGCCTCTTGACTTTGGCTCATCGACAGTCCTAGAGTAATGGTACCAAAATTCCCCAATGTCCCATGTGCATGGCCGGGAAAGCATGGGCCGACGGCTATGTCATGGTTCAGAGGGCAGTGGGGTTGGCTGGAGCCTTTTGGGAGGTTCACTAGGCGAAGGTCTGAATCCTTTCCCTGACAATCGGCCGGAATTGTCAGGCAATAGCTTGCTTGCTTGTGAAGTGCGGTAGAGAAACATGCTGGAGTGGTTGGTAATGACTCATCGACTAAGCCACGTCGGTGTCAAGCAATTAATAGACTTAAATTCAAGAAAATTACTTCACGTTTATATTTTGCAAATATCATATTTTTGTCATGTACTAACTACTATTAAGTGCAGGTAAGGAAAGAGCCTTTTGTTGTAACATTTTAACGGTTTTGTAACTACTATTTTTGTATATAAAGATTCACGGGCACACACCGGAACTCACTGGCTATTTTTAGCTCACACGTTTGTGAAATCTCTTTCTTAGGTATGGAAGAAGGACACCGAGTAGTGAGGTAAGCGGGGTAACCTTGGAGGCCGTCCCGGGAGAGGGAGTTGGTGAAGAGTTCGATGTTGATATGACACCTTAGTTGTCAAGTCTCGGTATTAGTTTGCTTTGATTTTGAGTTGTTTCAATGTAACAAAAATTAAACATTGTGGTTTTCTTTTGTTTTGGTGACGTTTAAATAAAGTATTAGTTCCCTCTGTTTCTTTTTGGAGTTTTAGTACTTGGGCGGTGGATCGCCGGCTTGTCCCTTTGACTAGACGCCAGTGGACCCTAGGGGTCGGGGATAGGCCTATTACAATGAGCTTCCGTTTTCATTAATAATTAAAGCCTTGGAGTACTCCATCAAATATGTAGTCCCCTTGTCTCTAACTACTATAACGGGGTTGCTCGTGTCATTCCTTATTTTAAAAGGATTAAAATTACTTAACCATACTTGAGAACGTTTCTCAAGAGGTAACAGTCATAATTTGGTTTTACTAATCGAGAATAAAAACATATATATAAAAGTTTGCTAAAAAACAACAACATTGAATAAAAAGGAAGATAAAAGTGTGTTGTTGTTTATACATGCAAAATCAAAAATGGTCTTTTGATTTATGATTTTGCTCCCACTAGTCAACTCCCAATTGATTTTCAAGAATTATCCAAAATTCTTTACTCGATGGAATCCAATCTAGTTGACTCGATCCCCGACGTGGGCCGATCAACCGGGTCAATTTCAAAAGGTGGGTACTCTTACCGGTCGCATCTCATGCGGCTTCCATTGGTTGACTAGTCAACTCTTTGACAACCCACATCTCTATGTGATAGCCACCCCTTGTCTCTAAAATCAAACGGTCCTGACGTGGTCCAATCACCGCAAGATTCTTAGTCGAGTCGTAACCCAAATATTCATGAGATCTCATATCTCGATAGTAACGATATACCCAAGGTAGGTCAACTCCCAACGTGGGCCGATCAGTTGGATCCGAACAAGGGCTCGTCACCGTCATTATAATATTGGGAGACAAAATATGACTCGAGTTTTTGTTGTGGAAGTATTTATGCAAATTAATTTACTTATTTAATTTTAATTACGGTCTCATCAAATATATCTATCTCTATAGACATACATCCTACATATTCATCTAGATCGTGCCTAGTCAGTCATCTATCGTATCATATAAAATAAATACAAGCACAAAATAAATAAATGCGTAAAGTAACCGGTATGATCATGGACTTTTCCTAGGTGCGGTTTCGAATACAAACTGACTAAACTACGGGTCACAATCTAAGGGTAGGCCTGTAACAGTCAATAAGATCTTTAATATTTCATCTCCAATGGGATCTTCATCTTTCTTTAGTTTCCATCTTCTGCTCCACTCTTGTTACATTACATTCTATCTAATAAAATAAATACACCCACCGCACACGGGGAGAGCTAACGGGAATGGGATAATGCAGAAAATAAACTAGGCCACGTTCTTCATAACGGCCTAGGACAATTTTTAAACCAACAGAAAAATAAATCATTCACATCTATCATATAGATCGAGTCCATGAGCAATCGGGGTCGATATAATCATATTATATCTAACACATCTAATCCATACAATAAAATCTTATGAAAAAGATAAAATCTAAATTTACAAACTTACGTCTTAATTAATCGATTAACGTTTAATCAATTAAATATTTTTATCCAATCAATTAACTAATTAACTTTTAATTAATTAAATAATTTTAATCGAAATAAAATTAACAATTAATTTTAAAAATCAATTCTTATTTTAATTTATTAATTAGAACTATTCTAAAATTAAATCAAAAAATAAAATAAGTCTCTTTTGTTTCCTTTCCTTTTTGGTTCTCAACCAAAAAGAATGTCTTTGGTTTCCAAAACCAAAAGGCATCTCCCTTGGCCTTTTTAAAATTAAAATTTTAAAAAGGGCCTAGACCTAGGCCTATTCAAAAGGCCTAAGTCTATTCTAAACAAAGTTTGGAAATGACCAATATTATTTAATGCAATGTGGCATCCCAATGGCCCAAACTATTTAAACCAATAGTTAGCCATATGACATCAATTAAACAAGGAGATATCAATGCACCATAAAATTCACAAAACAACAAAACAAATTTTCGGGGTCCACCAAGAGTTTCCAGCTAACGCCGACCACCGCATGGGCAGCAGACGCTGCCGGCGATCTCAAGGCGGGTCCGCCGCCAATCGGCCGAGCAGCCCTACCGCCGAAAATATATATTTTTTGTTTATTGTTATGCGAATCTAGATCTTGCATCTATCATATTTAATTACTACGCAAATTAAACTAATGCTTATTGCTTAAGATCGAAACTCACTCCGATACCACTGTTAGGAAATCAACGCGGAAACGCAGCGGAATTCAAAATTTATTTCCTTTTAACCAGGATCGATTTTGTTTAAACAATAAACATAAAAGTTGTATACGATAAAGTTACCTTGGATGATCTAAATGTTTGAAGTTTTATCGTCTATGAAAGAGTAGTGGTGCACGGGTTCGCCTAAACGTTCGGCCTCTACCGCTAGTCCACACGAACAACCCTCCGGAATCCACCATTGGATTGCTACCGGAAAAAATCAGCTGCTAGGCCACCTTTTTCTTCCTCCCGAAACTCTCCCTTAAGAAGCTCTCTTTTATTTCACTAAAATATTACAAGAATATTGTGTTGTAAAAGAGTTGGCACAAATCCCCTTTTATAGGGAGTGGGACGCCATATGCTATTCCAATTTGATTGGGAAAAACTTTATAATTGATAGAGGAGAAAGAAAACAAATTTCCAATAAAATAAGGAAAATAGATATTCTAGATTTTTCTCATTAATATTCAATATCTCATATTGAATATTTACCAAGATATATATTGACAATATCTTATATTGAATATATCTTCATTATATTATCATAAATCAATTTACATATGTGTATATATCACACATATATAACACATATAAATCTATGTGTATTAATTTCCAAATATTAATACATGATATAATAATATGATTAATCAACTTGCAAATTCACGCATATCACATACACATATATGCGCACCATATACATATGTAAAACGTAATTAATATATTGTATTATATTTATTCATAATAAATAAATACTACCATATTAATTTATCACTATAACACTTTATAGTCGAGATAAAATTTTCTTTATTTGGTTATCACTATAATCGCATTTTGATCCGGCTAGATGTTCTTATGTGTGTGACTCGATAGGCTTCTGAATATGTTGGCCGTAGACACAAAGTGCAAATTACAAAAATGTCCTTCATACCTAACGATCACAGAACAGCGTCTAGCAACACACCGTGACCCCCAATCATCGGAAGAGTCAAATGCAATGACAACTACCTTTCAAGTGAAACGGTTACGGTGTAATTAGAATCCTATCGTTGTAATAATATCCATACGGTCGTACGTCGGGTGTCAATCATCAACGACCGTATCTTATAATCTGGATATCATGCTCTCTCGAAGTAACTCATTTACTTCCACTTTGCAAAAATTCACGAGAGTAAAACAATACTTATAAGAAGGCCCTTTCGGATATTTACTCCTATTCATAGGATACGCGATTTCCGGACGAGCGGCATGAATCCTACGCATGCTTCAGTAGCACACCCAATCACTACCGCATGATCGCCCAATGACTAGGGGAAACCTCAATAATGTCAAAGTATGACAATCCACACCGTGATGCCATGAAGACTCCAGTCTCAGGATAATTACACAACCTCCACATAGTGTGACACTTAATAAAGTAAGTGGGTCAGTCTAACGTACGCATTCTCTAATACACGTCCACGTACAATCCAAGTGTCCCTACACTTTGATAGACGAGATATATCCCTACCTTCAATAAGATAGAAGACATCTAATACGTGCTAGCCTAATCGTACTATCAATGTCCCGTTTGACAGTACATACGACTAGAGACATTTAAGTATCAACCCATTTAATGTGAGTCGAGATCGATAATCATCTCATCAACGTTATTATGTATCAATATAATTGGTTTATATAGATCATGGTTTTTGACACTAGGGACGTTATTATGTATACAATCACTAATTGGTTTATATAGATAAACACAATATATAATAACGGAAAATAAAATTTTTATATATTATATGTATAAAATAAAGAAAAGTCATTTATTATAGTAAAAATGATCCGTAGAAATGATCCGTTGGATCGGTCCAACCCGATTGGGTTTAGGACACTATTTCAACATAAATGATATATGTCAACAGCAATACAATTAAGTTGGAAGTCAATACAAAATTAATTCACAACAAACGAAATTATATATATAGGTATATATTCTCCCCCAAATATAACAAATATCTATTTAATTCTGTGTATGAATTCATATACCATGAATTCCATTTATAATTTTTTTAATTTATTTATCAATGAACGCAACATACCTGATACCACAATTACACAAACATTAACCGATTGGAACTAGCCCCATCAAAATGATCAAGACGAACCAAGCCTTGATTTATGACTTGGATCGAAGGTGCCACAGAGTCATTCAATGTCAAATCCTTAAACGAAACATCTCTTAAAACTGTAGGAAAATTTTGATGAATAAGAATTTGACAGAAATTGTAAAAGACAGATACGCAAAGCGTTATCTTTTAAGAGATGTTTCGTCCCACACGATTTGTCACTAAGGGATCATACGAAAATCTCTCTCAGGATACAATGTAGGTGTTTGATCAGACAGTGACTCGTCTGACCAAACCAGTGGACACTCGAAATTTGTACTAATGATGCTTATGCGGAATGAATGAATGAATGAAATATTTTTTTCATGCATGCATTGGTAGTATTTATAGAGTGAAGATGCCCCTTCACGAATGGATATGTCCAATCGTAAATGGCTACATTCTTGAATGAAGGTGTCCATTCACTTGAGAAAGACGTGTCTCTTCGAATAGGTGTGTCCCAATAGAAAATCGCTAAAAAAGTGTCCTTTCACGAAAAGGATACGACCTTTCACACAAAAGGGTGTGACCTTTTTTCACAAAACGAATATGACCTTTCACAAAAGGGTGTGACCTTTCACGAAAAAGGATCCTCATTTCGTCCGGCTACCCAAATGCATACAATAACAAAAAAGCATTTTATGAAAAATATCTAACAAAACGTTAATTATCTACCTCTCCATCTTAAGTTTTTAGGAGAGATGGTAATTCAACATGGTATCAGAGCAGGAGGTCATGAGTTCAAACCCCGCTTCCAACACAATTTTCCAAAACAAAAAAAAAGAGTTGAGCTTCTCTAATTAAAAATATACAAAGGCCCACATTTGAGGGGGAGCGTGTTAAAGCATATAAAATGTTAATTATTGATACGCCAAACCTGGAAAAGAGCCCACAGATTAACATTGGGCCTTGATGCCTTCATGTAGGCCCAACATGAATACGGTCATTGGCCTAATCAGTTCACAACTTAGTAAGCCGGACGGGGCCAGGTATAATCCAGATCGCCTCAGTTCTTTACGATATCATCCATTGGCCAAGGCAATGAACGTCGATCAGCAAGGCTCTCAGCCCGTCCTTTACAGCTCGCCACGAAGCATTGGGACCGATCCACTCGCCCTTCAGCTCGTTGTCCGCCAGCTCGGGACAAGCCCGCTAAATCAGGCAACAGGAATTAATGCAAGGCGGTTACAAGTGAAGAACCTGCAATGGTTATAAGAGAGCTCACCCACTCAATATGTTGCCACGACAGTCATGTAGTTAATTACATTTAATTATGCTTTAATTACCGTTATTTGTAACACCGACTCTTAGCCCTATTAATAGCGGCATTTGTACCTAGGAAAAGACATCCATGATCTGATAATTAATACAAGAAGATAACATCTGTCAATTCGTCGAAATTTGAGCTCGCCCATTTACATCTTTATTGTTTTTTCAATTTTCTTCATATCTTCATATTTTCTTCGTCTTATTCTTGAGCATTTTCATAATGTTCTTGAGCACCATCACAAAATCACCGGAGAAGTTATTCAACGATAGCTAGATATCCACCGTTTAACCAACCAAAACCGTTTGTGATATGGCCCGACCGTATCAATTATCTACTTCTCCATCAGCTTAAGCTTTTGGGAGAGATGATAGTTCAACATCTTTTCCATCATCTATTTTTACACTCCCTTTCATCAAAATTCTTTCTCTTCTGATTTCCTATGGGTTTTTTCTACCTCTTTTTTTTCATTCTTGCTCTGAGTTTGGCTCCCCTTATGTCCAGAAATGGGATGGGGATCTCTTCTTTCGGGCTCCTTTGTACCGTACTGTACGGTGACGGCACGGAGTGGAGGTGATACCGGTGTTGTGGAGCCTTTTTGTTTTCTATCTGTGCATTTTGTCGTTTCTCTGTGCTTAGTTACCTGGGTTTGTTATGGCCTCCATGGGGATTTCATGTTTGTCAAAGTTACTTTTCGGAGTCTTATGCTTTGAGAGTAATATCTCTTTGTTAGGTTCTTAGTATACATTTATGTTTGTTGTCTTTGTTTTTTAGTGTTCATAGCGTAGTCCGGGGGTTCCGGCGTTGTCGGGCGTAGTCCGGCTTGATGTTTGTATTTACCGGCGTTAGTCCTGCTCTTAATAAAATCTTTCGTATTTCGAGAAAAAAAAACTACTAACATGAAATATTTTTAAAATTACCTACACAGGCTACTGTGAAGAAAATTAAACCCCATTTAGATTTTTCGTATGCATGAAATTTTGGTGGTGCAAATCGGAAAATAACTTAAAGGATGGATGGAGGTATTAGTGGTGTTGATGGGATAAATGGTATTTGGAGTATTGTGTAGAGAGTCATCGTCGGAATGTTCTTATTATAAAGGATGTAACGGTGTAATTAGAATGAAAAACGAAGTATTAAAGAGTGATTTAAAGGGCAACCATGATAGCGCGTTACATCGAAATTAACATCGAACCTTAATTTGTAACACTATATAATGTTAGAATAAATAGTCGATCCATGTTGTCACGGATGAGAGGAGCAAGGATCATCTCTCAAGTAAGAGGGTTAAGTGATCTCTCAAATGCCATTGTTTTTTGATAATTTTAGCGAAAAGACGTAGTTTTGAAAAGAAAATTTATAGTTAGATCATCTATACATTATGTGTGTACGGTGAGAGCAATGGTGTTTGAGAGAGCATTTGATCCTCTCACTTGAGAGGATCCTTGCTCCGCCTGGGAGTGCCTTAAGGGTAGTGATGCATACACTCAACATTCATTCCATGTATCATTCTATATTGTTATCACCATTGATCATGTGAAACATGTCAACCAATGAGTCATACATTTTAATCAATAATGATAAATACGTAGAGCGATATATGAAGTGAATATATCATTCTCCGTTCCTTAAACACAATTCTTACAATTTTGAGTGTAAATATAAGTTTTACAGCTAAAAGCACCATTGGAAAAGAATGATTATATAACACATATTAATGAATGTTACCAAATAGAGGATGAAGTATGTCTGCATTAATCCTTTGTCACACGGTAATGATATGTATCGATGACTTGAAGACATTTCACAACTGCACTTTGTATCAACAGTAAATACCTGCCGCATAATAACTCTTCTCGATATCATTATGGTTTGAGGCTTCTCAGATGAAGTGTTCCTTAAATAAAAAATAAAAAATAAAAATCGGATTAATTATTTGGTTTATATGATAATAATTTAAACATAAAATGTCACAAAATCGGATGTCCATTTCAACCTACCTGGCACTTTCAAAACTAAGTATATTTTGTCAAGTCTAACTGACAATTTCCGTTCTTTTTTCCTTCCTTTTTCGTTCATAACCGCAAAGTTTAAATTAAATTAAAGGTCAATTTCCATAAATTGAGCAGACAGAGAAAAAAAAACGAGATTGATCAAGATGCATCTATGGCCAACAATGAGACTTCGAGATTCTTTCAAGTCCTCCTACTTGAAGAAACTTGAATGGAATCTTCATCGAATGAATGCCGAGAAAAAACAGCAGGCCGGCAACAGCAGCAACAATTCCAATGATAACAAGCAGACGCTTTTGGATAATGATACGGATGAAGGCAAATCGTTGTTCGTGAAAGCTGTTTCTATCTCTAGAGAGCTATTGCTGATCGTTTCTTGCTGCTATTGTTGTTTCTGCTGTGGAGGTAATACTTATTTCTCTGTTTTTGCCCTAATTTTTATTATTTGGAGTTGTAATTTTGATTATATATCATATGTGCTGATGTTGAAATATTGTAGCAAAGGATTTGATCATAGTTGAAATTTTAATTTGATTTATCTTCTTTGTGGATTGATTTTGTTGAATGGCATACCATTCTCAAACTAGAAATAGTGTGCAAAATGATTTTGTTTGTTTGGAATGAATGTGCCTGAGGTTTCTAGTGTTGACATTCACTTATTATATTCAAGAATAAGTGAGAAAATTGGTTGAAGGAAACTTGTTCTTCCAAGAAATGATCACAAATGTAAAGTGAATTCCAAGAAAGCTAGAGAACAGCTAAGAATTGAGGAAATGATTGCTTTCATTGACTTTTAATCGAAGAATTGAACTACATGGCTAAGCCATCAATCCTTTTAGATCGAGGATTTAGGCGGCTAAGGAAAAACTAACACTAAAACAATATAACTACCTACGACTACTTTTTGTACACAGGTGCTCCTGATACGGGACTCAGAACCGAGCTAACACTGTCTGCCTTATAGGAATCAGCTGCTTTAGTCTTCATTCTTTCTTCTAAACTTAGTCTTCAGCAATCTGAATTCTACTCCGCAATGTTAAGGAATAGCCCCTTTGCTTGTTCCAGCTGATCCTCAAGCTGCAAACTGATAATCAGCTTCCTCAAGTTCTGCATTCTGTCCTCAGTTTTGCAGACTACAAACTGAAGCCTCGGTTTGTGTTTGCAATATTTGGTTCTTAGCGTTCTTTAAGAAATTAAATTATGTTTTACCTCCAACAATAATGAAGGTTGATCTGATATCAATATCATGATTTCAATGATTTTGTTAAGCGGCCGGTCCTATAATAGCAATTTTGGGAAAACTTAGTATAAGTGCCTGGTGGATGTATATATTTAAGAAGACAAACAACTGTATTTCTTCTGTTTTATTTAACTTATCAGCCATGAAACTCGAGATTGAGTGGAAAGGGTATTTCTTCTGAAGTGAAAATAGCGTAAGACTGCGTACAATGAACCTTTCTTGAGAACCGGCATAAGGTTGGAGTCTTTCATGTACTATGTGGGAATGCTTTATGCATCAAGCTGCCCTTTCAAACGTTAGAATGAAAATGGCGTGGTTCAATTATGCTCACTTTTATTGATATTGGTTTTACAGAAATTGTGCCTGGATAAACTGAGATACACGTGTGAAATTTCTCGTTATTCTTGCTGCTTTATGTTACTTTTATATATCATTTATTAATTCTGCATCTTCCGCCGGTATGTGTAACCATCTGAAATGATATTGCTCCATCTGGTATTTGATAACTGATTTTGTGTCTCTCAGTGTGTGTAGAAGATGAAGAAAGCTGATGATGGTGGTTCATGAAAAGAGGATCAACGCTACATTGCTGTAATGAATTGTAGATTTGTAGATAGTTACAGGGAAGTTTTTTTTTTTGTGTGTGTGTGGTGTCTCCTCGTGTGGAGACATCTACACCACACATTTACAATACGATACATAAACGTGTGGTGTAGATGTCTCCACATGTGATGCTCCCCCGTATAATATTACGTGATTCTTGGTTTGAATTTTGGTCATCCTGAATGAAGTGATACTGTGTGGATATATAGTGTCTTGGTTGGGTTTTTTTTAAGCGTCTTGGTTGGGTTTTTTTAAGGGGGAATGAAGGAGAATGACAGAAATATTTTATCAATTGAGTAGAAGGACGGTCTTTTGAAACTTTTGCATATAGGACAAAACTATTTATTCAATATCGAAATTCACTTGTGTTTGAATTTCACTGTCGAAATTCACTAATTTTCAAAATTCATTGTCGAAATTCACTGATTTTGGGATTATTTGTTAAAATTCACTGTCGAAATTCACCGATTTCGGGATTCAATTTGGGGAGATTCACCGATTTTCGGGATTACCTGTTTGTCTCGCTATAAAAACTATGCAGTTTTTCTTCTCCCTATAAAAAAGAATATGTAGCTGTTTGTGTCATTATCCTTAATTTTCTATTTTTTTTATATGATAATGTTTTGGCAATCATTAACGGCCTATCAAATTTCTTAAAAGTTGATTCTAGAACTTATAATCAATTTTATTTTATGTTAGAAGTGGATAATCAGTTTTTTTTAGTGGATATATATAATAATATGTTAAAGGTCAAATATGTATGATGTCGCAGGCGTGTGTTGTCACAATAAATTTCATGGTCTCATCGAAGGCTCCAATTGTTTTTCAAGTTTTGAAAAAAAAAAAAATTGGTTTCAATCTTGCCCTCGAGATCCTCTACAGCAGCAGGACATAACAATATTTATAAAAACAATGATATTGTCACGATATTATGTTATAATATAATGTCATTATATATTTGTAGTATAATATTGAACATGATAAGATCTATTAATTAGTATGAATTGTCTATAAGTAACTTGTAATATGTTTCAACCTATTGACATAAAAAATACATTAAAAGTTTTATGACACGTTTGATTCGCAAGAATGAAATAGAATGTAATTTATTTTAACCAACTTTACATCCACATTATTTGAAAATACATGAAAAGTTTTAAGGCCCTACCATTCCATCAACTTTACCCAAACCCACATTATCCCGCCACACCTCACTTGTCTAATCATACTACATTATCTCTCCACCCATCCCACATTAACATAGCACACCCTCTCACCATACTTTATCGCACATCATCTTACCCTACTTTACTCACTTTATTACATCATTCTTTACCTGAGCTTCCACCACACATCACCCCACCACACCCTACCTTACTTTACCACCCCAACGTATCATACCCCATATTACCATCTTGCCTAACCTCACTGCACCACATCTCACCTTACCCTACCTCACCACCTCCCACCACCCTGCCTCACCTCACCCATCATCCTACTGCATTTTACATCTCCAACCACCCTACCCTGGACTACCTTACCACCTCAACACTACTTATTTACTCAGCCATACTTAACCCACCCTATCTATCACCCACATCACCCAACCCTCCCACCATACCCTACAATGCTCATCCACCCTACATTACCACACCATTTCTCACCACCCAACCTACCTCATCTACTACCCATGTGTTTTGTTGATTTTACTTTCATTCCATCCATTCCCGGAGATAACGAAAAAAAATATATTTCATTATGTTAGAATGAAATTTCCGAATATTTCGTTACCTTGTAATCGTAACCCTTGTGATCATAACCGAATGTTTGTATTACATACAAATTCATTCTATTATATTCTATGAATGTGAAACAAACAAGTCATTATATTACACGATAATTACACTTTAATATTATATCAAGTGAAACATTATATTCTCTCTCATATAGTATGTGAACGTATAATAATGGAAATAATAAGAGTATATATGATCGTAAATAATTAAAACGACAAGGTATTATCTATAATATTCGATACAAATTTTCTTTGACAGTTATACCATAAAATATCTCTAGAATGCATATCATCAAGGGAAATGCAACTACAGAATAGTTATATTGTAATATATTTTTACAACATTCATATCATATTATAGTTCGGTGACACAATGCTGGAAATCTCCGTGTATAAATTGGATGATAATTGGGTAATTCGGCCCCAGTATTAAACTTTTTATACAAAAGTCTATTGGGTATCAATACACATTCGGAAGGTGATGATACAATAGACTTTTATCAACGCATGCAAAACAACCAAGACGTAAGAGAGTTCAGAATTGTTCTCTGGAGGTAGCCATTTTGATGCTAAAGTCAGTTCAATAATAGAGAAATTTCTACAAATTGTGAGTTCGAAAATGTAAAGGGCGCAATACTAATTTGGACGTAATTTTGGCATATATATGAATAATGGGAAGGATGACCACTTTATATAGTGTTCTATCGTGGACGACGTGTTACTGTGCATTAAAGTATTGAGCAAAGACACTACCACATATTGAAGTAATGCGGAGGATACCTTCGGAGCAATTACAAGACCATTATGGGGTAGTTATAGCTTATGGCGTAATATTCGGAAAACACGTTTAATGGGATATAACCATCATATGAGACCGACGACGATTTATGTCACGTCGGCGGTAAGGGACTGATGGTGACCTACACCACGTCGCATTTAAGGGACATATGAAGACTTGCACCATATCGGCCAATTATTGTATGGTAGCAAATGTAATGAAAATTCTGATATAAGGAATCTATGTTAGAACGAATCGTCAGATGATTGCATGTGTAGATAAAAACAAAACTGTTTTGTTTATTTATAAAAAAAAACAATCATCTAACGGTTCGTATTAATAGAAAATCCCTACGGTAGAATTACCTTAAAGATCGTTGATGCTAATCTACGTGATTCACGGCGGCAATACTCCCCGTCACGACCTTTACAACTTTCCACTTTCATTACACACAAACTCTAAGTCAACAAGTCAACTACTTCAAGCCGTTATAGCAGCCGATCCATATGATAACACGAGCTCTCAGTGAGTCATTCTTCTGACGCGTCACCTCCCCATTGGCTGTATTCTTCACCGTTTCCGGCTACATTCATAGTAGTATCACTTTACAGACGCTTCAGTTCAGTTTCCCATTTCGGAAAAAATGGCGGTGAAATCGTTCTTCATCTTCTCCGTCGTGTTCCTCCTCCTCATTATTCTTCAAACGGCGTCTTCTTTGTCCAAAAATGTGCGTAATGGGGACAATGCTCACGAGGAAGAAGTGGAGGAGGATCTCAGCTTCCTCGAGGACGAAACCGACGCCGTTTCATCCGAAGAAGATCCATTTGCTAATTTCCATAACTATGAGAACTACGAGGATCTTGAAGACGATGCTGCTGATGATTCGTTTAGTGATGAGTCCTATTCTCCGCCGGAGGTGGACGAGAAGGATGTGTTGGTGTTGAAGGAATCTAATTTTAGTGAGTTTATTGGTAAGAATAAGCATGTGATGGTGGAGTTTTATGCTCCGTGGTGTGGTCATTGCCAGGCTTTGGCGCCGGAGTATGCTGCTGCGGCGACGGATTTGAAGAAGGAAGGGGAGGTGGTGCTGGCGAAGGTGGATGCAACGGAAGAGTCTGAATTGGCTCAAAAGTATGATGTCCAAGGGTTCCCCACTGTTTACTTCTTCGTTAATGGAATCCATAAGCAGTATCCTGGTCAACGTTCTAAGTAAGTCCCTTTCATACTTTATATGCCAGTTGGTTGCTAAGCTGTTTATTTCAAATCTGAATCGGCAGTTTAATGGGAGAATTCGTATCATTCCAATTGAGAATATTAAAGTTTGTTGTGATGTGTCCTTCCAAAAAAGAAAAAGAAAAAAAGGTTTGGAGTGATGCGAGCTCGGTCCTAGTTGCTGCTGTTTTTGCATTTTTGAACTTGTGTGATAGTTCTGGAGGTAGATTTTTTTTGCAATGTTTAGCATTTAACTTGATTCCTCAATACGAAAATTTGTGATCCAGGGATGCCATTGTCACATGGGTGAAGAAGAAGATTGGACCAAGTTTACACAACATAACAACGATAGAGGAGGCAGAACATATCTTAGCAACCGAACCAATAGTGGTTTTGGGCTATTTGGATGCTCTTGTAGTATGTCCTGTATTCAAATTTGGGATTTTATCATTATTTGCTTTTATTGTATTTGGTTTTCTGCTATTGTTGTTAGCAAAACACAAAAGTATAAATGTTCCTTTTTATTTTCAGGGTTCTGACAGTGATGAGCTTGCTTCTATTTCAAGTCTTGAAGATGATGTAAACTTTTACCAGACTACCAGTCCTGATGTAGCAAAGCTTTTCCATATTGATCCTCAGGCGAAACGCCCTGCTTTGGTGTTGATCAAGCAAGAGGATGAAAAAATTAGTCACTTTGGTCAGTATCTGCACTTTGTCTTTGTGCTCTCTTGTCTCTATTAGAAGGAGTTGTTTTTGAGGATTAATTCTTAAACAGGTGATCAGTTCAGTAAATCAGCAATATCAGATTTTGTCTCCAAAAATAAGCTTCCCCTGGTCACCCATTTCACTCGCGAGGGTGCCCCTCAAATATTTGATAATCCAATCAAGAATCAGGTGGGAATTATCCGTGCTAGTTGCATTTGTATGTTTGTGTTACTGAACTGCTGTCATAGGATGATTCATTTTCTGTTCTTCAGTTGATTTTGTTTGCAGATTCCCGTGATTTAGAGAAGCTTCTACCCATATTCCAAGAGGCTGCAAAGGCTTTCAAGGGAAAGGTGACTCACCTAATAATTTCATTATATCATTCATTATCAGCATCTGTTCACAAGATTACGCAATTTGTGTATTCAAGAACACTTGACTCTAGCAATCACACATGTGTTTGCAGCATTTTTATAGAAAGGAGAAATTTCTTTGTGGACCTTAGCAGTAAACACAACTTTCAACTCAATAGAAATTCACTTTCAGACAAATAAATCACACAATACATTTGCATGCATCTTTTCCCTTTTGTCTCTTCGTGGACATGTGTTACATTTATGTAACAACCTTCTTTTTGCTCTACGAATTATTTCCTTTGTCTTTAAAATTCATCAACTGGGAATTCTGTTTGTTACTGAAATCGGCTGCATTATGGAATTAACTAGCTCTCATACCTCATCGTGAATCATTGAAACACTTTAAACTGATTGCAAGTTTGAGGAGATTTATGCCTGTGGGAAGGAATGACGTTTCCTCCCAAGGCGAAAAAGCTGAATAGTTTCCTCCAAATTTATGTTTGTACATCTTGTTAGTGATTATACCTACAACCCTGCAAAACTTGTACCTTTCTCTGTATTGACACATTTATGCGACTGCTGACTTTTTTTTACTCAATACCATGCAGCTTTTATTTGTTTATGTAGAATTGGACAATGAGGATGTCGGAAAACCTGTTTCGGAGTACTTTGGTGTCAAAGAAGGTGCTACTAGTGTAAGTCTTAGAACACATGTGGATCTGGTTTGCTTATGCTTGCACTAAATTATTCAAATCAAGGCTCATGTTTGTGTTAATCCATGCAGGTTCTTGCATACACTGGAAACGAGGATGCTAGAAAATTCCTAATGGATGGGGATGTGACTGTGAACAATATCAAGGTTTGTATACTTCATGAAGTTACTAGTAATGAAAATAGTAAATGCATCTTGGGTTTTCTATTTTTCAAGATAATTATGTTTACCTTACACTCAATTCTATGTACTTGTTCATTATACAGTCCTTTGGGGAGAAGTTCTTGGATGATAATCTTAAACCATTCTTCAAATCAGATCCTATTCCAGAAGAGGTAAAAGTCTTTGCTTGCAAGTAATGGAACTGTTTGATGTATTATTTTCCTTGTCTAACTTGGTTGGCATGTATTTCGCTTTCAGAATGATGGGGATGTCAAAATTGTGGTCGGCAATAACTTTGATGAGATAGTTTTGGATGAGTCAAAAGATGTTCTTCTTGAGGTACCATTGCTGTCAATAGTTTCATTGTTTAATATCTAGTTAAGGGCGGCAACCCTACACATGAAAGCATCATGCCTATGCCAGGTCCCTGGACGAGCCGTGCTATTTAGGTGTATTGTACATAACCTTTATTCTATTTATCTACAAGAGTTAAGGCTGCATACTGCTGAAAGTCTAATGCAGTAACTTTAAAGTTTTCTTTTTGATTTTGAAACTACTAGATTTATGCACCTTGGTGTGGTCATTGCCAATCATTAGAGCCCATATATAACAAGCTTGGACGACACTTGAGAGGCGTTGATTCCCTTGTCATTGCCAAAATGGATGGGACAACAAACGAGCATCCCCGGGCAAAGGTATTGTCCTTAGTACCATCAGCGGTCTGTTTCCTTGCAGTTTTCGTAACGAGAATATATAAAAGTCGATTAAGATTTGTTTCTTCTTTGGGTGCAGCAAGATGGGTTCCCAACACTTCTCTTTTTCCCAGCTGGAAACAAGAGTTTCGATCCGGTTAGCTCTTAGTATTTTTCTCAATTTTTTTGTTGGCATTCCGCATCGCGTATTAACTTATTGTTCACTGTATTATAATCATGTTATCCAGATTACAGTCGACACAGACCGAACCGTGGTGGCTTTCTACAAATTTTTGAAAAAGCATGCTACAATTCCATTTAAACTTCAAAAGCCAGCTTCTGAATCCCAAACTAACACAGATGGCAGTGGCAAAGAAGTGAAGGATGAACTATGAGGTCTTGCCTCCTATTCGCGGCTTATTGATCATCAAGTTTCGGTTTCACATATTGATATATAGAATTTTCGGGTTAGGAGGGAGAGGTAATTAATGGCGTCATTGAGGAACATCCGCGTGAAATATTCGAGTAAAAAATTTCAGTTGTCTTTGATGTGATAGTTGATATGAGCAGCTTAACAAAGAGGACTTTATTTTATAGAAGATTTAGCTTTTAGCTTTATAATGATGTTGTTAAAAAGGTTGAATTATCAGAGCTTATTGCAAATGCAGAATGCAGAAATAACCATATGAAATTAATGATAACGTGAGCAAATTCTTATTAGTTTGCAATGTTGATCCAAATGGAAATTGCGAGTTTTGGGGCATAACGTTGATGGTTGAACTACGTGAGGACGAATGAACATCGGTTAGAAAAAGAACACGTGAAACATGATTATCAATACACATTGTGTATAGAACACGAACACGTGAAACATGATTATCAATACAGATTGTGTATAGAACACGTGGACCACGAACACGAACCATGTGGAAGAAACAAGTATTTTGATAGCTTCGTTGGTTGGGCCGTTTGTAATGTATACAATAGCGTCCTTACCATCATTCCTACCGCTCACGTGACCAGACAACATGTGGACCACGAGCACAAACCAAGTGGAAAGAAAAAGTATTTTGATAACTTTTCGGTTGGGCTGTTTGCAATGTGTACAATAGATTTCTTAAACGCATTTCGCGTCTTGAATTTTAACTGAAATAAGACGACTACAATTCTCGGTATCCAGTATAGAAATCGTATAGTAGGTCCTCTCAATGCTCTAACGCCCACACCGGATATGGACCGAACTGTCTCACGACGTTCTGAACCCAGCTTACGTACCGCTTTAATGGGCGAACAACCCAACCCTTGGAACATACTACAGCCCCAGGTGGCGAAGAGCTGACATCGAGGTGCCAATCCTTCCCGTCGTTGTGAACTCATGGGGAAGATCAACCTGTTATCCCTAGAGTAACTTTTATCCGTTGAGCGATGACCCTTCCACTCAACACCGTCGGTATCTTATGGACCTAACATAGGTCACATTCCTCACGACATAAGATTGAAAGATCCAAACCTTCTTCTTCGGAGCGGAAACGGACGTGGACAAAACATATAAAGATTGACGTAGTCCCTATGAGGGGCATATCTACCACTCACATGACTAGAGAACGTGTGGACCACAAACACAAACCTTATGGAGGCGACAAGTAATTTGATAACTTCAGTTGAGAGATTTTACACTACAATGATTGTAACAAAGACTATACTAACCGATATTATATGTCTCAAAATTTAATATGTAACTCTTAATACAAATTCCATTCACATTTATGCATGTATCATTCACGTTCTCGCCATTTTCGATGAGCAATAATAGACTGACATAAATATATACATTTTTATATCATTTATATGGTAATGGATTTTTTTTTTTTGCTAACGGTAATGGATCTAAATTACGAACAAATGTTAAAAAACATAAATTTCATTTATTAAATGGTATTTAGTCTAAGTGTAATTGAAAAATAGTGAAAAATGATAAATTGTCATTTCACTGGATGATTATACCCTTCTTACGTTTTTGTTTTTTCTTTTGTTTTAGTAGACTCGTTTAGTTGTGGATTTTTTTGATATATTAAAAAGTTATGAATTATTTTTAGGGGGAATGAGGGAGAAATGAAATATTTAAATGAATTCGTAGAAGGAAATTTTTGAAACTTTTGCGTAAAGGACAAAACTATTTATTTATTTTTCGAAATTCACTTGTGTTCGAAATTCATCATTTTTTAAATTCTTTTGGGACGAAATTATTGTCGAAAAAATTTTAAAATTCATCGTCGATAAAATTAACTAATTTTCGGGATTATTTGTCGAAAGGACTATCGAAATTCACGATTTCGGGATTTAAATTTATTGATTTTCGGGATTAATGTTTGTCCTACCGTTATAAAAAATATGTAGTTGTCCTTCTTCCTATAAAAAATATGTTTTGTCGCATTCTTAAAAATATTTCGGATTATTGTGTCTTATCCTAATTTTCCATTATTTTTAATGGATTTTTTGATAATGAAAGCTTGAATTAAATTACAATGTAATTTTATCTTTTTAGATGTCTTTTGTTATTTTTCATCATTTTTCAGATCACTTATTCTTTTTATAATTTCTTTTTTCATTATTATTCTTTATAACCATTACCCCGTCTAAATTATTATTATTCTTATATTTGAATCAAACAAAATTATTATATTCTATTATGTTAGGGGTCGTAAGGTAATTTCAAGATGAAGCAATTTTGTGCGAAAGTAGATGCGAGTTTTGAGCGGGTCTCCCCTGCAACGAGAATAATTCCACAAGCAACAACAACACATATACACCAACAATTTCCAATTCTCTGCAAGAACTGTTCAGACAGGAGAATTTTCTCGATCCTATGATTATTTACAGGTAATTCCACCTGAATTTCGGCTTTCCTTTCCCGTCATTTCCTTACTTTTCTGTGTAATTATGAAATTTTATGCTTCTGTCGATCTCCAATTATTGGATTGATTCCTGCATTGCATTGTTATCTGATCTGAATCTTTGTTACTTGTTACTGTTGTCCGAATATAATAAGTTGATTCCTGGGGTTTGGAATGATCGTCTTATTGATATTCATGATTCTCCTTTATGCCTTTTTTGGGAAATCCATGCTCTCTTATTCATTTATTTTCTTTTCTAATTGTTTACCAGTTATAAATAAAGTACTTTGTGTTAAGATGAATTCCTGGAATGATTGATTTTCCTTTTGTTAGAGAGAAGGGTACTATACTGGTATTCCTTGTTTTAGGCTTGATTGTGTAATCGAAAGAAGAGTCACTAGTAAGTCTAGTATATTAATCATTACAGCATTCATCAATGGCGTGAATTGATTGTTGGTGTGTCTTTGACGATAAGAAGTGCTGTGCGCCGTTCATTTTTGGACTCGGCTACATGATTTATGCATTCACTGAATTCATCAGAGTTGTAGATGTTGCACATTTTGCAATTTGTGTCACCTGGTTCATGATTAGTATCAAGCAACTTGTACAAGCTTCACACATCCTCAGTATTAGACCAAGTTAGTTGTTTTAAACGATTAGGCCCTTACGCAACTATTATGGCTGCTCGTGCTTGATTGCTTGTTAGTTGACCCTATTATGTTTTTGTTGCATCATCATGCACTTCTTCTGTAAGATCCATTGACGACCTTTTTTGTTCTTTTAAGTTTAAAGAATCAAGAAGTTTTATGTTTGTTAGTGTGTGTGTGTGTGTGTGTGTGTGAATTGTTTCAGGCAAATTGGTGTTCACCATATGGAAAATTAACGTATTTAAGATGCAAGCTTGGGGATTCTTGCCTATAGTTTGAAGCAATGGATCCACCTTCCAACGGTGTTGAAGTTAGGCCTGCAACACTTGAAGAAGTGTTAGAAGGAGGTCCGTCGTACCACTGTGATCTTTGTGACAATGAAATAGTACACAAAATAGCACAAGCGTTGCTTCCCGGGTTAGCCTCAGCTTGTGTTGATAACACTTTGGGTGGTCTCTTTAGGAACCCTGCTTCTGTGGCTGTTGATATCAGAAGAGAAATGGTGGATTACCTTTTTCAAAGAAGTGAAAATTTCGTTGCTGAGTCGGTAGTACTTGAAGGTGGTGCAGATCCTGAAGTGCCTGACCATCCTTATGATATTATCAATGATTTTATCGAAGATTTTTCTAGCTCGAAAAGGAATATATTCAGTCGTGTTTCGGGATGGCTTTTGAGTGATAGGAGAGAAGATAGGATAGATGATTTTGTTCAAGAAATGGAAGTTAATGGGTTTTGGTTGTTAGGAAGGAGAGAAAATGTAGCACAAACTTTGCTTAAGAACGTCGATTTCAAGAACACGTATCACTGTGACATGAAATTTTCCACCTCAGGCGAACTTGGAGATCACGTTCAAAACTGCGGATTCAGGATCACGGAATGCATGAACGAGGGGTGTAATTCGAGATTCAGTGCAGCACAAACAGAGTACCATGACTCGGTTTGTCCTTTCAAAATACTTCCTTGTGATCAGAATTGTTCAGAAAGCATCATGAGACGAGAAATGGACAGGCATTGTATAACCGTCTGCCCAATGAAGCTTGTGAATTGTCCATTCTATCCTTCTGGATGTCTGTCTTCTATTCCTAAGTCTACTATTGATGAACATCGGTCAGAAAATCTTCACTTTCATTTGGTGTGTGTTCTTAAAGCTCTTCATAAAGATGCACCTGTTAAGAGCCTTGAGAAGAGGGCTGAAGACATTGAAAAGGTAACTTTTCTGATTTATTTTGGGGCCCTTTTTTATTTCGCCGTGCTACATTTTACATGATTTTATCGTTTCTGTCATACACATGGACAGACGTTTATTTTATGTTTGATACGATAAATGTATAGGTCCATTTAGCCTGGTATTGTTGTTCAATCCATGATTTCATACTTTCTTCTGCTTTTACTATGCTTCTGTGTACACTTGTCCACATTTGAAAGTTAAAAGAACAACTTAGCATATATAACTGGGTGCCTTTACGCATATTAGCTTGTTTGCTCATTTTGCATTACCAAATTTTAGCAAGATCATGCATTTGATAATAAAAAAAAAAAAGGACAACCCTGTGCATAGAAGCATGAATCCTAAAGAGGGTTCGGAAAGGCTGGGCCATTAGGCGTAATGCTCGCAGTCTTGCTTTATATCTCTGTAAAATGCTGTTTTAGAGACTCGAAAACATGGATTCTAGTAAAGGTCCCTTAACTAATTTCATTTCATTTTTCTAGTTTTTGTTGTTTGTTGTTGTTTCATTATATTGTGGCAGTTCATTGTAATCTGAGGTACAATCTAAGTGACATTTCATCAAACACTTTCATTTATGCTCTCATTCTACTTGCACTTTACAATCTCATATTTTCTTCATATACCAGTTAGCATCTCCGGGACGTTTAGCATTAGCTCGTGATGCAAGATCTTTAACATATGCAATCAAGGATTTTGAGGCAAAATTAGGCCCTCTGGAAATTATCGAGGAGGAGGACGATAACGTAAATGATGAAAAACAGGACAATGAAGAGTCTAAGGAACTGCCTATCAAGAAAGAAGAGAATTTGGATCAATCCATTCAATCTAACGAATCAACCGAGTCATCAATTGAACCCGAAAAGGGAGCAGTGTCATCATCCAACGACCGGAAAGAGGACGTGAAATCAGGTGAAAAGGTTCTCAAGACTGAGGAATCATCTTCAGTTGTAGAAGAGAAGGAACTCAACTTAACAAAGGAGAAAGAAACGCCTCATGAACCGGCCCATGAAGAAGAATTACCGGAATCAAGAATCGAGAAAAAAGAGCCTTCTGTTTCACCTAACAATGGAGACAAGATTACTAATAACTAGTCAAAGTCCAAAGAATAATGATACGGCCACAACTGTTCTGACAGAACAAATGTCACACCGTGACGTGAAAATGGGACCCCACCCTCTTTAGATAAATTCTACATCACGAGAAGTTTTACTGCCACCTGATGTTGTGCCAAAGTGGTTGTGGTATTAGTATTGCTCTATCTGAAATATATCCTCCTGGGGTTATGGTGCTGGACAAAAACCGGCATCCCGGGCGGCCGATCATCTACGGAAAAATTTCAAGTGAATGAACATGATATAACCATTTTCATTATCTTTTTTTATACAGTAAGAGTGTGTAGAATTGAGTTTGATGCATCACATCGTTTTATTTGGTACAATTCATGGATTCAACGATTGTACCATAAAACGTCTCGTAGCGAAGCAAAACCTAATAAGTTGAGGAGTGAATGTGTGTATGATAGCCAAAATGCAGTTTTGAGTATGTATAGTTATATCTGTTTGTTTGAAGCAGTCTTTACTTGATCATTATGTTTTGGTTGAATGCAACAAATGCTTTTAGCCACACTTTTTAATGGGTGTTCATGTTAGGCAGTCTTTTTTTTTTTTTTTTTTTGCTTCCGTGTAATTCTTGTGTTTTTAGTATGACATTAGACTTACGTGACCTTTTTTTATTATGCCAAAAGTCACATGCTGAATGTTCTTTTTTCAGTTAATGACTCGGTATCCGGAGAGACGTTACATGCCATGTTATTATACTAAGACATATTTGTTTTTGCTACCTTTGTGATTATGCTAAAAGCCATGTGCCGAATGTTCTCTTTTTCAGTTAAAAGAGAGGTCACATGCCTTTTTTCTTTTTGGAGTGGAAACATGCCATCTTATTATACCAAGACAGATTCATTTTGGGTTATCAATAATGTAGAAGAGATATATGTTGATACTTTTCAATAAAATTAAAAATAGAGACTATTTGCCTTTAAGAGCACTAAGTAAACATTGTTGTAGTGCAACGTAGATGTACTAGTTGTCCTTAAAGGCCTAAATAAAGAGTTTGATCGGAAATTTCTTAAGTTGATGATTGAGTTTGAATGGAGTTTCACGTACAAATTTCTTATAACAAGCACCTTTAAGTTTAAATTAATTAGGTGTCCTTAAAGGCCTAAAAACAAATTCTTGTAACTAATTTACGATTATTTGGGCCCCCTATTTACTACTCGCACCACATTAATGAATATTTTTCGGGTGAAAAAACGTCACTCACACTCTCGTTGTATAAGACACCAACGTCGGTGTCACCGACGTTGGTATGCGAACTCCGAATTAGTGAAAGGTTTGTCCGAATACTAGACGACTAAGATTTAACACTTTTTTATATAAAAGGGGACTTTCATGGGACCTCAATAAATCTATCTTTGGTGCTTTACAGGCGAACACCAAGTGCGACTGATGTTCCCTATATAAAAAATCATGTGGTGCAAGTAGTAATTTTTTACCGGGTGTACAAGTAGTAAAAGCCTAGAAAAAAAAAACGTGTTCAAACTTGTATATACATTGTCTTGTAACTAATTTCTTTTGGGCGCAATTACCAATTTTACTCGCGCAAATTCATTTTACTCAACTGCATCTTTGCAGTAAAACCAACCTTATGAAAGTCGGTTTTGGAGTAAAAAACCGACTTTACGTTAGTGCATTTTGAATATAAACTTTGGGAAAGTCGGTTTTTGCTCCAAACCCTACGCGAAGTCGGTTCTTGACTCTAGAACTGATTTTCACAAAATCGATTCTACTATACTATGATAGATATAGGTAAAATGGTTCTATGACTCAAATGAGTGTGGTGCAAAATAAAGTTTTTTTTTATTTATTTGTTTTTTGTTTTTCAACAAAAAAAAAAAAAAAATCCCTTTGTTTCTTATTAAAAAAAAGTCCCTTTGTTCATTTGTTTATTCTCTTTGTTTTTTTTTTTTTGAGTGGGTTTATTCTCTTTGTTAAAAAAATAAGAATACCATTAAAAAAAAATGGAATCTGCCCCCCTCAATTCATTTTCCATCATAATTGGAGTCCAAACACCAACTAAACCAGAAATCTCAAAGCCTTCTTCTTCAAGTTGTTGCTCTGACCTTTTTGCTCCATATATCCAAGGTACAATACAAGCATTACTTTCTTTTTCCTAAAATCCACGATATTTTTTTTTTCTCAATTCAATTTCCATATTTTATTCAAAATCTGTTTCGATTCGTCTTCTTCTTACCCCAGTGTACTTGTGATGGTGTTGAATGAAAGTCTGAAATCCTGGATCTGAATTAATTGATGCGTTTTCTGCATTGGTGCATATAAATATTCTTAAATCATATTTCTTGTGGTCCGGACGTTTAATTGAATTTCTTTTATTAAATTCGAGATTTGTAGCTTTGATATATGAAGCTTGATAGTGTCTTTTGATCTGATTGTTATCAAGATTATTATTAATTTCACATTTCATGAACTGCCCAGACCTATGAACCAGGAAAACAAAAAAAAAATGTGGGAAGCTGATAAATTAAATTGGTTATGTGTTTAATCTGTGATCGATTGTTCCTCAGATGAAGGTAGCTAGAAACAGTTAAATCAAAAGGTTAAGCTGTTTAGTTCGTTTCCGAAATTCGGAGTGCTTTTATTGAGTTAGATTTTACTAATCCTATTTGTTCCTCATGTATGCTTGAATGGCACTGTGGTTGGTGGTTAGAAATGCATCATGTGTATAGTTTAGTACTTTCTGGGTGCATTGTGACAAACTTGACTAGTGCATAAGCAATTTGTGTTACATAAACACCACTCTAAGATGAAAACAACCTTTGTTTTACCTAAAGAAACTATCTTTTTAACATTTGCACTGCCACTTGCTCATCTTTCATAACCGTACCTTATAAATTTCTGGGCACAGTTCAATGCTAGAGTTTTTGGGGCATTTTAAGTTAGTAGGTCATGCATTGTTTATCAAATTTATGTAATCGTTATTGTGGATCTTTTGCAATGCTGGTTGGGTTGGTTCACTTGGTTGGTATCTTTGTCAAATGTTTTTCTGGAAGTGGTTTCAGGAATAGGTCATTTTGTAGAGTGTAACCAATTCTTATGATTTTCTTTATTTTAAATATCTGCCTCGCACTGATTGTCTCTGCCTTCTCATTGTCTACCCATAAACGTTCCAAGGGTTTTCAGTAGTTGTCGGACGTAAAAAGTGGGGCCTGGTGTTTGTTTTTTGAAGCACTTTCATGATTTTGCATATTTAGATTTAGATTACATTTTAGGGTTAGAGCGTGTCTTGTTCAACGGCATCTCATGGATACATAATGAACACATAATCATAGCTTAGGTCATATCTTAATGTTTTATTTCTTCTGCATTGTGGCTTGTTTTTTGGGTACCCTTTGGGCTAAGTGCTATATCAGTTGTGGGCTATGCATGTCTTTTTGTTTTTGTTTGTTTGGGAAACTGTGTTTTTAGTTGCAAACAAACTTGTGAATCTTTCATCTTATCATATTGAGTCAGTGCCGTAATTGGTCTTTTTTCAACGACTTATTTCACTGTTGCTTCCTTAATTATTTTGTTTGGCTTTGGTGTATGCAGCTACCTTTGATTTTCCAATAAGTCATGGAGGCTGGCAGGACTCAGAATGGAATTCAACATTTACTAACAGCAGAACAGGAAGCACAACGTACAGTCAATGCTTCTAAATCAGGTACTTCTTATGTCATCCACGATCATCATTTTAACGCAGTCTGCTGCCATCCCATTCCACTTGTGATAGCTGTGTTTTCATCAAATTATGATTTTGATGGCCCCTTAATATAAGGTAAGGGTGCGCATATATTTGACTTAAATGGTATGGCTCCTCCTTAGAGCCTGTATAGACGTGATGCTTACATGCACCTAACTGCCCTTTTATGATTTCAAAGTCCCTAGATCTGTGTTCTACTTTAGTGACTCTGCTCCAATACATATGAAGATTTCTAGCTCAGTGAATAGTTGTCTATGAATGTATACTGTATACGAGAAGTGGAAAACACATAAATAATAATTATAAATCGGGATGCTGCAAGGGCCTTCGAAATATGCCTGGAAAAGGGAAGGATCTTGTCAATGATAAGCTCTCTTGGTAAAATCTGCCGAGTATCCATGCTGTATACCAAATTTTTGTTTTGCTTCAGGAGAATGTGCTGTTAGACAGGGAAACTGAAATGTTTTGTGTCGGAATTTTTTTCTATATCACATGCAGCTGGGTGTTTTATTGTTGAGTTATAAAACTTGAGTTATGTCCCTTGCTCTTCATTTGCTTCTAATACATTCAAAATGCTAATTTTAAAGAAAAAATTGAATTTGTGCAGCAAAACAGGCTAGATTAAAGCAGGCTAAAGATGAGGCTGAAAAAGAAGTCTCGGACTTTCGTGCTCAAATGGAGGCTGAGTTTCAGAGAAAGCTGGCTGAGGTAATATTGAAACCTTTTTAAAAGTAACACAGCTAAAATGATGCTGAAAGAGACATTTTGCATGAGTTAATTTATGAATTGATTTCAACCCCCTACCTGCCCAGATGAAGGTGGTTTTTTTTTGGTGTGTCTCTGTGTGTGTGTATGCTGTATGCATTTGCATTTGTTCCACTTGTGTGTATGTAGTAATGGAAAATCTGTCTTTCGGATTCAGTCCACAGCCCTAGTAATTTTGCATTTTGCTATTATTGAAATATGATTGGCATTTCTTTCTGTACTACTTGTATGCTGATTGACTTATGGTTATGCAGTACATTCAGTTGTAGAGACACCACATATACCCGACGCCACGTTGAAAATTGATTTTTCTAAAGTTGAATATGCCCAATCGGCTTTTTTTAAGGTTGGAAAAGTCTATTCTCACAATCAACTTTTTGAAAGACGATTTTCAGTGTGTTGTCATGGTAGTTGCTGTGTGATAGTAAATCAAATGTGGTGCATTTAGGGACCCTCAGTTGTAATATATCGGGGGCCCTTCTTTCTAACACATCACGACTAAGAGGTTTTGGGATTGAGTCCTACTTTAGACAAAAGAAAAGCGTGTGAGAGAGTTATGTATATGCCTTTCGTTTCTGTAGGGAAAGAAAAAAAAACCCCTAATCTCTGTTAGCTTTTGTTCATTCTTGTTGCATGTATGAGTGCTGATTCCCCCCCCCCCCCCCCCCCCTATATGCTTATTCTGTGCTAACATATGTGCGTATGTGGCGAGTTTTTGAACAGACAAGTGGAGACTCAGGGTCTAACGTGAAACGACTTGAACATGAAACCGATGGAAAAATTCAAAACCTGAAGAGTGAATCTGGAAGAATTGGCCGTGATGTTGTTCAGATGCTTTTGGGTCATGTGACTACTATCAAAATTTAATTTACAGCAGCCCCCCCCCCCCCCCCCCCTTCTATTTTTTATCTTTTCTATTTTTCTGGGTTATTTTTCTGCATTTTTTGAATAAAAAAATGTCTGCTTTAGAACACAAACTTTGATACATAACCATTATCGACAAACGACAATGGAAGAAAAATAAAGGAAAGGTGGAAAAATAAAACTGAGACAATATGTCAAATTTATATAGTTCAGTCAAACTAACCTGCAGACAATTGAGAATAGATATCACTATAGTGAAATATACAAAATAAAAAAATGTTCATATAAACAAAATAATCTTTTTATCTTCTTCACGTGCATAACAATTATCAAAACTAGAAACATGTAAATAGATGGTGAGAATGACATGTGTACATCAATTTGATGTATAAAAAAGATACATAAACCAATCTTACTCACGCATTTTAAATAAAAAAGTTAAAAACCCACAAAACAAAAACACACTTTTGGTTGATCGTCCATTTGTATCTTTTATGTAAATCAAATGGTGCAGTGCAAAGCTATCATTATTGGATAGCGATAATCGGGGGCGGACCCAAAACAAGAGCGGAGGGCCGGCAATGTATATTGTTGTATTTAAACGATATAGTATTATCGTTAAAAAAATGTAAACATGTACATTGATGTCACTGACGGATTATCATTTTTATCTCGGTACACCAACCGAGAAATTTTTTCTGAATCCATCACCGACAAAAAGAATGAAGTAGACAAAAACCCCGAACCACACAAATGTTGTTGAAATACATGAATACCATTGAAAATGAACAGAAATATGAATCAAAACAGAACTGGAATCAGACTTCGATCAAGAACACTTGAAGGGTGTTTATCCCCAAATTTAAAACTGAAAAAGGCGGGAAAATGATTTAGAACGAATTACAGAGAAAGCTTTACATCATAATGAAATTGAACAACTTAATCGAGTTTCTTTGATCCCAATTTACATTTATATAGGAAGCACAAGCTCAATTGATTGTAACCAACTCTAACCACCTACTTAAGTGTTTGTTGAATTGTCTCTAAGAGCCAAAAACTTGTCCTCTTGCCTTTTTAATCTCAACACCCTCCCTCAAGCTGGACATGGATTAGATCCAGGTGAAGCTTGCCCAAAAACTTGTCCTTTTGCCTTTTTAAACCTTGAAATCTGAAAGAACAGGTTTGTATATGTCTTTGAATGGAAATGCTTGTAGCAGCCTGTCCAGTGTCTTGCTGTCAACAGGCTTGGTGAGTATATCTGTAGGCTAGTCCTTGGTGTTGATAGGCAATGGAACAAGAACTTTAGTTGTTTATTTTTCCCTAACAAAATGACAATCTATTTCTATGTGCTTAGTTCTTTCATGGAAAACAGGATTTTCCACAATGTCCAAAGCACTATGGCTGTCACAATAAAGTGGCACTGTCTGAGAATATGTGATTTGGAAATCTTTAAGTAGGTAGATTAACCATTGGATTTCACATGATGTGATGGCCATGGCTCTGTATTCTGCCTCACTTGAACTTCTAGAAACAGTTGGATGTTTCTTTGATTTCCAGGAAATAAGGGGATCACCAAGATAGACCAAGTAACCAGTAGTGGATCTTCTTGTTTTTGTACATCCCGCCCAATCTGAATCACTAAAAGCTTTTAGTGTGACTGAACCTTGTTTAGGAAAGAATAATCCTCTTCCTGGTGCTGATTTTGAGAAATCTTAGAAGTCTGTGAGCAGCTTTTAAGTGAGCTTCATTTGGTTGTGCCAAGAACTGACTTTATTGCTATACTGGAAATGCAATATCAGGTCTAGTATTCCCTAGATATAATAGTTTGCCAACCAAGCTTCTGTAAAGAGTGTTGGATTCTAAGAGTGGAGCTTCAACTTCTGTCAAATTTTGTGAGGTATCCATTGGTGTAGCTACTGGTTTACAATCCAAGAAACCAAATTTTGTTAGAAGGTCCAAACAGTATTTTCTCTGATTAATTACTATGCCATCTTTTGATCTTTTCACTTCAAAACCTAAGAAGTACTTTAGTGTTCCAAGATCTTTTATAGTAAAAGTAGAATGCAACAGATCTTTTAGGTATTGGATTTCTGTCAGATCTGAGCTTCCAACAACAATATCATCTACATAGACCAATAAAGCCACAAACTTATGCCATTGACCTTTGGTGACTAGACTATGGTCATTTTGAGATTGCTTATAGCCATGATCCATTAATTTCTTGGTTAATTTTGCATTCCATTGTCTACTTGCTTGTCTCAATCCATATAGTGACCTGTTAAGTTTGCATACCAAACCATTTGCTGCTAAACCAGGTGGTGGCCTCATATATACTTCTTCTTCTAGATCTCCATGCAAAAAGGCATTATTTACATCCAGCTGATGTAAATGCCAATCCTTCTGTGTTGCTAAAGCCATAAAAAGTCTGATTGTTGTATGTTTTGCCACAGGTGAGAAGGTTTCCAGAAAGTCAATGCCCTCTGTCTGTGTGAAGCCTTTTGCAACCAATCTTGTCTTAAATATTTCCAGTGATCCATCTGCCTTTCTTTTGATTTTGAAAACCCACTTGCATCCTATTGGTTTTGTTCCTTTTGGTAAAGGGACAAGTGACCATGTATTTGTTTTGTTTAGAGCTGCTAATTCCAAATTCATGGCTTCTTGGCATCTAGGATCCTTAGCTGCTTCATTGTAGGATGTTGGTTCTCTATCTTTAGAAATATGGCCAATGAAACCTTGATAATTGGAAGACAAATTAGTATAAGATACAACATGATCTAAAGTGTGAGGGGAAGTCCTCTTCACTTGATTTGTACAGTTGTAATCTGTTAAGTAAGATGGCACAAATCTTTGTCTATTTAATCTTCTTTGTGGTGGCATGGATGTAGTGTCAAAAGATTGATGGGATGAATCATCAAATGAAGTATCATCTGTATTGATATTTTGATCATTCATGCCAACAGAATCATGCAGTGGTAATGGAAGTCAAAGATCATGTGAACTATTTGATGAATGATTATCACAAAAAGGAAAAGAGTTTTCATGAAAAACCACATCTCTGGAAATAGAGATGTTCCTTGTGTGAATGTTCATGACTCTATACCCTTTGATGTTATTTTCAAACCCTAGAAACACTGATTTAGTGCTTCTGTCTTCAAATTTACCTCTACCCTGAGAAGTAGTAGATGCAAAACATAAACAACCAAACACCTTGAGCATATTATAATTAGGTTCCTTATTATACAAATAGATTATACAAATAGAGTAAAATGTTTTATTATTCAGCAATGGTGTAGGCAGTAAATTGATTAGATAAACAGCATGTAAAACACAATAATGCCAATATTCTATAGGAACATCAGACTGAATTCTGAGTGCCCTAGCTACATTCAGAATGTGTTGATGTTTTCTTTCAATCAAACCATTCTGTTGTGGTGTTCTAACACAGGCCATTTGGTGCACTATACCCTTCTGCCTATAGAAGCTTTTCATACCAAATTCTGCACCTTGATCTAACCTAATTGTTTTAACACATCTGTCAAAATGTGTTTGTACCAGAATGCAAAAATCTTTTAGAAAACCAACAGACTGATCTTTGGTTTTCATTAGGAAAACCCAAGTGTATCTGCTGTGATCATCCACAATAGAAAGGAAATAACTATCACCATCAACAGATGGTATCCTGTTTGGTCCCCAAATGTCTACATGTATAAGATCAAAACAATTCATAGTAGAGGATTGACTGACAGGAAATTGAAGTTTTCTTTGTTTAACCAAAGGACAAACAGTGCATTTACAATCAGGAATCTTTATTCTATTATCTAAAACTTTCAAAGTTTTCAATCTATCAATTGAAGAGTGGCCTAATCTATAATGCCACAAACTAGTATCTGTTATAGAATTGCAAGCAACAGGAAAATGTTGAACATGAATAATGCTTTTATCTAGTGCTTGTGATTCAAGAATGTACAGTCCATTTGAAGCTTAGCTGTACCAATCTTCCTCATAGTTGGTTGTGCCTGCACATAACAGCTGTTAGTCTAAAAAATAACAGACAAACCACTATCAATAGTTAGTTTCCTTACAGATATCAAGTTATAGCTGAATGTGGGAATGCAAAAGACATTATATAAAATGATATCTTTATTGACATGCACATTTCCTACATGTGTGACAGGAACAGAGGTGCCATTTGGTAGATTAACATTCAGGTTGTTAGTGCTTTTGATATTAACCATATTATTAAGGGTAAAAGTTATATGATTAGTGGCCCTTGAATCTATGATCCAATAGACCATACTGCCCATGATACATTGCCCTTGTGAGCCACTGCCTGCAGCCATAACCACTGAATTGCATTGATTGCTTGAAGGTTGCAGGTTCTGGATTAGTGCAAGTAGATGATCATATTGACTTTTGGTGATTGCAGTGTCACCAGAATTCTGATCTTGTTGATAATTCTCACTTGGTGTCATTTCTTCAGAATCTTGATCACAAGCCACATGATTAGCTGCTGCATTGCCTCTGCCATATCCCTTGAAATTTGGTGGAAAACCACATTTCTTGTAGCATTTGTCTATGGTATGCCCCTCATTGCCACAATATGTACAATAAGGCTTCTTGGAATTCCCTTGGAAACCTCTTCCACTACCTTGAAAACTTCTTCCACCATTATTGGAACCTCTACCTTGTCCCCTTCCTGAGTTTGGAGGTCAAAAATTTCCCATTGCTTGATTACAATCTGCCTGATCAAATTTAGAAGCAAGAATCACATATTCTGTTCCAGTAGCATAACTAAGCTGCTGCTCATGATTCAATGCCATAACAAAGGCAGTCTTAATGTCAGGAAGAGGCAAAGTCATTAACACTTGAGATTTGACAGTACTGAAATTCCCATTCAAACCTTTCAAGAATCTGGTAGTGTAAGCATTATCATACTGTTCTCTAATAGTTTGCAATGCAGGACAAATACAAGGAGGAATGGGCTTAAGAATCAGATATTGATCCTATAGGGATTTCAATTTTGTATAGTAATTAGTCACTGTAAGATTGCCTTGCTTGGTTTTTTCGATTTCTTCTTCAAGATTAGAAAGTCTGTTTGCATTTCCTCTTCCAAATCGATCCTGTAAATCCATCCATATTTCCAAGGATCGGCACAGAAGGATTGACATTTCCTCTTCCTGTATGCATTAAAAGGTTGAAATACATGAATAACATTGAAAATGAACAGAAAGATGAATCAAAACAGAACTGGAATCAGATTTCGATCAAGAACACTTGAAGGGTGTTCATCCCCAAATTTAAAACTGAAAAAGGCACGAAAATGATTTAGAACGAATTACAGAGAAATCTTTACATCAGAATGAAATTGAACAACTTAATCGAGTTTCTGTGATCCCAATTTACATTTATATAGGAAGAACAAGCTCAATTGGTTGTAACCAACTCTAACTAACTAACCATCTACTTAAGTGTTTGTTGAATTGTCTCTAAGAGCCAAAAACTTGTACTCTTGCCTTTTTAATCTCAACAAATGTAAAAAAAACAATAAACAAACGCTCACCATAAAAGGTATTATATGGAGGGTGGGGCCCGGGGGGATTGTGAGGTGATTAGGGTTTAGAAAGAAAGCAGAGAAACATGAGGAGGAAGGAAGCATATTTTAATTTTCTCAAAAGAAGAAAAAAATGCACCGCATGGATATGTGTTGGGAACGTACAATTTACTATCATGCGTAAAGTAAAGACATTTATTATCATCCAACTTTTTGTTTCATGTTCTAGATCCACCAAACTTCTTATTATATATATTATTACTTTCTACGTTTCGAAATGACTGAGACAGTTGTCAAAAACATATATATTAAGAATATGAGTTAATTCTTTAATTTGAATGCTAAAATAACTAAAAAAATACCTTAGTCTATAATTAATACTGTTGGTGGTAGTGTCGTGTGTGGAGTGATTTACGGAACAAACCCGTAATTCGCGGATGAAATTACGAATAATTAAATGCAGAAAATAATTAACTCGTAATAAAATCTTAGTTTATTATGTAGATCTGACAAATTAATGCAATTATAATGTAGATCTAATAAATTAACAAAGCTATATGATAGATCTAATAAGACACAGCTATTACAATATAGATCTAACAAAATAAGCAATTAAAATACAGATCTGACTTAAAGCAATATAAAATTGAAGTGCTATGCAGAAATAAAGACAAACCGAGGCGAGTTATGAAACTCTTTCCTTAAGACAAATTGCTCCGGTATGGTGCCCACGGTAGTAGCAACTGCCTCCCAAGATACAACGGCTTACGCCCTGTATTGAGAGGCACTTCAACAATCCAAGCTCCGGCGAACTTACAACGTGCTCCGACTTCTCTTCGACTCAAGAACTAGAACTATATGTTTGACAGTAAGTAGTGGAAGACACAAGAGGAAAACTGAATGCTTCAACCTTCATCATTGGGGTTCTTTATATAGTGGAGAGGAGGAGCCAATGCTTGAATGTGATTGGCCAGAACACATCATCAGACTTTTCCCATTGGAAAAAAAATAGGGCCGAAAATAATTAATTAAAATTGGCCAACTATTTCCACAATTCTGATTGGTCGGATGACGTGTCTTCTAAATTCTGATTGGTCTGATGATTTAATCACTCGACTTTTCCCTCAAGAAAAGTTATTTCTAGCCGAAAGGAATCATGCAATTTCGAAATAAATTTAATTAAATTAATTCCGAACCGACTTAATTAATCAGAATTCGTTTCCACATTATTCTGGAACCATCCAACCGCCTCACGATTAACTAATTAATTTCCTGGTCAAATTCAAACGAACTTTTGTCCAAAAAATTAATAGTAACACCCGACCCGAGCTCGAGCTGAGCCGGACGGACGCGGGCGGCGGCGCGCGCGTGTGGAAATATCTAAGTCCTCCTTCCTGCACAAAAGTGCATTGCCTCTTGGGGCACATTTATAAGAGCATACACTAGCCCTTATATATGGAGTTCAAGTCTCCCATCTTTTCAATGTGGGATATTGAGTTGAGGTACTCCCTTCAACTCTTATCTCCAACACATTTTCAACCAACTTTAGGCATTAATTTCTCATTCACCCGATATCCGAATCGAGTGATTCAAAAGCCAAACATTATCTACTCCGTGAGTAGAATATTTAGACGTAATAAGCTCCCGGTGAATCTCACCGGAGCGTATTCGAAATTCGCGCTAAAGTTGACCATTTTAACCCCATTTCATGGGATATCTCCAACAATCCCCCACATGAATGAAAATTAATGCAAATGCAAATGCAAATGCAGACACTGAAGAGAAGTCAGACGGAAAAATATTGCATCAGGAGAGGTAGCTTCTGGCCTTGAACCTGCCTTAGTGAAGTACTATCGGATTTACTCGGCTAATCAGTGAACTAGGTCTTGAACTGTTCAGCCTTTAGTGTAAACCAAGACAATTTCACTCACACAATATTTCCCCTAGCACCTTTCGGTTCTCATGGTTGTGTCCGTCTCGGCCCTGGACAACACTTGGTTTAGAAAGTGCTTTAGAGAATTCAAGCCTTAAAATTCTCATAGAAGCGGCCCCACTTCGCACTTACATAGGCGACCTCCTATCAAGGGTATTCTGCCTTACCCCACTTGAGTATCAAGATATAGGAATCATTAAAAGCTTTGCTTAACCTCACACCCTCTGCAGACAACACTTTTATTCTCTCAGAATGGGTAAGTGCTAGACTGTTCCTTACAGAGTTGTCCCTTTTGAACCATGATCTTGGGATCTCCGGTCAGCATGGTTGGGTTGCCACTACAAGGAAACATGCGTAATAGGCTTCAGTCCCATTCCGGTTGTCAAAATTGACATCTGGTCTCTAGCTAAACCTTTTGTAAGCGGATCCGCAAGATTCTCCTTCGATTTTATATAATCGATGGAAATCACACCATTAGAGATCAACTGCTTAATGGTACTGTGTCTACGGCGTATGTGTCGAGACTTACCATTATACATACTACTCGTGCCCTTCCTATCGCCGACCGACTATCCAAAGGTAAGCGATAGCGACCACAAAGCTTAGGCCAACACGGAATATCCTCAGGAAATTCCTAAGCCACTCGGCCTTCCTCTCCGGCCTTATCCAGTGCTATGAACTCGGCTTCTATTGTAGAGCGAGCTATGCACGTTTGTCTCGTAGACTTCCAGGACACAGCAGCACCACCGATCGTGAATAAGTATCCACTGGTGGACTTCGACTCTTTCGTGTCTGATATCCAGTTCGCATCACAATATCCTTATAATACTGCTGGATATCTTGTAAATCGTAATCCCAGACTCATAGTGTACTTCATGTACCTCAACAACCTATTTAAGGCTTTCCAATGATTATGATCCGGATTACTCGTGAACCTACTCAGTTTATTCACTGCACATGCTAAGTCTGGTCGTGTACAATTGGTTATGTACATCAGACTTCCAATCACTTGAGAATACCTCAATTGATCCACAGGTTCACCTCTATTCTTGGTTAAGTGCACACTTAGGTCAAGGAGGAGTGCTCACCGGACTTTCATCAAAGACATTAAATCTTTTCAAAACAGACTCAGTATAATGAGTTTGTGACAATGCAAGTCCATCAGGTAATCTAGAGATCTTAATCCCTAGTATCACATCCGCTACTCCTAGGTCCTTCATATCGAAGTTCCTTGTCAACATCTTCTTAGTATTCATGATGATATCATGAGTACTTCCCATTATCAGCATGTCATCCACATATAGACATACTATCACATAGGCATTAGGTGTGTTCTTAATGTAGACACATTTATCACACTCGTTAATCTTAAATCCATTTGACAACATAACATTATCAAATCTGATATGCCACTGTTTTGGTGCTTGTTTAAGCCCATACAAAGACTTAACGAGTCTACACACCTTGCTATCTTGCCCTGGAACAACAAACCCCTCGGGTTGTTTCATGTAAATTTCTTCTTCCAACTCACCATTCAAGAAGGCAGTCTTCACATCCATTTGATGGATTTCTAAGTTATTGACTGCAGCTATAGCAATGAAAACCCTTATAGAAGTAATTCTCGTAACCGGTGAGTAAGTATCAAAGAAGTCAAGGCCTTCTTTCTGTCGGAACCCTTGGGCCACCAACCTAGCCTTGTACTTATCGATAGAACCATCAACCTTTAACTTCTTCTTGAAGATCCACTTGCATCCGAGTGGTTTATTTCTGGTGGAAGATCAACCAACTCCCAAGTGTGGTTTTGCATGATGGAATCTATTTCACTGTTTATAGCTTCTTTCCAGAAAGGAGCTTCTGGAGTAGACATAGCCTCTGCATACGTCCGGGGTTCGTTTTATACCATATAGGTCAGAAAATCAGAACCATAGGACTTTGTAGTCCTAGCCCTTTTACTACAACGAGGCTCCTCGGGTTCTTGAGGATCACCCTCTTCTTCTGACTCATAAGTCCGCTTGCTCGTGCTTGCTTCTTGTTTCTCTCTCTCCTTACAAGGAAAGATCTCCTCAAAGAACACATCATTCCTAGACTCGATGATGACATTCTCATGTACATCAGGGACGTCCGATTTATGTACCAGAAACCGATAGGCACTACTATTGAGAGCATATCCAATGAATATACAATCAATGGTTTTAGGTCCTATCTTCACTTGCTTTGGTTTAGGTATTTCAACCTTAGCCAAACACCCCCACACTTTCATGATTTTGTAGTTAGGCTTGTGACCTTTCCACAACTCATGAGGGGATTCATCCTTCTTTTTAGAAGGAATCTTGTTAAGAATGGAGTTTGCTGAGAGGATAGCTTCCCCCCACAAGTTCTGAGGTAAACCCGAACTAATCAACATAGCATTCATCATCTCTTTCAGAGTTCGGTTCTTGCGCTCAGCAATACCGTTTGATTGAGGTGTATATGGTGCTGTCGTTTGATGAATGATGCCGGCGTTAGAGCAAAATTCATTAAACGGTGCATCATATTCGCCACCACGATCACTACGGACATTCTTTATCCGTTTGCTAAGTTGATTCTCAACTTCATTCTTATAATCCTTAAAAGCTTCAAGAGCTTCGTCTTTGCTTCTCAGCAGATAAACATAACAGTATCTGGTACAATCATCAATAAAAGTAATAAAATACTTTTTACCACCTCTAGTTTGCACAAATTTTAAGTCACATATATCAGTGTGAATTAAATCTAGAGGCTCTGTGTTCCTTTCAACCGTTGGAAACGGTGCTTTAGCTAACTTAGCTTCAACACATATTTGGCATTTGTGATTAGGATCAATTTTTACGTTGGGAATTAAATCTAGATTCATCATCTTTCGAATCGATTTATAATTAGCATGTCCTAATCTACAATGCCATTAACAAGAAGACTCAAGCAAGTAAACGGAAGTAGAAGTCATCTTATTAGCCTTTTTTGGCACAACAGTTTTGGGTACAACGGTCATTACATTCATTTTGAACATACCATCTACCAAGTATCCCCTCCCAACATACATATCAAACATGGATAAAACTACTTTATCCCCACCAAAAACCATCTTGAATCCATTCTTCACCAGAAGAGCACCAGAAACAAGGTTCTTGCGCATGTCAGGAACATGCATCACGTTGTTGAGTGTGAGTTCTTTGCCATAAGTCATCTTCAGTATGACCTTTCCCACACCTTCAGCCTTTGCACTTCAGCAAGATGGGCATGTGACTTGACCTTTTTCGGTGACCTGCATTCACTTTGGCGATGCCCTGGCTTTCCACAGTTGTAACAGCTTCCAGTGAACTGTTGCTTGACCTTCTTATTGTCTTTTGGACCTTGATTAGGCTGCTTACGCTTTTTGCCTTTGTTGCTCACTTCGACCAAGTTCGCCTTGGACTGGCCCATCAGAAAGCTTCGTTCTGACATCTTGTTCTGCTCCTCAATCCGCAGACGCATTGCTAGCTCTTCCATAGACATCTCTTTCTGCTTGTGCATCAAGTAGTTCTTGAAATCCTTCCAAGAGTGGGGAAGTTTTCCAATCACAGCAGCAACCTGGAATTGTTCACAAATCATCATTTTTTCTTCCAGGATCTCAGAGATGATTACCTGTAGCTCCTCAATCTGACTGACAACAATCTTGGAGTCTACCATCTTATAGTCCATGAATTTGACCACAACAAATTTCTTCGAGCCAGCATCCTCGATTTATTACTTTTTCTCCAAAGCCTGCCACAAGGATTTAGCAGACTTCTGTGAGCAATACACCCCATAGATCGAGTTCTCCAAAAAACTCAGGATGTAGTTCTTGCACAGGAAGTCAGAGTGCTTCCAAGCATTCAAAGCCGTGACAGAGGCATGATCTCCTTCCTTCAAGACAGGAGGATCCTCAGTCAGCATCCGAGCCAAGCCAAGAGTGGTCAGATAGAACAACATCTTTTGTTGCCACCTTTTGTAATTCAAGCCACCAAACTTTTCCGGTTTTTCCCCTTGAGGTCCGGAATTGTTCTGCGCAGGTGCAGCAGTAGGCACAACAGAGGTACTCCCTTGCTCAGTTGTTGCCATTTCTGTAAACACAGAAGATCGACAAATCAAGTTATGTTCGTCCTCAAACGAACGTATATGTGAAGAAAGAGTAGAAACAGAGTTATCAGTTTGGCCTCAACCAAACTGAAGCAGGATATAACTAAATTAAACAATGTAGCAGATCTGTAATTTAACACGTAAAAAATATCCTCTAACACACGAATTAAATTTGTCTTAAGCTTGTTGGTGGTAGTGTCGTGTGTGGAGTGATTTACGGAACAAACCCGTAATTCACGGATGAAATTACGAATAATTAAATGCAGAAAATAATTAACTCGTAATAAAATCTTAGTTTATTATGTAGATCTGACAAATTAATGCAATTATAATGTAGATCTAATAAAAATTAACAAAGCTATATGAAAGATCTAATAAGACACAGCTATTACAATATAGATCTAACAAAATAAGCAATTGAAATACAGATCTGACTTAAAGCAATATAAAATTGAAGTGCTATGCAGAAATAAAGACAAACCGAGGCGAGTTATAAAACTCTTTCCTTAAGACAAATTGCTCCGGTATGGTGCCCACGGTAGTAGCAACTGCCTCCCAAGATACAACGGCTTACGTCCTGGATTGAGAGGCACTTCAACAATCCAAGCTCCGGCGAGCTTACAACGTGCTCCGACTTCTCTTCGACTCATGAACTAGAACTGTATGTTTGATAGTAAGTAGTGGAAGACATAAGAGGAAAACTGAATGCTTCAACCTTCATCATTGGGGTTCTTTATATAGTGGAGAGGAGGAGCCAATGCTTGAATGTGATTGGCCAGAACACATCATCAGACTTTTCCCATTGGAAAAGAAATAGGGCCGAAAATAATTAATTAAAATTGGCCAACTATTTCCACAATTCTGATTGGTCGGATGACGTGTCTTCTAAATTCTGATTGGTCTGATGATTTAATCGCTCGACTTTTCCCTCAAGAAAAGTTATTTCTAGCCGAAAATAATCATGCAATTTCGAAATTAATTCCGAACCGACTTAATTAATCAGAATTCGTTTCCACATTATTCTGGAACCATCCAACCGCCTCACGATTAACTGATTAATTTCCTGGTTAAATTCAAACGAACTTTTGTCCAAAAAATTAATAGTAACACCCGAGCCCGAGCCGAGCCCGAGCCCGACGGGCGGCGGCGGCACGCGCGCGCGTGTGGAAATATCTAAGTCCTCCCTCCTGCACAAAAATGCCTTGCCCCTTGGGGCACATTTATAAGAGAATACACTAGCCCTTATATATGGAGCTCAAGTCTCCCATCTTTCCAATGTGGGATATTGAGTTGAGGTACTCCCTTCAACTCTTATCTCCAACACATTTTCAACCAACTTTAGACATTAATTTCTTATTCACCCGATATCCGAATCGAGTGATTCCAAAGCCAAAGATTATCTACTCCGTGAGTAGAATATTTAGACGTAATAAGCTCCCGGTGAATCTCACCCAAGCGTATCCGAAATTCGCGCTAAAGTTGACCATTTTAACCCCATTTCATGGGATATCTCCAACAAATACAATGTTGTATTTATTTTTTCACTCCGTAATTAATAAGAGTAGATATAAGAAAAAAAACACAATAAATGTGCATTGGAAATTTAACTGCCTCATTTATTTTGAAGCAAATCTTTTTTACAATTGTCTCAGTTATTTCGGAATGAATATTATTATTATTATTAAACTCATTACTAATAGACTTATTATTTAAATTTCTACCTATTAAAAAATTTTGAGCCCAACCCATAGTTTGAAAAGAAATTGATACATGATATAACTTCTATATTTCAACCCAAAGTCAAAGCAGCCACTACAATTTATACTTACTAAATATATATTTCATCTAAATATTACTTATAAAAAATTTAGGGACCCCTTTATAATATCGATCAATATAATATTGTTATATTTTCTTTCATCTTATCTCTAATTTATTGTCAATTCAACAATTTTTTATTATTTTACAACTAATTCATTAATACTAGTTAAATAGATTTTTATACCTTTGTTTGTTTTAAAAAATAATGACAACTTGAGTCTAACGACATTACCTAGATCCACTACTTAGGCCTATCATTTGGCCTAAAATGATTAACCAAGCTACCAAATTTATTGTCTCAATCTTATATATTGATAATATTTCTACCAGGGTCAAGGACCCTACCTAAAAATTCTAGAGGTGCCCTCACGGCTACTTACAGCATAACAATAAAAATATTTTTTTGCTACATTATTTTTTGCCACTCAACAACAAAAAGTGTTGCTATATACTTATTTTTAGCCATAAGAGCGTGGTGAAAAGTCTAAATATTAGCCATATTTTTTTAATGTGTGTAGCAAAAACTAATGTAACAATAGAGTGTTTTTCTTGTAGTCCAGCGGGACACTTAATTCCGTTTGATAATCGGCTTTTGTAAGATCAAGGACCCTATGCCCTACCCAGGGGTGGCTGCACCTTCAAAGAAATGAGTCAGTCGACCCGCTAAAAAAAATATTACAGTGTAAATTTTTTTAGGTACACATTTATATGTGGAACTGACCCACTTATTTTTATACATTGATCTTTATTGGCCCGTATTGAACTATAATATATAAAACTATGTTTAGTAATTATAAATATGACAAAATTTCGACCCGTGTCGTTAAAATCCTGGAGCGGTCCCTGGCCCTACCTGAAATTTCTTGAGGTGCCCCTGACCCACTGCCTCTTACGTGGGGACACTTAATTTCGTATGGTAGTCAGGTCTGGCACAATATGTAACGTCACAGAACTTTGGTCTGGCGATAGATCTGAACGTGTGGGTGTAACGCCGTTACTTGAGCCATAATGGGTCTAAATAACTACTTACACTTATTGTTCTCATTTGAACTAAAATAGTTAACCAAAGTTACCGGGTCTGTTATGTCTTAACCTATATATATATATATATATATATATATATATATATATATATATATATATATATATATATATCTTGATAATTTTCCTCCACATTTCCAATATGAAACATTACATTGTAAATAAAAATATCAATAGACATAGACGAACCGGTGGAGAATTTTTTAGGTAATACTACATCCGTCTCAAAATGTAAATCCATTTAATTTTTTTGTTTTGTCCTATAATATAAGTCCATTTAAATAACCAATGAAGTATTCATTAAATTTTTGTTCTTTTTCCCCTCATTTATTATCTATCCATCAATTTTTCATTATTCTGTATTAATAACCGTCAAAAGGCATTTTAGACATTTTCTTCAAAATTAACGACACATAACTAATTTAACTAAATGTTTTAATATGTGTGAAAATACTCAAAATGACTTACATTTTGGGATGGGGTAGTACATCCGCATAGTGCGGATGACCGTATTGACACTGGATGACCATTTTTACGTATCTATCATTTACTCCCTAAGTTCCAATTTATCTGAGTCATTTGTCAAAATCATTTGTTCCATTTTATCTGAAGCAGTTACATTTCCAATGGAACATTTATGATAATATTCCTTGCTTTACCCTTATTTATTGTAATATGATAGATAAAAGAGAACGTCACATTAATTATATGTAACGACTTTTTAGTCAATTCATTTTACAGTTAATGTATTAACTCAATTTCTTAATATGCATGATTTTAGCAGCAGACTTAGATAATTTGAAACGAATGAAGTATATTAGAAAAACAAGCATTTTACAATGTGTATATATAAACATATACGTATCGTACATGTGTACCCAGGGGCGGCTCCATGTGTAAGAAAATGGGTCATCCGATCCGCTAAAAAAAATATTACATTGAATTTTTTTTTAATATACACATTTTTTATGTGTATCGACCCCTTATTTTTATATATTGACCCCTATTGACCCGTATTGAACTATAATATATAACATTACGTTTAGTAATTGTAAAATATAACAAATTTACGACTCATATATCATTAAATTTCTTGAAGTCGCCCTGAATGTACCACTCAAAAATTTACCGACCGATGCGAACACAACATCAAAAGGAAAAAAGCAAGGGAGCAAGTACTGCAAAAACACATGGGATAGCAGCACAGAACAGCATCCAACAAAACCTACTCTCCTATATAGTATCTGATCGTGGGTGTTGTTGTTGTTCATGTGTGAATTCCGAGGCAATATTTACAATCAAAAGAAACCAAAACAACAAAAAAAAAAAAGTCTATTAATTAGAGAAAGAGAAGGTTATAATAAGTGCCTAAATAGAATCCAACCGCGAGGAGGCAAATACAAAAAGACACCTCAACTGTACAAGAGAAGGAAGAGGTGCTCTGGGAACCATAAGGGATACTGGTCATCGGCCCAAAGACCCACCTTTTTAAACTGTTCATCTCTTTTTACTGTTTATCGGTCCAGGGCCTATCTTTTTTTTACTGTTCATCAACCATACATTTTACTTTTTATCGATTTTTTTTTTTCTTTTTTTGTTCAATTTTTTTAAAATCTGCATATTAGCCTGAATTTAATTTTATTATATGTGTTTTGCTTAAGATGTATCCGATCATAATTTAATTACATATTATTTTGCTTTATTTCTGAACCACACAACCCTCTCGAGATAGACACCAAAATCATTTCCGAGAAGAAAAACGTCGGAAACAACCCCACGCACCGCTTCTTTTTATTTGTTTTATTTTATATATTTGGCTATACTTCTCGACGAAGGAAACATACATAACATTAATATTTTATTACTCCATTCATTCCTATTTATATGTCGCAGTTGCCAAAATCAATTTTTTTTAATATGTCGTAGTTACATTTCAATACATATTTTAATACTATTTCCGCTTTTAAATATTATTTTTCAACTTCGTAGGCTTATTCAACCAATTAATTTTTCATATTCAATACACCGATGTACTTTTCAAGTTTTTTTTTTTAACTTTATAATGAAAGTCAACACAATAAATCACTTTTTTAATCTATATATTTTTCTCAAACGCAAGTAGAATAGAAAATAGTGTGTGTGAATATGCCACATCCCAGTAAATGTGCAATCATATTAGAAAAGGATTGTGTAACATCATACAATTTGACTACACATAATATAGTAAATAGTATTTAACTTCATAATAATATACACTTAATAGATTAAATCATATAGCAGTGGTCGCACCGTGCTGGGCACGGTGCCAGGGGCGGATCTACACTTATCAAAGGGTGGTCCATTGACCCCGTTAAAACTAAAAATACTTTATATTTTATCTATAGAAAAATATTTCGGATCCCATAAAAAAAATTATTTACTGTATTAAATATTTTTACTGAAAAAAGTATATAACGGTGCCTGATTTTTATAGTATATAAATATATAACAATTTGTATCACAGAAAGATACAATCTTTCTGACACAAAGTTTCCCGTACATATTCCTTCCAACGCCCTACACGATAAAACCCTCTTCCATTTTCAGTATTTATTTATTATTGGGAAATTATACATCATAATATACATCTAATTATGTTTCAAAACCAAGAATAAAAGAAATGGAATACTTTAATTAATTATATCATCTTTTTATTTTCCCTTTCTGAGAGCAAATCTAATGTTAATTTTCTCTGCAGTCACATGGATATAGACATGCAGTATACACATCCATTCTGTTTCTATGAAAAAAGAAAAAATAGAAAAAAAATGAGCCAATTAATGAGCTTTCTAAAAATTGTGTTGGATTCAAGTCTTCATATTGGAAATTCTTACATATATAGATAGTGCCGATTAATGAGCTTTCGTTAAGTAAATGACATGCATATAAGCAATTACAAGATAATTAAATTATATAAAATATGTTGTCGGTTTACACACATGACGTTTAAGGAATCCCTCCCTCCTCCCTTACCACGTGAAAAGAAGAATAGGGCCTAGTGGTAAAGGGCTTGGACGCCTTAAAAGGACAGTTGAACCTGGATCTGGAGTGTGAAGGTTTGAACGCCGTAAAGAGAACTTTTAGTTGTTTGGTATAATAGCAAACCCGACCATGACTCTGAGCCACTATCAAGGGCGGAGCCAGGATTTTCATTTGGGTGTGGGCTAATGAACTATATCGAATTCGTCGGGTGGGCTGGATTAAGAATATTTTATGGATCGAACAAGACTACATACATTTACTAGTGTAATATTTTTTTTTCCGGGTGGGCTTAGCCCCCCTAGTCCACACATACCTCCGCCCTTGGCCACTATGTTACCTGATTAATATCTTCACTCATCCTGTGAGACAAGGGGAGTGAAAATCCTCGTGGATAGGGTTTAACCATTTTTAAGAATAGGGATGAGAAAGGTTAGCTAATGAGTTCTCCTGATGATTTGAAAGTGACCTATCTTATAAGGTAATGGCACATCAATGAAAAAGACAGGAAGATAAAAAATAATTGAAGATGAATGGTTAGATGTAATAGAAGACAAAATTCGAAAAGATGTGGATGAATGTCAAAAAGAAGATAAAATTGTTATATTGTTAAGTTTAGATAAATTATTTTGAATAAAGAATTATTAATTTAGTTTTAAATTATCGTAGCAAAAGATAGGAGTTTTATATTTAGATTTAAATAATTGAATTTATCCCCTTTATCTCCTATATAAAGGAGTACCATTGTATCATTTTTCATCGATCAAAAGACATCAATTTCAGTCTTCTATTTTTCTGACTGTTCTGATTTTCTTTAAGATGTTCTGCAATCTCAGATAATTCACCAGAAGCATGCATGTTACTTAAATCAATACCTAACAGAATTAGCTACCATATGTAAAGTATTGCATGGATGATTATGAGGTTAGTACAGGGACCAAAATTTCACAGCTGCAAGTAGCTGTCCTTCAGATGCAAACAATTGCAGTAGTGATACATCCACTACACTTTCAACCACAACATCTTACACAACACAATCTACACAACATATTCTGTTGGGATCCATCACAAATAATAATTAATCACTTTAATCCATGGCTACCACTTGTGTAGTGGTTTGTGCACTACACAAGAGTGTAATGCACATATCATTATTCCAAACAATTGCATGTAAGTTGTACTATGTAAGTAGTTGAAATGATGAAAAATATACCGTAGGTGTGAACTAGGTGGGATTGAGAGGAAATCGGAGAGTTCTGGTGAGGACAACAAAAAGCGTGATTGCGTATATTTCGTATCGGTTAAAAAAAAGAAAAAAAAAGAGAGAGTGGAAACTGGATTGGATCAAAGGCAATCTTTCATTAGATCTTACTTAGTTATATAATGAAAAATAGAGTAAGGATATTTAACAGAAAGCTAGCAGACTACTAGCTAGTAGCTAGTACAAACTAGGTGGATCACTAAGCTTAGGACACTTGACAAATAACTATTGGTTCATACAACACAAATAATATAGGCCTTATCTCTTTTAGCTACTCAAATTAAATGGTAGTTAAGCTACTTTTAGTTTGGATTTAAATTGTTGATAAGTAAAGGTGGACAACTCTAGTGTGACGTTGAGATTTTTCTGCATAACCAAGTTTTTGATGTAGTGAGCACCAACTTCAATATGTTTTGTGCATGATAAACATGATTCAGAGCCAATGAAGTTGCCCCTGTGTTGTCACACTAGGCTATGGGGTGTGACTGAGGGTTTCAAGCACATTCCTGTCAATAGGTGTTGCAGCCACCGCATCTCTGAGGACAATTTCTGCAAGGCACGGTACTTAGTCTTAGTAACGTCGACACAACACTCAACTTTTTGGAACTCCATGACACCAAGTCTCCCTTAGAACACACGATATCCTGCCACATACCGTCTATCAATGGTAAAGACTGTCTAGTATGCATTTGAGTACCCAGTCAGATGCATAGTTGGTGAAGGCTTAAAGTGAAGACCGCCTACAATGTCCCTTTAACATAACTGGGAAGCCTCTAAAGGGCATGACAATGAACAATATATGGATCATGCATGAATTGACTCAAAGTGTTTATATCATAAGATAGATTAGGTCTGATGAAAGTTAAGCATTGGAGCCCACCAATTTCACTCTTGTACATGGTAGGGTTAGTCACAGGCTCCCCTTGCTTTTGCTCTAGTTTTCTGCCAGGAACCATGGTAGTTGAACATGGCTTAACATGTTCCAGGCCCGATCTCTTCAACAATTGAGAGGCATAGCGAGTTTAAGTAAGAAAGATTCCATATTCATTCCTGTAGGTTTGCATGCCCAGGAAATGTGACATTGGGCCTAAGTCTTTTAGTGCAAATGTGTTGTTTAGGAGCTGCACAAACATCTTAATTAGAGTTTCCGAGTTCCCTATGGTCAAAATGTCATCAACGTATACCAAGATATATTAGACTTGCTGCCCAACACTGAAAATATAAAGAGAATTATCTAAAACAGACTGTCTGAAACCCTAAGATCCGAGCTCATCTTTGAGATCATCGAACCAGGCTCTAGGTGGAGGCTTCAAGCCATACATGGATTTTTCAGTTTGGAAACAAAGTGGGTCAGGTCTTGTCCACAAAACCTTATGGTTGAGCCATGTATACTGTTCTTGAAGTGGACCATCAAAAAGGCATTGTTAATGTCAACTTGCCTAATGGACCAGCTATTTTAGACAAAAATGACTATGATCACTCAAATGGTTGAGGCCTTAGCCGTTGGTGTGAAGGTCTCAGTTTAGTCCACACTATATGACTAATGAAACTCCTTTGCAACCAATCTGGATCTGTGCTTCAGTATGGTCCCATCTGGTTTCAACTTAAGTTTAAATACCAAAAATATTTTCAACCACATGTTGGTGTGATGATGGTGGAGCAAGATCCCATGTTTTGTTCAACAATAGAGCTTTCTATTCCTCACTTGCGGCCTTCTTCCATTCTTGCTGGCACAATGCTTCAGCTACATTAGAAGGTTCAGTAGGGAATCTAGGATTCAAGTCAATAATATAGGTGAAATAAGTATTGGGCTTCAAGATACCTCTTTTGGATCTAGTTTGCATTGGATGACCTTTAAGTATGAGAGTCTCTGTGGAAGGGATGGAGGCTACATGCAAGGTGAATATTCCAGGTTGATGTTGGTAAGTGTTGATGACTGATTAGAATTTTGAGGTGATGTTGGCTCTGGTGCATGTGCTGGTAGATGCAAGAGATAAACATATCCAAATCGGGAGTAGTCACCTTCAAAAGAGATGAAGTACTCAAATCCACTTGTAGCATGTTTGTTCGTCGGACTATAGAGGTAACTATGAACTAACTCAAAAGTCTATTCTCATTGGCGGAGAAAGGTCTCTTGGTCATCTTTCCTTCCAAACAAGATTCACAAACTAGTAGAGAACCAACATTTAATCCTCATAAGGCATCGGACTTTGCCAATCTGTACATCCTATGTAGATATATATGCCTTAACTTAGATTCCAAATATATGTTTCCTCATCTTGAGAAACCCATTGTTTCTTAGGTTTAAGATGTTCTAGTAGCAATGGGGGGAGGGGGTGTTTAGATCTACCTAAGTAAAAATCATTATCTAAATAAGCCGAACAAATATTTTGCTAGTTTCTTAAAAAAAGGAAAATTCATCTGAGCTCGCGTTCAATAAAGCAAACGAAGTTAGGTTTTTACAAAATATCGGAATATAGAAGATGACTCAAGTAAATATAACTATATCCTAATTGGATTTTGGTCTCTCTCACTACACGTACTAAAACGAAGCTCCCATTGCCAACCCTCATCCTAAAACCGCCATCCTTAAGCTCTTCATAAGAGCTAAGCATCTACACGGAGATGCAAACAAGATTAGTAGCACCATAGTCAACTAACCAAGTATACAAATTTGCACCTACAGTGGACTCAAAAACAAGTAAATCATATATAGCTTTCTCCCTTCCCTTCCCTTCCCTGTATCGTTGGACCCCTTCCTCCTCATCATCATGTCATGATAGATCGCGCAATAGAATTTCCAATGCCCTTCCTCATGACATTGGAAACACTTTCCTTTTGGAGCCTTAGTGGAAGGTCCCTCAACATTCGCATTGCCTTTGGCATCTAGATTGAAGTACTTTTGTATCAACTAAGACTTGGCTGCCTATTTCTTTCTTTTGACCCTAGACATTGTTGCAACATTTTATTCTCCATTCCTAGACTTTTCAATGGATATGGCCTTGAACTTTTGAAGTCCATTGAACAATTTGGTCTAACCGAATTTGAGCTTGTTCATGATATAGTTGCTCTTTAAAGGAACTAAGTTAGGAGTGAGTGATTCAAGTATGATTCTCACTTGAGTCCCCTCATCGATAGTAGATCCATGGGTTTCATCATCAGTGAAGTAATTTAATATGCTCACAACGTGAGTAGTTACAAACAATTTTTCTGCATCATGGCATTCATATCTGCCTTCGTTGCCTTATGTCTGGCCGGGTCCAAAACGATCCCAAACATGTCAGTCACATATATGAGTATATGTGGAAATATATTACTCAGCATACTAAAGTCGCAACGTCCGCGAGGTTTCGGCGGGGTGCTCGCGGACTCGCCGAGCCTCGGGTTTCGTGCATAATATTTGTACACCTTATTTAATTGTAAAAGACATATTAATTGTGATTCATATAAACAATTAATATGTCAAACTCTAGTTTACTTTATGTCATAGACATAACTTTTACTTTTTACTTTTGCATGCTTGCCGCCCACATCTACATACTCAAGTGGCCGCCCAAGCTAGCTAGCTAGTCTCTCTATCTCAATTGTATCTATTTATACATCTTTTTACTCAATGAATAAACTAAGTTGAAGTTTACTCTTGTGTTTATCACATTCTCAAACTCTCTTCATGGTATCGGAGCCTTACCGAGTTCTAAAATTGCCGCAAAACTCGGCTTCTTTTTGGCCTTGAAAAATGTCAACATTATGAGGGCGAAGTTTCATCTTCTTCAATTGGTTTTAGACTCACTAATATGGTATGCCTCGAGGCATTTGCAAAACTCGAGTTCCTTTTCAAAAAATGTCAACATTAGACGAAGGGATAATCGAACACTCTTCTTTTACAAATCATAAACTTGATGGTAACAATTACTTGCTATGGTCAAGGTCTATGAAAATGTATATCTCCGGCCGGGGCAAGATGGGATATACGTCGGTTCCAAACCCGCCCTTCGAAACCGACCCCAAGTTTGAAGCATGGGACACGAAAATAACCAAGTCATGACCATCCTCACGAGGTCTATGACAAAAGAGATCGGTGAGAACTTCATGATGTATGACACGCTAAGGAAATGCGGGACAATGCCGGAGACCTTTACTCAAAAAAGGACAATACATCGAAGTCTATGAACTCGAAGCTCGGATTCAAAATTGCGGACAAGGGGATATGTACGTAACTCAATACTTTAATCAACTGTCTAAGGCATGGCAACACCTAGATATGTTGGAAACTCACCCCTGGAATGATGTTAAAGATCTTGCACTCTTTAAAGACATTATCGAGAAAAAGAGAGTATTCAAATTCCTCATTTGGATTTGAATCCTACTCTTGATGATGTCGAGAGGAGAATTCTTGCTACTAAACCTCTTCCAAATCTCAAATCCATGTTTGCCGAGGTCAAACATGAGGAAACGAGGAGGAAAGTAATCTTTGCACGAACACCCCCGCCGACAACCCTGCGAAGGTGCGCCTGCGAAGGTTAACGAGACTTACGGGAAGCTACTGCGAGAAAAGCGGAAAGGCTGTTCGTGATCACCGCAAACGCACAAATCACACCAAGGACAATTCTTTGGAAGCTACATGGCAAGCCTAATCCCTCTAAAACCTCAAAACCAACCGGGGAAAATCAAGGCGGACTTGTCGGTGAAGAGGAGAATGACAAGAAGTGAATGCTCGGTTCTTTCGCCTTTAAAGCCTTTATTGCTCGGCATCGGGAAGGTAGCTCCCCTCTTGAAATGGCCACTCATGCTAAAACGGGTATATTTTACTCACATCTTAGTAATGAGACTTGGATTGTTGACTCGGGGCTTCTTCCCATATATTTGGTAATAAAAACCTTATTACCCAATATATGCCATGCAACCTGATTCACGAATTAAGGCTGGCGATGGTTCGTTTCTTATGCAAAAGGTGTTGGGAAGGTTAAACTTACTAATCAGATATATCTACAGAATGTCTTGTTTGTTCCAAAGTTAGACTGTAACCTTATATCTGTCAGTAAACTCACTAAAGATCTGAATTGGACTGTTGTTTTTAATAAGAATCAGTGCACATTCCAGGATCTTTCTTCATAGGAAGTGATTGGACAAGCTAAACCTTGCTCAGGACTGTTTGTGATCAACTCTGCTGAAGACAGAAGACTGAAGACAGAATCTGCCTCAGCAGCCTGCACTCTGAACCTAGACAATATCATGTTATGGCATTATAGACTAGGACATCCAAGTTTTGGTTATTTAAAGTCTTTAATCCCTGAATTGTTTAAAGGATGTAATCTTAATGATCTTCAATGTGATATTTGTCAATTTGCTAAACTCACCAAATCTGTGTATGCTAAATTACCTCACTTACCCTCTTCCCCTTTCACCCTAATTCACAGTGATGTATGGGGACCCTCAAGAGTGAAAAGTATAACAGGAAAAAGGTGGTTTGTAACCTTCATTGATGATCATACCAGAAACACTTGGCTTTTCTTAATGAAAGACAAATATGAAGTTGGACCTATCTTCCAAGAATTTTATCACATGGTCTCCACCCAATTTAATACTAAGATCAAGATCTTAAAGACTGATAATGCTCTGGAATACTATGAGTCTAACCTCAGTAACTTCTTGACAAACAGAGGAATTGTTCATATCGGTAGTTGTGTGGAAACACCTCAACGAATGGGGTTCTTTGAAAGGAAGAACGGGCATCTCTGCTTGGAAATGGCCGGATCAATCATGTTCACTACACATGTTCCTAAATACATGTGGGGTGAAGCTATATTGGCGCAACATATTTAATCAACAGACTTCCCCGGCGAGTGTTAGGTTTCAAAACTCCTCTCCAAACCCCGCCGACCACACACTCTGCTCTCATCTTATTACCCAATTGCCTCCAAAGATCTTTGGTTGTCTTGTGTTTGTTTATATCCATGCTCAACACGAAGTAAACTTGATCCTAAAGCTCATAAGTGCATTTTCCTTGGATATGCACGAACGAGAAAGGTTACAAGTGTTACTCTCCTGCGAAAAGAAATTTTACAATTCTATGGATGTAAAATTCTTTGAAAAGACTCCTTATTACAGCAAACCTACTGAGCCAGTTACTGATGGAAACCTGATTGAGATTGAACTAAGTCCGTTCCCTCAGCAAACCATTTATCCTCAGCAGACTCATAACCTTCAGCAACCAGATCCCCACATTGCGACCCTCGGCGGCCTGCGACCCAAAGTCTGCGATACTCATCGACCCACCGAGCCTCGGCAACCTGCGACCCGAGCCTGCCGAATCAAAACCTCGGCAACCTGCGAACCGAGTCCGCTGGACCTCGGCTTACCGACTCTCGGCGGTCTCCGAAGTGGATGACGGACCTATTGCTCTAAGGAAAGGGAAAAGATCATGCACCGATCATTCTATTCATACTTATTTATCTTATGATCGGTTGTCTCTGTCTTTGCCATGTTTACACGGGACACGGACTCTCACTCAATCCCTAGAAATATTCGGGAGGCCCTTCAAAATGCTAAGTGGAAGGGCTTTGTTAAAACGAGATGATTGCTCTCTGGATAATCATACTTGGGACCTCACAACTCTTCCCAATGGCAAGAAACCGGTTAGGCTGAGATGGTTATTCACTATCAAATACAATGCGATGGTAAAATTGACAAGTATAAAGCCGAGATTGGTAGCAAGGGGATTCACTCAAACTTATGGCATTGATTATAAGGAAACTTTTGCACCAGTGGCAAAGCTCAACACCTTGTCGAGTGCTGATTTCCTTAGCTGTCCAACTTGACTGGCCTCTTCACCAATTGGACATCAAAAATGCCTTTCTAAATGGGGACCTTACTGAGGAGGTGTATATGACTGTCCACCCTGGTTTTGTCAATCCTCACACTCAAGGCAAGGTATGCAAACTCAGGAAATCTCTATATGGCCTGAAGCAATCCCCTAGAGCCTGGTTTAGAAAACTCACTACTGTGGTTAAAACTGCTGGGTATCATCAATGCAACTCGGATCACACTATGTTTATCAAGACAACCAACCGAGAGAAGGTCTATTCTTATTGTATATGTGGATGATATCATCCTTACTTGGAGATGACTCTGCGAGATCCGAACTTAAAGACTCTCGGCAAAGGTGTTCCAAGTTAAAGATCCGGGCTACCTCAAGTACTTTCTTGGTATGGAAGTAGCTAGAAACACCAATGGCATTTCGGTCTCCCAAAGGAAGTATGTCCTGGACCTGCGAAGGAAAGCGGCATGATGGGATGCAAACTGTTGTATCTCCAGGTAGACCCCGGTCATACCCTCTTGCATGGTGACATTGCTTTGTCGGGGAAAGAACAATATCAAAGGCTTGTAGGCAAACTCATATACCTTTCTCACACAAGACCATATTGCATATGGGGTCGATACGGTCGATCAATTCATGCATTGCCCTATTGAGCAACATTGGGATGCGGTGAATAGGATGCGAGGTATTTAAAATCCACTCGGTCATGGCCTACACTTCACCAAGTCTCGATAGATCAATCAAGGTCTACACGATGCGATGCGGGTGGATGTCACATTGACGGGAGGTCTACCACAGGCTATTGCTCGTATATATGGGGGAACACTGGTTACTTGGAGGAGCAAGAAACAACCTCGTGTCAAGAAGCGGTCTTGAAGCCGAACTAAGGGCACTTGTACTTGGCATTTGTGAAGCTCTATGGCTAAAAAGGGTACTGACTGAACTTCAGCAACCGTATCAGCAACCTATCACAATCTGTTGTGATAATAATTCACCTTATGCATGGCCAGAAGATCCAGTCCATCATGATAAAACCAAGCATGTGGACATTGACAGACACTTTCTGAAGGAGAAGATTGATGCCAAGATTATTCAACTCCAGTATGTTCCCTCAGCAGATCAAAATGCTGATATTCTTACCAAGGCTATTCCACCTCTTGTGTTCAGCAGACTAAGTAGCAAACTTGGATGCATCAACATATACAACCCAGTTTGAGGGGGGGTGTGGAAATATATTACTCAGCATACTAAGTCTGCTGTCTGCTGAGGTTTCAGCAGGGTGCTCAGCAGACTCTGCTGAGCCTCAGGTTTTCGTGCATAATATTTGTACACCTTATTTAATTGTAAAAGACATATTAATTGTGATTCATATAAACAATTAATATGTCAAACTCTAGTTTACTTTATGTCATAGACATAACTTTTACTTTTTACTTTTGCATGCTTGCCGCCCACATCTACATACTCAAGTGGCCGCCCAAGCTAGCTAGCTAGTCTCTTTATCTCAATTGTATCTATTTATACATCTTTTTACTCAATGAATAAACTAAGTTGAAGTTTACTCTTGTGTTTATCACATTCTCAAACTCTCTTCAGTATATTATGGGCCGTAGTCATGTGCTCATGTTTGGCCCTAAGGACCACAGACATTGTGGCAAGCAAAATGTCATGTGCCTTGTTATCAGCCTCAAACCATCGCTTATACACGGATTTAGCATCTTCGTCAGATTAATTAGTCATGGTATTAGGAGGCTCACTCATGTCCTTTCTGTCATATGGTTCCAGAAGACGCTCCTCATATCTTCTTACATTGCGCCTACTCTCTTCTTGTTTGGCAAAAGATCTATGCTTGGTGCTCTTTTTCTATCTCACTTCCATTACATTGGACAATTGGTTATCATATCAACTCGGATGATGATGATTCACGAGCTGTTTATAAGATTTGGAAGGTGATTCGAAAAGTTGAAGCAGAAAAGGTATTAAGATTTATAAGATATGGGTGCTATGGATTAAGTGAAGGTTAATTCAAAAGTTGAAGCAGAAAATTCCTGTTTCACTTAATTTGAAAGTTGAAGCATTAACATATATAAGCCAACAAATGGTAAACAAACATAATCAGTTAAAGAAAATCAGAATACGCAAGACGGAAGACACAAACTAGATGTTTTATTGAATTGATTAATAATGCTTACAATGTATCTCATATATAGGAGAGAAATCATATGAGATAAACCTAAATACCTATCCAAATATAATTTAAATAAAACAAATAAATTATCTCTTATTCAAAAATCTAATTTATCAAAATCTAATTTATCTTGACCATATATTATCTATCTCCTTTTTTTGATCTCCATTCGTACTCCATTCGTATTTCTAACTTTATCTTCTAATACCCTCCCTCAAACGTTGTCGGGTTGGAGACAACGTTTGCCGTTAATGAAGAGTTTGATACGACTTATTGACACCCACGGTTGTAGCTCCTGGCTCTTGGCTCTTTTGGCTCTGGCTCTTGGCTTTTGATCCATGGCTCTTTCTTTTTTTGTCGAAAAGTCGGTTCAATATTCTCTCAGACTGCAATTGTGATCTCTTGTTCGCAATGTTGACGGAGGGAATCTGTCTAACAAAGTTTAGATAAAGAATATATGACAAAAAAAAAGATTGATGCATATGTAATTTATTGCCATAAAACACCAAAAATAAAAAGAACTGGACGAAAAAATAAAAATAAATGTTGGGATTAAAGTTGTTGCATGGTGAAGGGTTGGCGATTTCCAAAGTGTTTAGTGGACAGATAGCAATTCATGGTTGATATGTATTTGCATGGGTGATTTTGGATTCGTTGGACTGGTGCTGATTAGGAGATAAGAAGAGTTGGATGGTTTATATATGAGAAGCGGAAGAGGAACGGGCGAGGGCACCCGTTAAGGTGTTAGATCCCTCGCCCCGTCTCTGATACCATAAAAAAAATCAGAATACGCAAGACGGAAGACACAAACTAGATGTTTTATTGAATTGATTAATAATGCTTACAATGTATCTCATATATAGGAGAGAAATCATATGAGATAAACCTAAATACCTATCCAAATATAATTTAAATAAAACAAATAAATTATCTCTTATTCAAAAATCTAATTTATCAAAATCTAATTTATCTTGAACATATATTATCTATCTCCTTTTTTTGATCTCCATTCGTACTCCATTCGTATTTCTAACTTTATCTTCTAATATCAGTAACCAATTAACTAGGAACAAACATATGTATGATGAATGGAAATTGGAAAAACAACCTGCAGGTAGTCAATTTTTCATTAAATAGACGTTCATGATCCAAGTAAACATGATTGCTGAAAGTAAATAATAGTAATAAGGACTATTAATCGATCATACATCACAAAAGCATGTTTCGGAATCATAAACTACATGATGCATGAACTATTTATCTTACAAACAAAAACGCTTCGTCCGCTGATCGAAAATTATGTATCTTTTATGTTAAACATACGATGTAAACTTATCATTTTTGTCATTGTTTAACCCTAGCTACCTGCACGCGTTATTTTTTACTCGGGAAGAAATAGCTAGAAATTAAACCTACTACTACAAGTCTACAAAGAAGGTTAATACATACGTGGATTGTGCACATAGGTTGAAGATAAATTAACGTACGTGATAACATGTATGCATATACATATACTCCTGAAAGTATATATACCTGAGCAAACCGAGTTGGTTGTATCCAGGTAAAGGCTGTGAACCCTGCCCGAATCAGGATGGGGTAGCAAAAAGATTCTCCAGAGAAATGGACCATTCAACGTCAAACACAAATAAGGTTGGAAGCATATATCGTTGTCTTGTTCAGATCACTTTGCCATGCACATATCAAGCAGCAATCATGCCCCTATGTACAGAAGAAGTTGTGGCTCTCAATTATATGCACACATATTTGCCCAAGCAAAACCAGACCCCATGCATCATGTACTCTAGCTTTGATCAACAAGCTTATTCCAATGATTCAAATATTGAAATGTATACACAATATATATATATATATATATATATATAACGACCCGATCCGAAACCCCGAGTACATTACCCGGATAGGAACTGTTCGACCATTACCAGATAATAATACGAAAATTTTCATGTGTCACAAAGCCTCGTGAGTAGGGATGACAATGTGTATATGAGTGGGTACGGATTTAGCACTATATCCGTACCCTACCCGCTACCCATGTTGGTAGAGAATTTTAAATTCATACCCTCCTCATACGGATATCCACGGGTCCGTGTATATCTATGGATATATGATCTCATTCAAAACAAAGTATCCCAATCACATATAATGAAGAATGATGTTTTATCGGCATTGCGAAATGCTCCGCACACCACATATGTTCATTATTTTCTTTTAACTATTAGGTACCACAAAATGATTTTAAAACTTCATGTTAAAATTTTGTCTAACAAAAACGTCACCCCGGTCGATGTTTGTTACAAAAATTGACGTCATTGACGTTAACATTATGCACCTTAGAAAAAAATAACATAAAAATGTGATGTAATGCAATAATTTATCTAGTGCTTTTAATAATAGTGGTTCTCGAAGTATTTGAGACTGTCTTTTCACACTAAATATGCTTACACATGCCAAGGACGATAGTGAGTTTCGTTTTGATATTTTACACGCATATCATTTTGACCTTAAACGAGTCAAGAAATGTATATTATTCTGCCTAACTTATAGTATACTTTTAATCTATTTTACGGATTTGATATGGGTAGGAATAATTGTTTTTCGTTTGGTTTGTTTACAAGCTTTCTTACATGCGTGTGGGCAATTGTTTGCATTTGTAACACATTTCTAACCAATTTTGCGGCTGAAAAGTTTATGTTTTATTGATCAAATTCAAATCCAAATAAAACGACATTATATACGTTACAGAAAAGGTTCGATAAATGTTACAGGCCAAGAACATTATGTTTTCCGGACCAATGTTTGGTCTAAATAAAGAGATATTGTTATACGTACGCTTGGGAAACAATACAGATCATTTTACAGCCTAAAAATTACGTTTTCCACTCCTATTTCAAGACAGAATATAACCACGACGCTATGAAAATTTCGAAAATGTATCGGACCATTTAAGAGACCGAAAATGTAGTGTTTTTTCTGACCACATTCATGTCAGAATAAGCTAAAATGTTCTGACCACATTCGGGTCAGAATAAGCTAAAATGTTCTGACCACACTTATAATGTTTTACATTCTGACCGAACTCCGGTCAGAATATAGGCATGTAAGTGAAAAAATTAAACGCAAAATTGAAAAGTAATTACTGTGCAATAAGATAAATAGCTGTACGAAAAGATATTTTCAAGTATTTTAGGAATGTCATAGAACCCCAAACGAAAACCATGTCATAAATCAGAACAATTAACATAGTCAAACAACTCTAAATCTTAATATATTAATAGTTTTTAGGCAAATCAGTTATCACTGCAATGCATTTGAAATCGAAGCACATTTATCGGAAGTAGTAAAAAAATATATTAAAATAACCCAAGAGAATACATAAGCTTTTTCTAAAATTCAACACTTATACTTAAGCTTCTTCTTTATTCAATCCACCTTTCATTCGAAAAGTTGATTCATAAGTCTTATAAATCATTGACATCGTCAGCATATTTCTAATTATATAGTTTGCTCCGACACGTACTTGATCACAATTGTTTCTGAGAGAATTGTAATTTACCCTCTCGAACTATATCCTTTGTAAAATTTACATCCTTAAATTATTATTTGCTCGATTTACAACCTTAAACTTTTAATTGATCAAATTTCAACCCTAAACTATCATAATTTTTTTATTTACCACCCTTTATTCATAATTAACTTTTTAAAAATCTTTAATGAAAGATAAAGTTATCATTTTTAATTCATCTTCCTCACATTCATCTTCATTCACTTCTTCTCTTTCACCTCCACCAAACCCACTCCAACACCCGATAACCATATCTTTTATTATTTTAATTGGAGTTTTAGGTACAAAATGCCTCATTTCTTAAAAAATTACAAAACTTTACATAATCTCCTCCAAATAAGAAAATATAAAAATGGACAATTGATGCGTGAATGAACAAGCATATTAAAGGTGTATATTGCTTTAGTTGTTAAAATATATGCTTTTAGTTTCACTGTCAAAGTTTGCACTTGTAGGTGTTGTCAGGGGCGGATGTAGGAGGAGGGGAGGGGGGTCAAGCGCCCCCCTTAGATCCGGAAAAAAACTCTATTATGTATGTTGTGTAATTTTTTTGCCTCCCCCTAAAAATTTACACTCGCCCATAGTATCGCCTCCCCTTACCCGAGATCCTGCGTCCGCCCCTGGGTGTTGTGTGGGTTTGGCGGTAGGGGAAGAAATTAGGTTGATGGAGAAGAATGTGAGGAAGATGAATTGAAGATAACAACTTTACCCTTCAATAAAGATTTTTAAAAGTTTAATTATAAATAAAGGGTTGAAATTTGATCAATTAAAAATTTAAGGTTGTGAATTGATCAAAATGTATAGTTTAAGGTTATAAATCGAGCAAATAATAGTTTAAAGATGTAAATTTTGCATAGTGTATACTTTGAGGGGGTAAATTGCAATTTTCTCTATTGTTTTTTTATCGTTCAAGAACACCAACATTAATAGATATTAGAAAAATATCACTCAAATGATTGTCTAACTCTGTTTAAAGTGAATTTCATATCATATTTTCACTCCTAACAAAATGAGGAATTTCTCCGACCATTAACAACATGATGTTTTCATGTTAGACTATTAAAATGTGTGTTCGTATTCCTTTATTACTGTATATAGTTATTAAAAACATGATTAATTTACAATTACATCCCTTTTATATTGATCTTACATTTTTTAATAAATGCTAATATGTGGGTATTTTAGACATTTAAGAAGCAAATTTAAGTCTAGATATTAGTTATGAGACTTATTTGGAACATGCATAAATGGAATAAGTTCCAAGCAAATTGAAACAGAGGGAGGACTTAACATATAGAGTAGTGTTTTTCTTTGGATCCGAAGGTGGGGGGGAGTGCCCCCACCCCAAAAGGTACATCCGCCCCTGCTTAACATACCATGATTAGTAGAGCCCAAATGAAGAGTGTGCTCATGCCTAACTTTAGGTTCATTTTATCCATCATGTTTAGTGGAGCCCAAATGAAGAGTGTGTTTTTTCATTACTTTTGCTTTCTATTAACAATATCAAGTTTAGTAGATTTTTTTTTTGTTGATTTTTACGTATTTTCTGGTTTATTATTTTTATTTTTGTATTTTAATTGTTATAATTGGTTTACATTTATTATTTATTTGATTAAACATTAAAATTTAGTGGGGAAGAGAATTTTTCCGCGTTTGGTTATCTGTCGCAAGATTGCCCTGCGGAGGTGGCTACTTTTAGTTCAGTTCGTTTTTCTTTTGTTAGGTGTACCGGAAAAATTCCGGCTCACTTGTTAGCTCGATTAGGAGTTGATTCTTTTGGTGTCACCGTGTGGGGGGCTCAACCTCCGAATGATGTTATTACCGCAGTTTTAGCGAATTTGGTTGAATAAAAATTGTAGGTTTCATAAAAAAAAACATTTTAATTTAGTATTAAGAGTATTGTGCTATTTATAATAAATTTTAGGGGGAATGAGGGAGAATGACAGAAATATTTCATCAATTGAGTGGAAGGACAGTCTTTTGAAACTTTTGTATAAAGGACAAAACTATTTACTTTCGAAATTCATTTGTGTTCGTAATTCACTGTTTAAATTCAATGCCGAAATTCACTAATTTTCAAAATTCATTGTCGAAATTCACTGATTTTCAGGATTCACTATCGAAATTCACTGATTTCGGGATTCACTGGGGAGATTCACTGATTTTCGGGATTCACTGTTTGTCCTTCTCGCTATAAAAATTATGCAGTTGTCCTTCTCCATATAAAAAATATGTAGCTGTCTGTTACTTAAAAATATTCCAGATTGTGTCATTATCCCTAATTTCCCATAAAATTTAGGGGGAAGGGGCCATAAGGACAAAAAATTTGATAAATGGGTCTGCAAGGACAAAAGTAACATTTTCATGATTATAAAGGACAAAAATCACAAATGTTACTTTAAAAATGTTACTTCATGTGTTAATGTTACTTTATATTTCACAATTGTTACTTCATATTACTTTATCTCACATATGTTACTTCATATATGTTACTTCATAAATGTTACTTTTGTCCTTATTAAATTACAATGTCCTTCTATCCCCTTTTTATGATAATTTTGTCCTTCTGGACAAAAAACTATAAAATTTAACCTTCTTTGTGCCTTTTTTATACATATTTCAAAAATATTTACAATATTTTTAATAAATAACAAACATCTCACAACCTTTATCCTAATTTTCACAAATGAAAATACAAAATTCATAGGGGTAATGATGCACAATGACAAAAATATTTTACTAATTAGTAAATAGGACAAGTTTAAAAAATGTTGCATAAAGGACAAAAATGTAGCTAAAAAGACATTTTTACCCTTCATAATAAAACTAACTCTGCTTTAGAGGAAAATGACGTCTTCATCCCAAATTTCTCTCAACCAAATCCCCTACTCAATCATCCCTAATTTATGCAATTTCTCGATTCACCGTCATATGGCAGCTCCTTCACAGGATTCAACTACAACAAAGGCTGCAATCGACTCTCTTCCATCCGATCTTCCGGCGATGCATAACGCAAATCTTCCGGCTCCCCAAAAATTTCTTCACGGCACATTTAGAGGTGAGCCGGAAATTACTATTCTCTTGCAACAAAATTCCAGAATACATTGGTAGGGAAATTCTATCAAGAAAAACCGGGTATGGATTTGATCAGCAAGTTCATTGCTATACAGAATTTTGAAGGTACTGTGCTAGTTGGTTTAATTGATAAAAAACATGGTCTTCTTCGATTTGAAATCACTGAGGATTATGTGCGATTAGTGAAATTTTGATTGTTTTCTCAATGAAATTTGCTTTGAATGCATATTCAATACTTGGCTTAGTGAAATTTTGATTATTTTCTCAGTGAACATTCACTGAAATTCACTTTAATATGCATTCACTGTTTATAGCAGCAAGTTTTAGTACTGAGATTCATGATTGGACAAATTCACTGCTCTGTTTCCATTTAATTAATACTGACCTTGTAATTGGACAAATTCACTAATCGGTTTTCCTTTATTTAGTGAATGTTTATTTAATGAATGTGGTATCTATCATTTCGATTGTTTTCTCAGTTTGAACAATCAAGGTGTTTAATGTATATCCCAGCTTCTTGTACATATATAGATTATTTCACGTGTTAAACATTAATATAGCTCTTTTGTCCTACCTCTGTCTATCGTTTTTTATGTTTTAGTTCATAAAACGTTGATTCACTGAGAAAATCCACTAAGCCAAGGAGTGAATATTCACTCAAATTCACTTTAACATGCATTCAATGTTTACATGCAATGATGGTGATGGTGTTCAGCTTTCTTACAGCACCAAGTTTGGGTTCTTTAAATTCAACTGATTCCTTACTTATCATGTCTACTTTATCTTTACCTGCTTGCTTATTAGGCTCATGGTTAACTGTTTTCTAGAACTTATGTTCCTAAAAAGTTTGATTCACTAAGAATATTCACTACAATGTATATTGACGGTACATATATGTGCCGATTCATATTCAGCTTATTTTCGTCCTCCACCGCCGATTCATATTTCTGGTAATCATAGTTGTTTCGTATCTTTCTCTTATTGTAATTATTTTGATTATACACAAAATGTTTATTTTGTGTTTTTGGTTTTGGTTTTGGTTTTGTAAGCACATGAAATTAATGAAGATTGCATCAAAGAAGATTCTGATTTTTGATTGTAAGCGCAGGTAATTGTGAAATATGACGGAAGAAGAGCAAAAGCCGCTGGATTATATATCCGATGTGGTTTTGAAGAAGATGAAGAACAATGAGCAATGGACAATTAGGAGAAAAGAGCAGTTGGAGCAGAGAGCTAAGAAACACAAGACGGGTAATTTTGTGATTAAGAAGCCTGAGCAGTTCATCCGAGAATTTCGTGACAGGGTACTTGTTTAATGTTCCAATGTTATTGCTTCACATTTTTGTTCATTTGTGTTGACTGCTTGATATTACATTGGCTTTAGTTTCATGGGGTTGGGTATACATTTTCACTAGTTGGTAAAATCACAATTGGAGTACGTTCTAAAGAATTCATCTATCGCTATATTCAGTTGGTTACATGGTTTTGAAACCTTGAATACACTGACATTAATATCAATATCGAGAAGTTTTCTTCTTTTTGAAACTTTTTTTTGGTCTTTATCTCTCTATGTTAGTGGTCTACATAGTGGATTATGCTCAATGTATTTCTTCTATGGTAGGTTAGAGATAATTCATTTTCTCTCTAAATGTAAATGTGAGGGTGAAAATTGGTGATGGGTAAAGTTGATCAATGATTTCAAATCACTAGTGAAGAAATTCTTTTGAAGCTTGCTATGGCATATATATAGAGACTCAGTGTGTGTTCAGTCTTTTCTTCAGCTTTGGTTATGGCCCTGAATAACATTTTATGTGTTTCTTGCATTTTCTGTTTCGTGTTTTATCTTTCATTTTTTGTATTCATTTACCTATTTCTTTTCATGCAATTGTCTGATAACATATGTTGTTATAATGATTTTAAGGCATGCAAGAACAAGATTGTTATAGAGGACTATTTGAAATAGCTGTTTGTTGCCGTTGTTTTTAATGTTCCTGAAAAGTTGATTCACTGAGAATATTCACTACAGTGAATATTGACAGTAAATGTATGTGAATGTCACATTCACAGTACTAACCTTGATTCAAAAGCTAAATATATTAACTAACAAAAATGTGTTGCATTCATTTTTTTGCAGGTATGATCAATGCCGAAACAATATCACATACCTATTGGAAGTATATGACATCATAAGGGAAAATTAACAAACAGCCACAAGACCCTCATTCAAGAAACTCCTTTCAAGCTTTTCTCAAAGCTATTGAAGAGAAGAGGATATGTGCTAACAAGCGAGAAGACCAAGTGTTGGACAATATCATAACAGCATATGTACTAGAAAAAGGGCATTCACAACTTATCTTCATTCGTAGACTGTTAATGTGTAGATGCCAAGTGAACACCATGGCTTATTTTCATTTGTATGTTCTAAATTGAAGTGATTTGAATTACTAGGGAGAAGGAAACAACTATTTTAATCAATGTTTACATATATCAATGATTATACAATCTCTTTTTTTGTCTCTTGGTTCAGTAGTCATAACTTCAGTAACTACAATGCTAAGTGTCAAAAATTACGTTTGTTCGAAATTCATTGTCAAAATTCACTATTATTCAAAAATTCACTATTAATATTCACTAGTAAATTTCAACAGTGAATCTCATTAAAAATGGAGTAACAATATCAAACCAACTCTCAAAACGAAACAAAGACTATTAAAACAAGATTTTGATGAATTTCTTATCACTTTTGATTGTTTGGCTGCATTATTTTTTTACATAACATATAATATAATAATGTACATAATTCTACGAACAAAAAAAAATAGAACATCACAAAGAAAAATGCATAATCAAAATTTAGCTGGGCTGCGGCAACCAAGGACTCGTCAGTGTAACGAAGCTTGTGATGGATTTCATACCCCTTCACAGCAGCAGCAAAAAACCATCATAGCATTTGCCAATCACACCCCTTCTGAAGATTTTGCAGGCTGAATCCCCTCTTGAATCATTAAGCACCAAGTCATCAAGTGTGAGTATGCATCAACATCAATTTGCATCAGCAGTAGCAGTATATATGCCCCCTTAGAATATGAAATTAAACACCAGAAGAGCCAACAACAAAAACACCCTGAGAAAAAAAATGCAAAAATTTTTCATAATCTGTCGGTCCCAATTGGACATGTTGTTGTCCTGATTGTTATCCATCACAACATCTAATACTTCTAGCCTGTCCAAAACGTGAATAGCAAAAATGTTTAGCTTTGCCGTCTATAAGGTCATGTACAACCCATGTCAAGGACATTTGAAACATAATGCACTAAAATCTGATCAATATATCTTCTAGAATAGCAAAGAAACACAATGAGTTTAATTGCTTATTCATTCATCCTGAAGCAGCAGCGCACCAATTACCCAAAGCAAGAAAATAGAGCACTTTGGAGTTGACAAACATGAAGGAAATCAAAGTACCTTTCCACTGAGCCCTTCAAAACACCGTAAAATAAACGTTTCCTTTTGTCAATCCATAAGAGCTAACTGCAGGAAAAAATGCAACCAGAAGCCATGCATCCCATCATATGCAACCAAAAACTATATAGTTAAACATACATAACCAAATTTTGACCGATTATTGCCTTGTAACGTTTTGATAATTTTTTCCTTACACTATCATATGTTTTCAGTTGGTGATCTGTTGATTTCTTGTACTAACTGTACATGCAACAAATTAATAACCACCAAAATAATTTTAGCAAATCAGACCATTAGTAGTGAATTTCATAGAAAATAATTGTATTCATGCAGAAATGAATGTTATATAGATTCAGATTTACAACAGAGCCTAATTATCATTAGTGAACCGTATACAATAAATAGATATTGTTTCAATGCATCAGTGAATTAACCAAAGAATCCGACATACATCCATGGTTAGTGAATGAGACTGAGAATCAGGTTTGGAAAGAAGATTAAATGCATTAGTGAACCTTATATGTTATGTGAATTATTAATACAATAGATTAATGAACCTAATATAGAATGCATTACCGAAGAAAACATAAATTTAGTTCAGCCCCAAAAGTCCAAAACCATACATTATTGAATCTTACTGACTTAGTCACACATAGTGTTAGAACATAGTGAATATCACAGGCCCGAAATCATGGTTACATAGTGAACATAATGTTTTGTGAATATCTCTGAAACATGACAACATATAAGTGAAACAACTAGAGAATCATAAGCATTAAACACATTCAAACAAAAGTGAACTCCACAGAGGAACAAGCATTGCATTGCATTGCTTTTCTAGTCAATATAACTTAATGGACAGAGGGACAAAAAGATAGCAATGACATAACTCAATCGCCAGAGAATCATAAAGAGAAGCATGACATTTCTCAATCGCCAGAGAATCATAAAGAGAACCATGACATTTCTCAATCTCCAGTGAATCATAAAGAGAACCAAGTTTGGAATGAAGATGAAATGCATTAGTGAACCTTAAAGAGAACGAATACTATGCAAACTGTCTGAAAAAGTTGGAAAAACGTCTGTAAATTCATTGATAGGTTCTGCTGCTTCCAGCTTGTTTCTTTGCCATTCAAGATTTTTTAATTCAATGATTTTCTTCAATCTGTAATGATTCTAATGAATATTGTTGGTCCCTTGAAAAGGATTTGGTTAAGTTTAGTGGGGGGGGGGGGGGGGGTGAATAAACTTAACACTTAAAAACTTTTGGAGTTAACAAACTCAGCAACTTCGACGACTGGCGATACTTCGATAGTCTCGGCGTTGAGTTTACTGAATTTGTGCAGCGGAATTATATCAAAAATTAAGCCTTATTACTTGTTGTTAAATATGATACCAAGTATTAGATACTCAGTAGTGTATGTGTGTGATTCAGTTGCTAGATTCAGTAGATTGATGTGTTAGATAAACTAAGTCCATAATATAAATGCAGAAAGTAAGTAGGCAGATTTTATAGTGGTTCCAGGTGGTGTAAGTCAGTCCACTCTTCTCATGTGATGTTGGAGGTAATTCACTAGAGATCTTTGATGTAGCTGTTACAAACATCCCTAAGTTGATTGTCCTTCACCAATAACTATGGCTTCACAAACTGAACACTTGGAACATGTAGGATTGCTGCTCCAAAATCTTCCACTGGTCCTTGAAGGGTAGGATTGCCTCTTCACCAGCTCCACCACAAACAACAGTCTTTCACACCCAAAGATGCTTCATTGTCTTCAGTAGATTCCTTGTAAAAGAAAGATTGAATCAAGTAAGTGATTCAGCTTTCAGCAGCTTTCAGCAGCTTGATCATGATGATATGATCATCAGCTTGATGTCTTCAAGTGTGTAAACTTGATGTAGCTTGAATGCAGATTACAATTGAATATATTCTCTGGATCAGTAGCCTTATGCTCAGTAGGGTCAGCAGGGTATTTTTCTTGATTAGAAATCAAAGCTCAGGATTATCTGTATTTTTCTCTTAATGTTCATCACTTGTATCTGAATTAGGAGTCCTCTATTTATAGGTAGGAGTCCTTGTGACTTATGTTTGAAATTCAAACATAGCCGTTTCGATTTGTCTCCATCTTGACTTGCTTTTTTACGTACATGTTCTAGGACTAACACTGTCAGATTCCTTTTTGACAGTTTACAGTCTATCCACCCTTTGACTTGTAACCATTGGATAAAGATCTGAATCTTTCCAACGTCCATTTGATCTTAACCATTGATTTGTTTGATAAAATCAGAGGTTGTTAGCTGTCCCTTTCTTTGTAATCTCCCAATGTAGCTTTTGATTAAATCGAAATATGTGTCCAGCAGGTTCCTGAGAATATAAGCCTACCGATATACACATCAGTAAGCTTATCCTTATTATGCTATGTTTAAAAACACTTCAGCTTACTGTCTTTTATCTAACTTTTATTTGTGAAGTTATATTACACCTTTTTGCATATAACTAAGTTCCAATCATCACTTATCTTGTGGAACTTAGACCTTGTACACAAGGTATATGTAATCAGTTTAGGTCATCACAGACTTCCCTAAATTCTGATTCCATATCCTTGACTTTAATTACTAAGTTTGATCCCTTAGCCTTCAATTGCGAGTTTGAGCCCTCGGCCTTCAGTCTTCAGCAGGTTCCTGACAAGTCTACTGACTCAGCTACCCTCCTGATTTAGACTAGTCTGCTAATGTAAGTCAGCTGACCTTTTACAGTGCTTGTTTGATCAAACCTATACAATATAAAACTCTAATAAACCTATACATTTGATTTAGACATCTTTTTACCTTTGCTTTATAACAGCTAGTCTGGCACTCATCACTAAAACTTAAAGATAAGTCCAACAATTTCCCCATTTTTGGTGATGATGCCAATACCCTCCTAACAGTAAAGCAAAAAGATTAAGAACAAAAACAGAACAAATGTAGTGATATCTCATTATAAACAGTTGTTCAAAAGTATTACAGTCTAGAATCAGCAAATGATAAAACAGATAAAGTGTGCTGATCTACTGTCTTCTTTCTCTTTCTTCCCTTGCCTTTTCTACTTGCTCTTGATAGGCTCTTATCTCTCTGATCATTTCTCTCATCCATTCATTTTCAATCAGAGAGAAGTCAATATGAGGATTCACTTGTTTCAACCAATGCCATGCTTCAGGTAGAGTAAGATTAATATGATGTACTCTGAAGCCTAAACGCATGTAAACTTCTTTAAACTCATTAAGTGACTCCTTTGCATTAGTGGTAGGTAGACTCCTTCCACCTCTACCACCTCTTCCACCTCTACCACCTCTGTGTGCAGCCCTCAAGGCTTTAACTCTTGCTTCCCAAAATTTGAGTCCAAGAAAAGAATTGAGTCCCTCATGAAAACCTTTATCATGATAAGTTCTTCTTTTGCTGTTGTAGACCTTCTTGTATTCTTTGAGAAGATCATCAGTAAGTGGAAGTCTGCCAAGTGCAGGCTCCCTAAAAACATTAGTGTCATCTTCCCATCTTTTCGTGACAAAGATTCTGGCAGCCTCTTTTGCTACTGCTGTTTGGCTCTCTTCCCCCTTATTGACATCATCAACAAAACGAAACATCATGCCATGTACACTATCCTGTGTGAGCACTAGGTTGTTCAGTTGACCCTCCATAATTTCAGTCCTAGTGTCAACAGCTGTTATCCTTCCTTGAAATGTTTGCTCCAGTAGAGTTATCCTCTCAGTGATTTTAGGATCTAGTACAGCAGGTTGCAGTGTTCCAGCAGATTCAGCCACAGCAGGCTTAGGTGTCTCAGCAAGCTTGTCAAGTTTCTGATGAATGGATGTAAATTGGTCTTTCAGAAACTTGTCCTTCGGTGTATTTCCTTGCTTGATCCCCTTCACATCTTGAGCAAGGTCAGCAAGAGCATATTGAGTGGAGGTTATATTGGAAGCAACAGTTTCAGTGGTTCTCTCTATTCTCCACTAAGTTCATCCAATCTTCAAATCTCTAGTCTTGTCTGTCAAGTTGAGTTCTTAAATTTGCAATGTCATTTCTGACAGTCCTCAACTCATCCAGAACATGTGCTGGTACCCCACCAGCCATTCCTCCATTAGCTCCATCAGCAGGCTCTTCTACATTGTACTGTTGCCTCTGTCTGCTGATAACCAAAGCATAGCTCATTGATGACGGTTAAAATATACCTATTTATGTCATCAATTATAACCTTAAATCGGAGTTAATTATATATATATATTTCATATTTAATCACGTGTTTATATTTATTATTTAATGATAAGTGATTATTAATGTGATAATTGGTATTTAGCTGTTTTTATTATAAAAGAGCAATTAATTGTGTGATAAATGCTGATTTTGCAGATCATGATAAATCGGGAAGATAATTATCACGCAATCGGGAGATCTCAAGATAAAAGAGAAGAAAATCGGAGCATTGAAGAAAAGATTAATCAGATCAATTCAAAAGCATGGAGTGGGGAACAAGTCAGACGAACCGAATTTGAAAACGCGTAAAGAGGGAGGCTCGGTCGACCGAGCCATGCCATTCGGTCGACCGAGCGTGTACGTTTGGTCACCCGAGCCTAAGTTGATAAATGCATGTCAATCTTCTGGATTCTCCCTATGTCGGCTACAACTCCTATATAAACAGCAGCTACGGAATTGAGAAGACACACCACTACAACACAAAACAATTCATACAATTTAGCTTTTAAGTTTTAGTTTTCTTTTCTTTATGTTTGTTCATTGTGGATTCATCGGATTCTCCGGTTGGGGAGCGCATTAAAGAGTGGGAGTCACTCTCGTCTTCGAGGGTATGACTATTCAATTATGCAATCTATATTTGTAGATCTGATGTATTTTATTATGGAGTAGTTTTTCTTGTATTGATTGCGTGATGTAGATTTATTTACAAACCCATGTGTTTAGGTTAGAAACGTTAAGAAGTAATCATGATTTGTACCGACACAGAACTGTGTTCGGTCGACCAAGGCATGTCATTCGGTCGCCCGAGTGCGTCGTTCGGTCGACCGAGCGTGGTGATGTGTAGGGCAATATTATGATCGGCTTCGACTACGTCAGATTCTCTGATTTGGAATTAAAACGAGTAATTAAACCTGATCAACTTAATTATTTGTCATCATAATTTAACATGAAACCCAAAAAGTGATTGTTACTTAGGATATAGATTGAATCGGCATCTAAGAAGTACGCCTTACCCTAGGAATGTTGCTTAGATGAGGTTACGGTTTATACCGGCATCCCTAGTTTCGTAGTTGTGTCAGAAGTTATATGAGATGGAGGCATTAAAAGGCGAAGTCACGTAATGGAGGCACGATGATTTAGATGGCCTAACCGGAGCTAAATCTACCTTAGGGGATGACTCCCGTAGTCATAATAATTAATCTTTAACGTTTGTTTTGTCTCGTTATCATCCTAATTCACATGGCTTGTTCGGTAAAAACACGTTTTAAATTTATAATACCGAAACACCCCAAGTATAAGGATCTGTAGTAAAGGATGTTATCGGGTCGTCCTAAGGGAATGGAACGTTTATCGAATTCAAATATAAACCTATATCGATTATGTCACTAAACTACTACTAAACTAAGGTTGAAACTAACTAAAACCTAAGGAATAAACCAAAGAACTGAACCCTAAAACTAAAACTAAAACAGAAATAAAACAAGCTGAAAAATAAGAAAACAGAAGGATGGACGAGCGTTCACTAAAGTGAACGAGCGTCTGGATATGAACTAACGGACGGGCGTTCGATTTCACGGACGAGCGTCTGAATATGAACAGAAAATATGCAGAAAATCAGCAAGAAACTAGGGTTCTAAAACTAAAACTTAACTAAAGATTAAACTGATGATTCGATTAATAAACAATAAAGGAAAACACAACGAGGCGATCAGATTCCACCCATCAACCAACAACTCAACTAGATGATGATTTAGAACATAGTTTTTAGTAGTGATTTTTCACGGATTCAATTAGATATCTCTAACCAAATTCTAGGGTTTCGTTTATCTTTTTCAAGTAAACTAAACATGCAATCAAAACGAAATCACGAGATCGTTTCCAAACTCTTACTCAACTAAACATGCCTAATCTCTTATAACATGATTAGATGCATCACTTAAACGAAAGAGAACTCAAATAAACAGACTTTCATAAATTTATTCAAGCATAAAGATAGATAAATAGATCGTTTCATAGAATTGATAATTCAACAAAACATGGCAATGTAAAACAGCGTTAAAAAGTGATGAAAAACTAGATCTTAAACTCACTAAACATCCAGTATCGAACTCTCTAGTTGGTTTGTTGTTGATGAGCTTCCTCCGTCGACTCACTGCAAGGCTTTTAGCCAACAATCATGTTGAAGATGATTGTTGGGTTGGAGAAGTTCATCTCTGTGTAAAAAGGCTTGTGGCCGCAGCTTTTCGGTGTAAAATTACGATCTCAATTATGTGGTATCAATTAGGGTTAAGAGGCTGCTGCTATATATAGAATTTTAAGTCGGTTATGACTAAGTCGGCAACGGACGCTCGTCTGCTTCAATGGACGTTCGTTCACTCGGCTTGGACGCTAATCAAACGCTCGTTCAAACTGCGGTTGGACTCTCTTTCGATTTTGGCACTTCGAACGCACGTTCACTTTCTTGAACGCTCGTTCATAATGGACGGAAGGTGGACGCTCGTCTGGACTCCGTCTGGATCGACTTGAACTTGATTTCTTCATCCTTATCCAATTTCTTCAAGCCAATTCCAACTCTATCTCTTATAATTCGACTTTAGCCTCCTTTAATCCTTTTTATATGCACGAAAATTAACACCTACATGATAAATAAACAATGCAAAAATGTAATAAAATTCAACTAATAATAATTCCATTAAATCAACACTTAAAATCATCAATTTTGCATACAATCATCTTAAAATCATCTTTACTCAATATTTACACTTAAACCCTTAATTCTCATGTAAATTATGCAAATGTGGGGAAAATAATAATGAAATAAACCTTTAATAATCATATAAATGTGGCCTTAACAACTCCCCCACACTTAACTTTTTGTACGTCCTCGGACAAAACAATCAAAACTATAGCTCAACTTTATAAATAATCCACATAGATCTCTAACTCACGTAACAAAAGATACAACAACTATAGCAAATGATACCAACACAGAGATAGATTCGGTGTAAGTGTGACAAGCCATTCTCAATCTTAACAAGCCTTTCAAAGAAATATCCTCTCAAAAATTCCAATGACTATCCTAGTATAGACGTAATAGCTCCACTCAAAGCCTTCCCACGCACTCAGTAGGATAACCCCTACAGCATATCATGCGGTTCTACTGGGTATAAGATCCATGATAACAAAGACTTCACTTTATTTTTACTCATCATTTCCAAAATTTTCAATTTTGACGCATATCAGAATGAGCTCTTACCCATCATAGTAGAATAGGATGTTTCGTGGTAACACCCTACCTTACTCAAATCATAAGGTAGCTTCTCCTGACTGTCGTGAGCTTTTGGTCATCATAGTGGTATAGGACATTTCGAGATAATGCCCTACCTCACTCCAATCATCGACCAGCTTCCGACAAACGTATTTATTAACAATTACTTACTCACTTTATCCATTCACTATTCCAAGTCATAAGTTACATCTCACTTATCACATTCAAACGTTATGATATTCACAGTACACGGTCTAACTTAGGTGTAACTACACTGATCTTACTAAGATAAATCATTAAAAATAATGAAAGGATATAATTCAAAAGTCATGCTTCAAAATCAAAGGCTTTCGTGAGTGAAAAACGAATACTATCTCCATAAAAGTAAAGATATGCTATAATTATCTCACCAAGTCACATACTATCATCGTTAGAAAACTACAACTAGCAAGCATTGAAGTTTCAATTATATGCTCGAGACTCACAAAAAATTTTAAATTTCGCAGAAATTTAACATTCACTCATATTTCAAATGATATAGCATAAAAACATACCCAAACACCCCCCCCCCACACTTAAATCACATTATGTCCTCGAATGTGCAAAATATAAAAGAAAAAGAAAACTTAGTTGGTTTTGACGGTGGTTGTCGGTTGAAAGTTGGAGAGGTCGGGCCGGTGCATGAATGTACCGCCGCAACTCGAATAGACAACACCGGGACGATAGTAACTCGAAAACCCGCTCAAAAGTATCCGCAACACTCGACATACCATATAATCTCGGGGTACACGGGGTATATGAGCAAACACAAAACACTTACAATGAACGTAAGAGGAATAACCATCAACACAAAATCAACTAAAGTATTATTTCTAAAACAATAAAACAACCTAAGAAAAAAAATAACTAGGTTGCCTCCTAGGAGCGCTCTTTTAATGTCAATAGCTTGACACAAAGTTCAAGATCAACCCGGATCGGGCCACTTTGGTTTAACAGCCGCCACCTCAGTATCAGAATCAGAAGTATTGGGGCGGAAATGATTTTCACCACAACAACAAGTCAAGTGCGCAATAAGATCGTTAAACTTTTCTCTCCAAACTACACTGACTCTCTTCTTCTTGTTCTTGCGGATGATAGGCATAGGTGTGCTAACATGCTTAGGAGTCCCAGAAGAAGGTTCCTCACAGGTAGAGGTAGGAATGTCATCATCTGACTCAAAGAAATAAGATGGAATCTCTTCACAAATCATGACATCTGTATTCTCATCTCTTCTTTGGAAATAAAGAAGCTCAGGCTTTTCCTTCGGTTGCCCAAAATATTTCTTAAGTCTATGACCATTCACTTTGAAAGCTTGATTACCATACCCGTTCAAAGTAATTACTCCACTCGGATTAACCTCGAGAATCTCAAATGGACCAGACCATCTAGACTTTAGTTTACCCGGAAACAAATGAAGTCTGGTATTATAGAGTAAAGCCATTTCACCAACTTTGAATTCTCGGTCTTTGATCTTAGCGTCATGGAGCATCTTAGTTCTCTCCTTGCTGATTTTAGCATTCTCGTATGCCTTGAGTCTGAATTCGTCGAGCTCGTTCAACTGTAACAACCTTTTCTCCCCACAGAGTTGGCTATCAAAATTTAAGAATTTAATTGCCCAGAAAGCTCTGTGTTCAAGTTCGACAGGTAAATGACAAGCTTTGCCATAAACCATTTGGAAGGGTGACGTGCCCATCGGGGTCTTGAATGCGTACGATAAGCCCACAATGCGTCATCCAACTTAAGACTCCAATTAGATCGATTATTGTTCACGGTCTTCTCCAAAATTCTTTTCAGGCTCCGGTTGCTTACCTCGACTTGGCCACTAGTTTGAGGATGATATGGTGTGCCAATCTTATGTTTGACACCATATTTTTCAAGAACTTTATCAAGCGGCGCGTTACAAAAATGGGTACCTTCATCACTAATGAGTGCTCTCGGACAGCCGAATCTGGTAAAGATATTCTTTTGCAAGAATTTCTTCACGACTTTATGATCATTAGTTTGGGTAGCTATGGCTTCAACCCACTTGGAAACATAGTCGACACAGACGAGGATATATTTATTACCGCACGAAGATGGAAAGGGTCCCATAAAATCTATGCCCCATACGTCGAAAACTTCACACTCAAGAATGGGCTTAAGTGGCATTTCCATCCGACTACTCGCCTTCCCCGTTCTCGGCACCTATCACAACCTTTACAAAAGGCTTTCGCGTCTTTAAACGAGTCGGCCGTAGAATCCGGCTTGAAGAATCTTTGCAACCGTCTTCGGTGTTCCATAGTGACCTCCAGTGGGACCGCTGTGGCATTGTTCTAGGATATCCCACTGATCATGCTCAGGAACACACCTTCGAAGCAAACCATCCTTACAGACCTTGAACAAATACGGATCTTCCCATACGAGATATTTAAGGTCCGAAAAGAACTTTTTCCTCTCCTGATACGTCATATCTTCCAGATGACCACTTGCTAGATAATTGACGTAATCAGCATACCACGGCCTAACCGTTTCAAGCTTCATCAATTGCTCGGTTGGAAAATCAATGCCTATATCATTGTGATTCTCTGCACCCTCATTTACTAAGCGAGATAAATGATCAGCTACAATATTCTCACTACCTTTCTTATCTTTAATCACAAGGTCAAACTCTTGTAGAATTAAAATCCATCTAAGTAGCCTTGGTTTGGCGTCTGCTTTATCCATAAGGTAGCGTAAAGCTGCATGATCTGTCCATACAACAACTTGAGACCCTAGAAGATAACTTCTAAACTTGTCAATGGCAAAAACAACAGCTAAGAATTCCTTCTCAGTTGTGGTATAATTGCATTGAGCCGGGTTCAAGGTGCGGCTCGCATAATAAATGGGCCTGAACCTTTTATCAACTCTTTGACCTAAAACTGCGCCTACGGCGTAATTAGAGGCATCGCACATCAACTCGAAAGGCTTGGTCCAGTCAGGTGCGACTAAAATAGGGGCACTGATAAGCTTATCTTTCAAACAATTGAAAGCTTCCTTGCACTTCGCATCGAACAAGAAATCGACATCTTCTTTCAAGAGATTTGATAAAGGCTTGGCAATCGTAGAAAAGTCTCTAATGAAACGCCGGTAGAAGCCAACATGTCCTAGAAAACCTCGTACCTCTTTCACTGTTTTTGGGTACGTCATCTTTTCAATGGCTTCAACCTTAGCCTTATCAACTTGAATGCCAGCATTGGACACCTTGTGTCCCAAAACTATTCCTTCATCAACTAGAAAATGGCATTTTTCCCAGTTAAGCACCAGATTTTTCTCAACACACCGTTGGAGTACCATATCTAGGTTCTTTAAGATTTCATCAAAGCTATCGCCGTAGACTGAGAAGTCATCCATGAAGACCTCCATGCATTGCTCCACAAGTCCATCAAAAATGGCTAACATGCACCGTTGAAAAGTCGCGGGTGCGTTGCATAGGCCGAATGGCATTCTACGAAAAGCAAAAGTACCAGATGGACACGTAAAAGTTGTCTTCTCTTGGTCATTAGGATCAATGGCTATCTGGAAGTAGCCAGAATAGCCATCAAGGAAACAATAATACTTATGACCACTCAGTCGTTCAATAAGCTGGTCAATGAAGGGTAGGGGAAAGTGGTCCTTGGCAGTAACCTCGTTAAGTCTACGATAGTCAATGCATACTCTATAGCCTGTCACGAGTCGTAAGGCAACTTCCTCCCCTTTTTCATTCTTTTCAACTGTGATTCCGCCCTTCTTTGGCACAACTTGAGTAGGGCTGACCCACTCGCTATCGGCGATTGCATAGATGATGCCCATGTCAAGCCACTTTATCACTTCTTTCTTGACAACCTCCCGCATATGCGGATTCGGCCTTCTCCGAGATTGTCTAACCTTTTTAGCTCCCTCCTCCGTTCGGATTTTATGCATGCATACATCCGGGCCGATTCCTCGGATATCACCCACTTGCCATCCGAACGCGAGGATATTCTTTTTAAGCAATTCTATCACCGTGCTTCTTGCTCGTGGTCGAGTTTCGAAGAAATGATCAAAGGCAATTTATCTCCATCCTTAAGAAAGATATACTTAAGGTGTTTCGGAAGCGGTTTGAGCTCTAAATCGTAGGTGGTTGCTCAATACTAGACTTTAACGGGCCACCTTTCTCTTTATGAGCTTGGAGTGGTTGACTAAAGAATAACTCATCTTCCTGAGGCTCAACCCCAGAAAGGTACTGGATCAAATCATCCATCGGAATCCTCCGATCAACACTTGCTTCCTTTTTCTTGTGATCGATCATTTTTCTTAACTCTTCGTCTTTAAGCTCTTCTGCCAACTCTTCCCAATCATCTACTTCCCAATGAGTAGCTTCTCTCCAAAACTCTACCTCGTCCCAACTACCCATCAGAGCTTCTTCTTCACCAGGGATGAAGTCTTCCTGACTCAGTTCTTTGAAATCATCGTTTGTTCTTTGGGCATCTCCATGCTTCTAACTCAATAACGGGCCCAAGTGTGAGCGAGTGAAGATGACTCGTCAATGCCTACGGCTTGAAATGAATTAGAAGGTGGTCCCGCGATCGGCCGGATCCTCAATGTCCAAGACTTCAAAAACACCTATCTCTGTCAACTCCTCTGCTTCTTCAAAGTAGGCATCTTTTTCGTCCTCATAGATAGCTTCGACAAACGATATTTCATCAATTACGGCTCTTTCAGGATGTGTCCCTCGTGTGAAGGTGACAGATGTGTCACCGATTCTAAGGGTAATCTTCCTTTGCAGAAGTCGATGAGAGCGTTAGAAGTGTCTAAAAAGGTTCGGCCTAGAATTAGAGGCATTTCTTTATCAGGTGGATAGTCTAGAATAACCCAATCGGTAGGGAAGACTAAATGTTCAATTTGAAGGAGAACATTAGCTACACAACCGGCTGCAGTCCGGCTAGATTTATCTACCATCTGAAGAGAAATCGGGCGTTCCCGCATCCTTTTATCTAACCCGAGCTTTTTGCATACGTTTAATGGCATCACATTAATAGAGGCCCCCGAGTCGCATAAGACGTTTTCGAATAAATGGCCTTCGATCTCACGGGAGATTGAAGGTACGCGTGGTCACCTCGCTTAACGCCTATTTTACGTGAAACCATCGCGCAATCCTCGCGTAGCACTTCTTCGGCCATCCCCCGAAGCTTTCTCTTACTCCCACGTAATTCTTTAAGATACTTAGAGCATTTAGGCATTTCGGTTAATACCTCGGCTAAGGGCATACTAACTTGAGTGTCTCTAAGCATCCTCCTCACTCCATCATCTTGCTTGTCATTAGTGAGGGCTTTCTCTTTCCTTTTGGGGGATAAGGAAGGGCTTTACCATTCCTTGCGGCTTGATTCTTTATCGCCTCATCCTCCTTATCCTTCCATCTTACGAACTTTTCTTTCTTATTCTTAGTCGGGGGTACGCCTTTCGACTTTCCTTCCTTTCCTCATCATCGAATTATTTTCGTCCTCCGAAGAATTGTCGTTACGCTCCTCATCGTTGCTTTCTTCGGCATGTGGTTTCGATTTCCCCCTCCCGAACTCATGGCATCGGGGAGGGGCTACTCGTTTCCCGACATCTTGCCGGGTCCGGCCTTTTTACCACTTCTCAACGTTACTTCATTCAACTCCTCTTCTTGCCCATACTCCCACCGAGGTGTAATGGCAGTGCAAACATTCACATCAGCTTTCGGATTTCTCTCGTTATAACTCCGAAGTTTACCGTGAGGTCCGCTTGCTTTGCCGGTCCGCCATTTGACCAACTTGTCTCTCAATTGCTTTAACACTAGTAGACAAGTCTTCACCATGTCTACCAACTCATCGAATTTGTGTTGAGGGACACATGAGGTGGTATGATTGTTGTTACGAGTTTGATTCTATCCACCTTGAGGCCTTTGGGAGTTACGAGCGGCCTCGATAGTTCGAGTTGAAAGAATTCGAATTTGAAGGGCCGGTGGTAACTTGGCTTGATTGAAGTTTTGTCGTTGAAATCCCGAGTAGTTCGGCTTTGATTGAAGTTTCGGAAGGGTTGGTTTTGATTATCCATTAAATTTACTTCTTCCGTCATCTCCGTTCCTACTCGCATTCCCGGATCGAAGGTTCGCGTCCGAAGATTGGCCACCGCTTGCTTATCAATTCCATCCGAGCAACCAACGGCTTTGTATCGGGATTGCTTGCGTACCTTCTTTCTTAACAATATTGGTCTTCTTGGAGTCGACCACATATTGTTCTTGGCGATGGCCTCAGCCACTCTGTAGGCAGTCTCATCACCTCCCCCTAAGAAGGATCCATGAGCTGTGGAGTCAAGATAGTCTCTATTAGGTTGAGAGACACCTCTATAAAATAGTTCCAACAACTCATGTCTATCATATCCGTGATTGGGGCACTTCCTCATCAACAGATTTAATCTCTCCCAAGCCTTGCCAACGAGTCTCATCCTCCAACCGCTCAAACGTAGCTATTTCCCGTTTCATCTCCATAATCTTGCCTGGTGAAACCCACTTAAGAGCGAAGGCTCTTTTGACATCATTCCATGTATGGAGGGAATGATGTGCTAACGACTTAAACCATCCGACTTGCTTCACCTTTTAAAGCAAAAGGAAATAGCTTCAACTTTACGATCTCGAATCAACACCGGGATAATGGCCTGCTTCATAGATTTGTACGAATGTGGACAAGAAATCGTGCGGGTCTTCTTGAGCAAGTGCCATGGAAAGAGCTATTTTGGACTAGTGCAACTACTCCATTTTTAAGGTCGAAATTTACTCCCCCCATATCAGGTGGACGAATAGGTATATGTCCCTCGAGAAAATCTTGATTAAGATATGGAGTGTAGGGGTCCTGGTTCAACTGATTAAGCTGGTTTTGGCGGAATTGTTGAAGTTGTTGATTTATGCCAGCTTGCTGATTCTGCTGTTGTTGCAGAGCTTGCATTTGTTGAAGAATGAGATTTAATTGGGCTTGGGGATCAGGATTTGGAATTGGTGGATCTTGATCCGCCATTTTGCCCAAATCAGGGAAAAGCCTTCTTCTAAGGATAGATCGTTCAGGCTCAGGATCAAAGATCAGACGTCCCTTCTTACTTCTCGTTTGCATAAACCAGAAGAAAGGAAAAGGAAGAAATCAACCCTTTGGGGTTGATTAGAACAGTTTAGAAAAGATTAGATGGTTTAGAGGGAGAAAAGAAAAGAGAAGAAAAGAGAAGAAAGAAAAGAAGTGATGATTGAACGGACCGGGCGGCGTCCGGTGTTAGTGGACGTTCGTTGGACGAACGCTCGTTCGGTTGAATGAACGTTCGTTCAGAGGACAGAATTGAGGTGGACGGGCGTTCAAGTTGTTGAACGCTCGTTCAGATACGAAAACCTAAAAACTAAGGTTACCAGAAATTAAAAACGAGAATAAAAAAAAATATAAAAGCAGAAAAGACTTATGGAAACAAAATAAAACAAATCTATAATTACGAAAACAGATCTAAGCTATAAAAAGTAAGGAAAATAATTGAAAGAACATCAAATAAAATAAAACGGTAATAAATGTAATCCTAAAATTAAAAACTACGAATTAAAATTAGAATCGATATAAAAAATTTATACCTAAAAGAATCCGACAACCGAAACCGATTCCCCGGCAACGGCGCCAAAAACTTGTTCGGTAAAAACACGTTTTAAATTTATAATACCGAAACACCCCAAGTATAAGGATCTGTAGTAAAGGATGTTAACGGGTCGTCCTAAGGGAATGGAACGTTTATCGAATTCAAATATAAACCTATATCGATTATGTCACTAAACTACTACTAACTAAGGTTAAAACTAACTAAAACCTAAGGAATAAACCTAAGAACTGAACTCTAAAACTAAAACTAAAACAGAAATAAAACAAGCTGAAAAATAAGAAAACAGAAGGATGGACGAGCGTTCACTAAGTGAACGAGCGTCTGGAAACTAAAGCTAACGGACGGGCGTTCGCTATTGAGGACGAGCGTCCAACTACGATCAGAACAGAAAATTGCAGAAAAGTTGCAGGAAATCTAAAGGTTTAAAAATTAAAACTTAAACTAAACTTATGCAAACGATTTGATTCAAACAAGTAAAGGAAAACACAGCAAGGCAACTGGACTCCACTTATCAACCAACAATCCAACTAGACGGTGATTTTAGTAGTGATTTATCACGAATTCAATCAAATATCTTTAATCAAATTCCTAAGGTTTCGTTTGTCTTTTCAAACAAACTAAACATGCAATCAAAACAGGATCACGAGATCGTTTCCAAACTCTTACGCAACTAAACATGCCTAATCTCTTATAACATGATTAGATGCATCACTTAAACGAAAGAGAACTCAAATAAACAGACTTTCGTAAATTTATTCAAGCATAAAGATAGATAAATAGATCGTTTCATAGAATTGATAATTCAACAAAACATGGCAATGTAAAACAGCGTTAAAAAGTGATGAAAAACTAGATCTTAAACTCACTAAACATCCAGTATCGAACTCTCTAGTTGGTTTTGTTGTTGATGAGCTTCCTCCGTCGACTCACTGCAAGGCTTTTAGCCAACAATCATGTTGAAGATGATTGTTGGGTTGGAGAAGTTCATCTCTGCGTAAAAGGCTTGTGGCCGCAGCTTTTTGGTGTAAAGTTGTGATCTCAATTATGTGGTATCAATTAGGGTTGAAGAGGTCGTCGCTATATATATAGAGTTTTGAGTCGGTTGTGACTAAGTCGGTAACGGACGCTCGTCTGCTTCAATGGACGTTCATTCACTCGACTTGGATGCTAATCAAACGCTCGTTCAGACTGCGGTTGGACTCTCTGTTCTGATTTTGGCACTTCGAACGCACGTTCCATTTCACCAAACGCCCGTTCATAATGGACGGAAGGTGGACGCTCGTCTGGACTCCGTCTGGATCGACTTGAACTTGATTTCTTCATCCTTATCCAATTTCTTCAAGCCAATTCCAACTCTATCTCTTATAATTCGACTTTAGCCTCCTTTAATCCTTTTTATATGCACGAAAATTAACACCTACATGATAAAAACAATGCAAAAATGTAATAAAACTCAACTAATAATAATTCCATTAAATCAACACTTAAAATCATCAATTTTGCATACAATCATCTTAAAATCATCTTTACTCAATATTTACACTTAAACCCTTAATTCTCATGTAAATTACGCAAATGTGGGGAAAATAATAATGAAATAAACCTTTAATAATCATATAAATATGGCCTTAACAAGTCTGTATATTAAACAGTGTCATAAATAAATAAATAAATAAAAAAAAGCGTTCGGTCGACCGAACCACAGCTCTCGGTCGACCGAGAATTTATTTTCTTTTCTGTTTCTGATTCTGTCTTAGTTTTAAAACATTCTGCTTATGTTTTATTTACATTTTCTTTTCTCAAACTTATTTCGAGTCTGTTTTAGTTAGTTAGTTAAAGGCCTAGCCTTTACTAGTGATTAATTGTTTTATTGTTGTTTATTATTTTATAGTACGCTACTCGGAAATCGAAGGAACCGCTTGAACCTTATAATCCTGAAATAGAGAAATTTGCGAGAAGGAATAGGAAGTTAGCTAGGGCACTGGCTATGCAAGGAGAAGAGGATCCAAATCTTGAGGAAAGCGAGCAAGGAGTGGAAGAAGGACATACAACCGATCATTCTGAACATTCTGAATCTGAAGTAGAAATGGAAGGCAATCCAGTCAATCCAAACCAGGTACCTAATCCTGTTATTAATAATGCCAATAATGTGAATGCAAATGCTAATAATGAGAACCAAGCCCTAGTTCAAGGAGCGAGGCGCACTTTGCAAAGTTATGCAACGCCCACTATTGAACAATTCATTCCCGCTATCGTAGCACCGCAAGATGCTGCGGAAGTCTATCACCCTAGGCCTAATGTAATTCAAATGGTGACCAACTATTCCACTTTTCATGGAATCCAAAACGAGGATCCTGGTGTTCACGTAACGAATTTCTTGGAAATCGTCAGCACAGTGAAACCAGAATTAATCCCGGAGGGTAACATTCGTCTTAAGCTTTTCCCTTTCACCTTGAAAGATAAAGCTAAGCAATGGCTTCTCTCTTTAGAGGCTGGATCTATCACAACTTGGGAACAATTGTTGCAAAAATTCATGAATAAGTATTTTCCCTTAGGAAAAACTTTTAAGTTACGCCAAGATATCCTAGGATTTAAGCAACAACCTGGGGAGAGTTTTGATCAAGCTTGGGAGCGTTTCAAGGAAGCTATGAGGAAGTGTCCTCATCATGACATCTCTCTTTGGCTTTTAATGCAAACTTTTTACCACGGGTTGAGAGAGGCGAGAAAATTAGAGTAGACGCCTCCAAAGAATGGAGCGTTTGTTCTTTTATCTCCGAGGAGGCACAAGGGAAGATGGAGCAAATAGCAATGAATAGCCAATGGGGAGGCAATGACATAGCTACCGTGAAGATGGCCGCCGACATATTTGATGATAGTGCATCTACCAAAATCTTAGAACAACTTTCTCGTTATCAACAAGTAAGGTATATGGGATGCAAGAGAGGATGACAAGAGTAGAGAAAGGGGCCGGAATCGAGGTAGCACCTCAAAGTGAGAATGCGGTACCGAAGAAGCCAATTATATCGGGGGAGGGTACGAGACCTAATCATAACCATCCTGGATTCCGATATAGTGACATAAATGCGGGGAGAAAGGCCTAAACCGCCTACCCCTTATGTACCACAAACAGACTAAAACTTTTGGTTGGGAAGCTGCGATAGAAAAACTAAGTAATGTCGTCACCGACAATATGGGACAACTTTCAAAATCTATGGCTGAGTTAGCCACTAACTTTAGCCAATATTGTCAGAAGACTGATGCCAAGGTAACCAATCAGGAAGCTCTAGTCCAAAATCTCACGCACCAGGTAGGACAACTAGATGAGCAAGTCTCAACTAGACCTCCTGGAGGGTTGCCAAGCAACACTGAGAAGAACCCTAAGGATTTGAATGCGATCATGACAAGAAGTGGAAAAGAGGTAACTCCACCATCCTTGCAAGAGAAAGAAAGAGTCACAAAGAATAAGGATGGTGAGCCAAGCAATGAGACCATTACTTCCGAGACTTTGCCTGAGCAAAGAACGTATAAAGAACCTGCTGGCCCTAGAGTTGAACTTTACAACAACAAGTATCCAATTTTCACTGATGTCGATCCTTCAACTCTACCTTATCCTCCACCAAAGCCGAAGCCTAAGTTTGATAATAAGAGGTATAAGAAGTTCGTGGATATGTTTAGTAAGTTACAAATCAATATACCCCTAGTTGAAGCACTAGCTGAAATGCCTGAGTACACCAAGTTTTTAAAAGACGCCGTCTCAACAAAAAGGAAACTTCTAGATTTAGAGACCATATGCCTTAATGAGGAGTGTTCAGCCATTCTCCAACATAAGTTACCCCCAAAATGCAAAGATCCGGGAAGCTTTCTCATTCCCTGCACCATAGGTAACGTATGTTTAAACAAAGCTTTGTGTGATCTAGGAGCTAGCGTGAACCGATGCCACTATCTATTTTTCGGAAGCTAGGCATGAAAGATCTTAAGAAGACCTCAATCACATTGCAATTAGCCGACCGTTCGTTAAAGAACCGTGTGGAGTGGTTGAGGATGTCGGTAAGGGTTGAAAAGTTTGTATTTCTGTCGACTTTGTGGTATTAGATATGGAAGCAAACTACGAAGTACCATTGATATTAGGGAGACCTTTCATGGCCACTAGTAGAACGCTAATTGATGTTTACAAAGGCGAGTTGGTGTTAAGAGTGAACGAAGAGAGAGTTGCATTCAATGTCTTCGACACTATGAAGCGAATTTCGATGATGGAGAAGATGCATGTTTCATGTTAGATTCCATTGATAGGATCGTTCAAGAATTTCAACAACATGAAAGTATCAAGGATTTCTTGGATCTTTGTCTTGGAAGAAGAAGATGAAGTCAAGTACGTAAGTAGTGAGGATGAGAAGATGATATGGCCAGGATGTAGTAGAGGGACCCCAAGGCCTGTAGAGGAAGTAAGTCTTTGCGGAGATTGAAAGATTCTATCATAGACCAACGTGGCATAAGTACTTCGAACTTAAACTCACCGGTCAAAAGTTGAAGACCTCTTTGGAAGAACCTCCCACAAATTTGACTTTAAAACCTCTTCCTGCGAATTTGAAGTATGTATTTCTTCAAGATGAGACTTTGCCGCTAATTATATCTTCATCCTTGACGGACTTACAAGAGGAGAAACTAATGAGAGTTCTGAGAGAGTACCGCGGAGCATTTGGGTGGACTATAGCTGACGTTAAGGGCATTAGTCCTAGCGTATGTATGCACAAGATCTCCGTGGACCCTGAAAAGAAAGCGGTTGCACAACCTCACAGGCGTCTAACCCCACAATTAAAGGACGTGGTTAGGGATGAGGTTATAAAAATGCTAGAAATGGGAATTATATTTCCAATTGCCGATAGCGAATGGGTAAGCCCTATCCACGTAGTTCCCAAAAAGGGAGGATTGACGGTGCAAGCCAATGAGTTGAATGAGTTAATTCTGTGAGGCTAATCACCGGTCATCGAGTATGCATAGACTTTAGGAAACTAAATGATGCAACTCGTAAGGACCATTTTCCTCTTCCCTTCATCGATCAAATGCTCGAGAGGCGAGCGGGCATGCTTTCTATTGTTTTCTCGATGGATATTCGGGATACTATCAAATCCACATCTCACCTGAAGATCGTGAGAAAACAACATTTACATGCCCATATGGGACATTTGCGTACAATCGAATGCCATTTGGATTGTGCAACGCCCCCGCGACATTTCAACGATGTATGATGTCATTATTTGCGGATATGGTAGAAGATTTCTTGGAAATCTTTATGGATGATTTCTCCGTATTTGGAGACGATTTCGATTCATGTCTCGCGCATCTAGCACGAGTATTGAAGAGATGTGAAGAGACTAATCTTGTGCTTAACTGGGAGAAGTGTCATTTGATGGTTACGGAAGGTATAGTTCTGGGCCACCGCATATCAAAGAATGGTATAGAGGTGGATAGAGCCAAAGTCGAGGTGATCGAGAAATTACCTCCACCTACTAATCTTAAAACTTTGCGAGGCTTTTTAGGCCACGCCGGATTTTATCGTAGGTTTATCAAGGACTTTTCCCTGGTCTCTAGACCTCTTACCGAATTATTGGCCAAGGATGTACCATTCGTGTTTTCTAATGAGTGCATAAAAGCTTTCAACGAAATAAAAAGTAGATTGATTACTGCACCCGTTCTGGTAGCACCGGATTGGGATCTTCCGTTTGAACTGATGTGTGATGCAAGTGATACTGCTGTTGGCGCCGCTTTGGGTCAAAGAAAAGATAAGATTTTTAGGCCCATTTATTATGCAAGCCGGACTTTGAATGCTGCCCAAAGAAATTACGCCACAACGGAGAAGGAACTTCTGGCCGTTATCTTTGCATTTGACAAGTTTAGATCTTACTTAGTGGGATCTAAAGTCACTGTGTGGACTGACCATGCGGCTCTTAAGTATCTCCTAGCAAAGCAAGATTCAAAGCCGAGACTGTTGAGATGGATTCTACTGTTGCAAGAATTTGACGTAGAAATCCGAGATAAGAAAGGAAGTGAGAACGTGGTGGCCGGTCATCTATCGCGCTTACAATTAGAGGATGGTGAGGAATTACCCGAGATAGGAGAATCTTTTTCCCGATGAACAACTTTTCTCCATCACCACCATCGGGGGACATGATGATTGTCCGCAGCTTTCTTCGCGAATAGAGGTTGTGAAGGAGAAGAAGCAACCATGGTTTAGTTTGTTTGTCAATTATCTATCCGCAAAGTACCTACCACCAAATCTCACTGTCCAAGAAAGGAAAAAATTCTTCAAAGATCTTAGACACTACTATTGGGATGAGCCTTATTTGTTTAAGCTAGGATCTGATAATATTTTTCGAAGGTGTGTGCCCGAAGAAGAGTACAATGATATCCTGAAGCATTGTCATTCCTATGAAGTTGGAGGACATTACGGGGGAGAAAAAACCGCGGCTAAGGTCCTCCAATGCGGTTTTTATTGGCCGACATTGTTTAAGGATGCACACCAATATGCAAAGGCATGTCATGCTTGTCAAATGACAGGTAATATTTCAAGGAGGAATGAGATGCCACTCAAGAGCATCTTAGAAGTGGAGCTTTTTGACGTTTGGGGGATAGATTTTGTTGGACCCTTCACTTCCTCATTATCTAACCGATATATCTTAGTTGCTGTAGATTATGTATCCAAATGGGTTGAGGCCATTGCTTCCCCTACTAACGATGCTAGGGTTGTGGTTAGATTCTTGAAGAAGAACATTTTTACAAGGTTTGGGACGCCTAGGGCGATTATAAGCGACAATGGTAGTCATTTTTGCAATAAACCTTTTGAACGGCTGATGATTAAGTATGGGGTTCGACATAAGCTAGCAACAGCATATCACCCCCAGACTAGTGGACAGGTAGAAGTCACCAATCGAGAGATAAAGCGAATCCTGGAAAAAACTGTCAATACGACCAGGAAGGATTGGTCGTTACGTTTAGACGACGCTTTATGGGCTTATAGGACTGCATATAAAACCTCGATTGGAATGTCACCGTATAGGATTGTTTTTGGAAAGGCATGTCATCTACCTGTGGAACTGGAGCACCGGGCCATGTGGGCAACAAGGATGCTAAATTTTGATGAGATGTTGGCTAGTGAGAAAAGGATGTTAGAATTAACTCGCCTGGAGGAGTTTCGTTTAGAGGCATACGAGAATGCCAAGATTTTCAAGGAGCGCACGAAGAAGTTCCATGACAAGAAGATTCTGGATAGGACCTTTCAAGAGGGTGATCCGGTTCTCTTGTACAATTCGCGCTTAAGACTCTTCCCGGGTAAGTTGAAATCAAGATGGTGTGGCCCATTTCAAGTACAACAAGTCTTTCCTTCCGGAGCGGTGGAGCTATTCAATTTCAAAGACGAGTCCGATTTGTGGTCAATGGACATCGTATTAAGCATTATCACGGGCTTCCGCCCGCTGCCGATGAGGAGGTTTTGTACCTCGCCGACCCCGTCTATGAATAAACCATCTTGAGCCGAGTCGAGCTAGCGACTATAAACTTAGAACTACTACCTATACCTATCTTTTTCGTTTTTCTTTTTAATAAAGTAGCATGCGCCTATCACGGTTTTTTTCATCTCGCCATGTTCCGAGTCTAAGTTCGGAATAAACGAGGTTTTTTCCTTGATAGCCGTCATGTGAGTTTTTATTTAGGTTTAAATCCCTTTTGGTCTTGTTCATGGCAGTATAAAGTAAAGTGGCTTAAACTGTTTTTAGATATCTATATCTAATTACTGCCACGTTATTTTATAACTTCCATAGACATGGTATTTGACGATTTCGTGGAGCTTGTTTGTTTATACAGGATGTGTCTGTCTCTCCACGCTGTGCCGATGATTACTCCGATATTGTTCCTTTACTTGGGAGCCGTTTCCAGAGCTAAGTCTTTCATCTTGAACTCTCATTTATTTTTGTCATTGAGGACAATGCCATGTTTAAGTGGGGGGCAGGGGACTTAGCTATATATTGTGCTATATGTTGAAAAAGTCAAGGGGAACGGAATACTGAGACAATATTGAGCCAAATTTAAAAAATTTTATGGATAAATGCCAAGTTGTTTAACTCGTACCCTTAAACTTGTGAAGTTCTTATACTTAGAATTAATAGGAAATGAACCAAGTTGCGTGAGTACGTGGTCATATTATACTTTTGCGATAAATTGTTAGTAGACTTAAGGATATTCATGCCAACAATTGCAAGTAGTTAGGTATTGTTCAATTACTCAACATGTGAATCGCTTAGTACCGTATGAGTTATAATAATTGAAAGAAGTATGTGTACATTGCGTAAATAATTGGTTATGAGGACCTAGTGTCGACATTTGTCGACTGATGTATTCTGATCTTCTAGCCAACAAAAGCGGAGTAATAAGCTTGGGACGTACCTGTGTTTTGACAATGTATTAAAACACTGGGCTTGTAGTAACATTACCAAAGTAGCCCCGCGCTTGTGGTAATATTCGATGCTATGCTTAATCTAAGATAGGGGGATACTCTATGAAGAGTTTTCTTCCTTGAGGTTAGTAGTATTCGAAAAATATGCAAAATTGAAAAAAATTTCGAATTTTTAGAGGCTTCGAGTAGTACTCAGTCTCCAAGTCCAAAAACCCTATAGATACGCTCTTGCTTATTGTTCTAGTGCTTTAACCATTGCGAGGCATAAGAAGTATGAATGCTGATGTTGGTGAATTTAGATATGAAGTCTGCATAAACTTTAATCTTGCTACATTTATATAAAACCAATGCACATGCACACAATCACTTCGATTCATAGCGAGTAGTGAATAATGCTATCTTATGAGCATGACTCGGTATGAGTTGACTCGGGTTTCTCGTGTAAGTATGAGTTGACCACAGAAAATGTTGTCTTGGGGAATGACTTGTTGATGCTTTGTTCGGGACGAAGCAAAGTTTAAGTGGGGGGCATTTTGATGACGGTTAAAATATACCTATTTATGTCATCAATTATAACCTTAAATCAGAGTTAATTATATATATTTCATATTTAATCACGTGTTTATATTTATTATTTAATGATAAGTGATTATTAATGTGATAATTGGTATTTAGTCGTTTTTATTATAAAAGAGCAATTAATTGTGTGATAAATGCTGATTTTGCGGATCATGATAAATCGGGAAGATAATTATCACGCAATCGGGAGATCTCAAGATAAAAGAGAAGAAAATCGGAGCATTGAAGAAAAGATTAATCGAGATCAATTCAAAAGCATGGAGTGGGGAACAAGTCGACGAACCGAATTTGAAAACGCGTAAAGAGGGAGGCTCGGTTGACCGAGCCATGCCATTCGGTCGACCGAGCGTGTACGTTCGGTCACCCGAGCCTAAGTTGATAAATGCATGTCAATCTTCTGGATTCTCCCTATGTCGGCTACAACTCCTATATAAACAGCAGCTACGGAATTGAGAAGACACACCACTACAACACAAAACAATTCATACAATTTAGCTTTTAAGTTTTAGTTTTCTTTTCTTTATGTTTGTTCATTGTGGATTCATCGGATTCTCCGGTTGGGGAGCGCATTAAAGAGTGGGAGTCACTCTCATCTTCGAGGGTATGACTATTCAATTATGCAATCTTTATTTGTAGATCTGATGTATTTTATTATGGAGTAGTTTTTCTTGTATTGATTGCGTAATGTAGATTTATTTACAAACCCATGTGTTTAGGTTAGAAACGTTAAGAAGTAATCATGATTTGTACCGACACAGAACTGTGTTCGGTCGACCAAGGCATGTCATTCGGTCGCCCGAGTGCTGTCGTTCGGTCGACCGAGCGTGGTGATGTGTAGGGCAATATTATGATCGGCTTCGACTACGTCAGATTCTCTGATTTGGAATTAAAACGAGTAATTAAACCTGATCAACTTAATTATTTGTCATCATAATTTAACATGAAACCCAAAAAGTGATTGTTACTTAGGATATAGATTGAATCGGCATCTAAGAAGTACGCCTTACCCTAGGAATGTTGCTTAGATGAGGTTACGGTTTATACCGGCATCCCTAGTTTCGTAGTTGTGTCAGAAGTTATATGAGATGGAGGCATTAAAAGGCGAAGTCACGTAATGGAGGCACGATGATTTAGATGGCCTAACCGGAGCTAAATCTACCTTAGGGGATGACTCCCGTAGTCATAATAATTAATCTTTAACGTTTGTTTTGTCTCGTTATCATCCTAATTCACATGGGGGAGTTATAATCTACTAGCGTAATCAATACTATTTGTTTAGATAATATCAACCGTATTATCCGTGTTTTAGTAGTCTTTAGTCTGTCTTTGTGTTTTTTTTGTGTCTTGTGGTTGTCACTATTTTATTTACTGCATTTAGTTGGTCGTAGACCGCCCTTTCAATTTAGTTCTAATAGGATAAAGTTGTGTTTTATTTGTGCCGAGTCTCTGTGGGATCGACCTCGACTCTATCTAGCTATACTACAATTGAACCTAGTTCTCTTGCTAGTGTGTTAGTAGGCATCGAGTTAATAATTTAACTTGACCTCCATCACTCATATCCCTTCCAGCAGGGTTAGGTCCTTGGAATTCTTCCAGAATGGGATCAAGAGCAGGCTCTTCAAAAACTGGTACAAATGCCTGTTGAGGGTCATCATCAATAGCTTCTTCCTCAAGCATTTGAAACTCCTCATCACTGTAGTCATAGTCCAGCAGCTGCTCATCCTCATCAATAATAGCAGTCTGCTGACCATCTTTCCCTACAGTGGTCTTGTCTCTAGTAGGCTCCACTACAGCAGCCTGTTCAACAACAACAGCAGGGGTTTCCTCCAAACCCAAAGATAGTTCCAACCTTTGTCCGGTGTCTTTGTTTGAGACTCAAAGAACCCGTACCTCCTGTTCCAACCTTTGTCCAGGTGCTGTTTGTACCTCAGCAACCTGTACCACCTGTGCCACAACAACTTGTTCAGGGAATACATCCATATTTTCTTTTTGAAATTCCCTTAAATCAGAAATCCTTCTTAGAAAGTTTCCAACCTTGGTTAGAGTGTCCTCAGTGTCAATCCAGTCTTGATATTGAATTGAATCCTCAGAACTGACATCAGGCTCACTAATATCAGTGATCCTTTCTTCATCTGAATCCACAGTCTGCTGATCATCAACATGCTCAGTAGGTTCTACAACAAATAAATGGTCTATCTCACCAACCATCCTGTTTGCACCAATAGATATTCCCTCATTGATTTGTGCCTTTAGATCATCCATGGTGAGATTCTCCAAATATTCATCCATTTGTTCAGTCTGCTGGCCCTCAGCAGACCTACCAGCATCAGTGGACTGTTGCATACAATAAAGCAGTCCCACTGCTTCCTCCTGGACCAAAGGGGAAGTCATCTCCAGAATCAGATGATGAATCATCACTGTCTGATTCATCTCTGGGGTCTCTGAACTTGATACCATCTTCCTTCTATTGTTCATCAAACAGATCCATCAGTCTTGATTGCAATAAAGAGGTATCAACCAGATCTAGCAAATTTTCCACTCCCAACTTCTCAAAAGCCCATTCTTCAAAATCTGTCCTTGGTTCTGCAGCTGGCTTTTGTCTTTTATAGAATCCAAACTTCCACTGAAAATATTTTGCAACCAGTAGAAGTTTAGGATCAACAAATCCTTCCTTTTTCTTCTTATCATGTCTCTCAAATGGCATGGTTGGTTTTCTAGGAGCTATTTCAAGACCTTGCTGACCTCCAAAGGTCTCAACAAGTAAATTTAGTGTTTCTTCCACATATGCTTCTAGGTCAGTAGGTTGCTCAGGTTGTATGTTAGTCCCTACTACCTCCATCTGTACTACACTTGGTTCCCCCCGACTTATATGCTCATCGCCGGGGTCGCAACAGATTGCTCTTCCCTTTGAACTATTGCAGGATTTGCAGGGTCTTGTACCAACTTTTCCACTTCCCCAGCAGGTGTAGACTCAGTAGTTTGCTGTGGTTCTTCTAAAAGTTGCTCAACAACAACTTGTGCAGTTTCAGTAGGCTCAGCAGCCTTCCCTGGGGAGGATTCAACAACTTCAGCAGCAGGCTCAGTTTCAGCAGTCTGCTGTGATTCTTCAGTAGGTTGCTCAATAACAACCTTTACATCCTCAGTAGGCTTGATAATTGTTAAGGGCTCAGCCTCAATAGTCTCTCCTTCTTCTTCTTCTTGTTGCCTTTGAGCCTCCAAAGTTTTCAACTGCTTTCTTTTGCCATGTTTCTTCTTTTTGGCAATTTCTTTCATTCTTTTGGAAAGTTGCTCTTCCTCAACTTCAGCAGCTTTCCTCTTCCTTGTGATTTCAGTTATATCAATAACTTCAACTGACTGCTTCTGTGTCTTCCTAGGCTTTAACATTTCTGTGATTTTTCTTGTATCAGCAGCCTTTCTCTTTTTAGTAACCTTCTTAGGTGCAGCAGGCTTAACAACTTTCTTAACCTGCTCACCACCAGCATTATCATCTCCATCATTACCATCACTTTCAGTAGCCTCATCATCTACATCTTCATCATCATCCAGACCAAGGATATGAGTAGCAACTTCTGGCTTGAATCTGGATTTGTTAATCTTTTCAGATAAAACATCAGTTATCTGAAAGTGATTCAGCAGGGTTTGAATCATTAGACCTAAAGGCTTGACCTTGGATTTCCTTGTACCATCTCTATCTTCAATACACACTTTCTTCATGTAGTGTATGAAGAATCCAGCCCAATCAAACTTCATACTTCTGGAGATGATGATCAGCAGGTCTATTTTTGGTCCAGACAGTGTATCTAAGCTTCCAACAAATCCCAAAATGGTTTTTGCAATCAATTCGCTCAGCAGGTTGTACTCATAGCCAATATACTTCACATTAATAACCAGATTTGAAGCAATTGAATCATCTGTTTTTATTGAATCCACAAACTTCATTCTTGGTAGATTCATTGCTTCTGGATTGGTGGGTGTATTGTTTCCAGGTGCAAATCTAAATACCTCTCTCAGTAGGTCTGAAGATATTTCAATCTCTCTTCCATTAACAGTTGTAGTGAAGGCCTCTCTACCTTCATGTATGATAATGTTTCTCCAGAATTCCAACACATTGACATAAGAGATTCGTTCCAATCTCCTGTTTATAACACCTTCTAGCCCTGCAAACCGTCTGATTCTTCTTCCAATTTTAATGGCCAACTCAGTGGAGTTACAGTCAGTAACATATCCTCTTACACTCTGGCTGGTTCCAATATGAACCTCATCCTTCTTTGCCATTGTTGTAAGAAAAAGATGAAGAAGATAGCTCTTAAATCTGTGTTCACACAGTGTATACGCAGAGAAAATCAATCTGAGGTTTTTGTAAGTAGCCTCTGTATATAGGTCTGTATATATATAGACAGATGTGGTTGAAACTGTCATAGCACGTACTGTGCATTAACCACGATTAAATTTGAGTGAATACTGTCTTGACACGTGGCCCATTACATTTTCATAACGTTTTGTAACCGTCAGATCGTGTAACTATGGTTATAAAGATAAAATAAATATCCCGCCATTTGTTTTTTGACTTTAGTAAGTTTGACTGTGTAACGTTTCCTTCAGCAGCCTTGTCATCAGTAGACTTGGCTCAGCAGCCTGCTGACAAAATGTCTCAGCAGCTTGCTGATAAAGTTACTCTGCTGATTTTTAGTTCCTTTTGTATTGTCCAACTGATAATACAAGATGAAGTTTAATACCAATGACTGATCTGTCAAGTGATCTCACCCAACATGACAAAGACCAATCCTTTTGGCAACTTCATTTGCTCAATTGTCCAACCATAAGTACATGGAATTGTTGATACCAATGACTAATCTGCTAAGTGAGCTCACCCAACATAGCTAAGCCTAATCCCCTTGGTGAATTCCAGTACACTGCTGATTAAGATTATATCAGTCAACTTTTATAATTCCAAGTTCAGTCCTTAGTTTAGCAAATCTTTCACTGTCCAAAGGTTTAGTGAAAATATCAGCAAGTTGATCTTCAGTAGGGATATAAAGAACCACCACATCTTTCTTTTCAACATGATCTCTTATAAAATGATGTCTCACATCAATATGCTTGGTTCTTGAGTGCAAAACAGGATTTTCTGTGATTGCCATTGCACATGTGTTGTCACACATAATTGGAATTTCTCTTTCTTCAATTTCATAATCCCTTAACTGTTGTCTTAACCACAGTATCTATGCACAACTTCCAGCAGCAATATACTCAGCTTCAGCAGTGGAAGTTGATATTGAATTTTGTTTCTTGCTAAACCAGGAAACCAGTCTATTTTCCATTAACTGACAGGTTCCTGTGATGCTTTTTCTATCAATCTTGCATCCAGCATAGTCAGAATCCGAGTAGGATATAACCTTAAAGCTTCCATCTTTTGAATATCATATCCCTACTCCCAGAGTCTCTTTTAGGTACTTGAGAACTCTTTTGACTGCACCTAAATGACTTTCTTTAAGTTTTGATTGAAATCTTGCACAAACACCTACAACAAAGGATATATCAGGTCTGCTGGCAGTAAGGTACAACAGATTGCCTATCATCCTTCTGTATAAAGTCTGATCAACATCTTTGCCTTCTTTATCTTCATCCAATCTAATGTTTGTACTCATAGGAGTTGATACCTTGATGCTGTTTTCCATACCAAATTTCTTCAGTAACTCTTTGGTATACTTGGTTTGATGAATAAAGATTCCATCTTTCATCTGTTTGACTTGCAATCCCAAAAAGTAGTTCATTTCTCCCATCATACTCATTTGGAATTTACTCTTCATTAGATTTGCAAACTTCTCACATAGCAATTCATTTTCAGAACCAAAAATTATGTCATCAACATAAATTTGTACCAACAGAGTGATGTTCCCTTCATTAATTCTAAAAAGAGTCTTGTCAATGGTGCCTTTTGTAAAACCATTGTCCACCAAGAATTGAGATAGAGTCTCATACCATGCTCTTGGTGCTTATTTTAAGCCATAAAGTGCTTTGCTGAGTCTATACACTTTATCTTCTTGATATTTAACTTCAAATCCAGGAGGTTGCTGAACATACACCTCCTCTTCCAGAATGCCATTCAAGAATGCACTTTTGACATCCATCTGATATACTTTGAAATTTTTATAAGCAGCATGTGCCAGGAATAATCTGATAGCTTCCAATCTTGCAACAGGGGCATATGTCTCATCAAAATCTATTCCTTCTGCTTGAGAATATCCTTTTGCTACTAGTCTGGCCTTATTCCTCACAATGGTACCAGATTCATCAAGTTTGTTTCTGTATACCCATTTTTTACCAATAATATTTGCATGATTTGGCCTTTCCACTAGTGTCCAAACTTGATTTCTTTCAAATTCATTCAATTCTTCTTGCATAGCAATTATCCAATCTGGATCTGCAATTGCTTCTTCAACAACTTTAGGTTCCATTTGAGATAGAAAACATGTAAACATTGCTTCTAATTGTCTTCTAGTCCTCACACATTGTTGTATATTGCCAATGACTTGCTCTCCCTTAACCATTGTGGATTCTGGTTGGATTGATTTTCAGGAATCTCATCTTCAGTAGGGTCTGTTGTTTCTTCAACAGGGGGTTCAGCAGATCCTTGAATTGCCTCAGTTGTTGCATCAGTAGTATTTCCCGCAGGGTGTTCAAGCAGCGGGCGAGAATCGAAACCTTTAAGTCATTGAATCTTTCCAAAACTTCAACACATTCTGGATCAGTGACTTGTTGATTCTCAGCAGGTTCTGAAGCTTCATCTTCTATTCCAGTGAACTTAGGTTCGTCAAATACAACATGTATTGTTTCTTCATGTTTCAGTGTCCTTTTATTCAGTACCCTGAATGCCTTGCTGACTGAGGAATATCCCAAGAAAATTCCTTCATCTGATTTTGGTTGGAATGTCTTCAATTGTTCCTTATGATTCAAGATAAAACACTTGCTTCCAAATGGTTGGAAATAGGATATATTAGGTTTTCTTCCATTCCAAATCTCATAAGGTGTCTTCAGCAGCTTCTTGTTCACCGATGTTCTGTTTTGTGTATTGCATGTTGTATTGACTGCTTCAGCCCAATATCTTTCAGGTAGCAATGCTTCACAAATCATAGTTCTTGCTGCTTCTTTTAAAGTTATGTTTCTTCTTTCAGCAACCCCATTTTGCTGAGGTGTACTAGCAGTAGCAAGTTGATGTAGTACACCATTTTGTTCACAATATTCTCTTATAACTTTATTGAGAAATTCAGTACCCTTGTCTAATCTTATCTTCACTACTGTCAAACTTTTCTCATTTTGAAATCTCTTCAAAAGTTCAGGCATCTTTTGAAATGTCTCACTTTTCTTGTTCATGAATATCACCCAAGTGTACCTTGAATAATCATCCACAATCACTAAGGTGTACTTTTTTCCTATTACACTTGTTGGTGTTACTGGTCCAAAAAGATCCATGTGCATCAGCTCCAAAACTCTTTTTGTAGATTGTTTAGTCTTTGACTTGAAGCTTGACTTTGTCTGTTTACCTTGCTGACATGTATCACATATAGCATCCTTCTTGAATGTGATCTCAGGTAAACCAATCACCAGATTTCTTCTTCACCAACCGATTGATATCATCAAAGTTTAGATGATTCAACTTCTTATGCCATAACCAGTTAAGTTCTGACTTTGTATGCACAATCAGGCAAGTTTCTGGAACAGCAGTAGACCAATCCACAACATACAAGTTTTGTTGTCTTCTTCCAGCCAACACAACTTGATCACCTCTCTCACTAATGGCAGTACAAGTGTTTTTGTCAAAATTGACCTTGTATCCCATGTCACAGAATTGTCCAGTGCTCAGTAGGTTGTAGTCCAGTCCTTCCACATATGCAACATTCCTGATTGTTAATCCATTTCTTTCAAGTGTGTCATATCCTCTTGTGTATCCAGGTGTATTCTTGTTGCCGTGTCATATCCTCTTGTGTATCCAGGTGTATTCTTGTTGCCAAAATTCACTATCCTTTGCCACAAAACTTGACAAACAGTGCTTATTCTTTGTCATATGTCTGAAACATCCACTGTCAAAATACCAGACACCCTACAAAACAAAGTTAATGCATTTTAGGTACCCAAACCGGTTTGGGTCCATAATAGTCAGTGGTAAGCATGACCCTTGGCAAGTTTCCATAAGGTCTTCTTTGAAAGGTATCATACTTTGGTTCATACATGTACTCTACACATCCATAAGGTCTAACAATTGGTTGTGTAGGATTCACATATGCTTTCTGGCCTTTTGGAATATAATGTTGTTTAAGGTGATTCCTTTTGTTAGAAGCACTAGGATAACCATAGGTTTGCCGTCCGTTAGTGGACAACCCCGTAATATGAGTCCATTGAGGCCCCCGCCGAGGCCTTGTATAAGTCCTCTGCTGAGCCCTCTGCTGATTCCATTGCTTAGGTTTTACCCTAGCAGCATTGTTATTTCTGTTGTTTCTAGCAGTAGGTGCAGGAATATTCCAATCATCATCAGTAGGGAACAATCTACCTATCCCCCTGAGATAAGTATCCCTTGAATGATTAGCATTTTTGGGTTTAGGATTCTTATCCTTGGAATATTTCTAGTTTTTCCTTTTTTGTGGTCCAGTAGACTTGGTAGTAGGTCTGCTATCAGCAGGTCTAGGAGGCACAGCAGTCCTATTTTTAGATTTATTCTTTTTATTAAGAGCTGTTGACTTCTTTGACCTTTGATTTTGCTTTCTTGAAGCTTTCTCAGTAGGCTTTACTGCCTCAACAACCCTTTTAGGAGTTGGATCTTGTGCAGGCACAAACTTAGGACCAATTCTGGTACTAGGTTCAGTGACCTTACTGGATCCACTCTTATTGGATTGTTGAGTTCCAAATCCAAGCCCAGTTCTATCACCATAAGGCTTTCCAGATTTGAATGCAGTGGAGGAACAAGATGGTCCAGCAGACTCAGCAGCTACTGAAAGTTCAGCAGGCTTATGCTGATTATGTCTGACTTCTTTTTCCTTTCCTTTGAGAATTCTTAATTCAGCATTTAATCTTTCAACTTCTGATTGAAGTGCTTCTTTTTCAGCCTTCACAATCTCATAACCAGATTGTATTATCCTTAGTTGATTAAGGATGGCATCCAAAGTTTCTTCATTGTCAGAATTTTTTGGATTTGAACCACAGGTTGATTCACAATCACTTCCAGCAGGAGTGTTTATAGATACAGAATTGTATACCTCCTCTGTTTCATCCATATTAGCCATTAAAGCATAATCTTCCATATCAGCAACTAGTGCAGTATCATCAGACTCATTTCCCTTTTCTGACTCTACTTCATATCCTGATTCATCTTCAGCAACCATAGCCTTCTTGACATTAGGGCTGTAAATGAACTTAAGTATTCGATTCGATCCGGAGTATTCGGCTCGAAAAAACTCGATTCGGGCTCGATTCGTGGGTTCGAATTTCAAGCCGAACCTTACAAATTATATATTCGGTGGTCGAGCCGAACATGTTCGAACATGTTCGGCTCGGATATCATAAATTCATTTACAGTTCGAGCCGAACATGTTTTTTAAAACCGAGCCGAATATGTTCTGATTTTTTTTTTAAAACCCAGTTCGAGCCGAACATGTTCGAACGGTTCGACATGTTCGAGCCGAACCGAGCCGAGCTTTTTTCCCCAAATACCAGACTGAACCCGAGCCGAATCATTTAGAGCCGAGCCGAACCTAAGGTTCGAACATACCGAGCCGAGCCGAACCTTGCCAGGGTTCGGTAGGGTTCGGCTCGTTTACAGGCCTACTTGCCATGTCTTCTTTGTTGACTTTTGGTCTTCAATAGGTCTGGACAGTCAGGTCTGAAATGTCCAGGCTTGTTGCAATTAAAGCAGAGATAATCAGGTTCCTTTTTTTGTTTTAATTCAGGACAATCATGTTTGAAGTGTCCTGGTTTCTTGCAATGATAGCACAAGTAATCATTATCTTTCTTTGATTCATCCTTCTTCTTTTCACTGAATTTCTTTGTGAAATTCCTTGGAGAACCCTTTCCAGTTTTCATCATCCTGATTTTCTTGCTCATTAGGGCAATCTGCTCTTGCATCTCATCCAGTAGATCATCTTGAGCTCCTGATGTCTCTTCTTGATGTGAAGCAGCCAATGTAGTGGTATTTGGCTCTTCTTTTTTAGTCTCAGACACAAGATTTTTGCTAAATTCATAGGCCTTAAGATCTGAAAACAATTTGAAGGTGTCTTCTTCATGCAAACTCCTCATTTCTTCTATGGCAGGCACCTTCATCTCCCAAACTTCTTTTGCAGGTAATGCTTCCAAGATTTTTGAGTTGATTTCTTCTTGTGAGTACTTCACACTCAGTAGGGTGAGTTCATCCATGATTGCAATGAATCTTGATTCCAATTGTTCAATGGTTTCATTTCGTTTCATCTTGAACTCCTGGAACTTCTTCTTGGCCACACTGATCTTGTTCTTTTTGATTGCATCAGTGCCTTCACAGATTAATTGTAACTTGTCCCATAGTACCTTTGCAGTCTTGCAATCTTTCACCTTCATATACATATTGCTATCCAAAGTTCTGTATATGATATCAATAGCAATATTGTTGAGATTTGCTCTTTTTCTATCTTCAGTAGTCCATTCCCTTTTTGGTTTTGGAATGTATCGTGTCTCATCACCCATTGTTACTGACTTGGTAATCTCCAGTGGTCCATCTGTCAGCACATCCATCATTTCATCATGTGTTGCAGCTAGATAAGCCTGCATACGACGTTTATACTCATCAAAACGATCTAAAGAACATATCAACATTGTTCTAGCATACTGGTTATTATCCATGATGCAAAGCTTTGAAAATCAGTAACTTGAAAAAGTTTTTAAAGTATTTTCACAAGCACAACAAGTAGGATTACTTCCGAATAGAAGAATTGCCCCGATACCAATTGTTGGTCCCTTGAAAAGGCTTTGGTTAAGTTTAGAGGGGGGAGGGTGAATAAACTTAACACTTAAAAACTTTTGGAGTTAACAAACTCAAGAACTTCCAGCGGCCTGTCGATACTTCGATAGTCCGTCGACACTCGCAGTCCGTCGACCGTTGAGTTTACTGAATTTGTGCAGCGGAATTATATCAAAAATTAAGCCTTATTACTTGTTGTTAAATATGATACCAAGTATTAGATACTCAGTAGTGTATGTGTGTGATTCAGTTGCTAGATTCAGTAGATTGATGTGTTAGATAAACTAAGTGCAGAATATAAATGCAGAAAGTAAGTAGGCAGATTTTATAGTGGTTCCAGGTGGTGTAATCCTGTCAGTCCACTCTTCTCCTGTGATGTTGGAGGTAATTCACTAGAGATCTTTGATGTAGCTGTTACAAAAATCCCTAAGTTGCTTGTCCTTCACCAATAACTATGGCTTCACAACCGAACACTTGGAACGGGTAGGATTGTCGCTCTAAAGTCTTCCACCGGTCCTTGAAGGGTAGGATTGCCTCTTCACCACTTCCTCCACCAAAAACAACGATCTTTCACACCCAAAGATGCTTCACTCGTCTTCGTAGATTCCTTGTAAAAGAAAGATTGAATCAAGTAAGTGATTCACTTTCAAGAAAACTTGATCGGGATGATATGATCAACAGCTTGATGTCTTCAAGTGTGTAAACTTGATGTAGCTTGAATGCAGATTACACTTGAATATATTCTCGGATCAGTAGCCTTATGCTCAGTAGGGTCAGCAGGGTGTTTTTCTTGATTAGAAATCGAAGCTCGGGATTATCTCGTATTTTTCTCTTAATGTTCATCACCGTATCCGAATTAGGAGTCCTCTATTTATAGGTAGGAGTCCTTGTGACTTATGTTTGAAATTCAAACATAGCCGTTTTGATTTGTCTCCATCTTGACTTGCTTTTTCCGATCGTTCCTAGGACCGACACCGTCGATTCCTTGCTTTTTGACGCTTTGATCCGTCCATCCTTTGACTTGTAACCATTGGATAAAGATCTGAATCTTTCCAACGTCCATTTGATCTTAACCATTGATTTGTTTGATAAAATCAGAGGTTGTTAGCTGTCTCTTTCTTTGTAATCTCCCAATGTAGCTTTTGATTAAATCGAAATATGTGTCCAGCTGGTTCCTGAGAATATAAGCATGCTGATATACACATCAGTAAGCTTATCCTTATTATGCTGTGTTTAAAAACATTTCAGCTTACTGTCTTTTATCTAACTTTTATTTGTGAAGTTAGATTACACATTTTTGCATATAACTAAGTTCCAATCATCACTTATCTTGTGGAACTTAGACCTTGTACACAAGGTATATGTAATCAGTTTAGGTCATCACAGACTTCCCTAAATTCTGATTCCATATCCTTGACTTTAATTACTAAGTTTGATCCCTTAGCCTTCAATTATTGAGTTTGAACCCTCAGCCTTCAGTCTTCAGCAGGTTCCTGACAAGTCTACTGACTCAGCTACCCTACTGATCTAGACTAGTCTGCTGATGTAAGTCAGCTGACCTTTTACAGTGCTTGTTTGATCAAACCTATACAATATCAAACTCTAATAAACCTATACATTTGATCTAGACATCTTTTTACCTTTGCTCTATAACAGCTAGTCTTGCACTCATCACTAAAACTTAAAGATAAGTCCAACAAATATGCATATTTTAATCCATACTCCTCAGTAACTCGAAATTCATTTTTCCAATACCCAAACAATAAAGCTGCGAAAATTGACGGATGAGAGTGATTTCATACCTGATGCGAACCAATTTGATGTTCTTCCACTGATGTTGTTGCAAAAGATGATTCATAACCGCTTCAATTTCGCTGTCGAGGTTGAAAGATGCTGCTTTCCACGATTTCAGCAATCAATGATAAAAAAAATTGACAAATACACCTGATGAATCAGTGATCTGTTGACAAAGAATCATTTGAATTAGATGATTGATGCGAATTTGGAAAAGAATCAATTGCAGATTCACGATCGAACTTTGTCCAAGCAATTTCTGATTTTCTATCATCAGCGAGTTTCTTCAAACCGATAAAGGATAAACAGTAAAAATATGTCAATGTAATTAGAATGGGTTAAGTAAGGGCAATTCAGTCATGTTATTAAATTTATGTCCTTCAGCCTATAAAAAATGTTAACTTGGACTGCTAATTAAAAAAAATATGAAAAATGTCCTAATCCCTAATTTTCCAAAATTCATATCCGTACAATAGTTTATAAAGTAAATAATAAACCTAAAAAGTAAAAATGATAGTAATAAAAAAAACTACCACAAAAAATTGATACTGCGAAATCCATATATTACCGAATGACTCTACAAATTAAATGTCATGGTAAATATAATAGTATAAAATACAGGGAGAAGAGGCTAGAAGGACGTCAAATCTCATAAATGGGGATCAAAGGACATTCTTTATTTTGGTTGATTAAAAAGACAAAATGATAATAGATGGACTGAAATACCCTTGAGTTTTTTTCTTTTATTTTGTGCAATTTGTAGTAAAAACGTTCACCCAATAAAATACGAGAATCTTCAGCAGGATTTATTACATATTTTGAAAAAGTGGTATATCTAGGAAATTACGGCAATGATATATGTTCCACTCATAAATATATTTTTGACTAAAAACTAAATCCACAATGTTTTTTTTCTTAGAAATTCAAATCAACAATGTTAAATAGGGAAAAAAAAAAAAAAAAAAAAAGGCAGGCAGGCAAGAGTCTAATAAAATATTGTTACAATAAAAAAAAAATGTAGTAACATATAAAGAAATAATAACAATCAATAAAATATAGTTATAATTAAAAAATATAGTTACACATTAAACATGTAGTAACACAAGAAAAAATGTAGTAACATATAAAAAAAAGTAGTTACAACCAATGTATAAAGAAATAGTAACTCGTAATTGTTATTGTATGTTGAAAATAATCATTCTTATTACTTTGTTACTTCACGTGTTACTTTTATTTCACTCGTAATTTTTACATATGTTGGAAATCATCATTCTTATTGCATTCATACTTCATGTGTTACTATTACTTCAATCGTAATTTTTACTATATGTTGGAAATTATCATTCTTATTATATTGTTACTTCACTCGTAATATATATATATATGTGTATATATATATATATACAGAGATAATTTGTATTTGTTACAGAATTTATTATAAACCTTTACACACGTTAAATCCTATGTGTAAACTCAAAGATAAATCTTTGAATGAAACAATTTTAATTGAAACAAATTTTAGTAAGTCGAATATTACGACTCGAAGATCAATTAAATGGGAGGAAATTCCTCTACCAGATCATTGGCAAATTGCTAATGCAGTACCTAAGACTCCTGTAATATGTCAGGATGTGACTGATATAGTCCAGAGTTCAGATGGAAATATTTCTATCATGAAGAATTCACAATGGGAAAATATTCCAAGAAATATATCAAGATCATCATCTATGAGATCTTTTATTTCTCTATTTGAAAATATTCAAATACCTTTGGAACCCAATAGGGCTTCTACTTCTCAATTACAAGAAGCTTATGTTAAAAATTTATCTTTGGATAAAAATAATATAGTTAGAGGAAAATGTATAGAAGATTCAGATCTTACTGAATCAGAAATGGATCATGATATTTAAATGGATTTTACACCAAAAATTGATTTTAGTCCAGGTTCACTGGCAAGAAATACAATTAAAAATGAATTTAAATTAGAAAAATGGAAACCATTTAGAGATTGGTTTTTTAATAATATTTCAAGTGAAGATAGAAATTACTATCAGGATGAATTTTATAGATTTCTTGAAAAAGAGACTAAAATAATAACTTTTATTCCGTGGTTTATTACAACATATGTTAAAGATTATTTATGTATAATTGAACGTGATTTTAAATTAGAAGGAGGAAAATTTATGAAAGGTACTTATCCTCCACAACAAGCTTTTTCAATAGAGAAAAATGGTAAAATACTTAATTTTAACGCATTTTCTAAATTAATAGAAAATGATTCTTTAACTTTTACACTTAAAGAATTAAATCAATTATTAGTTAATCAAAATTATACTAATTTATATTTAAATGTTCTAGGTGAACAGTTAGCAGTAATTTCTGAAAAAACAGAAAAGATTTATTCTGCTATAAAAAATATTCCACTGAATAATTCAACAAAAGATAAAAATGCAGAAATTAATGATATTGTTACTGCATCTCATATTCAACCTCCTCCTTGAAATAAAAAAATTTATTCTAAAACCTAAGGGAGATATAGAAAAATTTATTGAAGAAAAATTTAAAAATCTAAAATTAAATACTTTAGATCAAGATATGTCTAATATAATTGGAACTGGAAATCATAATGATACAGTTAAATTTGAGTTAAATAGACTTAAAAAATATGCTGATCGTCTTACTCAGCATAATTATTATTACAGAAGACATTTCCCTATGGATACTCTCCATGAGGAACAAGAATATGTTATTAATAATAGCTATTCAGGAAAACATATTTATGAGTGGAACCTTGATGGTTACGCTGATAAACAAATTCATAGTATGATACATAGAATGCTAATGTATAGCACTATATGTAAATCATCAGGTAATACTGATAAAAATATTGCAAAAATGATAATTGCAGGATTTACAGGCCAACTAAAAGGTTGGTGGGATAATTACTTAAGTTTAACTAATAAATATTATATCTTAAATACGGTTAAACAAGAACATAATGATGTTGTTGAAAATGTAGTTTATACTTTAGTAACTACAATTCTTGAACATTTCACAGGAAGAATTTCGATAATTGCGAATATATATATATATATATATATATATATATATATATATATATATATATATATATAGTTGTAACCGAATTGTGTTTTTTGTTTTTAAATTTTTAAATTTTTATTTTTATTTTTTATTTTTTAAATTGGATAAAAGATTTTGGTAGATCTTTGGTAATCATAACCGAATGAAGATCAAATCGGCGCATATCAAGGCATGTTTTTAAAAATTACTAAGAAAAGGGTATTTTTGGAAGTTTGAATAGGTTTTGTCCTGATTAATGATCAGATTCCTTCAATTTGATTTATTCATTAATCTGTCCTTCTTGGCAAAAACCTATAAAATACATACACGTAAGACAATAAAAAATCACGATAAAAATAACAGTGTAAAATCTATATATAATCAATAGTACAAAACCATAGTAAAAGATATATGTATATTTAAATCGGTAATATAACGGTTACAAAAAACGTAGAAATGATTTACGAGAAAATCGTTCTTTTGGTTAGGAGTTGGGTGGGGAAAATTTTAGTGGAAGGGTGGGAGAGAGATTTTATAGTGCAACGGTTGTACGAAGGTTATATTATGTGGCGAACATTAAAATCTCTCATTTTTACTCTATTTCATATAATATACTTTTATCATATGAGAGATGTTAGAAATGAATGGTTATAATGTATGTCACGATACTACCTTCATACAACAGTTGTATTATAAAAATTTTCGGGAAGGGGTGGGTTGGTGAAAGTGGTGTATTCTCGGTTTAAAACAGTTTTTTTTAGAGCATAAAAAATTATCGAGAAGGGTTGGGGCGGTGACGGACACTTTATTTCTTCATCATTATGGTCTTTTATTTTATTTTATGTTATTTTCTAGACTTTTTAATTATTATTTGTATTGAAAAAATATTCTCTTTTTTCATTTATAAATTTGTTAATTTTTTGAAAAGGGTGTACTCAATGAATTCTAACATTGAGTATGATATTTTAAGAAAGCGGAACAAAAACTCAATGAATGACGCACAAGGTGCATCGATCTAGTGGTTGAGTTAGACTATAACCTAAAGCATGTTACCATTAATCGTTCGAACCCCATCAGGAGGAGGGGAAAAAAAAAAAAAAATAATAAAAAAATCAATATGGAAACTAAATTCATATAAAATTAGGAGGAAATAATGATGAATGAAATATTTAAAAAAGGAAAACATAAAAACATACTAATATGGTAAGGAGGAAATAATGATGAATTAATGAATCATTTGTACTATGTCTTAATGAATACCCGCTATAAATGCCGTTATAAATTTTGTTTTTCTTTGACCGTCGGTTATCATTTTAATACTCTTCTGTTTCAAAATAACTAATTGAGTTGACAAAATTATAAATTTGTTTTAAAATAACTAATTGTGTTGACAAAATTAAAACACAGGTGAGTTAATATTTTAACTTTAACACCAAAATGATTATTAAAAAAAAACCTTGAGTTATGAATAATGTAATGTTATTTTATTCGCTCACCTCTTATAAATAAAAATAGAGGTAGAAAAAACACCATAAATAGCGTCGTGAAAACCTAACTCCTTCAAATAAATAAAGTTTTTTTTTTTAAATAACTCAATCAATTGAATTGTAACTAAGGGACAGAGGGAATACTAATATTTTGATGGTAGAAAAAACACTCAACAAAAAAAAAAAAAAAAAGGAAATAATAATTTGAGGGGACATGAATGAGAAGACAAATGACGAAGGTAATGAAAAAGTGAGAAAAAAGAGATTAATGAAGGGGTAATGCCACCTCTTTCTCCTTCTTTTTTTTTCGACTTTTTTTTTTTTTTTTTTTTTCTTTATCTAAAAAGAATAATAGTAGTTGTTATATAGGGAGATGAGGAATCCATGTCCTCCAAACACTCCAAGACAAAGGAGGCTCAGATGATAAAAGCAACCTTTGCTTTACAACCCTACAAAAGTTGATTTCAAACTCCAAAAAGTTATTTTTCAAAGTTAATTAGGAAATTTCCTACTTACTAAACAATTCTTAGGAGAATCATGCACTTAATTAATAATATATTTACTCCATATATATATACTAATTGCTCTTTCCATAATTAAGTTTAATAACTTATATTATAAACCGTATGACATTTGCGATAAATACCGCAAATGCTTATGAATGTCTATTTTAGAAATTAATAGCTTTTTTTTTTTGAAGGTAGAAATTAATAGCTTTTAGATCTATAAAAACACAACTACATCACATCTCCTATATTGAATTTTCTATAAATTCAATTTTTATGGTATGAATTATAAATTCATGCACTAGTTTTTTATGTTTTAGAGATCGTTATAGAAATTCTAATCATGTTCACCTTAAATAAAAACTTTGCAAACAAAATATGGTGTTTAATCTGTAAAATTAAATATTTGTTTTCTTGTGTATAGTAAAATATTTGTTAAAAGTATCTAATACAAGTGTTCCAGATACATTTGCATCGGATACTTCTAATAAATTCTTCATTTTACATAATCTTTTTTTTTTTGAAAAGATTACATTCAAACACTACATTTCGTTATTTTATAGAACTCTTATTTTGAATGTGTTTTCACACGACAAATGTCTTAGCACAAATACATACATACATACATATATATATATATATATATATATATATATATACATATATATATATATATATATATATATATATAGATATCCATTTTACCCTTCAATTTTTTTTATGTTTAATTATTCTGACCCAAATTTGGACATGATGTTTGTGTCCAAATTTTTCTAGACAGATATTAGCTGTAAAAACACTCAAGATCCGACTCAAATCAAGTCCGTATACTCAATCACATCATGACTCACATTAAATCTATTTTCTAACAGATATTAGCTGTAGAAAACACTCAAGTTCTGACTCAAATCAAGTCGTAGAATAGTCAACCACATTCTGACTCATATTGTACAGAATAGTGTAAATGTTATGTGTGAAAAGATGTTATCTCTTATTTAGTGTAATCTGAATTATAAGTGAATATATTTTCACACAACAAAATGTCTTAAAACACATATATTATTTTTCCAATTATATCCATCAAATAAGCGTACTTATTTATTCATATCAAAATTTAGACAGAATGTTGATTATTATTACAATTTCTACAACATTATGTATTCCATATTATATAAGTAAACAAAAATATAATATCTGATTTACTCGTGTATAGAATACAGATTAAAAAAATTGCCATGTATACCGCAAATGTTCTAATATGTTTATGAACTTTTTTTTTAACAGCAAAAGAACTTAAATTAGTTACTAAACTTAATTTTTTTTTAAAACATGTTACCAAAATTATTGAAAGAGTGTGTACTTATATATCTATATAATAATAATATTAGTTAGGAGTGGGAATATAGGCGTGTAATAAAATATTGAAAAAGTCTAATGACCATTTACAGATACATTGTCTAACTTAGTGTGTGCCTATATATATATATATTTAGTGGAGTGGTCTTGAATGAAAAAACACCAACCCCACATTCTCCACCTTTCCCTCACAAGACAAAACCCCATAAATAAATTTAAAAAAAAAAATTGGAGAGAAAATTCTTCCATCCCCTTTAATTTAGCCTCTGGTTTCACAAGGTTATACTTGATTTTTGCCAATTCAAAAGCGTGTCCCCCATTTATTTCTATACCAATTGATGGAGAATAAAGTGCTTTTTTTTATTTTTTATTTTAAATTTATGAGAATTAAGATTATAATTATATTTCTTTCCCGTTGATTGAGGTCCCATATTGATTCTATATATCTTTTTCTCTTGTTGAAAAATCATTTCATCTCTTTTAATTTCAACCCTCTTTTTCTCTTTTTTCTTCAAAGCTTGATTCTGTCCATATGGAAAAAAAAGTTGATTTTATGCTGTTTTGTGCTTGTTCTTCAAAGCTTTCATCATTATCATAGAAGAAAAAGTTCTGGGCTTTTTGTGAAATCACCATAAATCCCATGCAGAAATACATCGTTAATTTTGTTTTTTTCTGTTTTTTTTCTTTTATTGTGTGTATAGATATATATATATGCTTATAGATTAGACATATGCCTGGCTCCCTGTATGCCATTTGCAGAGCCCACCGAATCTCGATGGCATCTATGAATGGCGTATGAGGAGCCAAGCATAGTCGAACATTCGTATATATGTTTGCAGGTGATTTTGGAATTTATTTTCAGTCAATTTTGCAAAGAAGATGATGTGGACCCCACATCACATCTCAATGTTGATTCATTGTCCGAATTGTTAACCCAGGTATATATTTCTAGGGTTTTTAAGCCTCTATAATTCCATTCTTGTGTAAAATCAAGGTTGAATTAATGTAGACATTGTTTATAAATTGACATTAAAATATTTCATATGATTTAGAGGTATGTTGTCTATGGAGATGTATTTACACTAAAATTAGGGGAGGGAAAAAAAATTTGGTATCCAAATCAAACCGAAACCCAAACTAATCAAATAAAACTACAAACAATTCTAAACCGAGTTATTTGTTTGGTTCAAGGTCCACCTAAACTGTATTGGTTTGACTGGTTAAATTTTAGTGAGACTGTTTTCTGTAACTGATTTTTCTGACTCAATTCGAGTCTGATTAATTTTAGTTAGAAACGTTTTCTGTAACTGATTTTTCTGACTCAATTTGAATCGAAAAATGATAATTATTTTGATTCAATTTGAATCAGATTTGAATTGCGTTTAATGTTCGGTAACGGTCAAAAGACTCTTTGACTAAAATTATTTCAAAAATATAAATTTCACATAAATGAATTATTATAGTTTATATCCTAAAGACCCTTAAGAAGATTTTAGTAATTGATTTTATTGCTGCATACCCTCCTCACTAAGATATAATTTATTTATCCAAACAATATTACATTCAATAAATTTTCTCTGTTATATTTATCCCAAATTTACTTATTAATATGTTGTTTTTTGACAATTAATTATTTATTTCTTGATGAAGGGTATTTTTTTTTCTTATAATACAACAAAATCAATCAATTACCTCCAATGTCATTGGTGGAGTGAATGCCGGTGTCTTGTAAGAAAATGGATTTTTTTATGTGAATGTACTTTCTAGAATTTAATTGAATGACAAATCAATTTTATCTTAGTCTTTGTAGCATTTTTTATGGGTTGTAATTAAATCATCTGTTTAATTTGTCTCTTCAAGTTAAATCGCCGTCGTTTTACTTGTATTACTATCGTAATGAATCGCATGATCATTTTAATTAAAGGCTTGCAGATGCTCAAACGGGTGCATTAAGACATCGCAATGGGGTTGTATGGTTTCACATCGGAAGGCAACACAACGGCATTGTATAGAAGGCATCATAATTCAAGTGAAAACGACATCGTTTCTTGTTTGTGCAGACGAATTATGCACATATGAAGGTCGTTGTTCCTTTTATTTGATCCTTTGGTTCATGTTTGGTTTGATCAAGTAACTTGTATAACTAAGAAGCTGACTTAATGGATTGCCCAGTTAATTAAGATGCCCAGTTAATTAATTAAGAATCTAAGGAATGTTTCGGAGGTTTACGAATAAAACCCTACTAGTGTTTGTCTTAAAGATTTAAAGTTTAATTAAACTTTGTTACGTGTGGGAATTTCAAATATATATATATATATATATATATATATATATATATATATGTGTGTGTGTGTGTGTGTGTGTGTGTTCAGAAATGTTACTCGTCGTTGGGTCATGATGTGATGAGATGTAATCTCATCACATAAGACAATATAAGACATGAGACATGCATATTAATAGTGCCACATGTCTCACAACATATTTTTGCCACTCGATTATAATGAGTTTATACCACAGCCATATATTACCTTCGTTTCAAAACAGGGCCGGCCCTAACATTAATTGGGCTTAAGGCCAAGTCCTCGAATTGATCTTTTAGTTGAAGTTTTTTTTTTAAACATATCGCGTTTTTAACATCTGTAAATACAAAATTCAATTTATTGATAGCCTCAAAACATGCTGATGTTGCGTGAACTATCAGGGTAGCGATAACGGCTGGGCCGTGTGGATATCTGGTTGTTTATATATGATTTCTCCGGTGAGATCGGTGGTGATTACGGTGGTTGATAAGATATATATGTAGTTTCCGGTGACAATATGAATATGAAGATGGAGTAGACAAATTGGCAGAGCTTGGCCTACTTTTGTTCATTGATCGATCGTTTATAAGTAACATACAGCTCCTATTTATAGGCTACAAACTAATCGAGATTATGCTAATGACGATAAGACATAATAAAATATGATTAATTATAAGACACGATCTTGGATGGTAACATGACGATCGGAGTTGAGGTAACGTTGCCCTCTCCACGGGCTTAACGGTCGGTCTTATCTTGTCGGATACAATGATTCTCTACTTGAGGAGGTGAGTCCGGCTTCGCCTGAGCGGTTAGGAGGCTGTAAGTGTTGGGGCGTTACCCAGGCGATCAGGGCTTGGCCCTGGCTCGAGTTGACGATAGGCTTGCTAACTTGTGATGCGCATGCATCCTGGCAAACAAGATAGATCAATGTGTACGAAGTTGGAGCGAGATGATTATGTTGTGACCTCCGACCGGGTCAACCCGGGTCCGTAAGACCGTATGCGGGTTTCCCATATCACATGCCTACAAAGTAGTCTTTTCTAGCATATTTAGAAAAAAAAACCAAATTCATACGTATACACAAAACATACTTTTTATTTTTCTTTGTGTGCTTTTTTTATATAGATATATAATAATATAAAATAATCTTAGATATTTTTTCATAAAATAAATATTTTATAATTGTTTGCATACGAGTTGCAGTACGAATTAATGTTATCGCAACGAAATGGGGTTCGACTTGCCCGGTCAGGTCGCGGTGGGTCGAGGGGGCAGAGCCCCTTCGCAAGGGTTGAGGGGGCAACGCCAACTCGTGGGGGTTCGGGGGCAACGCCTCCAAAACCTAAACCAATACATGCATCAGTTCATGAAGGGATATGCATTTTCGGATTTTTAGATACATGCATTTTCGAACTGATATGTACTTACCCTTTCATGTAAGGGTTGCATGCTTTCATCCGGTTAACAGTGACAACCTTACCATTTCGTGCAAGATTCCTAAACTTTAAAAAAGTTTACAAACACAAAATAATATGACATCAATATAAAAGTCACTCCACTAACAAAATGCAAAGGCTAAACGAAATAAAAAGTCCGCCGGCAAGGCCCATCACGGAATCACCCCATCAAGTAAACAAAACATACATGATTAGTATAATGACTATATGTGCTTCTCTTATGCTGTCAAAATGAAAGCCCTCTTCGGCTCTTCCTTGTCCTTCCTTGCTATGCTATCTTTCAATCTTTCTACATATAAAAAAATTATGATATCCAAGAGACATTAAATCATCTATTCTAACTATTCATCTTACTAATTAAAATTAAAGTTGATTACATTATTAAACATTTAAACTATAAGAAAAATAGTAAATTACTATAAGAAGAATAGAAAATTACCTCCACTTAAGAACTTAAGAGTTAGGGCTTGTGTAGTCTTGAAGATTGAGAATTTGAGATTATAATTTATGAATGGAAAATTGAAAGAACTAAGAAGGAAAAGAAAAAAAAAAAAAAAAAGTAGCTCAGCAGCGGCTGTCGAGAAGAGGCAGGGGAGGGGAAAGTGGAAACGAAGGCAGGGGACTGAGGGGAGGGCCGGAGGGTTACTTAGGAGTGAAATGAGTTTTATTTTTGTTTGTTTTATTTATTTTTCTGTGTGCTTTTTTTTTTATATAATATAGATATAAAATAATATATTCTTTTTAATTTCTATAGTTTCCAAACAAAAAATTAATAAAACTTGTTTGTATATCTTTTTTTTTTGCCAAGTAAATTTTTTTATTGGAACATTTATCGATTGGAGTAAAAAAAAATTTGGCCTTTATCAAAATAAAAAATTAACATATTATATTAGATTTGATCGGATTGAATCTACACGATTTTTTTTCTTTAGCAAAAGATGTACCGTTGGGTCCTCCCGGCACCGTTGGGCTTAAGACGGTTGTCTATCTGGACTCACTGTAGAGCCGGCCATGTTTCAAAATATAACTTTGTTTTGCTTTTTGGATTTGTCATATAATATAAGTCAATTTTGAATATCAATGATCCATTTACTTTATTTTTTCTCATTTTATTTCTAACTATTAAACATTTTCTTGTTTTACAAATGTTATATTAATAACAGTCAAGGGTATTCTAGACTTTTGCTATTAAAATTAATGAAATTTATCCACTTTCTTAATCTGTGTGAAAATATCTAAACATACATACTTTTTGGGACTGAAATAGTATTACTCCGTTCCAAAATATAAGTCATTCTATATTTTTAAAATTTCTCTTATAATATAAGTCATCCTACATTAGCAATACAACATTTATTGTTATTTTCTCATTTTTACTCATAATTTATTGTCAATCAACCACTTTTCATTACTTAATTAACAACTATTGCATTAATGATAATTAACGGTATTTTAGATTTAACCTTTATATTTATTACATTTAATTACTTTCTTAATCTATATAAAAACTCTTAAGAATTATTTATATTTTGTGACGGATGTAGTACATCACGATCAATGGATCGGATGTAGTACATCATAATCAACAGTAAAAATATGCAATATGTCACTTATTGTGTCTGTAATATGCTTTCTTTATGGGAAATGAAAGAATGAGGGCATGGGGATGGGGTTTTTTTCTTTATTAAGATATGGTTTCCCATGCGACTGGCATCAAATCACTTCACGTGTAACAAAGCAAAGGTGAATTTTTACTAGTAGCTTTATAGCTGCAGCATGCTTGTGCCCCCTGTTATTATACTCTTGTTCCAAAAAAAAAAAAAAAAAATAAATAAATAAATAAATTGAACAGAAAAAAGGCATCTATGTTTATTACTGTAATTACTATGCATGCCCTTATGACAACATCAAAGTTACCACCTTTGGCTTGCCCAATCCTGTGTTTCTATGTTGTTCACTAGTCTTCATTCTTAAACCAACATAAACTGTTCTTATTTGTTTGTGGTTTTGCATTACTATATATATAAAGTCTGAGGATATACAAAGTATATTATGTAGATATTATTAAAAAAAGAAAGATAAATCCATCATACGAGGATATAATTCATTAAGTAATACAAGTCCTAATGATATATAGCCCTAATGAAGTCTTCATAATTTAGCATCAAATTTTTTTTTTTGGACATCACATTTGATATTTCTCCGATGTAATTTTCGTAAAAAAAAAGAAGCAAAACAATGGAACAACGGATTTGATGTCAATTCCACTATAATACATTGTATCAAATAGTGAATTTGAAATAACGAACGGTGAATTTGTCATTTATCATTTTTTTTTCCCTCCGTCCTATATCCTAATTTTTTTTCCCTAACTTTTTTTTTAATAGATGCACATATATATCCTCCGACCGACCATGCAAATGAGAGAGCATGTTTGTGGTTCTGAGAAGTTTTATTTTAGTTTTTCAGTTTTGTCTTATAATATAAAACATTATCATAAACTAATGCACTATTTAATGCAAATTTTCCTATCAAACTCCTATTAACTCATCTAAGTGTATTAAATGCAGTGTAAACATAAAAGGTTATTTATGTCTTAAATTGCTAAAAAGTAAATCATTATATGAGTTTTCTTAATCTAGAAGGCTAAAATTTGTTATATTATAGCATAGAGGTATAATGTAGCACAATGAGTTTCCATGTAAGAAAAGATAAGTTTATTAACCACATGAACAGGGTTTGTTTGGACTTTGATCCCTACCCTAAAGAATAGGGGATACTAAAATTCAACACTTCATTCTTGACGGTAAGTGTCCTAAAAGTTAGACAATTTGTCCTTCTTTTATTCTTTCATATACAGTGTTTCCACTTTCCATATGCATGCTTGTTTGTAGTAGTGCCTTTGCAACATCTCCTGACCTCCTATTATGCATCGGTCTTTAAAATAACGGAAGATTTTACAGCAGTACCAATTTGATGCTAACGGAAAACAAAGTTGTGCACCGATTTTATTTACATCACAACGATTCTACAGATACATCATACCTACGTACGGTAGGTCGGTACACACCATGCACACATAATCAACATTTTGATATTAATTAAGTCGATTATGAAGCAAAAGAACCGACTTTCCAAAAGTCGATTGTAACGCTAAATGAGTATAATAGCGCTAAATGAGTCATAAATGATCCGGTCAACTGCTTAAACCATCGTCCTCGTTTGGTCTAAAAGGGCAAACCGAGTTGACAAGACGTTTATGTCTCACACTTATATGATGGTGATGCGATTCCCCCACTTCCAATGTGAGATGTTATTCTGTGAGTCATAAATGGGTCATAAATGGTCCGTCAACTGCTTAAACCGCCATCCTCGCTTTATCTAAAAGGGCTAACTCGGGTTGACAAGACATTTATGTTTCATACTTATATGGGGGTGAACATTCTACTATTTTTCCTATGTGGGACACTACATTATCCCCCCTTATAAGGGACTAGAGTCCTCGCTAGGACGGCAAATGTTTCCGGATCGTCCTACTAGAGGTAACTAGAGGTCATCCTTACACCGTTTTCTTATACGGTGCAGCACATAGTTGTTAGGAAATCTACGCGGGAACGCAGCGGAATTCAAAATTTTATTTCCTATCGACCCAAGATCGACTTCGTTTAAGCAATAAACAAATAAGTAGTAGACGGTGGTTACCTTGGTTGATCTAAAAGATCGACGCTTTGACCGTCTAAGGAGAGTAGCAATGCACGGAGCCGCCCAAGCGTTCGGCCTCTACCGCTAGGCCACACGAACAACCCGCCAGAATCCACCATTGGATTGCTACTAGAAAACTCGGCTGCTAGACCGACTTTTCCTCCTCATAAAACTCTCCAAGGAAGCTCTCTATTTTTCTCAAAACTATTAGCTCTTGAAATTATGATGTACAAAAGAGTTTGACACCCACTTCCTATTTATAGGTAAAAGTGGCGCCCCATAGGAGTGGAGAGGAAGAACACATTTTACTAGTAAAATAAGGAAAATATAATTGATTGATTTATCTTATTAATATTCAATCTTATATTAAATATTTCCAATATATTGTCAATATCTTATATTGACTATATTTATCTTATTACCATAAATCAATTTACACATGTGTATATATCACATATATATTACAAATATAAATCTATACATATATATATTTTGGAAACAATCATGCACATGCATATCCAATGTGCACTACACGCTGGAAGCACAAATATACATACATACATACATATATATATATATATATATATATATATATATATATATATATATATATATATATATATATATATATATATATATATATATATATATATATATATATATATATATTAATATCTTATATTAATACTAGATAATATAATACCATGATTAATTAATTTCAAAATACATGTGTAACAATATGCACAATTAATTTCGACACATGTACACATCATATGTGTATTTAATTAATCAACATAATTAATATCTTGTATTTAATTTATTCATAATAAATAAATACCACCATATTAATTTACTACTATAACCTTTATAGTCGTGAGATAAACATTTCTTATTTGGTTATCATCTATAACCACATTTTAATCCGGCTAGATGTTCATATGTGTGTGACCTGATAGGCTTCCGAATATGTTGGCCGTAGGCACAAAGTGCAAATTACGAAAATGCCCTTCATACCTAACGATCACGGGATAGCGTCTAGCAACACACCGTGACCCCCAATCATAGGAAGAGTCAGATGCAATGACTACTACCTTTCATGTGAAACAGTTACCGTGTAACTTACAATCCTATCGCTGTAATAATATCCATACAGTCGTTAGTCGAGTGTCAAAACATCAACGACCGTATCTTATAATCTGGATATCATGCTCTCTCGAAGTAACTCATTTACTTCCACTTTGCAAAGATTCACGAGAGTAAGACATTCCTTATAAGAAGTCCCTTTCGGATATTCACCCCTACTAATAGGGTACGTGATTCCCAGACGACCAAACATGTATACTCCGCATGCTTCAGTATCACACCCCAAGCACTACCGCATGATCGCCCCGTGGCTAGGGGAAACCTCAATAGTGTTGAAGCACGACAATCCACACCGTGATGCCATGTAGACTCCGGTCCAAAGGATAATTACACAACCGTCACATAGTGTGACACTTATCCGTGTAAGTGGGTCAGTCTAACGTACGCATTCTCTAATACACGTCCACGTACAGTCCAAGTGTCTCTACACTTCGATAGACGAGATCTATCTTTGCCCTTAAAGACAGAAGACATCTAATACGTGCTAGTCTATTCGTACTATCAATGCCCTGTTTAATAGTACATTAGTCTAGAGACAATTAAGTATCAAACTTATTAAAGTGATTAGAGATCTCATCAACCATAATCACTTATCATTGTTTCTCTATCACAGTTTAACACTAAGGACGTTATCATATAACGATTCACAATTGGTTCTTTAAAAGAATAAATATATGACAACAGAAAAGCCATTTTATATATGTATAAACATAAATAAATAGTAGAAATGATCCGACCCGGTCGGATCCGGTCCAACCCGATTGGGTTTAGGACACTATTTCAACAATAGTTCCGTCTGATTGTCGGCTATGATACCATTCTGTAACGCCCCTGACCCCGGGCCTGGTTGCGCTAAATGAGAGTCATAAATGGTCCGGTCAACTACTTAGACCTCCGTCCTCGCTTGGTTTAAAAGGGCTAACGAGTTGACAAGACCTTTATGTCTCACACTTATATGGTGGTGATGCGATTCCCCCACTCCCAATGTGGGATATCACATTCTCCCCCTTATAAGTGACTAGCGTCCTCGCCAGGACGGCCAAGACTTGTCCCAGTTCGTCCCTACCATAGGATTCTAGAGGTGGCCCCCACCGCCTCACGGAGTGACACTTAGTTCCGTATGATAGTCGGCTCTGATACCATTCTGTAACGCCTCCAGACATGTGTCTGATAACGCAAAATGAGTCATAAATAGTCCGGTCAACTGCTTAGACCGCCGTCCTCGCTTGGTCCTCGCTTGGTCTAAAAGGGCTAACCCGAGTTGACAAGTCATTTATGTCTCACACTTATATGAGGGTGAGCATTCTATTATTTTTCCTATGTGGGACATTACATCAATTATCATAATGCACATACGGAAAGTCGGTTTTTTACTCGTAAAATCAACTTTCAAAACATCTATTCTAATGTGGTGGTACACATGTAGTATGATCACTTAGGCCAATGTATGACAACCCAATATGTGTGTAAGTAATTCAAACAAGTACGAAAGTTTGAAAGTGATGGTGTCGAAAAAGAACACCAACAAGATTTAGCGGATGTGTTTGTGGATGTCTGGATTAAGGTGGGTGTTTTCTCTCCGGTAATACTGAAGATCTTTAAAAACAAGATGTAGAAAAATGTTGTGTTTATGATTCGAGCTGGGCCATAAATAGCTGCCTACATACCTCAGCTTGTAAGGGATCATGCTCAAGTTACGTAGTTCTTAAGAAAATAAGGGAGCTTCATCTTGTCAATGGTGTGATGCCGCTATTTATAGGGGCCATGAGTTGGTTGGCTGTTGCCAAGATGTTGACAGGCTGTACTACGAGCTGCAGGTTGCGAGCTGGAGATATGAGAGCTGGCGAGCTGAACGCCGGAGAGCTGACGATCTGGCGAGCCGCTGGCTGTCAAGCTGCGGGCTGCCGAGCTCGATCTGGAGAGCGTTGACAGGTTGGCGAGCTATTTCTGGCGGGCTCTTCGCTTGTAAGCGTCGTTTAATGAACTCCGTTGCCCAACTGAGCGGGCTTTGTTCGAGCTGAAGATTGCGAGCTGAGGGGCGAGCAGGTCGGCCCCCAGCGTTTTGTACCGAGTTAGCTATTTGCTACTTCATGCTCGTTGCATTGGCCAATGACGAGAATCACGATAGCATGAGGCGGGCTGGATTATTCTTAGCTTGACCCGGATTACAGAGGGTCTGATTGGCCAGGCCGAGGACCATATCCGTTGCAGGCCTTATGCATGGGCCAGGTTTGGATCCACAGGATCTTTCCGGAATGGCGGGGCTTGGCCGGATTTGTCACATCAGAAAGTAACGGTAAGTGAACGGTGAACTGAATGTTGAGAAAAACATCTTCTTGATTTATGCATTTCAAATAATATGTATATATTCCCCTAAAAAAAATATGTATATATACCATTCAAAAAAAGTTATATATATATATATATATATACTTGCTCATATTTAGAAGTGTTAATGACCTTAAAACATTTTAAAATAATTAGAAGCATATAATTAACAATTATTAACACTTCATACCTATTTGAAATCACATACTAAATAATTAGTAGCATATAATTAACATTTATTAACACTTCATACCAATTTGAAATCACATACTATATATATATATATATATATATATATATATATATCCATCCAATTTAATTAATATATATGTCACTGTGTTAATTCACACTTCTTACTCTGTACTGGGCTTAACTAGCTAACTCACTCATATTATTTGGAATAAGAAGATTTACATATGACGACGAGGATGATGAAGTATTAAAGCTATTGATGACCGAGAATCGTGTGAAGGCTGATGATGGTAACATTATGTTCAAGAGATGAAGTATAAATAAGTCAAATGTTTTGGGTTAGACAATCTTTGTTACATGCCTAGTGTATTAGTATATATGGTTGATGTACTCAGTGGATTTTAGATAGAGTTGTTAACGAGCAGAGGCGAACCGAGTATTGGTGGTTTGAGCTCGAGCTCGTTTAGCTCACGAGCTCGTTCGTTCGTTAAACGAACAAAAAATTTGTTCGAACTCGGCTCGTTTCAAAGTTGAAATGTTCGATATCGTGTTCGAGCTCGGCTCGTTAAACATATTGTTCGGTAAAAACGAGTTTTACAATTTAGAACCGAAACACCCCAAGTATAAGGTTCGTAGTATAGAATGTTAACGGGTCGTCCTAAGGGAGTGGAATGTTTATCGGATCAAGGAACAATTATTCTATCGATTATGTCACGACTATTAACTAAAACTAAGATTTATACTAATTATGAATTAATGAACAAGTAACTACGATGAACAAGTAAATACGATGAACAAGTAACTAAGACGATGAACAAGAATCGGGAACCTAAATTATGCTTAAAACAGTTGAAAAACAACTATAATCTTAAAACAACTAAACTTAGCAATCAACGATTTATACTAATGATTCGATTTATCAAGTGATTAAAACAACGGCAAGGCAACGGGAATCCACCGATCAACCAAACTATAAACGATCTCTCGAATTATAATTAATTGCATCAATTAAAAAGATCACAACTTGAACAATATTTTCATATAAATTCAAAGCATAAAAGATGGTTTCATCGATCTCTTGATTCAAATAAAACGTAAACGATAAATAACAAATTCTAATTGATGAAAAACTATAACTTTACTCACTAAACATGTAGCAAAAATCTCTCTAGTTGGTGTTGATGTTGATCGGTTTCATCCGTTGTCCCACCGCGATGTGCTTAGCCAACAACCATGATGTTGATCATAATCATTGGATTGGAAGAAATCATCTTCTAATTGGTATTGATGCGGTGCTTCTCCGTTAAAAAGTGCGGCTAGAATTTTGTATGCGTGAATGGTCGTATTGGTGATTTAGGGTTCTAAAGGTGCGGTATTTATAAGAACAGGTAAGTCGGTTGCTACAAGTATCTTCTCGGGACGCTCGTTTACTTCTAAAATTCATATCTTGAGTTGTAGACTTCCAAAAATTATGATCCGAACGTCATAAAAAAGCTCTCGGAAAACTCTACAACTTTCTTCAGAAAACGCCTTTTTGATTAGCCCGTCGTATTACGAGTCGTTTTCGGGATTTTCCACTTACCCAAATTGATTACCCACTTGACCACCATTTGAGTTGTAGAAGTCCGATTGATGTAATTCAAAGTGCGTTGGAAAGCTCTTTCAAAGATCTACAATTTTCATGAAGAAGTCCTCCCCTGAAAATGCCTCTAAGCTGGGTCAAATCTCCGTCGAAAATATGTAACGATTTAAGTACTTAGGAAAATTTGCTCCGTTGAACTCGTAAACTTGTGGCATCTTCTTCTAACCCTCTAAACACCTCTTTTAGACCGAAGATATGCATCTACAAGATATCCAAAATATTGCAAAGTGTAACAACATCCAAATAAACATAAAACCAACGATAAAAACACATAAATCAGCCACTTTTGCAATTTATTATCTTTAAAACTCATTTGCTCAATATTTCAATATAAGGCTCGATTTCTATGATAAACATCCACATATGGGGGAAATTGATATAAAATATATCCTTATAAAACACTACAAATTGACCCTTAACAACTCCCCCACACTTATCTTTTGCTCGTCCCGAGCAAAACAAAACAAAGTCAAGCTCGAGACAAATAAACATCCATACAAATATGAAGTATATTCAATAACTTAGAAGTTCACCCGTGTAGTGTGTGCATAGCCATAATAAACTTCCACTAAGTTCCACAATTTGAAAGTTATTCAAACCAAAACTAGCCCGGTTTCCCATCTAAGTTAGAAATATTCAAAAATTATAACGGGCACTTTACAAAACATACATATCCCAAAAAGAAATAGTAGAGAATATCTAAAACATTTCGACGGACTCGAGAGGATAATCCCTACAACATATCCTTCGGTTTATACTTTGGGTATAAGATTAACGATAACTAAGTCCTTACTTATTCATAATAATATATTTCAATATTTTCACTTTTTTCACACTTTTCTAACACACATCGAATAAGCTTTTGCCCTCATAGCGAATAGGACATTTCAAGATAATCCCCTACCTTACTCCAATCATAAGGCGACTATAAACCGACCGTCGTGAGTTTTTGGTCATCATAGTGGAATAGGACATACGTGGTACACCCTACCTCACCCAAATCATAAACCAGCTTCCGACACACACAATTACAATTATGTTTACTTAGAGATTTACGGGGTCGGCAAGTGGAAAAGATTATTTTCTAGTAGCACGGACCACCGAGCATAACACCTCAAGTAAACAATTTATTACTATTGCAAAGACTTAATCATGTTTCACTTATCACATTCAAACTTACAGATATTCACAGTATGTCATACTTTAATCCTAGAATACAAACTACTAAACTTTTCAAGAATTGTACATAAGCAAAGAAACATGCTATAATCATCAAAAATCTCCAACTAAAATGGGGTAGGCTTTCAACATTTAGCTCATCATTTACTATGGCATGTGAAAAAGAGTGTCGGGTGAAACAACTAAATTTACTAAATATGCAAAATAATGCATCAATGATTATAAACATCGAACAAAGACATGCAATGCTCACTCGGGACAAAACAAAAATTTTAAAATTAAGCACTTTTCATAGAAATATAACAGAAATTGAGCAAACGACTCATAGATACATATAAACCATCCTCTCCCCCACACTTAGATTGCAACTTGTCCTCAAGTTATACAGAAATAATAAATTAGAGAACTTAGCTGATTGGATGCTGGCAATTCTGGAGGAACCAACAAGAACCAGGATTGCTTGCATAGCTCAGGAGACTGTGGAGCATCAAAGGACAACTGAATACATCTTTAAAGTGCACAATAGCTATAGAAAGTATCCTGCAGACTTGATCAGTGCGAAAAGAGTCTACGGGGAAAAAGGATTATACATATATAAAGCACATGAAGAAAAGGATCATAGAGATTTTTCAACTTAAGCTCAACTAAAGATTGAATACTATACATGAAAATATCACAAACTCGTAGGCTAGGTGCAACTATATGAAAATATACTACAATGCAGCCTACATGATATGCAATAATAAAATAATGATGGCATATGGAAAACCAACAGTAACCATCATAAAAAAAAACGAGGTAGTATTACGGAAACCGACAGTTAACTACACTCAAGAAGAATAAAAGAAAAATAGAAAAACAATGCAACTAGATGACATGCAACTAAATGATATGCATCTAAGTGATATGCAAAAATAAAAGAAAATAAAAGAAAGAAAACTAGCCCACTCATTTGCAACATAACATATATATAATAAACGTCTACCAAATAATGACAGGTTACGATAAACGACAGTGCTGTTCATTACATGCAATGTAGACGCGCTTTAAGACTCATCAAAGGTGATAGCATTATGGAAACCAACAGTTAGCTATACTAAACAGATATAACTCATAAGGTTCCATCGTAGCAACGGAAAACCGACAGTAGCTACCCATATGAGTTACAGAAATAACAAGGAAGCACATAAGTCTCAAAGCTCACAAGATTCATCACAGCGGTATGTAGCATACGGAAACCGACATTAGCAACTAAATAACAATAAGAACAGTTATAGCTTACGAGAACCGACATTAACTATAACATGCCTAGATGAATCATCTATAAGGAATAAGATCATTTACTTAGCATGAATTCATAGATGGAAAGGTATAACATTCATATTCAGGACATCTATGTAAAAAAATAAATAGGCCACAGATGCTCGAATGTAAGCAATCCATACTAAATAAAAGCATTAGGAATGAGATCAAGAAAAACTGGACTACGGGCGGCGTTCAAAGGCACAACGGACGGGCGTTCACCTCAAAATACAGCTTTGGACGAGCGTTCAGAAAAACAAACGCTCGTTTGACTTGAAAACCAACCGGACGGACGTTCAAAAAGCATAGACGCTCGTCTGGTCCTTTAAACCAGATCAGGATTGAAAATTCTGGAACGGACGAACGTCCCATAATTCCAAACGCTCGTTTACCTGCAGCTAAAGAACTGGACGGGCGTTCACTAACTTGAACGCTCGTCCATACAACGAATACACAGCAGAGAGCAGGAAAACGCAGACAAACCCTAAAAACTTAAAACACATATTAACACAGATCATAGCAGCCACTTTCAATTAAAGCACAAAGAGGTTAGATCAGAAAACACATAAACACATACTTCACGTTTAAACAAATCGAGTAAAAAACTTTTGCACATTCTTAACCTTATGGTCATCGAAACACGGCAAAATAAAAACTCTCGATTTGGTAAACGCTACTTTTATTAAAACGAAAAATAAACGTAACAAAATCGAGAAATAACAAGATCAGATTCAACATGACACCTATTCCCCGGCAACGGCGCCACTTTTGTTCGGTAAAAACGAGTTTTACAATTAATAACCGAAACACCCCAAGTATAAGGTTCGTAGTATAGGATGTTAACGGGTCGTCCTAAGGGAGTGGAATGTTTATCGGATCAAGGAACAATTATTCTATCGATTATGTCACGACTATTAACTAAAACTAAGATTTATACTAATTATGAATTAATGAACAAGTAACTACGATGAACGGTAAATACGATGAACAAGTAACTAAGACGATGAACAGTAACTGGGAACCTAAATTATGCTTAAAACAGTGAAAAACAACTATAATCTTAAAACAACTAAACTTAGCAATCAACGATTTATACTAATGATTCGATTTATCAAGTGATTAAAACAACGGCAAGGCAACGGGAATCCACCGATCAACCAACCCAACCCCAACTAGACGGCAAGTTAAAGATATGATTTTTAGTAATGATCTATCACGAATTCGATTAAATTTCTCTAAACGAATTCTAGGGTTTCGTTTTCTTTTTCAAGTAAAACTAAACGACATGTAAAACAAGATCACGAGATTATTTCTAATACTCTTACTCAATTAACTATAAACGATCTCTCGAATTATAATTAATTGCATCAATTAAAAAGATCACAACTTGAACAATATTTTCATATAAATTCAAAGCATAAAAGATGGTTTCATCGATCTCTTGATTCAAATAAAACGTAAACGATAAATAACAAATTCTAATTGATGAAAAACTATAACTTTACTCACTAAACATGTAGCAAAAATCTCTCTAGTTGGTGTTGATGTTGATCGGTTTCATCCGTTGTCCCACCGCGATGTGCTTAGCCAACAACCATGATGTTGATCATAATCATTGGATTGGAAGAAATCATCTTCTAATTGGTATTGATGCGGCTGCTTCTCTGTTAAAAAGTGCGGCTAGAATTGTGTATGCGTGAATGGCTGTATTGGTGATTTAGGGTTCTAAAGGCTGCGGTATTTATAAGAACAGGTAAGTCGGTTGCTACAGTATCTTCTCAGGACGCTCGTTTACTTCTAAAATTCATATCTTGAGTTGTAGACCTCCAAAAATTATGATCCGAACGTCATAAAAAAGCTCTCGGAAAACTCTACAACTTTCTTCAGAAAACGCCTTTTTGATTAGCCCGTCGTATTACGAGTCGTTTTCGGGATTTTCCACTTACCCAAATTGATTACCCACTTGACCACCATTTGAGTTGTAGAAGTCCGATTGATGTAATTCAAAGTGCGTTGGAAAGCTCTTTCAAAGATCTACAATTTTCATGAAGAAGTCCTCCCCTGAAAATGCCTCTAAGCTGGGTCAAATCTCCGTCGAAAATATGTAACGATTTAAGTACTTAGGAAAATTTGCTCCGTTGAACTCGTAAACTTGTGGCATCTTCTTCTAACCCTCTAAACACCTCTTTTAGACCGAAGATATGCATCTACAAGATATCCAAAATATTGCAAAGTGTAACAACATCCAAATAAACATAAAACCAACGATAAAAACACATAAATCACCCACTTTTGCAATTTATTATCTTTAAAACTCATTCGCTCAATATTTCAATATAAGCGCTACCCTTAACACATATTGTTGTCTTCCAACTCGAGTATGACGCGAGTTCGGCTCGAGTTCGGTTCGTTAGGATATAAAACATAAAGTGCAAATACAAAAATAACAAGTTATATATTAATATTACATATATCACGCTACAATAATCATTATAAAAATATGTAAATATTATATAAAATCAATTTATAATCTCAATCAGATAAATGAATGACATATCATCGTTTGAGTTAGAGTTACGGTGTAAATTGATGTATTTATATAAGCACGTTCACGAACGTTTGCGAACCAATCTCGTGTTCGTTCGTTAAGCAAACGAGCCTGCAATCATGTTCGAGCTTGGCTCGTTAAGCTAAACGATCACAAACGCTAACTAGCCGAATATGAACTTGTTCACGAACGGCTCTGTTCATTAACATCATTAATTTTAGATTACAACAGCAGTTGTATTATAAAGATTTGATATTAATTATTCCGAGCATTTAATTATTAATTGCTTCCGTGCTGTTTCTAATGTTTTAAGAGATGTCAGACTGACGTGTTTCTGAAATAAGTTAAGGGCACATGCCAAACGGTGTATTTTCCGATTAAGTGTTCGGTCTCCGAAGCAGGTTGCTGCAACGGACCACCCAATCATCCTAACAATGTCTACTAATCAAAAGTATAAAATCCTGACTCCTTCTTTAGGTCGGATGAAAGGATATACGGGTTCAGAAATACAAGAGTAAAAACAACTAAAATAAAAAGGTATAGTGTAAAACATTGAAATCAATTACCTGAAATTAAAGAAATATGATGATGAATCTGCTCGCAACAGGGGTTCTGAAAAAGTAAGCACCGTATATGCAACAGGGTCAGGGGAATCTTGATGCATCGAGAGAAGAGAAATTAATGGACAGGACCACATTCTTCTTCATATATCTTCAACCTTTCTTTCTCTTGTAATGAAAAAAAAAACCTTTGGTTGGTGGCAAGGGAATATGTTATACGGTCAATGCATGTCAAAAATAATACATGAGTTTCTGCCAAAAAGTTTTACTGTCCCTCCCAGTCCCACGAGGGGAGATTTCTTGAAATCCGTCTGTCTATGAAAAAGATTTGGCGTCGTTTGATAATATAGTGAAAAAAAAGTTATGAAAGTGTAAAATAGCTTTAAGTAATTAGAATAAATTGATTGAAGATGAATTATTAATTGTTTGAATTTTATTTTATTAAATTTTTTCTATAGTTCCCTTGGCATATGCCTTAGCATCTCATTCAAGAGGAAGACTCCGAAGAATCTTGAGAATTTGGTTCTCAATATTAGAGACACACGGATTTACCTGTTGGAGATATCTCATTTTAATGGGTTGAAATGGTTAATTTTAGCGTGATTTCGGATATCCTCCTGTGTGATTCACCGAGAATTTATTACGCCTAAAAATTCTACTAACTGAGTAGATAATATTTGGCTTTGGAATCACTCGATTCGGATATCGGGTGAATGAGAAATTAATACTTAAAGTTGGTTGAAAACGTGTAGGAGATGAGAGTTGAAGGAATGACCTCAACTCAATCTCCCACATAGGTAACTTGAAGTTTGAAAGCTCAAGTAATAAGAGCTAGTGTATGCTGAAAATTTCTTTTCTTGAAGGAAAAGTCGAGTGATTAAATAATTCGACCAATCAAAGATTAGAAGACACGTCATCCGACCAATGAGAAGTAGTGACTAAGTCGGTTTAGCTTAACCAACGCGTTTAAGCAAAGTCGGCCTAATGACTTTTCCAAGGGAAAAGTTAGCCGACATAATGACGTGTATTAGCCAATCGGATTTGAGCTTTGGCTCCCCCTCCACTATATAAAGAACCCCAAAGATGAAGGTTTTGCGTTCAGTTTTTCTCTTGTGTCTTCCACTACTAAAAGTGTCGAGCATATAGTCTAGTTCTTGAGTCGAAGAGAAGTCGGAGTACTCTGTAGGCTCGCCGGAGCTTGGATTGTTGAAGTGCCTCTCAATCCAAGACGCATGCCGTTGTATCTTGGGAGTCAGTTGCTATTACCGGGGGCACCATACCGGAGCAATATGTCTTAAGGAAAGAGTTTCTTAACTCGCATCGGTTTGTCTTTATTTATGCATTGTACTTTAATTTCTCTTTTGTTTCGAGTCAGATCTGCACTGTAATAGCTTTAATTCATTAGATCTATCCTATGGTTGTGTTAATTTATTAGATCTAAACCGGAATTGCTATAATTTGTTAGATCTACATAATAAAATAATTTTTAGGAAATCTACGCGGGAACGCAGCGAAATTCAAAAATTTATTTCCTTTAACCAGGATCAACTTCGTTTAAGCAACAAACAAATAAGCTAGTAGACGGTGGTTACCTCGCTTGATCTAAAAGATCGACGCTTTGACCGTCTAAGAAGAGTAGTGGTGCATGGAGCCACCCAAGCGTTCGGTCTCTACTGCTAGTCCACACGTACAACCCGCCGGAATCCACCATTGGATTGCTACTAGAAAAATCCGGTTGCTAGACTGGCATTTTCTCTCTCTCAAATCTCTCTCTAAAAACATCTATATTTTTCACAAGAAACTATTAGTCTTTTGGAATTGTGATGTTCAAAAGAGCTAGCCAACCCCTTTCTTATATATATAGGTGTTGGGGCGCCCCTCATGTCTCCCAATCTGATTATGATTAGCTTCCTAGTAGATTGAGGAGAAAGAAAATCTTTTCCTAATAAAATAAGGAAAATATATTTGATTGATTTATCTCATTAATATTCAATATCTTATATTAAATATTTTTCCAAGATATATATTGACAATATATTATATTGAATATATCTTTATCTTATTACCATAAATCTATTTTTCCAAAAATCGATTAATATCTAATATTAATATTATGGTAATCTTATTAATTAAATTGCACAATCCAAGTGTATCTTAATACACTACAGTCTGCGCCCCTTAGCCGATAAATTGGCTTCCGGAATATTCTTTAATTAATCAATATAATTAATATCTTGTATTTAATTTATTCATAATAAAGAAATACCACCATATTAATTTATCACAATAACACTTTATAGTCGAGATAAACTTTCCTTTATTGGTTATCGCTATAACCGCTTTTTAATCCGGCTAGATGTTCTTATGTGTGTGACCCGATAGGCTTCCGAATATATTGGTCGTAGACACAGAGTGCAAATTACGAAAAATGCCCTTCATACCTAACGATCACAGAATAGCGTCTAGCAACACACCGTGACCCCCAATCATCGGAAGAGTAAAATGCAATGACTACTACCTTTCATGTGAAACAGTTACCGTGTAAATAGAATCCTATCGCTGTAATAATATACATACGGTCGTACGTCGAGTGTCAAGTATCAACGACCGTCTCTTATAATCTGGATATCATGATCTCTCGAAGTAACTCATTTACTCCCACTTTGCAAAGATTCACGAGAGTAAGACATTCCTTATAAGAAGGCCCTTTCGGATATTCACTCCTACTGATAATGTACACGATTTCCGGACGAGCGACATGAATCTTACGCATGCTTCAGTATCACACCCAATCACTACTGCATGATCACCCCATGGCTAGAGGAAACCTCAATAGTGTCAAAGCATGACAATCCACACCGTGATGCCATGAAGACTCCGGTCTTAGGATAATTACACAACTGTCACATAATATGACACTTAACAGTGTAAATGGGTCAGTCTAACGTACGCATTCTCTAATACACGTCCACGTATAGTCCAAGTGTCTCTACACTTCGATAGACGAGGTCTATCCCTGCCCTTAAAGACATAAGACATCTAATACATGCTAGCCTATTTGTACTATCAATGCCATGTTTAATAGTACATAAGCCTATAGACATTTAAGTATCAAACTTATTAAAGTGATTAAAGATCTCATCAACCATAATCGCCTATCATGGTTTCTCTATCATAGTTTAATATTAAGGACGTTATCATATAAAAATTCATAATTGGTTCTTTAAAGGAATAAATATATGACAACAGAAAAGTCATTTATTATATATATATATATATATAAAATAAAGAAATAGTAGAAATGATCCGACACGGTCGGATCCGGTCCAACCCAATTGGGTTTAGGACACTATTTCAACATGGATATGTTCCGTAAATCACTTCACACATGACACTATCACCAACATTACCATACGATTCTAGTGCATTAACTATATAATTAAATCTAGTATCCATAGCCTTGATGCTTTTATTTGATTCTATTCTGAACAGTTTATTTTGGAGAGAACAGTTTATTTTAGAATACAGTTTATTTTTTAGAGTTTAACTTGTGAAGTTCTCTTTTCTCGAGAGTCTCCCAAATTTCTTTGGCAGATGTCACGGATTTTATTAACAAAGCAAACAAGTAATAGAATTTATAAATCCGGTTTTTCCTCAAGTATAAGGATCGTAGTATAGAGGTTGATACCGGGTCGATCTTACGGGGAACTGGCGATTGTTAACCCTAGTTTTTGTCTAATTAAATTATGTCACGAAAACTAATCTAAACAGTGGATAAAACTAAACGAAACTGAAAACAAACTTAACTAAAACGTAAAACTGGACAGAAGATATGATCTAAAGCCAGGAAAGATACGGGTTGCGAACTATTAAACTTAAACTAATATGAAATAAAAGTAACTAATCTAGACAATTCAAGTTTCACGGGATTAAATTCAAGTTTTAATGAACAAACGAGCGATTGATCCACCTATCCTAACAAGTATCAATTCCTATCTCGATTATATTGCGTTTTCTAACCAAGTTGTGATTTCACCTTGTCTAAAACATGAACCCTAATTTCTTAGGTAATTCACCTATTAATCTATATCTTTCGATCGAAGATTAACGATTTTACTAATCAAAGGTGTAAACTTTAACCTAGCGATCTAACCTATTAACTCTCGTTATGATAGATTAAACAACTATTCCTTATCATGGTGATCTAAGGTTTATAGAGACTTTCATCAACATAAAACAATCATAACATGCAAATCTTTCGATACAATTGCAATTAAACAATATAAACATGCATAAAGGAAACAACTTTAGGTAAAACTCACAATATAATCGCGTAAACGGAATCAAAACGTGTTGGATGGCTTCACGATGCTCGTTTGATGAAGCTTAGCCTCTCAACATCCTCGGAAACTCGAAATTGCGAAAAAACTAACATAAAACCGCCTACTTTTAATCTAGAATTTGGAGCATAAAAAGCGCAATAAAAGAAGTAAAAACGCAGCCTAAAGCCGCCCCTAGGTTTAGGGTTTCGAATAATGAGTATATCGTATCCTTAAGGTAGAGAAAACGCGCTGTATATATAGAAAACAAAGGCGGCACTGCTAAGTCGGCCGAAGGACGCCCGTCCAGACTTGTGAACGCCCGTCCACTCGGATTTGGACTTGCATCAGACGCCCGTCCACTCGGCGTCCAAACTCTCTGTATCAAATTTCTCAAATGGACGCTCGTTTGGAGATGGTGGACGCTCGTCCAGTAAACTTGGAAAAACTCTGTATTGATTTCATCAGGCCGGACGCCCGTTCATTTCAACAGACGCCCGTCCATGTGGACGGGACTTGGACGTTCGTTCAAATTCGACTTTATCTTGATTTTTCCATACTTATCCCTTCTTCTTCAATGTAAATCATCATTATCTCTTCCTCTCTAATTAAATCCGACTTGATCATCTTTGAATCACCTCTTGAGCTCGCATTTGTGCATCTATAACACATAAAAATATCGCAAAATGTAATAATGTCCAATTAAATATAAATTCATCAATAAAACGCATAAATTGACTAATTTTGCGATTAACTTATTAAAAACACCACATGCTCAATATTTCCATCTAAACACTTATTTTCTTATGCAAATAATACAAATACGGGGGAAATTATCATAAAATACAGCCTTATAAAACATGTAAAAACACCATTAACAACTCCCCCACACTTAAGTTTTTGCTCGTCCCGAGCAAAACAAAACGAGAGTCAAGGCTCGGAAAAAGAACAGACATCTCAGACAACATAGCATAGATCCAATAAATCAGAAGTTCACCACTGTGTGTGTGCAAAGCCATAAAAAACTTCCACTAAATCCAAACTTGAGAAACTCAAAGCAAAACTAGCTAATACCCCCTTCAAACTAGAGATAAATGACACTCATAAGATGTACCCTACAAACGTAAAATATCCCGAAAAGGATGATCGAATATATCTAGGGCTTTTCTGAAATACTCAGAGGATAATCCCTACAACATATCTATTAGTTTCTATTGGGGATAAGATAGACGATAACTTGGCCTTTCATTCATTTCATACCACTCCTTTTATAAGTTGATTTAACTATTTCACTTTTAAACGCACATCAGAATGAGCTATTGCCCTGTTATAGCAGAATAGGATATTCGAGATATACCCTACCTTACTCCAATCATAAGGCAGCTTTTTCTGACTGTCGTGAGCTTTTAGTCATCATAGTGGTATAGGACATACGTGGTATACCCTATCGCACTCAAATCATCGACTAGCTTTCGACACACCCAATTACTTCATATTTTTCAACTTTTTCTTTTGACAATGAGTTACGTGTTACTTATCACATTCAAACCTTAGATATTCACAGTATATCATACTTCGGATCTAAATACAAACTATCATAAATCTTGAGATATATACGTAGCACTATGCACATGACTTATAAGAAAATCAAAAATCACTCGTCAAAAGGGGTATAACTTTATAAATTAGCTCATCATTCACTATGGCTCGTGAAAAATATATCTCAGGTGAAACAACTAACTTATCAAAACATATGATATATAGCTTGGATGACTACAAAAATAACGAACATTGAATCGAATTGCCTACTCGGGACAAAACAAAAACAAAACAGAAACAAAAATGTCAGAAAATTTGAAAATTCCAGCTCATTTTTAGCTCATTTTGCATAGAAACATAACGGATTAAGCAAATGTGTAGATACATATCAAATCATCCCCCTCCCCCACACTTAAAGATCAACATGTCCTCATGTTGTGCAGAACGAAAGAAAAGATAAAGAACTTAGCTGATTTTAACAGGTACTCGAATCGTCGGTCAGGCCGGAGCCTACGTAGTGACACTGAGAACTCATAACCATACAATGTAGCTCGACAAAACCACTAAAAATATACCTGCACGACTTGACAAACACGGAAACATCTCGGGGAAAACGGGGAAGTATACCAGAATGAAAAGATATAGCAAAACTGCGTATTATCAAAAGACGAAACATTAAATACATCCACAAGTCAAACAAAGTAGAAATGAAAGTACTGATGCCTTATAGCTGACATGATCCATCGGAAAGAATAAATAGTAGCTAAATGAAAAGTACAACGAATCACGTAATCAAAAGTAGCAAGAATATAGAATCATAGTATCTAGGACAAATCAAAATCGAAAATGGAAAAATAAAATCATGACTGCCCCGGAGCCGCAGAATCATCAGCCGGAGGTACATCACCCGCAGGGGCATCAGGCTGCTCCTCATCCGTAGAAGACTCAGATTCCTCCAGAACATCCGCAATGGCCTGCTCAATCGCATCAGAATAGATATAATCCATGGTGCTCGGATCAAAGATTCTATCGTCCCTCGGCTGCCGGCCCTCACTGATACACTTCAGAATCGTCAAAATGTTGTTTTGTGTAGTCCGAATATCCTCCAACCAGTTCCGTACACTGTTGCCCATACTCATCCTCATCCGGACTGAGGGAGATAAGGTAGGAAGTGAGGATGCTCGAGGCGGTGCTGATGAAGAACCAGGCTCCTGTGGTGCCCCCGACTCAGAATGTCCCGAAGACTTACCCTTTTCTCTCTGTATAGGCCTCGGGTTCTTCGGTTTATGATCCGCTCCATACTCAGGCACACCGGCATCAAGACACAAACTGTGAATCAAGTGAGGGATAATCAAGCTACGTGTATAAATCTTCTGATTGATAGCCACCTCATCGTATAATGCTTGTCCCACGTTCACATTTAGGCCAAAAGTCAATGCATAAAGCATGCCTAGGTCACCAATATGAAAATGCGTCAAGTTGTTCTTTGGTAACAACCGACTCTGAATAAACCTACACTGGACTTTCCAATCCTCCGTCCAGGTAGTGGTGACTAAGTCTTTCCGGTCTCCACCCGGCCTCAATGTCCAAGCCACATCCGTGCAAACTCTCAACCTCAACTCCTCCAAAGGATCTCGCCCCGTACTCTGTCTATGAACAATTTCTTCCTTGTAGTCCCTACCCTCAAAAGCCGCCAAGTTATACTTCTGATTAATCACCTCCGGCGTAAACGGAACTTCCACCCCTCGAACCACAACTACCCTCGTCTCCAAGTCGGTCTCTGAGCAATTAGCGTAAAATTCCCGAACTAGGGAGCCATTGACCGGGGTAGTCGGGATAGTCATCAAGGCATCCCATTTCCGGTCTTTTAGCAACTTGACAAAACCCGGATCTACCTTCGCCTCCAACGTAGCCCTCTCAATCAACATGGTCCTCGAGAAATAGTGTTTAGTATAAGCGTTGTGGGCTCTAGGGTTCACGAATCTACGAGGCATAGGCATAGGGGCTACGGTTTTCGCTTTTTCCTAGGTTGTGCAGCCCCTAGTCTCCACCGGTTCCTCTTCCCGAGAAGCATCCATAGCCTCCTCAACCCTAGATGATGCTCCACCTCTCTGAGCCCTAGGCATCCGTACCAATGGAATATCATCATCCGTCTCGGACTCCGAGGTTGGCTCATCCCTCAAAGTTGCCCTAGTTTGGGTGGCTCTACGGGGTCTGCTCTCGAATGCTAACACCTCGGTTTGGATCAACTAAGGTGGGGTCAAACTCTTTACGTTTCTTTCCGGCCTCCCTGGCCACATCCTTACCATGTCGCTTCACTACCGCCTTCTTATGAACAATGATTCACTCCTAGACTAAACCAAAACAATCCCAATTCAAAACAAGGCACCCGTTTAACATCCAAATCGGGATTTCAAAGCAACCAAACCACCAACCACAACCATCATCAGCACCAAACAACCCATTCATCATCCATCACAACACCACAACACAGTAACAGAGTAGAAAGAAACCACAAGACCAGAAAAAAAATGAATTAAGGTAATATTCAAGTGAACGAGCCGACCCAAAGATCGAACTCACAAAAACGTGAATAAAATCTAGAAAAGTTGTTACTAACTTACCAAGTAAGGTGAGTAGATGCTGATCGAGATGAAAATCAGTCCAAACAACACCAATTTGGCTTCCAAAATCGGATTTTTTCCTCAAAAAGTCGGACTGAAGAGGGCTCTGATTCTCCAAAAAGATGGTGTGTTGGGGAATTTGGCTTTGAAAATCGAAGAGAGGGGATCAAGAGCGGTCTATAGCAATTTGAATCGCTTGAAATGGTTTAGAATCGAAGATTTTAGGGCAAAAGGAGGGGAAAAAGTCGGTTTTCGCGTTTGAAATCCAGAAAAATGAGGGTTCATGGACGGAGGGGGTATATATAGACAGATGTGGGACGCTCGTCCAGCTCAGTGGACGGACGTCCAGCTGGAAAATTATATGAACTGGACGGGCGTCCTGTTTTTCAGACGCTCGTCCAAACATTTGAAAACTGAACAGGATTGGAGGGAAATAATCGGACGGGCGTCCAAAATGTTGGACGGGCGTCCAAGAGATACACAGGGCAGACGGACGTCCAGTCCTCTAGACGGGCGTCCAATGCAGTTTCTCAACAAAATTATCAAATTTTCATGCAATTTAAATTCAAATAAGCCGTTTCTCATTAAACTTAAATAAAACTTCAAAAATACAAATGGAAATCAACGAAGTACATAAAATTACTAGAAAATAAGTAAAAACAAATAGAAAACAGTGGGTTGCCTCTCACCAAGCGCTTTTGTTTTAAGTCGTTTGCTCGACGAAACAACCTAACAACGCTAGTCATCGTAAATTTCTGACCAATCTATCACCCGGATAAGACGGCGGAGCATGTCAATCGCCGGAGGGAAGTCATACTCATCCTGAAAACCCCAGTCCTCACCAGCTACATCAACACCTCGAGAATGTTCAGCTTGCAGCACTAGCGCTAAATCTGTCAGCATTGGATCATTCAGGATTGTGTATGGACGTCCTAGAGCTGCCTACAACTCCTCAGTAGTAAAGTTTCCACCTCCCGAACATCGGGGAACAATAAGAACATAGGTGACAGTCCTGATGCGGGTACTAATATCAAAGTCTACGTGCAAAACGATAGTCCCTCCCGGTCCGTCATCTACAGTGATAAGTGGGATCCTCCTAAGGAAAGGTAACTCCTCTGGTAGAACTCCGAAATCCATATCTAGAAAGCACAACTAACTGACAGATATAAACAAAAGCAAAACTTAGTAAACTAAACTTAAATACTAAAACTACAAAAGCATAAAACAAAAACAACTAATATAACGATATCTAGGTTGCCCCTAGTGGCGCTATTGGTTAATGTCGTTAGCTCGACACCGTTGAAAATTCAGCCGGATCGGGCCATTTGACTTTTCGCGCCCACTACCTCGTCTAGACTTTGATCGTAGTTCGGCGCGAACAAGACTTTACAAATGGGGTGAAATCTTTGATAGCTTTCCAAACACGTTTGAACTTCCCCATGGTTGACTTCTTCTTCTGAATTTTCAGATGACGTTTCAGCTGACGCTCCCTCTCAAACTCTTCCATATCCCAACTACCTGCTAGAACTTCTTCGGATCGACCACTACCGCCATCCTCTGAAAACAGGTCGGGTGAAAACTCGTCAAATTCTTCGACTTTTGTAGCACCACACCCGAGGATATAGAGGAAATGAACAATCAAAGGTTTCTCTTTAGGTTCACCAATATAGTGCTTGCACCTTTGACCATTTACCCGAAACGGTTGGTCGCCATAACCGCATAGTTCTAGAATGCCTCCAGGAATAATTTGGAGAATCTCAAAGGGACCGGACCATCGTGTCCTCAGCTTACCAGGGAACAGATGTAACCTGGAATTGTATAATAAAACTTGTTCCCCAACTTGAAATTCTCTCTTCTTAATTTTAGCATCGTGAAGGAGTTTCATCTTTTCTTTACTGATCCTAGCACTTTCGTAGGCCTGGAGTCTGAATTCGTCTAACTCATGCAACTGTTGCAATCGATGTTTTCCACAAGATTGGGTATCGAAGTTTAAAAACTTCGTAGCCCAATAAGCTCTGTGCTCTAACTCGACTGGCAGATGACATGGCTTACCATAGACCATTTGATATGGAGATGTACCCATAGGAGTCTTATAGGCGGTCCCGTATGCCCATAGTACATCATCCCATTTCAAACTCCAGTCTTTTCTATGACTGTTGACCGTTTTTTCCAGGATCTTCTTAATGCTTTGGTTGCTCCTTTCAACCTGACCACTAGTCATCGGGTGATATGGTGTACCAGTCTTATGGCGAACACCATACTTTTCAAGAACTTTCTCTAGGGGTCGGTTGCAGAAATGCGTCCCTTCATCATTGATCAAGGCACGTGGACATCCAAATCTCACAAAGATGTGCTTCTTTAAGAATTTCATGACCGTCTTATGATCATTGTGAGGAGTGGCTTGAGCCTCTACCCATTTCGACACGTAATCCACGCAGACTAAGATGTATTTGTTACCACAAGATGATGGGAATGGTCCCATAAAATCGATACCCCATACATCAAAAACCTCGCATTCTAGGATGGGTTTCAAAGGCATGTCAAAACACCTTGTCAGAGTACCGGTTCTTTGGCATCTATCACAAGCTTTACAGAAAGCTTATGTATCTTTAAAGATCGTGGGCCAATAGAAACCGGATTGGAAGATCTTAGCAACGGTTTTCCACAGACCAAAGTGACCTCCAGTGGGTCCACTGTGACACTGCTCAATGATATCGCGTTGCTCAGACTCTGGAACACATCTTCTGAGCAGACCATCTTTGCAGATCTTAAAAAGATAAGGTTCATCCCAAACGAAATATTTCAAATCAGAGAAGAACTATTTCTTCTCCTGATAGGATAATTCTGGATCGAGATATCGGGCATGAAGGTAATTGACAATGGAAGAATACCATGGAACATCAGGAGGACAACCGTCGATAAACATAATGTTTTCTAGAGGAAAGTAAAGATCTATATCATCTGGATCATCCTTTTCCTCACCTAACATTCTTGAAACGTGATCAGCCACTACGTTTTCACTGCCCTTTTTGTCTTTAATTTGAACGTCAAACTCTTGTAGGGTCAGTATCCAACGCAGTAGCCGCGGTTTAGCCTCTTTCTTAGTCATCAGATATCGCAAAGCAGCGTGATCAGTCCACACAATCACTTGAGCTCCTAACAAGTAACTACGAAACTTGTCCATATCAAAGACTACGGCCAATAATTCCTTTTCAGTAGTAGTATAGTTAACTTGAGAAGGATTCAATGTGTGATCGGCGTAATAGATTGGCTGGAATTTCCCTTTGATTTTTTGTCCTAAAACAAAGCACCAACCGCATAGTTTGATGCGTCGCACATAAGCTCAAAAGGTAGGTTCCGGTCGGGCGATATAAGAATTGGAGCAGAGATTAAACGGTCCTTAAGCTCCTCAAACGCTTGCTTGCAGCTCTCATCAAAATTGAACTCAACGTCTTTCTTAAGTAAAGTAGATAGGGGCTTGGCTATCTTGGAGAAGTCTTGAATGAATCTTCTATAGAAACCGACATGTCCAAGAAAGCCTCTCACTTCACGCACATTCTTGGGATAACTTATCTTCTCGATAGCTTCTACTTTTGCCCTGTCAACTTCCATACCTTTGGCGGAGATCTTGTGGGCAAGAACTATTCCCTCATCAACCATGAAATGGCATTTTTCCCAATTGAGCACTAAGTTCTTTTCCACACATCTGGATAACACTTGATCAAGATTGTCAAGGCAGTCGTCGAAGGACTGACCAAAGACCGAAAAATCATCCATAAAGATTTCCATACACTTTTCTACTAGCCCGTCAAAGATAGCCAGCATACATCTTTGAAATGTAGCTGGGGCATTGCAGAGACCAAATGGCATTCGCCTGTAGGCGAATGTACCATAAGGGCAAGTGAAAGTGGTCTTTTCTTGGTCAGCTGGATCAATGGGTATTTGAAAGTATCCTGAATATCCATCCAGGAAGCAGTAGAATGCGTGCCCCGCCAGACGCTCAAGCATATGGTCAATGAATGGAAGGGGAAAGTGATCTTTCATGGTTACCTCATTGAGCTTTCGATAATCGATGCAGACTCTGTAACCAGTGACAAGTCTCAATGCTATTTCCTTTCCCTTCTCATTCTTCTCAATCGTAATTCCACCTTTCTTGGGAACTACCTGAGTCGGGGAAACCCATTCACTATCAGCGATGGCATAGATGATTCCCATGTCCAGAAGTTTGATGATTTCTTTCTTAACAACCTCTTGCATATGAGGGTTGAGCCTCCTCTGGGGCTGTCTAACACATTTCGCACCCTCATTTGTCTTGATCTTGTGCATACAGATGTCCGGAGATATCCCTCTGATATCTCCTACCTGCCATCCAAAGGCCTTTTCATTTTTCTTCAAGACGTTGATTAATTTCATTTCCTCTAAACGAGACAGCTTGGCAGATATAATTAAAGGAAGCTTGTCACCTTCTCTTAGAAACACATACTTAAGATGTTTAGGCAACGGCTTCAACACCAAATGCAGGGGGTCTTCTGAACTAGACTTAAGATCTCCACCTTTCAACTCAACATCGCTGAGTTTACTCAGTGGTCCCACTGCCAAGCTTCTCCCTCCAACAGCTCATCCTTAAATTCAGCTTCTAACTGCTCTAGACTTACCACACCATGATTATTCAAATTATCAACCAGCCGCTCATACTCAGTTGCCACAGCCATGACTTGCTTTTCCATCAAATCATCGAAGTCATCGACGTATCCTCAATGGAAAAACCGGTTGGAGGACCCAGAGGGTATTTGAGTGGATCTGGAGACATTATAGCTCACCTCTTGATCACCAACACGGATCGTCACTCGCCCTCCATCGCAGTCAATGAGGGCTCTAGCTGTAGACAGAAAGGGTCTTTCAAGAATCAGAGGAACATTTTCGTCTTTTTCAATGTCAAGGACGTACCAGCCAACGGGAAAGGTAAATCTATCAATTTGAACTAGTATGTCTTTTAAGATTCCCGCTGCTTTCTTAGAAGATCTATCAGCGAATTGCAAATTCATGGTAGTGGGTTCTAGAAGATCAATCAAGCCCAGCTGTTTGCACACAGACAACGGCATGAGGCCGATGGATGCACCCTGGTCACACAAAGAGTTAGGGAAGACCGGGCCTCCCATTAACACCGTAAGCACGAACTTTCCGGGGTCACCTCTCTTGGTTGGTAAGTCTTCATAATTGATCATTGAACAATCCTCACCAATCAGCCTTTCCATGTCCGACAACTTCCTTTTTGAAGAAACAAACATCCTTGATGAATTTTGTATACTTAGGCATTTCAACCAAGACCTCGGATAGTGGAAGATTCACCGAGTATTTTTCAAAAGATTCTGATGACGGTTAAAATATACCTATTTATGTCATCAATTCTAACCTTAAATCGGAGTTAATTGTATATATTTCATATTTAATCACGTGTTTATATTTATTATTTAATGATAAGTGATTATTAATATGATAATTGGTATTTATTTGTTTTTATTATAAAAGAGCAATTAAATTGTGTGATAAATGCGATTTTGCGAGATCATGATAAATCGGGAAGATAATTATCATGCAATCAGGGAGATCTCAAGATAAAAGAGAAGAAAATCGGAGCATTGAAGAAAAGATAAATCGGATCAATTCAAAAGCGTGGAGTGGGGAACAAGTCAGACGAACCGAAGTGAAAACGCGTGAAGAAGGAGGCTCGGTCGACCGAGCCATGCCATTCGGTCGACCGAGCGTGTAGGTTCGGTCACCCGAGCCTAATGCGATAAATGCATGTCAATCTTCTGGATTCTCCCTATGTCGGCTACAACTCCTATATAAACAGCAGCCACGATGCTGAGAACACACACCACTACAACACAAAAACAATTCATACAATTTTAGCCTTTAAGTTTTAGTTTTATTTTCTTTATGTTCGTACATTGTGGATTCGTCGGATTCTCCGATTAGGGAGCGCATTAAAGAGTGGGAGTCACTCTCGTCTTTGAGGGTATGACTATTCAATTATGCAATCTTTATTCGTAGATACGTTATATTTTATTATGGAGTAATTTTATTTGTATTGATTGCGTGATGTAGATTTATTTACGAACCCGTGTGTTTAGGTAGAAACGTTAAGAAGTAATCATGATTTGTTCCGGCACGGAAGCGTGTTCGGTCGACCTAGACGTGTCACTCGGTCGCCCGAGTGCGTCGTTCGGTCGACCGAGCACTGGCAATGTGTAGGGCAATATTATGATCGGCTTCGACTACGTCGGATTCTACGATTTGGAATTAAAACGAGTAATTAAAACACGATCAACTTAATTATTTGTCATCATAATTTAACATGAAACCCAAAAAGTGATTGTTACTTAGGATATAGATTGAATCGGCATCTAAGAAGTACGCCTTACCCTAGGAATGTTGCTTAGATGAGGTTACGGTTTATACCGGCATCCCTAGTCTCGTAATTGTGTCAGAAGTTATATGAGATGGAGGCATTAAAAAGCGAAGTCACGTAATGGAGGCACGATGATTTAGATGACCTAATTGGAGCTAAATCTACCTTAGGGGATGACTCCCGTAGTCATAATAATTAATCTTTAACGTTTGTTTTGTCTCGTTATCATCCTAATTCACATGGGGGAGTTATAATCTACTAGCGTAATCAATACTATTTGTTTAGATAATATCAACCGTATTATCCGTGTTTTAGTAGTCTTTAGTTTGTCTTTGTGGTCTTTGTGTCTTGTGGTTGTCACTATTTTATTTTCTGCATTTAGTTGGTCGTAGACCGCCCTTTTTTAATTTGGTTCTAATAAGATAAAGTTGTGTTTTATTTGTGCCGAGTCTCTGTGGGATCGACCTCGACTCTATCGGCTGTACTACAATTGAACTAGTTCTCTTGCTAGTGAGTTAGTAGGCATCGAGTTAATAATTTAACTTGACCTCCATCAAGTTTTTGGCGCCGTTGCCGGGGACTCGAGTCATTAAATTAAGATATAGCTTATTTTGTTAGAGCTGGATTCGTGAATATTACGTGAATAAGAGTACGTATATTAAACGGTGTCATAAATAAAAATAAAAATAAAAAAAAAAAAAAAAGTGTTCGGTCGACCGAACACTATCCCTCGGTCGACCGAGAATTATTTTCTTTTACGTTTCGATTGTCTTAGTTTTAAAACATTCGCCTGTTTTATTTACGTTTTCTTTTCTCAAACTTATTTCGAGTCTATTTTATTTAGTTAGTTAAAGGCCTAGCCTTTACTAGTGATTAATTGTTTTATTGTTGTTTATTATTTTATAGTACGCTACTCGGAAATCGAAGGAACCGCTTGAGCCTTATAATCACGAGATAGAAAAATTTGCGAGAAGGAATAGGAAGTTAGCTAGGGAAGCGGCTAAGCAAGGAGAAGAGGATCCAAATCTTGAGGAAAGCGAGCAAGGAGTGGAAGAAGGACATACAACCGATCATTCGAGCATTCGAATCGAAGCGAAATGGAAGGCAATCCGGTCAATCCAAACCAGGTACCTAACCTGTTATTAATCCTGTTATTAATAATGCCAATAATGTGAATGCAAATGCTAATAATGAGAACCAAGCCCTAGTTCAAGGAGCGAGGCGCACTTTGCAAAGTTATGCAACGCCCACTATTGAACAATTCATTCCCGCTATCGTAGCACCGCAGATCTTTGCGGAAGTCTATCACCCTAGGCCTAATGTAATTCAAATGGTGACCAATTATTCTACTTTTCATGGAGTCCAAAACGAGGATCCTGGTGTTCACGTGACGAATTTCTTGGAAATCGTTAGTACTGTGAAACCAGAATTAATCCCGGAGGGTAACATTCGTCTTAAGCTTTTCCCTTTCACTTTGAAAGATAAAGCTAAGCAATGGCTTCTCTCTTTAGAGGCTGGATCTATCACAACTTGGGAACAATTGTTGCAAAAATTCATGAATAAGTATTTTCCCTTAGGAAAAACTTTTAAGTTACGCCAAGATATCCTAGGATTTAAGCAACAACCTGGGGAGAGTTTTGATCAAGCTTGGGAGCGTTTCAAGGAAGCTATGAGGAAGTGTCCTCATCATGACATCTCTCTTTGGCTTTTAATGCAAACTTTTTACCATGGGTTGAGAGAGACTGAGAAAATTAGAGTAGACGCCTCCAGCAATGGAGCGTTTGTTCTTTTATCTCCTGAGGAGGCACAAGGGAAGATGGAGCAAATAGCGATGAATAGCCAATGGGGAGGCAATGACATAGCTATTGTGAAGATGGCCGCTGATATATTTGATGATAGTGCATCTACCAAAATCTTAGAACAACTTTCTGTTATCAATGATAAGGTAGATGGGATGCAAGAGAGGATGACAAGAGTAGAGAAAGGATTTGGAATCGAGGTAGCACCTCAAAGGTGAGAATGCTTTAGTCTTGAAGAAGCCAATTATGTCGGGGAGGGTACATACCTAATCATAACCATCTGGATTCCGATATAGTGACATTAACGCGGGAGAAAGGCCTAAACCGCCTACCACTTATGTACCACAACGAGACTAAAACTTTTGGTTGGGAAGGCTGCGATAGAAAAAGCGAGTAATGTCGTCACCGACAATATGGGTCAACTTTCAAAATCTATGGCTGAGTTAGCCACTAACTTTAGCCAATATTGTCAGAAGACAGATGCCAAAGTAACCAATCAGGAAGCTTTAGTTCAAAATCTCACGCACCAGGTAGGACAACTAGCTGAGCAAGTCTCAACTAGACCTCCTGAAGGGTTGCCAAGCAACACAGAGAAGAACCCTAAGGACTTGAATGCGATCATGACAAGGAGTGGAAAAGAAGTAACTCCACCATCCCTGCAAGAGAGAGTCACAAAGAATAAGGATGGTGAGCCAAGCAATGAGACTAATACTTCCGAGACTTTGCACGAGCAAGGAACGTATAAAGAACCTCTTTGGCCCTAGAGTTGAACTTTACAACAACAAGTATCCAATTTTCACGATGTCGATCCTTCAACTCTACCTTATCCTCCACCAAAGCCGAAGCCTAAGTTTGATAATAAGAGGTATAAGAAGTTCGTGGATATGTTTAGTAAGTTACAAATCAATATACCCCTAGTTGAAGCACTACTTTGAAATGCTGAGTACACCAAGTTTTTAAAAGACGCCGTCTCAACTAAAAGGAAACTTCTAGATTTAGAGACCATATGCCTTAATGAGGAGTGCTCAGCCATTCTTCAACATAAGTTACCCCCAAAATGCAAAGATCCGGGAAGTTTTCTCATTCCCTGCACCATAGGTAACGTATGTCTGAACAAAGCTTTGTGTGATCTAGGAGCTAGCGTGAACCTGATGCCACTATCTATTTTTCGGAAGCTAGGCATGAAAGATCTTAAGAAGACCTCAATCACGTTGCAATTAGCGACCGTTCGTCAAGGAACCGTGTGGAGTGGTTGAGGATGTGCTAGTAAGAGTTGAAAAGTTTGTATTCCCTGTCGACTTTGTAGTATTAGATATGGAAGCTAACTACGAGGTACCATTGATATTAGGGAGACCTTTCATGGCTACTAGTAGAACGCTAATTGATGTTTACAAAGGCGAGTTGGTGTTAAGAGTGAACGAAGAGAGAGTTGCATTTAATGTCTTCGACACTATGAAGCAAACGATGATGGAGAGGATGCATGTTTCATGTTGGATTCCATTGATAGGATCGTTCAAGAATTTCAACAACATGAAAGCATCAAGGATTTCTTGGATCTTGTCTTAGAAGAAGAAGATGAAGTCAAGTACGTGAGTAGTGAGGAGGAGAAGATGATATGGCGGGGATGTAGTAGAGGGACCCCAGAGACTGTAGAGGAAGTAAGTCTTTGCGGAGATTGAAAGATTCTATCATAGACCAACGTGGCATAAGTACTTCGAACTTAAACTCACTGGTCAAAAGTTGAAGACCTCTTTGGAAGAACCTCCCACAAATTTGACTTTAAAACCTCTTCCTGCGAATTTGAAGTATGTGTTTCTTCAAGATGAGACTTTGCCGCTAATCATATCTTCTTCCTTGACGGACTTACAAGAGGAGAAACTAATGAGAGTTCTGAGAGAGTACCGCGGAGCATTTGGATGGACCATAGCTGACGTTAAGGGCATTAGCCCTAGCGTATGTATGCACAAGATCTCCGTGGACCCTGAAAAGAAAGCGGTTGCACAACCTCAGAGGCGTTTGACCCCACAATTAAAGGACGTGGTTAGGGATGAGGTTATAAAAATGCTAGAAATGGGAATTATATTTCCAATTGCGATAGCGAATGGGTAAGCCCTATCCACGTAGTTCCCAAAAAGGGAGGATTGACGGTGCAAGCCAATGAGTTGAATGAGTTAATTCTGTGAGGCTAATCACCGGTCATCGAGTATGCATAGACTTTAGGAAACTAAATGATGCAACTCGTAAAGACCATTTTCCTCTTCCCTTCATCGATCAAATGCTCGAGAGACCGAGCGGGCATGCTTTCTATTGTTTTCTTGACGGGTATTCGGGATATTATCAAATCCACATCTCGCCCGAAGATCGTGAGAAAACAACATTTACATGCCCATATGGGACATTTGCATACAATAGAATGCCATTTGGATTGTGCAACGCCCCCGCAACATTTCAACGGTGTATGATGTCATTATTTGCGGATATGGTGGAAGACTTCTTGGAAATCTTTATGGATGATTTCTCCGTGTTTGGGGACGATTTCGATTCATGTCTCGCACATCTAGCACGAGTGTTGAAGAGATGCGAAGAGACTAATCTTGTGCTTAACTGGGAGAAGTGTCATTTGATGGTTACGGAAGGTATAGTACTGGGCCACCGCATATCAAAGAACGGTATAGAGGTGGATAGAGCCAAAGTTGAGGTGATCGAGAAATTACCTCCACCTACTAATCTTAAAACTTTGCGAGGTTTTTAGGCCACGCCGGATTTTATCGTAGGTTTATCAAGGACTTTTCCTTGGTCTACAGACCTCTTACCGAATTATTGGCCAAGGATGTACCATTCGTGTTTTCTAATGAGTGCATAAAAGCTTTCAACGAAATAAAAAGTAGGCGATTCTCGCACCCGTTACGGTCGCACCGGATTGGGATCTTCCGTTCGAGCGATGTGTGATGCAAGTGACAACTTTTGTTGGCGCCGCTTGGGTCGAGAAAGGATAAGATTTTTAGGCCCATTTATTATGCAAGTCGGACTTTGAATCTTTGCCCAAAGAAATTACGCCACAACGGAGAAGGAACTTTTGGCCGTTATCTTTGCTTTTGACAAGTTTAGATCTTACTTAGTGGGATCTAAAGTCAACGTAATGTGTGGATCGACCATGCGGCTCTTAAGTATCTCTAGCAAAGCAAGATTCAAAGCCGAGGATTGTTGAGATGGATTCTCTCTGCTTTGCAAGAATTTGACGTAGAAATCCGAGATAAGAAAGGAAGTGAGAACGTGGTGGCCGATCATCTATCGCGCTTACAATTAGAGGATGGTGAGGAATTACACGAGATAGGAGAATCTTTTCACGATGAACAACTTTTCTCCATCACCACCATCGGGGGACAAGATGATTGTCTTTGCGGTCTCTTCGCGAATAGAGGTTGTGAAGGAGAAGAAGCAACCATGGTTTAGTTTGTTTGTCAATTATCTATCCGCAAAGTACCGCCACCGAATCTCTTTGTCCCCGAGAAAGAAAAAAATTCTTTAAAGATCTTAGACATTATTATTGGGATGAACCGTACTTGTTTAAGCTAGGATGCGATAATGTTTTTCGAAGATGTGTGCCGGAGGAAGAGTATAATGATATCTGAAGCATTGTCATTCTTATGAAGTTGGAGGACACTACGGGGGAGATAAAAGCTGCGGCCAAAGTCCTCCAATGCGGTTTTTATTGGCCGACATTGTTTAAGGATGCACACCAATATGCAAAGGCATGTCATGCTTGTCAAATGACGGGTAATATTTCAAGGAGGAATGAGATGCCACTCAAGAGCATCTTAGAAGTGGAGCTTTTTGACGTTTGGGGAATAGATTTTGTTGGACCCTTCACTTCATCATTATCTAACCGATATATCTTAGTTCTTGTTGATTATGTATCCAAATGGGTTGAGGCCATTGCTTCCCCTACTAACGATGCTAGGGTTGTGGTTAGATTCTTGAAGAAGAATATTTTTACAAGGTTTGGGACGCCTAGGGCGATTATAAGCGACAATGGTAGTCATTTTTGTAATAAACCTTTTGAACGGCTGATGATTAAGTATGGGGTTCGACATAAACTAGCATCAGCATATCACCCCCAGACTAGTGGACGGGTAGAAGTCACCAATCGAGAGATAAAGCGTATCCTGGAAAAAGCGTTAATACGACTAGGAAGGATTGGTCGTTACGTTTAGACGACGCTTTATGGGCTTATAGGATTGCATATAAAACCTCGATTGGAATGTCACCATATAGGATTGTTTTCGGAAAGGCATGTCATCTACACGTAGGCGGAGCACCGGGCCATGTGGGCAACAAGGATGCTAAATTTTGATGAGACGTTGGCCGGTGAGAAAAGGATGTTAGAATTAACTCGCCTGGAGGAGTTTCGTTTAGAGGCATACGAGAATGCCAAGATCTTCAAGGAGCGCACGAAGAAGTTTCATGACAAAAAGATTCTGGAGAGGACCTTTCAAGAGGGTGATGCGGTTCTCTTGTACAATTCGCGCTTAAGACTCTTCCCGGGTAAGTTGAAATCAAGATGGTATGGCCCATTTCAAGTACAACAAGTCTTTCCTTCTGGAGCGGTGGAGCTATTCAATTTTAAAGACGAGTCCAGATTTGTGGTCAATGGACATCGTCTTAAGCATTATCACGGGCTTCCGCCGCTGGCGAGGAGGAGGTTTTGTACCTCGATGACCCTGTCTATGAATAAACCATCTTGAGCTGAGTCGAGCTAGCGACTATAAACTTAGAACTACTACTTATAACTATCTTTTTCGTTTCTCTTTTTAATAAAGTAGCATGCGCCTATCACGGTTTTTTTTTTCATCTCGCCATGTTCCGAGTCTAAGTTCGGAATAAACGAGGTTTTTTTTCCTTGATAGCCGTCATGTGAGTTTTCTATTTAGGTTTAAATCCCTCTTGGTCTTGTCCATGGCAGTATAAAGTAAAGTGGCTTAAATTGTTTTTAGATATCTATATCTAATTACTGCCACATTATTTTATAATGTCCATAGACATGGTATTTGACGATTTCGTGGAGCTTGTTTGTTTATACAGGATGTGTCTGTCTCTCCACACTGTGCCGATGATTACTCCGATATTGTTCCTTTACTTGGGAGCCGTTTCCAGAGCTAAGTCTTCATCTTGAACTCTCATTTATTTTTGTCATTGAGGACAATGCCATGTTTAAGTGGGGGGCAGGGGACTTAGCTATATATTGTGCTATATGTCGAAAAAGTCAAGGGGAACGGAATACTGAGACAATAATTGAGCCAAATTTAAAACTTTTATGGATAAATGCCAAGTTGTTTAACTCGTACCCTTAAACTTGTGAAGTTCTTATACTTAGAATTAATAGGAAATGAACCAAGTTGCGTGAGTATGTGGTCATATTATACTTTTGCGATAAATTGTTAGTAAACTTAAGGATATTCATGCCAACAATTGCAAGTAGTTAGGTATTGTTCAATTACTCAACATGTGAATCGCTTAGTACCGCATGAGTTATAATAATTGAAAGAAGTATGTGTACATTGCGTAGATAATTGGTTATGAGGACCTAGTGTCGACATTTGTCGGCGATGTATTCTGATCTTCTAGCCAACCAAAGCGGAATAATAAGCTTGGGACGTACCTGTGTTTTGACAATGTATTAAAACACTGGGCTTGTAGTAACATTACCAAAGTAGCCCCGCGCTTGTGGTAATATTCGATGCTATGCTTAATCTAAGATAGGGGGATACTCTATGAAAAGTTTTCTTCCTTGAGATTAGTAGTATTCGAAAAAAAAAATGCAAAAATTGAAAAAAAAATTTCGAATTTTTAGAGGCTTCGAGTAGTACTCGGTCTCCAAGTCCAAAAACCCTATAGATACGCTCTTGCTTATTGTTCTAGTGCTTTAACCATTGCGAGGCATAAGAAGTATGAATGCTGATGTTGGTGAATTTAGATATGAAGTCTGCATAAACTCTAATCTTGCTACATTTATATAAAACCAATGCACATGCACACAATCACTTCGATTCATAGCGAGTAGTGAATAATGCTTATCTTATGAGCATGATTTGGTATGAGTTGACTCGGGTTTCTTGTGTAAAATGAGTTGACCACGAGAAAATGTTGTCTTGGGGAATAACTTGTTGATGCTTTGTTCGGGACGAAGCAAAGTTTAAGTGGGGGCATTTTGATGACGGTTAAAATATACTATTTATGTCATCAATTCTAACCTTAAATCGGAGTTAATTGTATATATTTCATATTTAATCACGTGTTTATATTTATTATTTAATGATAAGTGATTATTAATATGATAATTGGTATTTAGCTGTTTTTATTATAAAAGAGCAATTAAATTGTGTGATAAATGCGGATTTTGCAGATCATGATAAATCGGGAAGATAATTATCATGCAATCAGGGAGATCTCAAGATAAAAGAGAAGAAAATCGGAGCATTGAAGAAAAGATAAATCAGATCAATTCAAAAGCGTGGAGTGGGGAACAAGTCAGACGAACCGAAGTGAAAACGCGTGAAGAAGGAGGCTCGGTCGACCGAGCCATGCCATTCGGTCGACCGAGCGTGTAGGTTCGGTCACCCGAGCCTAATGCGATAAATGCATGTCAATCTTCTGGATTCTCCCTATGTCGGCTACAACTCTATATAAACGGCAGCCACGATGCTGAGAACACACACCACTACAACACAAAAACAATTCATACAATTTTAGCCTTTAAGTTTTAGTTTTATTTTCTTTATGTTCGTACATTGTGGATTCGTCGGATTCTCCGATTAGGGAGCGCATTAAAGAGTGGGAGTCACTCTCGTCTTCGAGGGTATGACTATTCAATTATGCAATCTTTATTCGTAGATCTGTTATATTTTATTATGGAGTAATTTTATCTGTATTGATTGCGTGATGTAGATTTATTTACGAACCCGTGTGTTTAGGTAGAAACGTTAAGAAGTAATCATGATTTGTTCCGGCACAGAACTGTGTTCGGTCGACCTAGACGTGTCACTCGGTCGCCCGAGTGCTGTCGTTCGGTCGACCGAGCCTGGCAATGTGTAGGGCAATATTATGATCGGCTTCGACTACGCTCGATTCTACGATTTGGAATTAAAACGAGTAATTAAACTGATCAACTTAATTATTTGTCATCATAATTTAACATGAAACCCAAAAAGTGATTGTTACTTAGGATATAGATTGAATCGGCATCTAAGAAGTACGCCTTACCCTAGGAATGTTGCTTAGATGAGGTTACGGTTTATACCGGCATCCCTAGTCTCGTAATTGTGTCAGAAGTTATATGAGATGGAGGCATTAAAAAGCGAAGTCACGTAATGGAGGCACGATGATTTAGATGACCTAATTGGAGCTAAATCTACCTTAGGGGATGACTCCCGTAGTCATAATAATTAATCTTTAACGTTTGTTTTGTCTCGTTATCATCCTAATTCACATGGGGGAGTTATAATCTACTAGCGTAATCAATACTATTTGTTTAGATAATATCAACCGTATTATCCGTGTTTTAGTAGTCTTTAGTTTGTCTTTGTGGTCTTTGTGTCTTGTGGTTGTCACTATTTTGTTTTTAGCATTTAGTTGGTCGTAGACCGCCCTTTTCAATTTGGTTCTAATAGGATAAAGTTGTGTTTTATTTGTGCCGAGTCTGTGGGATCGACCTCGACTCTATACGGTATACTACAATTGAACTAGTTCTCTTGCTAGTGAGTTAGTAGGCATCGAGTTAATAATTTAACTTGACCTCCATCAAGTTTTTGGCGCCGTTGCCGGGGACTCGAGTCATTAAATTAAAACATAGCTTATTTTGTTAGAACTGGATTCGTGAATATTCTGTGAATAAGAGTCTGTATATTAAACAGCGTCATAAATAAAAATAAAAAAAAAAAAAAAAAAAAAAAGTGTTCGGTCGACCGAACACTATCCCTCGGTCGACCGAGAATTAGTTTTCTTTTCTGTTTCTGATTCTGTCTTAGTTTTAAAACATTCTGCTTCTGTTTTATTTACGTTTTCTTTTCTCAAACTTATTTCGAGTCTGTTTTATTTAGTTAGTTAAAGGCCTAGCCTTTACTAGTGATTAATTGTTTTATTGTTGTTTATTATTTTATAGTACGCTACTCGGAAATCGAAGGAACCGCTTGAGCCTTATAATCCTGAGATAGAGAAATTTGCTAGAAGGAATAGGAAGTTAGCTAGGGAACTGGCTAAGCAAGGAGAAGAGGATCCAAATCTTGAGGAAAGCGAGCAAGGAGTGGAAGAAGGACATACAACCGATCATTCTGAGCATTCTGAATCTGAAACGAAATGGAAGGCAATCCGGTCAATCCAAACCAGGTACCTAATCCTGTTATTAATCCTGTTATTAATAATGCCAATAATGTGAATGCAAATGCTAATAATGAGAACCAAGCCCTAGTTCAAGGAGCGAGGCGCACTTTGCAAAGTTATGCAACGCCCACTATTGAACAATTCATTCCCGCTATCGTAGCACCGCAAGATGCTGCGGAAGTCTATCACCCTAGGCCTAATGTAATTCAATTGGTGACCAATTATTCTACTTTTCATGGAGTCCAAAACGAGGATCCTGGTGTTCACGTGACGAATTTCTTGGAAATCATTAGCACTGTGAAACCAGAATTAATCCCGGAGGGTAACATTCGTCTTAAGCTTTTCCCTTTCACTTTGAAAGATAAAGCTAAGCAATGGCTTCTCTCTTTAGAGGCTGGATCTATCACAACTTGGGAACAATTGTTGCAAAAATTCATGAATAAGTATTTTCCCTTAGGAAAAACTTTTAAGTTACGCCAAGATATCCTAGGATTTAAGCAACAACCTGGGGAGAGTTTTGATCAAGCTTGGGAGCGTTTAAGGAAGCTATGAGGAAGTGTCCTCATCATGACATCTCTCTTTGGCTTTTAATGCAAACGTTTTACCATGGGTTGAGAGAGGCGAGAAAATTAGAGTAGACGCCTCCAAAGCAATGGAGCGTTTGTTCTTTTATCCCCGAGGAGGCACAAGGGAAGATGGAGCAAATAGCGATGAATAGCCAATGGGGAGGCAATGACATACTATTGTGAAGATGGCCGCCGACATATTTGATGATAGTGCATCTACCAAAATCTTAGAACAACTTTTCGTTATCAATGATAAGGTAGATGGGATGCAAGAGAGGATGACAAGAGTAGAGAAAGGGGTGGAATCGAGGTAGCACCTCAAAGTGAGAATCTTTGGTACTGAAGAAGCCAATTATGTCGGAGGAGGGTACAGACCTAATCATAACCATCCTGGATTCCGATATAGTGACATTAACGCAGGAGAAAGGCCTAAACCGCCTACCACTTATGTACCACAACAGACTAAAACTTTTGGTTGGGAAGCTGCGATAGAAAAACTGAGTAATGTCGTCACTGACAATATGGGTCAACTTTCAAAATCTATGGTGAGTTAGCCACTAACTTTAGCCAATATTGTCGAAGACGGATGCCAAAGTAACCAATCGGGAAGCTTTAGTTCAAAATCTCACGCACCGGGTAGGACAACTAGGCGAGCAAGTCTCAACTAGACCTCCGGGAGGGTTGCCAAGCAACACGAGAGAGAAGAACCCTAAGGACTTGAATGCGATCATGACAAGGAGTGGAAAAGAAGTAACTCCACCATCCCTGCAAGAGAAGTCACTAAGAATAAGGATGGTGAGCCAAGCAATGAGACTAATACTTCCGAGACTTTGCACGAGCAAGGAACGTATAAAGAACCCGCCGGCCCCTAGAGTTGAACTTTACAACAACAAGTATCCAATTTTCAACGATGTCGATCCTTCAACTCTACCTTATCCTCCACCAAAGCCGAAGCCTAAGTTTGATAATAAGAGGTATAAGAAGTTCGTGGATATGTTTAGTAAGTTACAAATCAATATACCCCTAGTTGAAGCACTAGCCGTGAAATGCCGAGTACACCAAGTTTTTAAAAGACGCCGTCTCAACTAAAAGGAAACTTCTAGATTTAGAGACCATATGCCTTAATGAGGAGTGCTCGGCCATTCTTCAACATAAGTTACCCCCAAAATGCAAAGATCCGGAAGTTTTCTCATTCCCCGCACCATAGGTAACGTATATGTTTGAACAAAGCTTTGTGTGATCTAGGAGCTAGCGTGAACCTTTGATGCCACTATCTATTTTTCGGAAGCTAGGCATGAAAGATCTTAAGAAGACCTCAATCACGTTGCAATTAGGCGACCGTTCGTCAAGGAACCGTGTGGAGTGGTTGAGGATGTGCTAGTAAGAGTTGAAAAGTTTGTATTCCCTGTCGACTTTGTAGTATTAGATATGGAAGCTAACTACGAGGTACCATTGATATTATGGAGACCTTTCATGGCTACTAGTAGAACGCTAATTGATGTTTACAAAGGCGAGTTGGTGTTAAGAGTGAATGAAGAGAGAGTTGCATTCAATGTCTTCGACACTATGAAGCAACCTGATGATGGAGAGGATGCATGTTTCATGTTGGATTCCATTGATAGGATCGTTCAGGAATTTCAACAACATGAAAGAAGAAGTTTGATTCATTTGATTTGAAACTTGAGGGTTCAGGAATTCCATTGACAGCAGGAATTCCATTGACAGGATCGTTCAGGAATTCCATTGAGGGTTCAGGAATTCCATTGATAGGATCGTTCAGGAATTCCATTGACAGCAGCTCTCACAATATAGAACCTGAGGGTTCTGTGGAAAAGAAGAAGTTTGATTCATTTGATTTGAAACTTGAGTAGTTGCCATCTGTTTCTGCAGCATGGCGATCAAACTTTGCATGTTGACTTCCTCAACCTTGGGAGGGGGAGGTGCTTGAATGGCTTGATAAGAGGGAGCATAGTTATATTTGGCAATGTCCTCGAACAAGTGCCCACCTCATCGGGCGTTTTCTTCAAAAACGCCCCACCGGATGAACTATTGACCATGCCTTTTGTAAGCTCGGTCAATCCACTAAAGAAAGTGTTGACTTGCCTTTGCGGTGGCAAGCCATGGTGGGGACACTTTCTAAGCGAGAGATTTGAATCTTTTCCAACAATCGAAGAAGGATTCATTCTCTTTACGGTAGAAAGTGAAAATCTCATTTAAACAACGGGCCGTTTTTGAAGGTGGGAAGTATTGACTCAAGAACTCCTTTTCGAGTTCCCGGTGGTAATAGATTCGGAGGGAGAGAGGTATACCACTCCTTAGCTTCTCCCTTCAAAGAAAATGGAAACAGTTTCAGTTTAATGGCATCCTCACTTACTCCTTGGATGCGTGTAGTACCGCATATCTCTAAGAACGTATGTAAGTGAGTATGGGGATTCTCTGATTGATAACCGTGGAAAATAGATGCATGCTGCATCATCTGAATAAGTCCCGGCCTTAGCTCGAAGGTCTGTGCAGTGATGGCTGGGATGACAATAGCCGGGTTGACTTTGACTTCGCCTGGCATGGCGTAGTCTGCCAACGTACGTCTATCCTCAGCAGCCATGATTACAAAATCAGTGATTTCCTTGGCTAGCTGATCCTCAAGATCTTGGTCGGCTCTGTCTGCCAGAACCGCAGAACGGAAAATCCGCCTGTTTGGCCGGACTACGGTTCGCTCGGGGTCAGGGGTGTATAGTAACGGTCCCTTTTGACTCCAAGTTTGCATAAACCGGACCAAAAACAAGTGAAAGCAACCTAAAGACTAAGAAATTAAAAGCCTAAACTAAAAAATTAAAAGCCTAATAAAAGGAAAAGAAAGGAAAGGAAGAAAAAGAAACAAGATTATTAAGGGAAAAGATGAAACAGACGGGCGTTTGCCCAACTTTTGGACTGGACGGGTGTTCGGATGCCCAAACGCTCGTCTGGTCTTCAGAAAACTTGAACGGGCGTCCAAATTTTATGGACGCTCGTCTAAGTGAGTGAAAACGCTACAGGATTGAAAATTTTCCAGCGGACGGGCGTCCAAGATCCCAGACGCCCGTTTGGTAGCGGGAAAATTAGAACAAAAGCAGAAAATTTACAGAAAAGAAAGGGGGGGTAAGGAAAAACAGAGAAAAGAACGGAGACAGATAGATAGAAGAGAAGAAAACTAATCACAGGAGAAAGAAGAACCTTAAACCCTAAACTAAAACCCTAATATCCTAATAACCTAAACGATTATCAACTAAAAACAGGAATTAAAACGAAATAAAAACAAGAAAAACGGAAAACAAAAACTAGGCAACCGTCCGGTTCCCCGGCAACGGCGCCAAAAACTTGTCACGGATTTTATTAACAAAGCAAACAAGTAATAGAATTTATAAATCCGGTTTTTCCTCAAGTATAAGGATCGTAGTATAGAGGTTGATACCGGGTCGATCTTACGGGGAACTGGCGATTGTTAACCCTAGTTTTTGTCTAATTAAATTATGTCACGAAAACTAATCTAAACAGCGGATAAAACTAAACGAAAGCGAAAACAAACTTAACTAAAACGTAAAACTGGAGAGAAGATATGATCTAAAGCCAGGAAAGATACGGGTTGTGAACTATTAAACTTAAACTAATATGAAATAAAAGTAACTAATCTAGACAATTCAAGTTTCACGGGATTAAATTCAAGTTTTAATGAACAAACGAACGATTGATCCACCTATCCTAACAAGTATCAATTCCTATCTCGATTATATTGCGTTTTCTAACCAAGTTGTGATTTCACCTTGTCTAAAACATGAACCCTAATTTCTTAGGTAATTCACCTATTAATCTATATCTTTCGATCGAAGATTAACGATTTTACTAATCAAAGGTGTAAACTTTAACCTAGCGATCTAACCTATTAACTCTCGTTATAATAGATTAAACAACTATTCCTTATCATGGTGATCTAAGGTTTATAGAGACTTTCATCAACATAAAACAATCATAACATGCAAATCTTTCGATACAATTGCAATTAAACAATATAAACATGCATAAAGGAAACAACTTTAGGTAAAACTCACAATATAATCGCAGAAACGGAATCAAAACGTGTTGGATGGCTTCACGATGCTCGTTTGATGAAGCTTAGCCTCTCAACATCCTCTGGAAACTCGAAATTGCATAAAAAACTAACATAAAACTGCCTACTTTTAATCTAGAATTTGGAGCATAAAAACCGCAATAAAAGAAGTAAAAACGCAGCCTAAAGCCGCCCCTAGGTTTAGGGCTTCGAATAATGAGTATATCGTATCCTTAAGGTAGAGAAAACGCGCTGTATATATAGAAAACAAAGGCGGCGCTGCTAAGTCGGCCGAAGGACGCCCGTCCAGACTTGTGAACGCCCGTCCACTCGGATTTGGACTTGCATCAGACGCCCGTCCACTCGGCGTCCAAACTCTCTGTATCAAATTTCTCAAATGGACGCTCGTTTGGAGATGGTGGACGCTCGTCCAGTAAACTTGGAAAAACTCTGTATTGATTTCATCAGGCCGGACGCCCGTTCATTTCAGCAGACGCCCGTCCATGTGGACGGGACTTGGACGTTCGTTCAAATTCGACTTTATCTTGATTTTTCCATACTTATCCCTTCTTCTTCAATGTAAATCATCATTATCTCTTCCTCTCTAATTAAATCCGACTTGATCATCTTTGAATCACCTCTTGAGCTCGCATTTGTGCATCTATAACACATAAAAATATCGCAAAATGTAATAATATCCAATTAAATATAAATTCATCAATAAAACGCATAAATTGACTAATTTTGCGATTAACTTATTAAAAACACCACATGCTCAATATTTCCATCTAAACACTTATTTTCTTATGCAAATAATACAAATACGGGGGAAATTATCATAAAATACAGCCTTATAAAACATGTAAAAACACCCTTAACAGCAGACTTGCATGAGTTAACAACTCAAGTTTCACCAGGACTTAAAGAATAGACAGTGACAATCATTGCCTTTGGATTTAAGGACATCATTTTGAATTCCTCTTCTTCAAAGTCAGCTTCATTTTTGGCAACCTTTGAAAGAGTCCCAGCCTCGTTGATGGTATTCATAGGAACCAGTGGACCATTAATAATTCTCCATATATAGTTGATAGTCCATTGACTCGATATGAAGCCTCGTCGAGTTCTTCATTCCATATACCTCGACCCATCCAAGTATGGGGGCATTGCCAAAAACAGATCCTCTCAACGAGTTATGGTAGATGGTAGATGCTATGGAAGAGATGCAATTTTTTTTTTTTCATTTTTAAAATATGAATCTAGTCTAGTGGAATGCGTTGGGAAAAAAATGGAATGCAGATTACAATGCACAATATACACTAACAACTAGGGTGTAATGATATTATGCAATATAATGGTATGATGAGATACTTAAGAGGAATCAACTTAAATTATAAAGCTCGAGATATCAGATTAATTTGTGGTGTGTGAAAACCTAAATAAGTTATTATTAATTACTACAACCTCAAATTTAAAGGTGAAACGATTAAGGGGGGTAACTAGAATATGAATATGAATTGTGTAACATTTGCAAGGAGACTAGGCCGAAGGGGTTGATACTTGATCAAAATTAATCTGCAATACATACTCAAAAGACCAAGTGTAAATCAACGAAGATAGTAAAGTCAATCACACACGGGATATCGACATGTGATCACTATGTGACCCACTCTAAAACCAATTGTTGGATCGATGCGCAGTGTGATTCATAATGGGGGAGCTTGAATGGATCACTAGGGTTTTTTGAATTTAATTCGAATTATGCAACTTAAAAACAGATTGGGCAAGTTTCAGCACAAATCAAAGTATATCACAAGGTTAATCCAACTTAAATAAAACCGGAAGCTATTTTATTTAGGTTGAAATTGAATGGATTAACTTCTAAAACCAAGTGATCAAGCAATTTTAACACAGATAAAACAAGTGTTATATTATACAAAAACTAATTGATTGATTTTAGTTGAAATATACAGGATATGCACAGTTTAACAAATAAGTGAAGCTACACAGTATTAGGCTATTACAGAATGTGTTCACAATTCAAATTACAATACAATTCAACAACAAATTACAGGTGAAGTAATCAGCTGGAAAAGCTACAACTCAGCTGAACTTGAGAGATGATAATCACATCAAGCAGACTGAACACATGAAGTGTTTTTAGCAGGCTAAGCAGGGTTAAAAACAACTCAACTAAGATCCTATTGCAAGGTGTTATCAACATGATATCAGATTAGCAAGAAACAACAGGTTAAAACACACAAACAACACTGGATGGATCATTGAACATGTTGCAATAACAAAAACTGAAACCAAAAGCAATAACATGATATGTGGGAATAACACTACAGTGAACACAAAGAGACTTAGTGTCACTTTGGCTTAGCTGCTTATAAACAAGAAATGGAGCACAAGCCTACACTTAGACAAATTTCAATGGCACTTCTGACCATGAAATCTTGTGACCACTTTCTTGCAGGGGATAGTCAAAGTGACCACAAATCAAGTTGTTTCACAGACTGAACCAAACATCATGCACAAAGTATTACAATATGTGGAAGTGTAGGGTGCAAGAGAATGTGTCATATACTCAGCTCAGCGTACTCAGCATATATTCAGCTCAGCTCAGCTGACTTGGCTTTCAGCATACTATATTCAATTGTAACATTTTATAACCTGTTATAATTAACTGTATCCATCGTAGTGAAGTATACATTATAAATACTTAATGATCAGCAACATTGTAATTAACTTGTTCATTATTTTGATAAATTTCATCAATTGCAACATGGTATCAAAGCGTTTTGTGTGCAGATTGTGCTAACTCTGATGTTTAGCAGAAGAAACTTGAGACTTTTCTTCGAGATTTCTGTTGTAATCATAGATTCTTGAGAGTTTTATGTGATTTTTTTCTTTGTTCTGAAGTTCAAATCCAGTTCTTGATCAATTCTTGATCGTTTTGAGTGTATTTTCTGTAAATTTATGTGATTAGGTATTGTCCTTGATAGCCATGGCAGCTATGAATCAAGAACTGAGTCCCTTTAGTCCCTTTTACGTTCATCCCAATGAGAATCCATCAACAATATCATCAATGGAAGATGTCCATGAAGATAGTGTTGATTACAAAGAACAAGTCGGTTTTGTTAATGGTTTAATCAAGAAGCCGGATGTAAATTTAGCTAATTTTCAAGTTTGGAGGCAATGTGACACAATCAGGGCCGGCTCACCTTGAAGGCGGAGGAGGCGGCGGTCTTAGGCCCAACGGTGCCGGGGGCCCATAATTACATGTTTCGCTAAAAGAAAAAGAATTTGTATCGATCCAACCTAATATAATGTGTTAATTTTTTTTATTTGAATTGATAAAGACCCAAATTTTGTTTACTTGAATCGATAAACCCCCCCCCCCCCCCCCCCCCCCCCAAAAAAAAAATTTACTTGGCCCAAAAAATATTAGACATATAACACATATTTATATATAAAACGCAAGTAATATTTTATAAGTGTTTTTTCAAAAAATAAAAAACAACTTCGAACTAAAAAAACATAATTCGCCGACTTGGCCTTAGGCCCAAAAAATGCCAGGGCCGGCCCTGAACACAATAGTCAGAACTTGGATGTTGAATAGAGAATACGATTTCTCAAATTCTGAAGTATTTCTAGAGTGCTGATGCTATGCGGAAGAATCTTGCTGATATGTTGCAAGTGTTGATGCTTTCAGGTTGTCACACAATCTTGAAGAAATGAATTCACCGAAACAAGTAGAAGATCCGGTGAATCAATATTTTTTTACTATCATTAATTACTATTTTTTTGATTATATTTTTACTCCCGGCACCACACATGTATTCTTTTATTTTTTGAATTCCGGCGCCTTACAATGAACGTTGAAGCCACCGATATTCCTTTTCAAAAATAACGTCACTGGATCTAACATTAATAGTGACATTTTTATAACTATAACGTATGTACTTTAGGTTTCATAATTTTAATGAAAATAATCGTGGAGCTGGAGTAATTTTTTCAGTATTTGAAATAAAAAGATTTTGAGAGTACAAAAATATGAAGTCAATAAAATATTTTTTATTTAAAAATGGATATGAAACATAAATGTATAAATCTTTCGAAAAAAAGACGAAGAAAATGAGGGAATTTTTTTTTTCCAGGCCCTGTTACATCTACCTTTTTTTTAGGTTTAACTTTTTGTACGGGGCCGAAAAGAGGTTATACTCACGTATACGCACGGGGTGGGTGTTTCACAGGTGTATTATGTGAGGGATTTACAATTTCACGGGTGTAATGTTAGAAAATGGTACATACAGGGCGAATTGGCTTTGTACAGGGCGAAATTGTTTTTCACGTGTGTATACACCCGGGAAATGGCCTTTCACGGGTGTATACACACAGGGCGAGCCTTTATCCTTATCCATGGGGCGAATTTAGTTTTCCACGGGTGTATACGCCCGGGATGTATGTTTCACGGATGTATACATCGTCACACCACTTGCCGGGCGTATACGTCCACATCCCGGGTGTATACACCACTTGCCCTACACCAACTAATACTAATTCGGTAAGTGGTGTTTGAAGATACATCCCGGGCGTATACACCACTTTCCCTACACCAACTATGTAGTATTAGTATTAGTTGGTGTATACGCCTGGCAAGTGGTGTGACGATGGGTTAAAACTATGTAGTATTAGTATTAGTATTAAAACTATGTAGTATTAGTTTCAATAATATATCAAACGAAGAAAAATACACAATGACGATGGGTTATGCACAACACTTGCCCTACACCAACTAATACTAATACTACATAGTTTTAATCAAGTGTGTTGCCTTTTTTTCGTTTGATATTTTTCATAATATTTTCCAAGTTTTTATGTTTTATATATATATATAACATAATTTTTTTTTGTCAATCAACGACGGTGTTAACACAACTTGACTACATTAAAAAAATATAATTTCTCAATCAACTACGGGTTATTTTGGTGTAATTGAATTTTAGTTTTTTATTTACTATTAATTGTCCAAATAAATAACTAAAACCCAATAAAATCGAAACAACATGTAGTTTATTGAGAAATTATATTCTTTTTTACGTAGTCAAGTGGTAGTATAATAACTAAAACCGAAAAAATAATTTTATCAAATTATTTGGACAATTCATTGTAAATAAAAACTAAAACCGAAAAAATAGGTATATGTAATTATTTGGACAGTTCATTGTAAATAAAAACTAAAACCGAAAAAAATAGAAACACCCCTTGTTGATTGACAATTTTTTTTATATGTAATGAAATGGAATAAAATTTATAATTTAAAGCTAGTATGTGTTTTGACCCCATTTAATAAAAACTACGTGATATTAATAGGTGTAGGGAAAGTGGTGTAGCATACGTCATCCCCCGTTTTACGGAGCTACGACATTACCAAACTTTTGAATAATATTTAAATAATACAGTCGATATATATATATATATATATATATATATATATATATATATATATATATATATATATATATAACATACATACATTACGCAGCTTGTGGGGGTTCTAAGTGCGTATGTTATTCCACCACATTTGCAATGGTCAGCCCAATGGCAATATAAGGGGGCGAGGCCAAATGTGGACAAGAAGATTGGCGCTTCTCAAATTACCAAATTGGAAGAAATCGTCTTTTGTTCGTTTGTCAAAGCGAGAATAGATTGGCAGTTTGGTTAGGAGGCCAATGACGAGTCCCACGAAATGCATTAGCCATATTATAAACCTATTCACTCCTGCCTAAACAACTATTCCATTGTCCGAAAAAGAATTCACCGACCCGGAATTCTTCGAGGCCATAATAACAGTTGATCCAATCCACATCCAAACCGACGGTAAGCCTCGTACTGTTGGGTGTATGAATCCAACCTGCCCAAAAAGGGTCATTCTACTGAAAACCAAATAGAACTCACTAACAAGAGACCGATTCATGCTTATGGTAAGCATCGGGGCTGTTTGCAAAACCATACCACCCAATTCGATGTAATTTGCTTGCAAACCTGGTGGCAAGACTATCACATGCAAGTCTTCTCTCTCCAACTACAGCTCTAGCCATCCAGCATAACTTGAAGATACCCCCATCCCCTGAATCCTGGAACCGAGTTAAGAGTGTCTGCTAGTCGTATGACACATTTTCATCGTCCTCGTTGACAAACACAGGGCAGTGCTGGTTATCATACCAATTGGGAGAATCCGGGTCAGACATTGGTTGAAATGAAATAAACAAATATGTTTGTATATAGAAACAATGTGAAATACTCGTTTGCTTGACTATAGGGATGGCTGCATCATATATATAACGAATTAGCGTGTACTGGCCCCATGCAATAATAAATCACGTACGTATTACATACAGGAGACCTCTTATCTTCTCCCCATGCATTAATAGTTCACAGGAAAAGTTAACTCGTGACTTGACATGACACTGTACAACTGGACCATATGGATCATAATTCACCATTACTATACGTTTGGACCCCATTGATAGAGACCACACATTCACGGGGATCTCATATCACGTACGTATTACGTACGGGAGACCTCTTATCTTCTCCTCATGCATTAATAATTCACAGGTAAGTTAACTCGTGACTTGACATGACACTGTATAGCTGGACCATATGGTCATAATTCACCATTACTTTAAGTTTGGACCCCATTGATAGCGACCACACATTCACGGGAATCGATCTATTGTGCAAATATCTAATAAATATTCCTTCATTTATGATAGGATAACATGAGAAGCCCATTTTAAATAAGAACACATAAGAGCAAAATAGATACACACAAGAACGAAATTGCCAGGACGAGAATAGATAATCATCATATAAAATAGATACCACACACATGCTTGAAATAGATACCACGCACAACAAAACATGCAAAACTACGTTTAAAGAGTATGCCACAGACAAGTCATTGCGCGATTCCCGGGATAGGACCCTTACATTTCCACTTTGTGTGTCCAGGGAGTTTACATCGGGAACAATGTATAGTTTTTTTTGTTCCTTCTCCTTTGTGTCCGTTGCGAAGAAGGTTCCTCACCTAATGACGGTATCCTTCGGGTACTAGTTCGCCCATGTCTCGGGCCCTGTACCACTTCTTCACCGAGTGGCCTTGGAATAGGCAGATAAACACATATGTTCAGTTTTTCATCAGGTATTACCCAATCTATTTCCGCAGGGATAGGATTTACCGGGACTTCCCATACTCGTTTGTAACATTGAGCACGATAATACGAAGAACAAAGGTCGTACAAGTTTCCACCAACAGACCCGAGTGCAGCGGCGGCATGTCTGCATGGAAGTTTTAATGCCTGGAACTTTCCGCAGAAGCAATTCCCCAGATTAAGGTCTTCCCGGCCTTGCTCATCACAACATTTCACCTCAAACACACATCTGCTGATACCATTAACTTCAAAACCTCTTCGTTTCACATCATCCTTCGCGACGACTGGTTCAACTTCTGGATGCAATTAGCTAGTACACGACATTGTAAATTCCCCTATTTTGAAATGCCATTCCTATGAAATACTACGGATGTACTCGAACATGTTCGTTATATTACGACCATGGGCATCCTTAATTCTTTTGTTGAAGCTTTATGCATAATTGCTAGTCATTATAGTATACCTTGTTCCGGGAAAATTTGCCCTGCTCCAGTTAGGAAAAGTTATTTTGGTCTCCAGGTATTGTGCTACCGTTGTATCCCGCCTTTTAATTTCTCTGAATTTTGTATTGAAAACATATTCTGAGTAAGCGTATGCCGCTTCTTTGAAAGTCGCCGGATTCCATTGTTCGTTCGAAATTTTTTCATTCATATTCATTACTATATGGTGGTAGCAATTGTTAGGTGTAGTGCCCGAAAGACAATTATGTAATTGTTTTAGGACAGAATTAATAATTCATCTTATTTATGCATGTATGCTTATAATTAAGACACTGCTGAAAACCCTAAGTACCTCGTTTATTAATCACATAACTCAGTGTATGGCTATACACAAGAGGATTGAGTTAGTGAGATGTACTTAAAATTAACTTAGTCCTTAGTGTTTATTAATCTGAGTACGGGGCTCAAGATTAATTTGCTAATAATGCGCCCAGAACACTTTAGGTGTGACAGTCTTATCCGGACTGTTTGTAATAGGGTACCTAGTGGGGCATTTATAGAACTCAATTGGTTATGGCATAAGAAGTTAAATCATCTAAATTTTGATGATATCAATCAGTTGGTGAAGAAGAAACTAGTGATTGGTTTACCTGAGATCACATTCAAAAAGGATGCTATATGTGATGCCAGTCAGCAAGGTAAACAGACAAAATAAAGCTTCAAATCAAAGACTAAGCAATCAACAAAAAGAGTCTTGGAGCTGATGCACATGGATCTATTTGGACCAGTAACTCCAACAAGTGTAACAGGAAAGAAATACACTTTAGTAGTTGTGGATGATTATCAAGATACACTTGGGTAGTATTCATGAACAAGAAAAGTGAAACACTTCAAAAGATGCCTGAACTTTTGAAGAGATTGCAAAATGAGAAAAGTTTGACAGTAGTGAAGATCAGATCAGACAATGGTACTGAATTTCTCAATAAAGTTATAAGAGAATATTGTGAGCAAAATGGTGTACTACATCAACTTGTTGCTGCTGGTACACCTCAAAAAATGGGGTTCTTTGAAAGAAGAAACGAGAACTTTAAAAGAAGCGGGAAGAACTATGATCTGTGAAGCATTATTGCACGAAAGATATTGGGTGAAAGAAGTTAATACAAACATGCTATACACAAAATAGAACCTCGGTGAACAAGAAGCTGTTGAAGACACCTTATGAGATTTATTTTAAATCATAAGGAGCAATTAAAGACATTCCAATCAAAATCAGATGAAGGAATCTTCTTCGGATACTCTTCTGTCACCAAGGCATTCAGGGTACTGAACAAAAGGACACTGAAACATGAAGAAACGATACATGTTGTATTTGATGGACCTAAGTTCACTAGAATGGAAGATTAAGCATCAGAACCTGCTGAGAATCAACAAGTCACTGATCTAGAATGTGTTGATGTTTTGGAAAGGATAAATGAGTTAAAGGTTTCTGACTCTGCCCCTGCTGATAACACTACTGATGCAACAACTGAAGCAGTTCAAGGATCTGCTGAACGCCTTCTTGAAGCAACGACAGAACCCTGCGAAGATGATGTTCCCGAGATTCAATCTAACCAAAATCCGAATGGTTAAGGGATCACCCTGCTGAGCAAGTTATTGGCAATATACAGCAAGGTGTGAGGACTAGAAGACAATTAGAAGCAATGTTAACATGTTTTCTATCTCAAATGGAACCTAAAGTTGTTGAAGAAGCAATATCAGATCCAGATTGGATAATTGCTATGCAAGAAGAACTAAATGAATTTGAATGAAATCAAGTTTGGACACTAGTGGAAAGGCCTAATCATGAAATTATAATTGGCACAAAATGGGTATACAGAAACAAATTGGATGAATCTGGTACCATTGTGAGGAATAAGGCCAGACTAGTAGCAAAAGGCTATTCTCAAGCCGAAGGAATAGATTTTGATGAAACATATGCCCCTGTTGCAAGATTGGAAGCTATAAGATTATTCTTGGCATATGCTGCTTACAAAAACTTCAAAGTATATCAGATGGATGTCAAAAGTGCATTTTTGGATGGCATTCTGGAAGAGGAGGTCTATGTTCAGCAACCTCCTAGTTTTTAAGTTAAAGATCAAGAAGATAAAGTGTACAGACTCAATAAAGAACTTTATGGTTTGAAACAAGCACCAAGAGCATGGTATGAGACCCTATCTGAATTCTTGGTGGACAATGGCTTTACCAAAGGTACCATTGACAAGACTCTATCAGAATCAATGAAGGAAACAGCACCTTGCTGGTACAGATCTATGTTGATGACATAATTTTTGGTTTTGAAAATGAATTGCTATGTGAAAAGTTTGCTAATCTGATGAAAAGTAAATTCCAAATGAGTATGATGGGTTAAATGAATTACTTTTTGGGTTTGCAAATTAAACAAATGAAAGATGGAATCTTCATTCATCAAACCAAGTGTACCAATGAGCTGCTGAAGATATTTGGTATGGAAAATAGCACCAAAGTATCAACTCCTATGCGTACAAACATAAGATTTGATGAAGACAAAGAAGGCAAAGATGTTGATCAAACTTTATACAGAAGGATGATAGACAGTCTGTTGTACCTTACTGCCAGCAGACCTGATATATCCTTTGCTGTAGGTGTTTGTGCAAGATTTCAATCAAAACCTAAGGAAAGTCATTTAGCTGAAGTCAAAAGAGTTCTCAAGTATCTAAAAGAGACTTTGGATGTAGGAATTTGGTATTCAAAAGATGGAACCTTCAAGGTTATATCCTACTCAGATTCTGATTATGCTGGATGCAAAATTGAAAGAAAAAGCACCACAGGAACCTGTCGGTTGATGGGAAATAGACTGGTTTCATGGTTCATCAAGAAACATAATTCAATATCAACTTCTACTGCTGAAGCTGAATATATTGCTGCTGGAAGTTGCTGTGCACAAATACTTTGGCTAAGACAACAATTAAGGGATTATGGAATTGAAGAAAGAGAAATTCCTATAATGTGTGACAACACAAGTGCAATTGCAATCACAGAAAATCCTGTTTTGCACTCCAGAACCAAGCATATTGATGTGAGACATCATTTCATAAGAGATCATGTTGAAAAGAAAGATGTGGTGGTTCTTTGTCATGTTGGGTGAGCTCACTTGACAGATTAGTCATTGGTATTAAACTTGATCTTGTATTATCAGTTGGCGAAAACAAGTAGAATTGAAGATCAGCAAAGTGACTTTGTTAGTAGGCTGCTGAGACATCATTGTCAGCAGGCTGCTGAGCCAAGGCTACTGATGACAGGGCTGCTGAGATATACGTTACATAGTCAAACTTTAATAAAGTCAAAAAGCAAATTAGCGGGATATTTACTCATCTTTATAACCGCAGTTACACGATCGAACAGTTACAATCATTTATGGGACACGTGGCAAGACATCATTGATTCCAAATTTAATCGTGGTTAACGCTACAGTACGTGTACAGTACTTTGTCTGACAGTTTCTACCCACTACTCCATGTTATATATACAGACATATACACAGAGGATACTTACAAACCTTCAGATTGATATTCACTGCAATTACATCGTGTGAACATAGATTTGAAAGCTTTCTTCTTCATCTTTCTCATTTATAATAGCGAACAAGGATGATGTTCATATTGGAACTAGTCAATGTGTGAGAGGATATGTTACCGACAGTCATACTACTGAGCTGGCTATCAACATCGGAAGAAGAATCAGAAGGATTCTTTGGGTCGAGAAAATGTTATCAATAGAAGATTGGAATGAATTTCATATGTAAATGTATTGGAATTCTGGAGAAACATAGCCATACATGAAGGTAGAGAGGCCTTCACTACAACAGTTAATGGCAGAGAGATTGAAATCTCTTCAGATCTACTGAGAGAAGTTTTTCATTTTGGACCTGGAAATGGTGCTCCTACCAATCCAGAAGCAATGAATCTGCCAAGAATAAAGTTTTTTGATGCAATAAAGACAACTGAAACTATATCATCATCTTTAAGCATTAATGTGAGGCATATTGGATTTGAGTATAATCTACTTAGCAAGTTAATTTCCAAGACCATTTTGGGGTTTAGTGGGAGTCTAGATACACTGTCTGGACCTAAAATAGACCTACTGGTCATCATTTGCAGAAGTATGAAGTTTGATTGGGCTGGATTCTTTATACATTACATGAAGAAGGTGTTTACTGAAGATAGAGATGGTGTAAGGAAGTCCAAAACCAAGCCCCTAGGTCTACCGATTCGGACCTTCTTTGAATCACTTTCTAATACCGGATGTTGCATACGAGAAAATCAACAAATCCGGGGACAAGCCGAAGTTGCTACTCCCGTTCTGGATTAGATGATGATGAAGATGTTGATAATGAAGCAAGCGAGAGTGACGGTGATGGAGATGATGATCTTGGTGGTGAGCGGAGTTAAGCAAGTTGTTAAACCCGCCGCACCTAAGAAAGTTCTTTGAGAAGAGAAAGGCTACGACACTAGAAAAATCACGAAATGTTAAAGCCTAGGAAAACAAGGAAGCAAACAACGAGAGACAAAGTGAGTCTGCGAGGATCCGGTTGAAATTGAGGTTACCGACCCCGTCTTGTCACAAAGAAGAAGTCGCTGGCGATATTTTGAAAGAGCAACGATGAAGGCGAGATAGTAGAAAGAGAAAAGCCGCTCGAAGTTGAATCCGAGCAAATTTCCAAGAGAATGAAGGAAATTGCATAGAAAAAGAAGCATGGAAAGGGGAAACAGTTAAGGATTCTAGAGGCTCAAAGGCAAGAAGAAGAAGAAGAGGCTATTGAAGCTGAGCCCTTAACAACTATTAAGCCTACTGAGATTGAACAGGTTGTTGTTGAGCAACCTACTTGGGAATCACAACAAACTGCTGCACCTGAGCCTACTGTAGAAGTTGTTGATGTCCCGGATTTTATCAATACAAAACAACAAGTAATAAACCGGTTAACCTCAAGTGCAAGGATCGTAGTATGGAGGCTAATGCCGGGTCGATCTTACGGGGAACTAGGCTGTTGTGAACCCTAGCTTTTGTTTTTAACTAATTATTGTCACGAAAACTAACCTAAACAAATATTGCATAAAAGTAACTAGACGAGAGGAGATTAATCCAATGCTAGGAAAGATTGGAAGCAATAAAAACTAACTAAGTCGCGAGAAAAATAAAATAAACTAAACTAAGCTAAGCAATTCGAGTCAAGTGATTTAAATCAAATTTTAACGAACGAACGAGCAATTGTTCCACCTATCCTATCAACGTTTGATACTAATTCGGATTATTTCGTGATCTCTACTCAAGTTGTGATTCACCTATCTAAGGCATGAACACCTACTTTCGTAGACAAGTTCGTTTTCTAATCTTCGATCTTTCGATTAAAGATTAAGTCTTTCTAACCTAGGCGTGAAATCTTTCAATTTCTAATCTAGAGATTCAATCTAATAACTTTCGTTGTGATTAGATTAAAGGTCTAAACTTTTATCATGGTGTTCTAAGGTTAACATGACTTTCATCAAGCAAACAAGAAACAAAGGCACGGATCTTTCGATATAGCATGCAATCAACATATAAAAACATGATAAAGGTAACAACTTTAATAGACACTCACAAAATAATCACGAACTCGAGATCAAAGCTTGTTGAAACGGACGGCTTCACAACGCTCGTTCAAGGAGGATTTAGCCTCACAGCATCCTTTGCACATCGAATTGTTGAATAAAAAGTACATGAAATTATCTAATCTAATCTAGAAGTTTAAGTGCATAAAACTAGAGAAAAGCTGAAGGAAAAACGCAGCCAAGCTGCCCCTAGGGTTTAGGGTTCGAAAATTGTATGATTAGGGTTTGGGAAATCGCGCCTATTTATAGATTTTTAGGTCGGTTTCGGCGAGTCGGTGCCGTGGACGCCCGTCCACTATCTTGGACGCTCGTCCAGCCTCTATGAACGGAGAATGAACGCTCGTTCGAACGCGTACGAACTCTCGAATGTAAAATACGATTACGGACGCCGGTTCACTTTTATGGACGCCCGTCCACTACCTTGCTCTAGTATTTTGCTCATAACTTCACTTCTAGGGCTCCAAATGAGGTGATTCAACATGCGTTGGAAAGCTATTTCAATCCTCTACAACTTTCATCAAGACAACTTTCCCTGAAAGTGCCTACAAGTGTGGACAAAATCCCCATGAAGTGCCTGGTTCCGGTTTCTTCAATGATTCTTCACTTAAACATCTTTCAACTCTTCCATCTTCATGTGATCATCGTTTAAGCTCCTTACTCATCATGAAAACGTACCTAACAACTTGATAGAAACATGCAAAATGTAACATCATACGAATAAACATAAAACACCGATAAAATCACGTAAATATCTCGATTTTGCATTTAAACACATTTAAAACTCGTTTGCTCAATAAATCTAATAAGCACTTACTTTTCTATGCAATTTATCAGATTATGGGAGAAATCGTTACGAAATATAACGGTATAAATCATATAAAATCACCCTTAACAACTCCCCCACACTTAAACCTTGCTCGTCCCGAGCAAAACAAAACAAAATCAAGCTCGAGATAGTATAGACATCTCAACAAATATAACATATATTCAATAACTTAGAAGTTCACCATCGTGTGTGTGCATAGCCATAGAAAACTTCCACTAAATCCAAACTTGAGGAACTCAAAGTAAAACTAGCTAATACCCCCTCGTAGACTAGCAATAAATGACACTTATAAGATGCACCTACAAACGTGACATATCCCGAAAAGAATGATCGAATATATCTAAGGGCCTTTACGAAATACTCGAGAGGATAATCCTACAACATATCCATCGGTTTATCGGGGATAAGATTAACGATAACTAAGTCTTATATTCATTTTTTCAACCAATTTCAAGTTGATTTAATTATTTCACATTTAAACACACATTAGAATAAGCTATTGCCCATCATAGCGAGAATAGGACATACGTGGTATACCCTACCTTACTCAAATCATAAAGCGACTTTTTTAGCGTATTTGTCGTGAGCTTTTGGTCATCATAGTGGAATAAAACATTTCGAGATAATGCCTTACCGCACTCAAATCATCGACTAGCTTCCGACACACCTTATTGATTTCATTATTAACTCAACTTTTTCAAATGACATTAGTTACGTATTACTTATCACATTCAAACTTCTAGATATTCACAGTACCTCATACTACGGAACTAAATACAAACTACCATAAATCTCACGATATATACGTAGCACTAAGCACATGACTTATAAGAAAATCAGAAATCACTAATCAAAAGGGGTATAACTTTATAAATAGCTCATCATTCACTATGGCACGTGAAAAATAAATCTTGGTGAAACATCTAACCTATGGAACATATGGCATAAAGCATCGATGAATATAACAAACCGAACAAAAACATGCATTGCTCACTCGAGACAAAACAAAAATTTTGAAAATTTAGCTCATTTTAGCATATCATGTAAGCAAATGTGTAGATACATACCGACTTATTCCCCTCCCCCACACTTAAATGACAACATGTCCTCATGTTGTGCGAAAAAAAAAAGAAAGAAAGTACTTAGGCGATTGTAGTTCTAAAGTGGCAATTCCGGAAGTGCTACGTATCAACTCCGAGAAAGGCTTGATGAAAGCGATGGCTTGTGGACCATCCACCGGAAAAGCGACATCATCGAAAGCTCACAAGTGCTATAGCAAATATCTGCATACATGAAAAACAACACAAAACGTACCTCGGGGATACAAGGGATTAAACCATATCGCGCAAAAGTGATAGAGATAAAGATAAGAGGAAATCATAAGCAAAACAACACTTCGACCCTGTATAAGATTAGGACGGGAGTGATAAAAACAACACAATCCTAATAAGAGTAAAACAACTAGAACAAGGAAAATAACTAAAGAAAGAAACTAATATAATAAGGGATATCTAGGATGCCTCCTAGTAGCGCTAATGGTTATCGTCGTTAGCTCGACACATTTGAAGCTCGGCTGGATCGGGCCATTTAACCTTTACGCCGCCACTACCTCGTTTAAGCTCCGGTCCGTAGTGTGGGCTGCGAAACGACATCTAACACATGGGGTAAAATCTTTTATAGCCTTCCAAACTCGTTTAATCTTCCCCATGGCTGATTTCTTTCTTCTCGATTCCTCGATGACGTTTAAGCTTTTGCTCTCTTTCATACTCCTCCATATCCCAACTACTGCTAGAACCTGGCGATGAACCAATACCGTCATTCTCGGAGAATAAATCGGATGAAAACTCATCAAATTCATTGACCTACGGAACACCACATCCGAGAATATCGAGAAATTTAACAATCAAAGGTTTTCTTTAGGTTCACCAATGTAGTGCTTGCACCTTTGACCATTAACTCGAAACGGTTGGTCGGATAACCGCGTAGTTCTAGAACACCTCCGGGAATGATTTGGAGAATCTCAAAAGGACCGGACCAACGTGTTCTCAACTTCCCGGGAAACAAATGTAACCTAGAATTGTATAAGAGAACTTGCTCGCCGACTGGAATTCTCTCTTCTTTATCTTGGCGTCATGGAGTAGTTTCATCTTCTCTTTCTTGATCCTGGCACTTTCATATGCACGAAGTACGAACTCGTCCGGCTCGTATAGCTAGCTTTGAAGTCGATCTTGTCCACAAGTTTGGGCATCAAAGTTTAAAAACTTTGTGGCCCGATAAGCTCATGCTCTAGCTCGACGGGCGGATGACATGGTTTCCCGTAGACCATTTGATATGGCGATGTACCCATAGGGGTCTTATAGGCGATCTATATGCCCAAAGTACATCGTCCAACTTCAAACTCCGTCTTTTCTATGACTATTCACCGTCTTCTCCGGGATTTTCTTAAGACTGCGGTTGCTTCGCTCAACGACCACTAGTCATCGGATGATATGGTGTGCCGGTTTATGGCGAACACCATACTTCTCGAGGACTTTTTCCAAAGGTCGGTTGCGAAGTGTGTCCCTTCATCAGCGATCAAGGCACGTGGACATCCAAACCTCACAAAGATGTTCTTCTTCGAAATTTCATGACCGTTTTATGATCATTGTGAGGAGTGGCAATTGCCTCCACCCATTTCGAAACATAGTCAACGCGAGACTAAGATGTATTTGTTGCCACAAGATGATGGGAATGGTCCCATAAAATCGATGCCCCAAACATCAAAGACTTCGCATTCAAGGATGGGTTTCAACGGCATGTCAAACCGCCTTGTCAAAGCTCCGGTTCTTTGGCAACGATCACAAGCTTTGCGAAAGCACGCGTCCTTAAAGATCGTGGGCCAATAGAAACCGGTTTGGAAGATCTTCGCAACCGTTTTCCAAGGACCAAAGTGACCACTGTGGGTCCACTATGGCATTGCTCGATTATATCGCGTTGCTCGGATTACGGAACACATCTCTAAGCAAACCATCTTTACGGATCTTGAAAAGATAAGGTTCATCCCAAACGAAATATTTCATATCGAGAGAAGAACTTCTTCTTCTCTTGATAAGACATTTCGGGATCGAGATAACGGGCATGAAGGTAGTTTACAATGGAGGAATACCATGGAACATCGGGAGGACAACCGTCTATCAACATAATGTTCTCTAGAGGAAAGTAAAGATCTATATCATCGGTTCATCCTTTTCCTCATTTAACACCCCTAGAAACATGATCCGCCACTACGTTCTCACTTGCCCTTCTTATCTTTGATTTGAACGTCAAACTCTTGGAGGGTCGGTATCCAACGCGGTGGCGCGGTTTAGCTTCCTTTTTGGTCATGAGATATCGCAAAGCGGCGTGGTCGGTCCACACAATCACTTGAGCACCCGGCAAGTAACTACGAAACTTATCCATAGCAAAGACTACGGCTAATAGTTCCTTTTCGGTTGTCGTGTAGTTAACTTGAGAAGGATTCGGTGTGTGGTGGCATAATAGATAGGTGGAACTTTCCATTAAGCTTTTGCCCTAAGGCTTGCACCAACGGCATAGTTGGATGCATCACACATAAGCTCAAAGGGTAGGTTCCGGTCGGCGATATAAGAATTGGAGCGAGAGATCGGTCTACTCTTAAGCTCCTCAAACGCGCGCTTGCAATTCTCATCAAAATCAAAAGTAACGTCTTCTTTGAGTAAAGTAGACGGGGGCTTGGCAATCTTTGAAAAGTCTGGATGAACCTCCTATAGAAGCCGACATGTCCGAGAAAACCTCGGACCTCCCGAACATTCTTAGGATAACTCATCTTCTCAATAGCTTCAACCTTGGCCTTATCTACTTCTATACCTTTGGTGACACTTTGTGGCCAAGAACTATGCCTTCATCTACCATGAAATGGCATTTTTCCCAATTGAGCACTAAGTCCTTTTCCACACATCTAGACAACACACATCAAGATTATCGAGGCAATCGTCGAAGGATTGACCAAAGACCGAGAAATCATCCATAAAAATCTCCATGCACTTTTCAACTAGCCCGTCAAAGATTGCCATCATACACCTTTGAAAGGTGGCGGGGCATTACGAGAGACCAAATGGCATCCGCCTGTGGCGAATGTCCCGTAGGGGCAAGTGAAAGTGGTCTTCTCTTGGTCAACGGGATCGATGGGTATACGGAAGTATCACGAATATCCATCGAGGAAACGGTAGAATGCATGCCCCGCCGGACGCTCAAGCATTTGGTCAATGAATGGAAGGGGAAATGATCTTTCATTGTGACCTCATTGAGCTTTCGATAGTCGATACATACTACATGGTATCCGATGTAACGAGCCTCAATGCTATCTCTTCTCCCTTCTCATTCTTCTCAATAGTAATTCCACCTTTTTTGGGAACTACTTGAGTTGGGGATACCCACTCACTTTATCGCAATGGCGTAAATGATACCCGTATATCTAGAAGCTTTATAATTTCCTTCTTGACTACTTCTTGCATATGAGGGTTAAGCCTTCTGCGAAATTTGTCTAACTCGTTTTGCACCCTCCTCGGTCTTGATCTTGTGCATACGGATGTCGGGAGATATCCCTCGGATATCTCCCCCTGCCATCCAAAGGCTTTCTCATTTTTGCGCAAGACGTTTAACGGTTTAAGCTCTTATTCGAGATAGCTTGGCGAGAGATGATCAAGGAAGCTTGTCACCTTCTCTCGAAATACATACTTAAGATGTTTAGGCAACGGCTTCGAGAACCAAGTCTACGGGGGTTCCTCAGACTTGATTTAAGATCTCCACTCCTCAACTCAACATCGTTGAGTTTACTTAGTGGCCCTACGCAAAGCTTCTCTTAGCCCGTCCTCAAAATCGGTGCTAAGCTGGTCTAGATTGACCACACCATGATTATTCGGATTATCGATCAATCGCTCATATTACGCTTCTACGACCAAGACTTGCTTATCCATGAAGTCATTGAAGTCATCGGACGTCTCCTCGATGGAAAAGCCGGTTGGAGAACCGGAGGGTACTTGAATAGATTTAGAAACGCTATAGCTCACCTCTTGGTCACCAACTCGGATAGTTACTTTCCCACCATCACAATCGATGAGGGCTCTAGGTTTGTAGATAGGAAAGGTCTTCCAAGAATCGGAGGGACATTTTCATTTTTCTCCATATCTAAGACATACCGGTCAACGGGAAAGGTAAACCTACCAACTTGAACCAATACGTCCTTTAGGATCCACGAGGCTTTCTTTGAAGATCTATCGGCGAGCTGCAAGTTCATGGTAGTGGGTTTAGAAGACTTTGTAAACCCAGTTGCTTGCACACGGATAATGGCATCAAGGCGATAGATGCACCCGGGTCACGTAAGGAATTTGGGAAGACTAATCCCCCCATACGCAATGTGAGCACAAATTTTCTGGGTCGCTTCTCTTGATTGGTAAGCTTTCATAATTAACCGAGAGAACACTCCTTACCAATTGCTTGATCCATTCTGCTAACTTCTTCTTGGAAGATACAACATCCTTGATGAACTTTGTATACTTGGGCATCTCGACCAAGACCTCGGATAATGGCGGATTTACACGAGTATTTTTTAACAATTTAAGCACCTTTTCGTACTTCTTATCTTCGCTCAACGGGATGTTGCTCTTTCTAGGTGGAAAGGGAAGCTTTTTCAAATCATCCTCGGAAAATACTTTCTTCGAGGACGAACTAACGGCCTTGTCTTCCAAATCTTTCCACCGAACCGTCTTTTCATTCTTTTTGTTAGTCGGGGGATCGGCCCACGACTATCATTTAACTCATCATTCCTCGGGGGATCGCCACGAGGACTTCCAATTGATTCTTTATTCCTCGAGGGATCGGCCACGAGGAATCTCAACTCTTTCTTCATCGGGGGATCGGCCACGATTTGCCTTCTGCGGCCGAGGGGATGATGGTTGCTCAATTTCCCCCTCTGCCTTATCGGCGGCGGGGAGGGGCTAGTGGTTTCCCTGGAAGCCGGGGGGACCACCAACTTGAGAACCACTTCTTAAGTTCATCGCGCGGCCTCCTCTTTACCGTATTGCATTATTGGCACGAGGTCGGTGCATTGGTTGTTGCTTAAATCGGCTTGAGCGACTTGACCGCCTCTTGGATTCTTTTCCGTGAAGGCGGGCAGCGCACGACGGTCTAGAGGCTAGCTTGCTCGGCCAATTGCCCGATTTGCCTCTCAAGGCTTTTCATCGTCTGCTTTGCTCCTCCCGAAATGAACTCCATTCGGCTTTTATATCGTCTGGTGGGGGGTGCCTTGAGAGTTTTGAAAGTTGGGGAAATGGGCGGCTTGGCCGACTTTGGAATGCGAGAATTAGAATTGGTGGCCAATTCGATTGAACCTTTCTTTGTGGATTGGAAGAATTATAGCTTGGGTTCGATTATAACCGGGGTTGCTATTGAAGTTCGAATTAGGATTAAATCCCGAAGATTGATTAAACCCTTGGTTTTGGAAAGCTGATTACGGCGAGAGAATTGGTTATTGAATCTACGATTTGTACGGCGAGAGAAAGCATTGACTTCCGCATTACGCCCAATCATGGGACGAGCGAGCGATATGCCCCGTCTTTGTCACATACTTGGCATGTGATTGGATTATCTTGTCCATAGTCATGAACGGCATTGACTTGCGAGCGAGAGGGGAAGAAAATTGACATTGGCCGGTCATATGGCCGGTCGACGACATGCTTCACAATACGAGAACTTGAGAGTTACGTGAAAGTGAAGGAGCACGATAACTCGGGTAGGGGCCGGTGTGAGAGTTTGTCGGTTGAGAAGGTGCCATCTGCTTTTGCAGTATGGCAACAAGACTTTGCATAGTCACCTCTTCGACCTTGGGAGGGGGAGGAGGTGCTTGGATGGCTTGATAAGAGGGGGCGTAGTTATATTTGGCAATGTCCTCGAACAATGCCCACCCCTCATCAGGTGTTTTCTTGAGAAATGCCCCACCAGAGGAACTATTGACCATGCCCTTGGTGAGCTCGGTCAATCCGCTGAAGAAAGTATGGACTTGCCTTTGCTTTGGCAAGCCATGATGGGGACACTTTCGCAGGAGAGACTTAAACCTTTTCCACGCCTCAAAGAATGATTCATTTTCCAGCTGACGGAATGTGAAGATTTCGTTCGGACGATGGGTTTGTTTTTGAAGGAGGAAAGTATTGACTTAGAAATTCCTTCTCGAGCTCCGCCCACGTAGTGATGGATTCGAGAGGGAGAGAGTGATACCACTCGAGTGCCTCCCCCGTAAGGAAAATGGAAATAGTTTAAGCTTGATGGCGTCCTCACTTACACCTTGGATACGGGTAGTACCGCATATTTGCAAGAATGTGTGTAAGTGAGTGTGGGGGTTTTCGGATGGGAAACCATGGAAAATTGATGCATCTTTGCATCATCGTATAAGTCCGGGTTTAAGCTCGAAGTTTGGAGCGGTAATGGTAGGCATGACGATAGCCGGGTTGATGGTATTTGTACCGGGCATGGCATAGTCGGCCAACGTCCGTCTATCTTCATTTGCCATTATTACTATTCTTTCGATTTCTCTGAAAGATATTGCTCAAATTCTTGATCTAGAGCGTTTCCTTCGTCGAAACGAAGTCTCCGCCTATTGGGTCGGACTATGGTCCGCTCGGGGTCGGGGAATAGATTAGTGGTCCCTTATGACTACGAGTTTGCATAAACCGAACACCAACTCAAGGTGTTGAGCAAGAAAGGATAGAAAGTGACGAAAGGACGGATCGGACGAGAGGGAAAGGATAACTAAACCTAGAGGAATCAAAAACTACGAAACTTAACTACGAAAAATTTAAAAACAAGAAAAACAGGAAACACCAAAAACGTGTTGAAATCTTCGAGCCCAAAATGGAAGGGAAAACAGTGGATTTTGACCTCGAAAACGGTGTCGGACGGCCTCCGGCGTCGCCACGTCGTCGGCGTCGGAACGAGCTTTCCGAATTGGGGTCTGCGCGCCAATCCGACACTCGAGCCGAAAGTTATGGCCAAAATACTATCAAGTGCTAAAACGGACCCTTTTATCCTAAAATTTGATCGTGAAAGGTGTGGAGTCAGATGATTCAACCTTAGATGTCACCGAATCAATGTGGAAACTAGAAAGGATAGAAACAAAAACCCTACCTACGAAAAGACAACGAAACGGGAGGACGGACGGGCGTCCAAGGTCTGGACGGGCGTACGCACAATGGAGGTTGAAGTGGACGGCGTTCGAGAAAACCGAACGCTCGTCGAGGGGTCGAAACGAACGAGTTGAAATTTTTACAGTGGACGGGCGTTCATAGGTATGGACGCTCGTTCATATGCAAAATTTTCCAGAAAAAGAACAGAAACGATTTCAGAAAACAGAGACTAAAACTCAAAAGCAAAAGTCTATGCTACAACTAACAAGAACAAATATTAATTAACAGAAAAAACAAATAAGTAAAACAACTAAATCACCAACGAAAAACAGAAATAAAAACAAAAACCTAACCTAAATTACTAATGAAAAACAAAAACTAGACAACCGTCCGGTTCCCCGGCAACGGCGCCAAAAACTTGTCCCGGATTTTATCAATACAAAACAACAAGTAATAAACCGGTTAACCTCAAGTGCAAGGATCGTAGTATGGAGGCTAATGCCGGGTCGATCTTACGGGGAACTAGGCTGTTGTGAACCCTAGCTTTTGTTTTTAACTAATTATTGTCACGAAAACTAACCTAAACAAATATTGCATAAAAGTAACTAGACGAGAGGAGATTAATCCAATGCTAGGAAAGATTGGAAGCAATAAAAACTAACTAAGTCGCGAGAAAAATAAAATAAACTAAACTAAGCTAAGCAATTCGAGTCAAGTGATTTAAATCAAATTTTAACGAACGAACGAGCAATTGTTCCACCTATCCTATCAACGTTTGATACTAATTCGGATTATTTCGTGATCTCTACTCAAGTTGTGATTCACTATCTAAGGCATGAACACCTACTTTCGTAGACAAGTTCGTTTTCTAATCTTCGATCTTTCGATTAAAGATTAAGTCTTTCTAACCTAGGCGTGAAATCTTTCAATTTCTAATCTAGAGATTCAATCTAATAACTTTCGTTGTGATTAGATTAAAGGTCTAAACTTTTATCATGGTGTTAAGGTTAACATGACTTTCATCAAGCAAACAAGAAACAAAGGCACGGATCTTTCGATATAGCATGCAATCAACATATAAAAACATGATAAAGGTAACAACTTTAATAGACACTCACAAAATAATCACGAACTCGAGATCAAACTATTGAAACGGACGGCTTCACAACGCTCGTTCAAGGAGGATTTAGCCTCACAGCATCCTTTGCACATCGAATTGTTGAATAAAAAGTACATGAAATTATCTAATCTAATCTAGAAGTTTAAGTGCATAAAACTAGAGAAAAGCTGAAGGAAAAACGCAGCCAAGGCTGCCCTAGGGTTTAGGGTTCGAAAATTGTATGATTAGGGTTTGGGAAATCGCGCCTATTTATAGATTTTTAGGTCGGTTTCGCTGAGTCGGTGCCGTGGACGCCCGTCCACTATCTTGGACGCTCGTCCAGCCTCTATGAACGGAGAATGAACGCTCGTTCGAACGCGTACGAACTCTCGAATGTAAAATACGATTACGGACGCCAGTTCACTTTTATGGACGCCCGTCCACTACCTTGCTCTAGTATTTTGCTCATAACTTCACTTCTAGGGCTCCAAATGAGGTGATTCAACATGCGTTGGAAAGCTATTTCAATCATCTACAACTTTCATCAAGACAACTTTCCCTGAAAGTGCCTACAAGTGTGGACAAAATCCCCATGAAGTGCCTGGTTCCGGTTTCTTCAATGATTCTTCACTTAAACATCTTTCAACTCTTCCATCTTCATGTGATCATCGTTTAAGCTCCTTACTCATCATGAAAACGTACCTAACAACTTGATAGAAACATGCAAAATGTAACATCATACGAATAAACATAAAACACCGATAAAATCACGTAAATATCTCGATTTTGCATTTAAACACATTTAAAACTCGTTTGCTCAATAAATCTAATAAGCACTTACTTTTCTATGCAATTTATCGGATTATGGGAGAAATCGTTACGAAATATAACGGTATAAATCATATAAAATCACCCTTAACAACTCGGGACACTCTATTCAAAACTACTAATACTCTACGAAAGATTGCTAATGGTAGAGGGTTTCAAAAAGAAAATATGGCTGAATTCCCTGCAATTCTTTTACAGAGAGTGTTGATCACTGAGGAACAAATAGTGATAGCACAGAGATTGGACATGGTGTTGGGATTTATGGGATCACCGTTACTTGTTGAGGAGGTTCAGGCTACTGAGGATCAAACAACACCAGAACAAAGGTTGGAACAGGTGGTACAGGTTGCTGAGGATCAAACAGCACATGGACAAAGGTTGGAACTAACTATGGGTTTGGAGGACACCCCTGCTGTCATTGAAGAACAGGCTGCTGCAGTAGAGCCTACTGGAGGAAAGGTCACTGAAGGGAAAGATAGTCAGCAGACTGTTGTTATTGATAAGGATGAACAACTGCTGGACTATGACTACAGTGATGAGGAGTTTCAAGTCCCTGAGGAAGAACCTATAGATGATGAACCACAACAGGCATTTGTACCACTTTTTGAGGCACCTGCCCTAGATCCAATCCTGGAGGAATTCCAAGGACCTAACCCTGTTGGAAGGGATATGAGTTGGGCCATGGTTGTCAGCAGACAGAGGGCACAATATAATGTAGAGGAGCCTGCTGATGAAGCTGCTGGACATATGGCTGGAGGAATGGCTGGTGGAGTACCAGCACAGGTTGTGAATGAGTTGAGGGCAGTCAGAAATGACATCACAAGATTAAAGACTCAACTTGACAGACAAGAGCAAAGATTTGAAGATTTCTTTGAACTTGGTGGAAAATAGAGGAAGAACTACTGAAACAGTTGCTTCCAACATTACCTCCACTCAATATGCTCTTGCTGACCTTGCCCTAGATGTAAAAGGGATTAAACAAGGCAATACAATGAAGGAAAAGTTTCTCAAAGAACAATTTGCATCTATTCACCAGAAACTTGACAAACTTGCTGAGGCACCAAAGCCTTCTGTGGTTGAATCTGCTGGATCATCTCACCCTGCTGGATTGGATCTTAAGATTACTGAGAGGATCAATCTACTGGAGCAAACAATGCAAGGAAGGATCACTGCGGTTGACACTAAAACAGAGATAATGGAGGGTCAACTGAACAACCTGGTGATCACACAAGAGAGTGTTCATGGCCTTTCTTTGTCCCGTTTTGTTGATGATGTCAATAAGGACCTTACCATGACAAGGGCTTCCATGAGGGACTCAATTCCTTTTTGGGGCTTGATGAGAGTCAAATTTGGTATCATTTACTATGTAATTATACCCCGTTTATACCTCGTTTTATATGTTTCTGAGACATTTAGTTGTATTTTGATGTATTTACACCTTGGTTATCATTTCGGGACCTAGGACGTAAAGTCCGGGATTCTCGGTCTTTTTCGGTGTAATTTACTATACATTCTCGGTCACCCTAGTGTCCCTGTAGGGATTATGTATGGTATTTGTTGTGATTTTGTACAGGACTTAGGTGTTTGAGATGTCCGGAAGGCGAGTTACGAGGATTGGAACATATGCCCGAAGCTTAAACGTTCAAACGGATCAAAACGCGGTGGTACTACAACCATACCTTCCATTGATCCGCATTTTTATCCACCTTAGAGGCATTTTATGGGCTGGACATCTTCATAAAAGTTGTAGACAATTGAATGAGATTTCCAACGCATCTTGAATCACTCAAATCGGAGGTTTACAGACAAAGTTATGGCTGTTTTTCGAAGGTGTGTCGGCTAGCGCGCGCTCGAGAAATGCTAGGCGCACGCCTAGCAGTCAATTTTGGCCAGAAGTTTCAGTACGTGATTTCGGTGAGCTAGGCGTGCGCCTGCACTTTCCTAGGCGCACGCCTAGCGTCCAGATCTGCAAAAACACTATAAATACCCCCCATTTGATCTAGATCGAACTCTTCCTCTTTTAGATCGATTTTTACAGCTTTTTCTGTGTTTTTCTTCATCTTTTCTTAGCTTAGATTAGTTGTAGGTAGATTAGATTAGTTTAGTTGTAGATTGTTGTAATCCGGAGGATCTCGGGGATAGCTTGACGCGTTATTTACGGGATTTCATTCGGAAAATCAATTTTCTACCCGGTAATTTCAATTTCCTTTATTGTTCTTGTTTTCAATCTTGTTTTATGTTAGTTTTTATTGTTGTTTCCTTGTTATTTTCTTGTTATAATGAGTAGCTAGTTTTTCCAATAGTCGAGTTATGTGATAGTCTATGAAATCGAATCCTTAGCTCGTTGATTGAAGTGTTTTGATGTTATGATTGTTAGATTCTCGGTGTTGTTATCGTTCTAGAACTTATTCGTAAATGATTTTATTGAACCCGCGACTCGATAATCGTATATCACGCGTCTTCTTTACATATGTATTTTGCGAGAGGATACGGGAAAAGGGGTTCTAGGATCACTGTGTAAAACCGACTGAGTTGTTCAGACTCGGTTTCGTTGTGAGGTTTGTATCGACTTTTCGAGCGTCTCATAGAGCGTAGACCGTGTTGAGTCAGTTAAATCCGGTCAGCGGACTGTTGAATTCGACATAGGAAACTAGGTTGTTGAAATTGGCGCTTAGTTTCGGAAATAGGAGACGACATCCTTTAACAATGCCAAGAACATTAGAGTATATCGAAATCACTTCTGGTTACGAGTTAGGGTTAGATAGTAGTCGATTGGATCATAGCTCGGCTATCTCTTTTATATAGTTTTAAATCTTTGTTTTGTGTATTTTTAGTTTGTAGAACCGGTGATCTGACAAATCACCACGTTCAATATTTGTGTTGACCTGAACTAGGGACGAGACCAACTTTGATACTCGACCAGATTCCCTGTGGGATACGACCTTGACTCACCAATTCTAGGCTACAGTTGACCCGGTACACTGCCGGTGAGATTGGACACTTAGAAAAGGCCGATCAAGTTTTCTGGCGCCGTTGCCGGGGAATCGGGTTGATATCTTGTAAGTTAGTTAAGTTCTTAGGATTAGGTCGTTTTTCTTATTTTTTTTATTTATGTATAGTTTGTTTTTTTTTTGTTGTTGAAGTGTCACACCATTTACTTCGGTAGTGGTAGTGACAAGTTACCGTGATTGTGTTCGTGTTGTTTCCCTGTTTGCAGATAATGAATCCATACTACAATTACGGCTCCTATCCTTACCCATTCGGATATTACAATTACGGTGCTATGGGTTACCAAACACAACCATTTTATCAGTTCAACCCATACGCCGCATCTTATGGAAATGAGTGGGATAATGCCCCGAGTTACTTTGATCAACAACTCGATACTTCTCCACCTCCGGAATCAGAGACCTCAACGGAGCAACGGATGGCACTTGAGCAACCGTTGAAGAGTTGAGTAAAGTGGTCCAAGAGCACCATAATGAGCTTCGAGATGGCAGATCGCAATGCAAACAGCCATACGAAACTTGGAGCTTAAAGTGCAACTCTTGTTTGAGGAGTTTGAGAGGAGGGAGCAAGAAAGTATGATTGAAATCACCCCGGAGGAACACTACGAGGATGGTATGACTCTTGTATCTATTGAGTCACCTGTTCCGTCTTCATTTAGCCCTATTGTTATATCTTCGGGGGTGCACCCTATTGAGTTTGTTGTTGATGTTGAGCCTATTTGTTCATACTTGGTGCTAGAGTCGTTGTTGGTTGGTATATGTTTTAGTTCGGGGAAAGTGAGTTCGTTGTTACGTGCAACGGGCTCATCGAACAAATTGGTGGTGGGGATTGAGCCCCATATTTATTTTGTTTCATTTTCAAGGGGTGCTCAATTCCTACGATTTTGCTAGGGAGAAGCAACGGTTTGCTCTCCTTTGGTATAGCTATCCTTGACATAGTTGGGGGTAGAAAGTCGAGCGAGGACTCTAAACTCGAATGTGTTTTTAATGCTTTTCTTTCCCCTCGTGTTTCTTGTGTTTCTTTAGTTTCTATTTTGATACTTTGGGTAAGTTTTGTTGTAATATAACCCAAGGAAGTGTGTTTTGGGGGGTTAGTGTGGTGTTTTTGGTTTTGATGAGTTGTGGTAATCCGGGTAGTTTCATTGTGTTATACTCCATACTTGTACACCTTTGGTGTTGGTTGTGTATATTTTATAAGTACAGGTACCCTGGGAGTTCATTTTATGGATGCCACATGATCGTACTCGCGTATTTTTCCGGTTGTAAGCTAACTTTTCTACCCTTATCATTCGTGTTTCGTTTTAAAGTAGGGGGTGGTTGGTTTAGCTTCAATATTTCGGTTTCATGTGGAACGAGTTATACTTAGTGATTGTTATCCCTTTGGTGTAAATGAGTCATTTTTTAGAAATTTTGATGCCTTTGACATTGGTTTTGATACATTGAGCCTATAGTATTGCTTTGGTTAAACATATAGTGATTATTTGAATGCATTTCATTTGAGTTGGGATCATGTATTGAGAATGGAATAGTCCTATCACGTTAGCTTCGACTTCATGAATCACCTTGACTAGTGAACGATTATGGTAGTTATTAATGACCCGGTTACCTAGAACTTATATTAGTAACTTCGAGGCGAAATAGAAAGGTCGTCGTTGTTAGGTACGGGATGACGGTTTTGGCATTTATTTTGACCCGATCAGAGCCAAAGGCCAACCTAAACGATTAATCCACTGTTACCCCTCTAAGACTTTTGTAGGGTGGTTAGACCGCCACCCGAACTAGCCTTTCGTGTTACTAACCCGTGAAAATCGATGTCCCTAACATTATTTCGGTCTACATATCCTTGACTACCTTGCAATTGAGCTTGTTCGTTCCGCACATTTTTACAATGTTGCGAGGTATTGTTGAGACGTAAGTAATGGTATGGAGTCGTGATTTACGAGTTATTCGGAATGAGGAGTGTGACAATGTGTCGGTTTCGGTTTTGTTCGGAATTTTGATGTATATAAGAAGAAGAAAAAAAAAAGAAAAAGAAAAAGAAAAGAAAAGAAAAGAAACAGAAGTGGTAAATGTACATATTTATAGTTTGTTATAAGTCCAAAAAGTGGACTAAAGTGTTGTGTAGTATTGTATATTATGAAGTTGAGGTTAGGGTTTGGACTCCGGAGATGTAAATATTTGGAAAGATTGAAGGCTAAGTGATAACCGAGTTTTGTGTTTATATCTCGGTTAAAGCTCTTTTGCACCCTCTCTTTTCTATTTTTTCGTAAATATCCTTTCGTTAACCCCGACCCTAGCCTAACGATATAACCCTTCAAGTCCTGCTCGACCGTACTAGACTTTGATTGACCTCGATTAGTGGAGATGTTTACGACGTATAAGCCTATGGTGTAGCCTCGGTACATTATACGTCTATAATCTAAACCGGTCGTAAGTGATGAATGTCGAAGAAGCTATTCACACACACACACATTCTTTTCTCAATGCAAGGTAGAACTTAAATCATATGCATTTGTGTCAATTACTTGTGTTTAACCATTTCAATTCTTTTAGACTAAATGTATGATAGCAATGTTGACTCCATCTTTATTTTTGAATCGCTCATTTTTGCTCGAGGGCGAGCAAACGCTAAGTAGGGGGTAGTTGATGAGAGTCAAATTTGGTATCATTTACTATGTAATTATACCCCGTTTATACCTCGTTTTATATGTTTCTGAGACATTTAGTTGTATTTTGATGTATTTACACCTTGGTTATCATTTCGGGACCTAGGACGTAAAGTCCGGGATTCTCGGTCTTTTTCGGTGTAATTTACTATACATTCTCGGTCACCCTAGTGTCCTGTAGGGATTATGTATGGTATTTGTTGTGATTTTGTACAGGACTTAGGTGTTTGAGATGTCCGGAAGGCGAGTTACGAGGATTGGAACATATGCCCGAAGCTTAAACGTTCAAACGGATCAAAACGCGGTGGTACTACAACCATACCTTCCATTGATCCGCATTTTTATCCACCTTAGAGGCATTTTATGGGCTGGACATCTTCATAAAAGTTGTAGACAATTGAATGAGCTTTCCAACGCATCTTGAATCACTCAAATCGGAGGTCTACGAGACAAAGTTATGGCTGTTTTTCGAAGGTGTGTCAGCTAGGCGCGCGCACGAGAAATGCTAGGCGCACGCCTAGCAGTCAATTTTGGCCAGAAGTTTCAGTACGTGATTTCGGTGAGCTAGGCGTGCGCCTGCACTTTCCTAGGCGCACGCCTAGCGTCCAGATCTGCAAAAACACTATAAATACCCCCCATTTGATCTAGATCGAACTCTTCCTCTTTTAGATCGATTTTTACGAATTTTTTTTCGTGTTTTTCTTCATCTTTTCTTAGCTTAGATTAGTTGTAGGTAGATTAGATTAGTTTAGTTGTAGATTGTTGTAATCCGGAGGATCTCGGGGATAGCTTGACGCGTTATTTACGGGATTTCATTCGGAAAATCAATTTTCTACCCGGTAATTTCAATTTCCTTTATTGTTCTTGTTTTCAATCTTGTTTTATGTTAGTTTTTATTGTTGTTTCCTTGTTATTTTCTTGTTATAATGAGTAGCTAGTTTTTCCAATAGTCGAGTTATGTGATAGTCTATGAAATCGAATCCTTAGCTCGTTGATTGAAGTGTTTTGATGTTATGATTGTTAGATTCTCGGTGTTGTTATCGTTCTAGAACTTATTCGTAAATGACTTTTATTGAACCCGCGACTCGATAATCGTATATCACGCGTCTTCTTTACATATGTATTTTGCGAGAGGATACGGGAAAAGGGGTTCTAGGATCACTGTGTAAAACCGACTGAGTTGTTCAGACTCGGTTTCGTTGTGAGGTTTGTATCGACTTTTCGAGCGTCTCATAGAGCGTAGACCGTGTTGAGTCGGTTAAATCCGGTCGGCGGATTTGTTGAATTCGACATAGGAAACTAGGTTGTTGAAATTGGCGCTTAGTTTCGGAAATAGGAGACGACATCCTTTAACAATGCCAAGAACATTAGAGTATATCGAAATCACTTCGGTTACGAGTTAGGGTTAGATAGTAGTCGATTGGATCATAGCTCGGCTATCTCTTTTATATAGTTTTAAATCTTTGTTTTGTGTATTTTTAGTTTGTAGAACCGGTGATCTGACAAATCACCACGTTCAATATTTGTGTTGACCGAACTAGGGACGAGACCAACTTTGATACTCGACCGATTCCCCTGTGGGATACGACCTTGACTCACCAATTCTAGGCTACGGTTGACCCGGTACACGCCGGTGAGATTGGACACTTAGAAAAGGCCGATCAAGTTTTCTGGCGCCGTTGCCGGGGAATCGGGTTGATATCTTGTAAATTAGTTAAGTTCTTAGGATTAGGTCGTTTTTTTTTATTATTTATTTATTTATGTATAGTTTGTTTTATTTTGTTGTTGAAGTGTCACACCATTTACTTCGGTAGTGGTAGTGACAAGTTACCGTGATTGTGTTCGTGTTGTTTCCCTGTTTGCGATAATGAATCCATACTACAATTACGGCTCCTATCCTTACCCATTCGGATATTACAATTACGGTGCTATGGGTTACCAAACACAACCATTTTATCAGTTCAACCCATACGCCGCATCTTATGGAAATGAGTGGGATAATGCCCCGAGTTACTTTGATCAACAACTCGATACTTCTCCACCTCCGGAATCAGAGACCTCAACGGAGCAACGGATGGCACTTGAGCAAACTGTTGAAGAGTTGAGTAAAGTGGTCCAAGAGCACCATAATGAGCTTCGAGATGGCCAGACTGCAATGCAAACAGCCATACGAAACTTGGAGCTTAAAGTGCAACTACTGTTTGAGGAGTTTGAGAGGAGAGAGCAAGAAGGTATGATGGAAATCACCCCGGAGGAACACTACGAGGATGGTATGACTCTTGTATCTATTGAGTCACCTGTTCCGTCTTCATTTAGCCCTATTGTTATATCTTCGGGGGTGCACCCTACTGAGTTTGTTGTTGATGTTGAGCCTATTTGTTATTACTTGGAGCTAGAGTCGTTGTTGGTTGGTATATGTTTTAGTTCGGGGAAAGTGAGTTCGTTGTTCTGTGCAATGGGCTCATCGAACAAATCGTGGTGGTGGGGATTGAGCCCCATATTTATTTTGTTTCATTTTCAAGGGATGCTCAATTCCTACGATTTTGCTAGGGAGAAGCAACGGTTTGCTCTCCTTTGGTATAGCTATCCTTGACATAGTTGGGGGTAGAAAGTCGAGCTGAGGACTCTAAACTCAGAATGTGTTTTTAATGCTTTTCTTTCCCCTCGTGTTTCACTGTGTTTCTTTAGTTTCTATTTTGATACTTTGGGTAAGTTTTGTTGTAATATAACCCGAAGAAGTGTGTTTTGGGGGGTTAGTGTGGTGTTTTTGGTTTTGATGAGTTGTGGTAATCCGGGTAGTTTCATTGTGTTATACTCCATACTTGTACACCTTTGGTGTTGGTTGTGTATATTTTATAAGTACAGGTACCCTGGGAGTTCATTTTATGGATGCCACATGACCGTACTCGCGTATTTTTCCGGTTGTAAGCTAACTTTTCTACCCTTACCATTCGTGTTTCGTTTTAAAGTAGGGGGTGGTTGGTTTAGCTTCAATATTTCGGTTTCATGTGGAACGAGTTATACTTAGTGATTGTTATCCCTTTGGTGTAAATGAGTCATTTTTTAGAAATTTTGATGCCTTTGACATTGGTTTTGATACATTGAGCCTATAGTATTGCTTTGGTTAAACATATAGTGATTATTTGAATGCATTTCATTTGAGTTGGGATCTTGTTTTGAGAATGGAATAGTCTATCACGTTAGCTTCGACTTCATGAATCACCTTGACTAGTGAACGATTATGGTAGTTATTAATGACCCGGTTACCTAGAACTTATATTAGTAACTTCGAGGCGAAATAGAAAGGTCGTCGTTGTTAGGTACGGGATGACGGTTTTGGCATTTATTTTGACCCGATCAGAGCCAAAGGCCAACCTAAACGATTAATCCACTGTTACCCCTCTAAGACTTTTGTAGGGTGGTTAGACCGCCACCCGAACTAGCCTTTCGTGTTACTAACCCGTGAAAATCGATGTCCCTAACATTATTTCGGTCTACATATCCTTGACTACCTTGCAATTGAGCTTGTTCGTTCCGCACATTTTTACGATGTTGCGAGGTATTGTTGAGACGTAAGTAATGGTATGGAGTCGTAATTTACGAGTTCGGAACGAGGAGTGTGACAATGTGTCGGTTTCGGTTTTGTTCGGAATTTTGATGTATATAAGAAGAAGAAAAAGAAAAGAAAAAGAAAAAAGAAAAGAAAAGAAAAGAAAAGAAACAGAAGTGGTAAATGTACATATTTATAGTTTGTTATAAGTCCAAAAAGTGGACTAAAGTGTTGTGTAGTATTGTATATTATGAAGTTGAGGTTAGGGTTTGGACTCCGGAGATGTAAATATTTGGAAAGATTGAAGGCTAAGTGATAACCGAGTTTTGTGTTTATATCTCGGTTAAAGCTCTTTTGCACCCTCTCTTTTCTATTTTTTCGTAAATATCCTTTCGTTAACCCCGACCCTAGCCTAATGATATAACCCTTCAAGTCCTGCTCGACCGTACTAGACTTTGATTGACCTCGATTAGTGGAGATGTTTACGACGTATAAGCCTATGGTGTAGCCTCGGTACATTATACGTCTATAATCTAAACCGGTCGTAAGTGATGAATGTCGAAGAAGCTATTCACACACACACACATTCTTTTATCAATGCAAGGTAGAACTTAAATCATATGCATTTGTGTCAATTACTTGTGTTTAACCATTTCAATTCTTTTAGACTAAATGTATGATAGCAATGTTGACTCCATCTTTATTTTTGAATCGCTCATTTTTGCTCGAGGGCGAGCAAACGCTAAGTAGGGGGTAGTTGATGAGAGTCAAATTTGGTATCATTTACTATGTAATTATACCCCGTTTATACCTCGTTTTATATGTTTCTGAGACATTTAGTTGTATTTTGATGTATTTACACCTTGGTTATCATTTCGGGACCTAGGACGTAAAGTCCGGGATTCTCGGTCTTTTTCGGTGTAATTTACTATACATTCTCGGTCACCCTAGTGTCTGTAGGGATTATGTATGGTATTTGTTGTGATTTTGTACAGGACTTAGGTGTTTGAGATGTCCGGAAGGCGAGTTACGAGGATTGGAACATATGCCCGAAGCTTAAACGTTCAAACGGATCAAAACGCGGTGGTACTACAACCATACCTTCTATTGATCCGCATTTTAATCCACCTTATAGGCATTTTATAGGCTGGACATCTTCATAAAAGTTTTAGACAATTGAATGAGCTTTCCAACGCATCTTGAATCACTCAAATCGGAGGTCTACGGACAAAGTTATGGCTGTTTTTCGAAGGTGTGTCGGCTAGCGCGCGTTCGAGAAATGCTAGGCGCACGCCTAGCGTCAATTTTGGCCGAAGTTTCGGTACGTGATTTCGGTGAGCTAGGCGTGCGCCTGCACTTTCCTAGGCGCACGCCTAGCGTCCGATCTGCAAAAACACTATAAATACCCCCATTTGATCTAGATCGAACTCTTCCTCTTTTAGATCGATTTTTACAGCTTTTTCTGTGTTTTTCTTCATCTTTTCTTAGCTTAGATTAGTTGTAGGTAGATTAGATTAGTTTAGTTGTAGATTGTTGTAATCCGGAGGATCTCGGAGATAGCTTGACGCGTTATTTACGGGATTTCATTCGGAAAATCAATTTTCTACCCGGTAATTTCAATTTCCTTTATTGTTCTTGTTTTCAATCTTGTTTTATGTTAGTTTTTATTGTTGTTTCCTTGTTATTTTCTTGTTATAATGAGTAGCTAGTTTTTCCAATAGTCGAGTTATGTGATAGTCTATGAAATCGAATTCGTTGTGAGGTTTGTATCGACTTTTCGAGCGTCTCATAGAGCGTAGACCGTGTTGAGTCAGTTAAATCCGGTCAGCGGATTTGTTGAATTCGACATAGGAAACTAGGTTGTTGAAATTGGCGCTTAGTTTCGGAAATAGGAGACGACATCCTTTAACAATGCCAAGAACATTAGAGTATATCGAAATCACTTCTGGTTATGAGTTAGGGTTAGATAGTAGTCTATTGGATCATAGCTCGGCTATCTCTTTTATATAGTTTTAAATCTTTGTTTTGTGTATTTTTAGTTTGTAGAACCGGTGATCTGACAAATCACCACATTCAATATTTGTGTTGACCTGAACTAGGGACGAGACCAACTTTGATACTCGACCAGATTCCCTGTGGGATACGACCTTGACTCACCAATTCTAGGCTACAGTTGACCCGGTACACTGCCGGTGAGATTGGACACTTAGAAAAGGCCGATCAGGGCTTAAGTTTTGGGAAGGAAGAGTTAAAGCCTTGAGATCTTCACACAGAGGTGGAAGAGGTGGTAGAGGTGGTGGAAGGAGTCTACCTACAACATCAGCTAAAGATTCACTGAATGAGTTCAAAGAGTTATACATGCGGTTAGGCTTCAGAGTACATCAGATCAACCTTACTCTACCTGAGGCATGGAAATGGTGGAAGGAAGTGTATCCCCATATTGACTTTTCCCTTATTGAAAATCAGTGGATGAGAGAAATGGTAAGAGATATAAGGGAATATCATGAGCAGCAAGAGAAGGAGAGCCAGGAAAGAGAAAGATGAAACTAGATCAGCATACTTACATCTGCTTTATTTTTGCTGAATCTAGACTGTAATAATTTTTGAACAAATATGATTATAATGAGAAATGACTGAATTTGTTCTGTTTTTGTTTTTAATCTTTTTGCTTTGCTGTAAGGAGGGTATTGGCATCATCACCAAAAAGAGGGAAATTGTTGGACTTATCTTAAGTTTTAGTGATGAGTGCCAGACTAGCTTTATAGAGCAAAGGCAAAAAGATGTCTATATAAAATGTATAGGCTTATTAGAGTTTGATCTTTGTAAAGGTTTGATCAAACAAGCACTGTAATTGGTCAGCTGACTTTCATCAGCAGACCTGTCTAGATCAGTAAGGTACCTGAGTCAGTAGACTAGTTTAGGAACCTGGTGAAGACTGAAGGCTGAGGTTTCAAACTCAGTTATTGAAGTCTAAGGGATCAAACCTAGTATTTAAAGTCAAGGATATGAAATCAGAATTTAGGGAAGTCTGTGATGACCTAAACTGATTGCATATACCTTGTGTACAAGGTCTAAGTTCCATAAGTTAAATGGTGATTGGAACTTGGTTATGTTCAAAATGGTGTAATCTAACTTCATAATAAAAAGTTAGATATAAGAGAAGTCAGCTGCAGTGTTTTTATAAACACAGCAAATTTGGATCAGCTGAGTGATATGTATTTCAGCAGACTAATACCCATAGGAACCTGCTGATATATGTTTCGAATTATTCAAAGGTTACATAGGAAGAATACAAGGATAAGGACAGATAACAGCTTCTGATTTTATCAAACAAATCAATGGTTAAGATTAAAGGGACGTTGGGAAGAAACAGAGGTTTATCCAATGGATACAAGTCAAAGGGTGGACAGACTGGAAACTGTCAAAAAGCAATCTGACAGTGTCAGTACTATGTACAGGGACAGAAATCAAGTCAAGATGGGACAAATCTGAAACGGCTATGTTTGAATTTCAAACATAAGTCACAATGATTCCTACGTATAAATAGAGGACTCCTAATTCAGATACATATGATGAAAATTGAGGAAAAACAATAGATAATCTTGAGCTTCAGATTCTTATCAAGAAATCACCCTGCTGACCCTACTGAACTTAAAGCTACTGATCCAGAAAACTTCTTCAAGTGTAATCTGTTATCAAGCTACATCAAGTTTACACACTTGAGGAATCCAAGCTGCTGATCATATCATCCTGATCAAGCTGCTGAAGGCTGAATCACTTACTTGATTCAAACTTTCTTTTATAAGAAATCTATTGAAGACAGTGAAGCATCTTTGGGTGTCAAGGACTGTTGTTTCTGGTTGAGCTGGTGAAGAGGCAATCCTACCCTTCAAGGACCACTGGAAGACTTTGGAGCAGCAATCCTACCTATTCCAAGTGTTCAATTTGTGAAGCCATAGTTATTGGTGAAGGACAAACAACTTAGGGATTTTTGTAACTGATACCTCAAGAATCTCTAGTGAATTGCCTCCAACATCACAGGAGAAGAGTGGACTGACATGATTACACCACCTGAACCACTATAAAAATTGCCTACTTACTTTCTGCATTTATATTCTGCATCTAGTACTTTTAGCACATCAATCTACTGAACTAGCAACTGAATCTCACACATACACTACTGAGTATCTAATACTTGGTATCATATTTTAACAACAAGTAATAAGGCTTAATTTAAATATATTCCGTTGCAGCAAATTCAGTAAAGTCAGTAGTCAGCAGACTGCTGAGTGTCAGCAGACTACTGAGCAATCAGCAGGCTGCTGAAGTTGCTGACTTTGTTAACTCCAAAATTTTTAAGTGTTAAGTTTATTCACCCCCCCTTTAAACTTAACCAAAACATTTTCAAGGGACCAACACATATATTAAATGGCTTTTCTGTTGTCATATATTTGTTCTTTTAAGGAACCAATTGCGAATTGTTATATCATAACGTCCTTAGTATTTAACTGTGATAGAGAAACCATGATAGGCGATTATGGTTGATGAGATCTCTAATAATTTTAATAAGTTTGATACTTAAATGTCTCTAGGCTGATGTACTATTAAACAGGGCATTGATAGTATAAACAGGCTAGCACGTATTAGATGTCTTCTGTCTTTAAGGGAAGGGATAGATCTCGTCTATCAAAGTGTAGAGAAACTTGGATTGTACGTGGACATGTATTAGAGAAAGCGTACGTTAGACTGAACCACTTACATTAAGTGTCGCACTATGTGGCGGTTGTGTAATTATCCTTCGGACCGGAGTCTTCATGGCATCACGGTGTGGATTGTCATGCTTTGACACTATTGAGGTTTTCCCTAGCCACGGGGCGATCATACGGTAGTGATTGGGTGTGATACTGAAGCATGCGAAGTATACATGTTTGGTCGTCTGGGAATCGCGTACCCTATCAGTAGGGGTGAATATCCGAAATGGCCTTCTTATAAGGAATGTCTTACTCTCGTGAATCTTTGCAAAGTGGAAGTAAATGAGTTACTTCGAGAGAGCATGATATCCAGATTATAAGATACGGTTGTTGATGTTTTGACACTCGACTAACGACCGTATGAATATTATTACAGCGATAGGATTGCAAGTTACACGGTAACTGTTTCACATGAAAGGTAGTAGTCATTGTATTTGACTCTTCCGATGATTGAGGATCACGGTGTGTTGACACTATCCCGTGATCGTTAGGCATGAAGGGCATTTTAGTAAAATACACTTTGTGTCTACGGCCAACATATTCGGAAGCCTATCGGGTCACACATATGAACATCTAGCCGGATTAAAATGCGGTTATAGATGATAACCAAATAATGAAAGTTTATCTCGAGGCTATAAAGGTTATAGTGGTAAATTAATATGGTGGTATTTATTTATTATGAATAAATATAATACAAGATGTTAATTATAACGATTAATTAAATATACACATAATGTATGTGTGTCGAAATTATTGTGTATATTGTTACACATGTATTTTGTAAATTAATTAATCATAGTATTATATTAATTAAAGAATATTCCGGAAGCCAATTTGTTGATCAAAGGGGCGCCACTCTCAATGTGTATAAGATACACTTGGATTGTGCAATTTAATTAATAAGATTACCATAATATTAATATTGGCTATTAATTGGTTTTGAAAAATAGATTTATGGTAATAAGATAAAGATAGTCAATATTAGATATTGACAATATCTTGGAAATATTTAATATAAGATATTAGATTAAATGAGATAAATCAATGTTTGAGATTTTCCTTATTTTATTAGGAAAATGTTTTCTTTCTCTCCACTCTACTCAAGACTTGTTCCCAAGGATTTTAGAGGACATATGGGGCGCCACCTCTATTATAAATATGAGGGGTTGGCTAGCTCTTTTGTACACCATAATTCCAAGAGCTAATAGTTCTTGTGAAAAATAGAGAGCTTCTTAGAGAGGGCTTTGAGAGAGAGAGAAAGTCGGTTTAGCAGCCGAGTTTTTCTGGTAGCAATCCATGATGGGATTCTGGAGGGCTGTTCGTGTGGATCACCGGTAGAGGCCGAACACTTGGGCGGCTCTATACAGAACTACTATCCTTAGACGGTCAAAGCGTCGATCTTTTAGATCAAGCAAGGTAACACCGTCTTGTTTATTGCTTAAACGAAGTCGATCTTGGGTCGATAGGAAATAAATTTTAAATTCCGCTGCGTTCCCGCATAGATTTCATAACACGAATATTTAAACGAGTCACGTTAGTATATAATTGACTAGAAAAATATAAAATGCTACTATATATATAGTTTAGGGAAAATTATGAAAATGACAAAGAACTTTTTGAAATTATCAAAAATTACAAAATATCATGTATTAAGAAAATTTTGCCCCTCTATTTACAAATGCTCCTAAAATGAAGTTGAAAAATGAATTCCACGTTCTTTGGGGAAGAAAAATGAATTCCACCAACTCCCACGTTGCATTGAATTATATATATCTTTTCAATCATCATAGAATTGATACTTTAAATATCTTCTAGATTGGTTTTTTGATTTTTTGGTGAAATACTTAATTTATACTTCGTTTGTCATTGTGTGCGTTTTTGGTATGATATATTACTGAAAAGTTCGGTTGTGTCGTAGCACCGTAATAAAGTAATAATCATGACGTGTTAGATGTATTTACATCATGACGATTGGTGGAAAAGATACTGGACAGAGCCAACAGAACATAACTTAATTTTTCGATCTAGCGGATGCCTCACTTCCGGCCGAGCCTTTACCAGGCTGCTGAGAATGGAAAAATATGCTCTATTGAGCAGACCTGATGAAATTTTCTACGAGCTATTGATCGGGGTCAAACAGGTTATAATATACTTGACCACCATAAACCAATACTAGCAAGAGGACTAGGCCCATCGTAGTATAGCTATAGTGAATCAAGGTCGATCCCACAGGGAACCAATTGTGGATCATCTTATATACAAACAATTAATTAAACATGTCAAGGACATAGAGGCGGTCGACGACCAAAATAAGACAAGAAAGGTAAAGACACGACTCGACACAACGTAATTAACCTCCCCAATTATAGTCTTTATCGTTTGGACCTAGATAATTTACATAAAAAACTGAACTTATTAACTGTCAATCCGTTTGTATCTATCTTAGATTGGCTACGGGAGTCATCCTCTTTAACTTGACTTAGCACCGGTTAGGTTGCTAGATCACTGTGATATTGTTACGTGACTTCTCCTTTTAAGTGCCTCAATCTCATATAACTCACACGCTTACGACTCCAAGGATGCCGATATTAACCGTACACCTCGTCTAAGCAACATTCCTATGGTTAGGCGTACTTCCTAAACGATCACTCAAACTCTCGTCCAACTAGCAATTACCAAGTCATAGTCTCATGCTAATCTACGACGTACGTATAAGCAGGTGCATGCAATTCCCAAATATAAACCTACCTAGATAACGCTGAACGTCCGTGAAGAGCAATTCATAAGCCTACCTAAGAGTTTTATATTGGTATTTTCTTTTTACACGTTTTAATTAAACTAAGCGAGTAATGTAGCCATAGCCATACCTACTGAGATAATAAATTCAACTAGGATAAACCTACCATAAAGACGTGGCAGAAATAACTGATGAAACAGGGCTCGGTCGAACGAGTGTAAGGCCTCGGTCGACCGAATGACACCTTTCGGTCACCCGAACGATTTCCACCCAGAATACATCTTAGAATATATCTCTCAGCGTTTCATCATACAGAACAGATTAAACAATAATTCGCATAGTATTCATATAAACTAACATAGATACGCATTAATTAAATCAAGCAGATTCATGAATAAATACTAAGTGTATGACGTAGGTTATGGATCCCCATAGACAAGGAATCGCCACATCCCTAACGTCATAGCCTAGATCTACATCATCTAGCTATGATTAACTAATTCAAACGATAAAGCATAATTGGGAGGGATTAATTACTTAAAAGAAAGAAACAGAAAATAAAGGCTTAAATATTGCAGCCCTTAAATTGCTGGAAACCCTCAAATTACTCTACATTGTATCAAAGTTATATTATGAATTGTAAGATTGAAGAAAGAATGAAGGGATTGTATGTATGTCTAAGATGTGTGTTGGTGTTTTTACAAATTTCGTAGCTGCTGCTTATATAGAGGTTGTAACCGACCTAGGGAGGATCTAGAAGATATACACGCGAAAATCCCGTGAGTGACCGAACCGACATACTCGGTCGACCGAATGATAGGGCTCGGTCGACCGAGCCTCCCTCTCGCTCGTGTTAAACGCGCTTTTCGTCTATCTTGTTCCCCACTTTGCATCCTTCCGTCTTTGATCTGATTCCTCTGATTTATCTCTTGATTAATGCTCCGATTTTCTTCCTTATTATCTCGAGATTTACTGATTGAATGACATTTATCCTCTCGATTTGTCGTGATTTGCAAAATCAGCATTTATAGCACAATAAATCGGCCTTTTAATAATAAAAACAGTTAAATACCCAATATCATATTAATAATCACTTAACATTAAATAATAAATATAAACGAGTGATTTAATATGAAATATACATTATTAATCTCGATTTAAGGTCAATGTTGATGACTTTTACGGGTATAATTTGACCGTCATCAACTACCCCCCACTTAGACTATGATCGGCCCGAACAAAGCATCAATAAGTCATTCCCCAAGACAACATTTTCTATGGTCAAATCATACTTACACAAGAAACTCAAGTCAACTCATACTAGTCATGCTCATAAGATATCCATTATTCACTACTTACTATGAATCGAAGTGATGTGTGCATGTGCATTTAGTTTTATATATACGTGGCAAGATTAGAGTTTATGCTAACTTCGCAATCTCAACCTACCAACCTCAGCATTCATACTTCTTATGCCTCGCAATGGTTAGAGCACTAGAGCAATAAGAAAGAGCGTATCTATAGGGATTTTGGACTTGGAGACCGAGTACTACTCAAAGCCTCTTAAAAGTTGAATTTCTTCAATTCTTCATATTTTTCAAATACTATCAATCTCAAGGAAGAAAACTTTTTAGAGTATCCCACTATCTTAGATCAAATATAGCATTGAATATTACCACAAGCGCGGGGCTACTTTGGTAATGTTACTACAAGCCCAGTGTCTAACATTTTGCTAAAACACAGGTACGTCTCAAGCTTATTACTTTGCTTTAATGGCTAAAAGATAAGAATGCATCAGCAGATAGATATTGATACTAAGTTCACATAACCAATCATCTATGCAATGTACACATAATTTCTTCAGTTATTACGATTTGCGCGGTATACTCGATTCACAGGTTGAGTAATTGAATAATAAATAACTACTCGCAAAAACGGGCATGAATATCCTTAAATTTACTTAACATAAGTATAAAATGATCACGTGCTCATGAAACTTGGTTTATTTCCTATCAATTCTTAGCTAGGAACTCACAATTCTAAGGGTACGAGATAAATAATATGGTATGTATTCAATTTTTCAATTTTTCAATTTTTCTACCATTTCATTCAAAGTTCAATCATAACATAACATAGCTAAGTCTCCTACCCCCCACTTAAACATGGCATTGTCCTCAATGACAAAAATAAATGAGAATTCAAGAAAAAAACTTAGCTCTGGAACGGGTCCAAGTAAAGGAAAAAGGTCGGAGTAAATTTCAGCACGTCGTGGAGAGATAGACACATCCTGTATAAGCAAGAAAACTCCACGAAACCGTCAAATACCATGTCTATGGAAGTTATAAAATAATGTGGCAGTAATGAGGTATAAATACCTAAAAACATTTTAAGCCACTTTATTTTATACAACCAATGACAAGGGAAACCAAAAAGAAAAATACTAAATAGAAAGAAAAATAAACAAGCAACTAAAGATGGTGGTCTTCATCTACAACCTCCACCGCCTAAATATTCTTAAAACCGGGTGGAGAAGACAAAGATCAAAAGCATCACCCGATGTGGGAAAACACGAGGGTGACTCGATCGAAAAGGTATTCAATCCAAGAAAAGAGAAACTTGGTAAGGTATAACAGATTGAATGCGACCTATTGGCTAAAGATAAAATCAAATACTTAACACAGAAACTTCTCGCTTGCATTGGATATCAACAACTTAGGGAGATGTAGTTACTCCTCAAAATTACTAATAACCCAATGTATCACGTAAAAGTCATAACCGTACGTCATCAACAAGGTCGGATCGGTGTGATAGTTAATGTGAAATTTAAAACTTCCGGTAGAAAGATAAGTTGTATTTTGATCGAACCAAAAACCTTTAAAATCTAGCTAGGGTCAGAGCTACACTTCCCCCAACTAGGATCATGAAAATCAAAATGATAAAAAATAATCAATAAAACATAGCAATATTTCAAATTCCGCAACACAAGGGTATTGTGTAAACAAAATGGAGGTTGAGAGTATGATGGGTTTAGAAAAAAGATACACATAAGGATGGGAAGAAAAGATAAAGGGTGGGTAAGAAATTGTGGGTTGAAATAGGTTAAGGCATTTTGTTAGGGTGGGAGAGTGAAACGGATGGAAAGAAAGAGAGGCGATGAAAGAATGGTTAGAAATGTGAACTGTCGGGGTAGATTGGTGAGAGGATCGAAAAGTTTGGAGGTGAAAAGGTGTAAAGGGAAAGATAAGGAAAATTGCAGAATGAATTGCACACCACTTTGTATTTTCACTTGGATCACCATTCTAAAAGGTTTTGGAAGTTGACCAAAATTGTTCTTGTTCGCACCAATCATTCTCTGTTACATTTTCAATAATTCTCAAGCTCTCTTAATGCTTCCATCTTAAGGTGGATTGCTAAATTTCCTTTTCTTTAGCAATTTCTTGACTCTCCTACGGAACTCTATTTCACGTGGCCTATATTGAGTAAAAAAGTTTTGCACATCCTTAGCCCAATGGCCATCGGAACACGGCAAAATTAAAAACCTCAACATATGTCACGTTACTTTTATTTGACTCAACAAAACCTAAAATCCTAAAAAGAAATCCTAAGGGTTTCAAAGAAGTAGTTCTGAGTTTAAAGTCCTCAGCTCGACTTTCCAAAAAGTATCCTTGTCAGTCATTATTCTTGGATCACGAGAAATTGACCCTTCGCGCACTATAAGAGGTGGGCTTGTTGCTTTTGCGGATTAATACCCTTCCCTTGGTTGTGAGACCTAGGAAACGACATTTATCCATACCATTTATCCAAAGCTCTTACCTCGGCTCTCGTTTTAGGAATTAGTGAATTCTAAGAAACTCGGTTAAAATTACGGTTACTAATTACGGTTTTGGCCTTGACAATAAGAAACAATGAATCAAAGTACTCCGAATAAGGTCGGTTATGTAGGCAAGCCTACGCCGTCTTATTCGTTGGAACATATGTGACAGTTCAGGCCAATCCATCAAGATAAGCCCCGTTTAGCCCGAAGGCTTATCGGCTATGCTAAGTCTTGTCAAACTGCTGTAATGTACATCACACGTAGAGGGGAGTCGATTGAGCCGAAGCTCGGTTGAACTCGCCCAGCCATGGTTAGACCATTTTCGAACCCATGTACTAAGAGTCTCCGATTTCTAAATTGTCACCCAAAGCGTAATCTCGTTTCTGTTTAAGGTGGGTTCACCGAGAAGCCATCACCATCAAACTCAACGAAAGCAGAAGATGGTGTTCTCTCAAAACTCAACGTCTTCTTTAGATTGTGAATGCTTAAACTACACAATTTGTTGCTCCCCTGGCCAGTAGAAGCAATCTCATGCATATGACAAAGAGATTTTAACGAACTACGAGGAACTCTTTTTTTCACCGCTTCCTTTCAACGACTACATGTTTCCTTACACCTACAGATGAGACGATTTGGGGCGGAACCTTCCACACTAATAGAATTAATCTTACAAACCACTCCGGGCCAAGATTCATACTAAGGTTCATGTATAGGCTAACTTATGCTCAAAAAACCGAAAGGTAGTAAAACATAAGCAAAAAAGGTAGTACCTTGCCTTCAACATTGTACCACGAAGAATTTAAGCCTTTAAAATTTTTTCGGAGCCATCTGTGTGCTTTAAAGGTATTGCTTCCATCGCTTTTCCCATCTTAGATTCGTAGCTCCACATGTTTGCTGGGTTATTTTCTCAGCGCCCGCGAAAAATTATTGACTTGGATTATTGCTTCCCTGGTTTCTGCAAACAGAAGAAAAAAAAAACAGACCGTAGACTGATTTTAACATGGTTTCCCATGTTGCTATCAGACCTACGGATTAAACATACGGGGATAAACAGACACGCGAAATTCCAGACTCGAAAAACACAAATCAGAAACCGTGTAAACAGAACAGAACAAAACAAAAAAATTATCAATTCTCGGTCGACCGAATAAATATATATATATATAATTTTTTATTTTTATTTTTATTAGAATCTGGAATTTTCAGACAGAGCAGACAACCAGAGGGACTCAAAACGTAAAAACTGACTCTAAAACAGAAAACTCGACGTGAATAAAAAAAATTATTTATATATAAAATTGACCGTTGGTTCCCCGGCAACGGCGCCAAAAACTTGATCGGGGTCAATCAGGTTATAATATACTTGACCACCATAAACCAATACTAGCAAGAGGACTAGGCCCATCGTAGTATAGCTATAGTGAATCAAGGTCGATCCCACGGGGAACCAATTGTGGATCATCTTATATACAAACAATTAATTAAACATGTCAAGGACATAGAGGCGGTCGACGACCAACATAAGACAAGAAAGGTAAAGACACGACTCGACACAACGTAATTAACCTCCCCAATTATAGTCTTTATCGTTTGGACCTAGATAATTTATATAATAAACTGAACTTATTAATTGTCAATCCGTTTGTATCTATCTTAGATTGGCTACGGGAGTCATCCTCTTTAACTTGACTTAGCACCGGTTAGGTTGCTAGATCACTGTGAAATTGTTACGTGACTTCGCCTTTTAAGTGCCTCTATCTCATATAACTCACACACTTACGACTCCAAGGATGCCGATATTAACCGTACACCTCGTCTAGGCAACATTCCTATGGTTAGGCGTACTTCCTAAACGATCACTCAAACTCTCGTCCAACTAGCAATTACCAAGTCATAGTCTCATGCTAATCTACGACGTACGTATAAGCGAGTGCATGCAATTCCCAAATATAAACCTACCTAGATAACGGCCGAACGTCCGTGAAGAGCAATTCTTAAGCCTACCTAAGAGTTTTATATTGGTATTTTCTTTTTACACGTTTTAATTAAACTAAGCGAGTAATGTAGCCATAGCCATACCTACTGAGATAATAAATTCAACTAGGCTAAACCTACCATAAAGACGTGGCAGAAATAACTGATGAAACAGGGCTCGGTCGAACGAGTGTAAGGCCTCGGTCGACCGAATGACACCTTTCGGTCACCCGAACGATTTCCACCCAGAATACATCTTAGAATATATCTCTCAGCGTTTCATCATACAGAACAGATTAAACAATAATTCGCATAGTATTCATATAAACTAACATAGATACGCATTAATTAAATCAAGCAGATTCATGAATAAATACTAAGTGTATGACGTAGGTTATGGGATCCCCATAGACAAAGAGTCGCCACATCCCTAACGTCATAGCCTAGATCTACATCATCTAGCTATGATTAACTAAAACAATAGATAAAGCATAATTGGGAGGGATTAATTACTTAAAAGAAAGAAACAGAAAATAAGGCTTACATATTGCAGCTCTTAAATTGCTGGAAACCCTCAAATTACTCTACATTGTATCAAAGTTATATTATGAATTGTAAGATTGAAGAAAGAATGAAGGGATTGTATGTATGTCTAAGGTGTGTGTTGGTGTTTTTACAAATTTCGTAGCTGCTGCTTATATAGAGGTTGTAACCGACCTAGGGAGGATCTAGAAGATATACACGCGAAAATCCCGTGAGTGACCGAACCGACATACTCGGTCGACCGAATATAGGGCTCGGTCGACCGAGCCTCCCTATGCTCGTGTTAAACGTGCTTTTCGTCTATCTTGTTCCCCACTGCATCCTTCCGTGCTGATCTGATTCCTCTGATTTATCTCTTGATTAATGCTCCGATTTTCTTCCTTATTATCTCGAGATTTACTGATTGAATGACATTTATCCTCTCGATTTGTCGTGATCTGCAAAATCAGCATTTATAGCACAATAAACCGGCCTTTTAATAATAAAAACAGTTAAATACCCAATATCATATTAATAATCACTTAACATTAAATAATAAATATAAACGAGTGATTTAATATGAAATATACATTATTAATCTCGATTTAAGGTCAATGTTGATGACTTTTACGGGTATAATTTGACCGTCATCAGCTATCTATATAAGGAGCCCCAATACAAAGCTTGGGGATTAGGCCGACACAGCTGATCAGAAGGAATCGAAAACACCCTAAGGATGAATGCAATTTCTAAGAACCTCGTCAAGTCGAGGCATACCATGGAATGCGCCGTATTTTTATTCGTTGTGGTGTTAATCGTTTTATGAAGTCTTCCATTACATCTTATTGTATTGATATGTATGACGTCTATTACAATAACAATCATTATACTATAAGGTTTAAACAAAGAATATAAACTACTAAATTTAAACTACGCGATAACATACATAAGAAAAAAAAATAGTTAACCATGGATCTACACCTACGTAATATAAAAAACGATAATCGAGGATAAAATCGTTATGAGCATTATAAAACTAAGTATGTACACTTACAATTTAAAAACGAATTTACGCCAATCATATTAGTGTGTAATCATTTTAAACTAATACTCCCAACCAACAACACAATATCTTTGGCAAAAAATCGAAAAAATAAAAAAAATTCAACTATTTTTAACATTTGCAGGCTTTTTCTATTACATTATATAATAAAAAAATTTATAAAACATAATAACAATAATTGTATTATATAAACACTCAAAAATAAATAACAAAAAATATAGTAAAATGACATACTCATTTTTTCAACGAGCTAAAGGTTGTGGTTCCGTTGATACCTTTCTCCTTACCAAACTATCCAATTTGGTGATATTAAATTTGATTTGATGATGTATATGTGTAGAAGAATGTTTGAAGATGATAAAGAAGGGGGATTTTTTTTTTTCCAGTCCGTGTTGAAGAACGAATGAAGAAATGAAGTAGTACTAGTCTAATATTACAGTAATGGTTATTGGTGGAATGTTTTAATTACATTCACCAATAAATCCAGTATCTACTACACCCGGGAAACACAATTTCAGGCCTTAGTACACCCGGAGACTCCTCTAGCCCGTACATAAGTTATTTCCATGTAAAATGTACTCGCCCGGGCGTATACATCCGTGAAACATACATCCCGGGCGTATACACCCGTGGAAAACTAAATTCGCCCCGTGGGTAAGGAAAAAGGCTCGCCCCGTGTGTATACACCCGTGAAAGGTCATTTCCGGGTGTATACACACGTGAAAAACAATTTCGCCCCGTATGTACCATTTTCTAACATTACACCTGTGAAATTTGCAAACCCCTCACATATTACACCCGTGAAACACCTATCCGGTACGTATACGTGAATATAACCTCTTTTCGACCCCGTAATAAAAGTTAAACCTAAAAAACAAAAAGATAGATGTTACGGGGCTGAAAATTTTTTTTGAAGAAAAAAAATAACAGCTGTAATCTGCCGGTGAAAACTGTGAATGTAATAAAAACACTTTTAAACCCGCTGCTGGTGATGGTCGTAGCCATTAGAAATTCCATCCATATGACAAGTCCAATTCCAATTCCAATTCCAATTCGATCATCTCATTTCTCATGACATCCAGAAGGAGGAGCTCTATTTAATCTGCATTCTTGCTCCCACCTGTAGCGTGAGGCTCTTTAACAATGGCCTTCGCTCAAGCTTTCCCAGTATCTTCAGCATTCACGATTTGTTCAACTAGAAATAGCGCGACAAACCCAACAAGGAATAAAGCACCTGCTCCATTTGGAGGTGCTTTTGGGAACACAATTAAGAAGGATTTTGAGTTTATGAAGAAGGGGTTCGATAAAGGTGTTAAATGGGTCAATAAAAATCTTCACGTTCCGGAGGTGGTTAAAACGGTTGATGATTTTGTCTGGCTTCGGTTTTTGGAGTATCAACAAGTTGTTTCTCCAATTCGAGCTCCAACTTGGCCTCAAGCTTATTATCCAGGTATATTTAGTATGTTAATTGGAAACTATGTTAAATAAAACTTAAGCTACATAATCGACTTTTCGTCAAATGTGATGAAGATATCCTATGAGCAATCCCTAGTTTTTAGTCTGTTTTTTAGACATTAGGATCAAAGGGCTTGCAAAATTTAGCTTGCAATCCATGAATGTGAAGGTGTAATGGTAGTAGTATTTATGGTTGCTTGGGGTTTCAAAATGTGGTTCAACGTGTATATTCGCATTTTTATTGAACTGTGTTTAACAGCAGTTCTTTTCTGTATAAGTGATCAAGTCACCAGAAAAGTTAAATTGAAAAAGTATACTCAGTTTGATGCTTAGGTGAACAAGGAGATACAGTCCTACTAGAAAATGTAAGACTAAAAAGAAAAGTAGGATAGCCGATATCTTGCCACTCGTTTAAACATTTGTATCAAGAACTTTTCCTGCTGGACTGACACATAATATCCTCGGTTTGATGCAACGGGACTAAATTAAATTCTGTTTTGATGAAAAGAACCCCTTTGGTTGTATGCTTCTAGCGGTTTATAAGGAACCCTTGAAATTGATCGTTTGACAATCCGTGTTGATCAAATTTAAGTATAGGTTCAGCTTCCTACCTTGCTATGTCTTTTTAACGATTTCAATTACTTAAATATCTAATTTGACAGAACTCTCTGGAGTGGATTTATTGATGGCTGATCTTAATGCATTGGAGGCCTATATTAACTATGTGTACTGTTACTTAAAGATGTGGACGAAGCCACTGCCTGAACTCTATGATCCTGAGGAAGTTGCTTACTATTTCAACTTGAGGCCCCATGTAGTTGCCCTCCGCCTTCTTGAGGTACATTCCTATATTGAAGATTGCGATTCTTATCTCTTGGCTTACTTTCAGTTGTTGAGAGTGACTGTTCCTGCCTGCTATGAGCTAAAAGTTTAGTTGAAAGTATTTGATCATGGACTTCAAGGTCATGTCAGCCTTGAGCACTACAAAATGGTGGGAGAATTTGAGTTGCCATATCCATTTTCTGTGCCACTATATGGGAACAGTAAAGCTGTTGTCCAATAGATTTGTGGCTCTTTTGGACAGGCTCTAGTTAAATTGTTTGGTCCTGAAGCTCTTAAACTGGACAGTGTCATTTATGTTGGGTCTTGTAAAATAAAAAGTGGGTGAGGATCGGCACCATTATAGCATTATGTTTGATGATGAATCAATATGATTCTTTGTAACCAGAGAAAGATGACTGATGCTTTTATAATCGGTGTGTCAATGTACTTGATATTGTTGATAAGACTGCAATGATTTTCGTTATGTTGAGATTGACAGTGTAGAAGAGGCAAGTACATTTAGTTAGGTGTTGTTAGGTTCGGCTGTAGATTCTTGATAGATGTGGAATCTTTTGTCTGAATATATAATTTTTTCCAATTATATTACGAGTATGAAAGAGTTGGCATGTGCAGACTTTGTTGAAATGCCTCTCTCTTTTGGTGATATGTTTCTGAAGGTGTTTGCTGCATTTGCTTCTGCTGCATTCAGAATTCGAGTCTCTGGATTCAGTTCTGTCCTGGGAAATGTTGATAAGAACATCTCCCAACACAACTCTGGGATGCTGTTAAAGGAAACAATGCTAAATTTGGGGCCCACGTTTATCAAAAGTAAGTGCACAAGTTTGTGTATGATTTTTCCATAAGTTTAGCATTTCTTGTTTTCTGATCGTGGGGATTGCAAGGGTATCTTCTTAAGTTGGCACTCAAACTGACAATAGATATGTTCGAAGAAAAGAAGTTTTACTTTTTGTTATGTCATATGTACCACTCTTTCCCATTACCCTTTCATGCTTCTTGAAATGTTCTTTGACAACATGCGAGCATGGATTTGTAAGAAACTAACATCCGTATTGCATACCGATAATTACCAACTTACCCTAAAGCTTAAGCTGTTGTCGAGGACTCAAGGGAAAGTGTATTTTATACATTTATCTCTCAAAACGCCTCCTCTTGCGTGAGTTTGCCTATGTGTGGACATGAATAGACATGTTATAACAAAGTCAACATGACCGGCAGTGGAAGTAGTTCTTTTGTTGTAGGCTTGTAGCAGAGTTAACATGCTAAAAAATAGCAATAGTTTAATTTTTTTAATAAAGCGGCAAGAGTGGAGTTTGAACTCAGGACCTTATACTCTGATACCACGACAAATTACCAACTCACCTATTTTATACTTTGATACCATGATAAATTTCCAATTCAGGACCTTATACTCTGGGAAGTTTAATTTATACATTTGTATCTTTCACATATTGTTGCTTGCCATGCAGTTGGTCAATCTCTATCTACGAGGCCAGATATAATTGGTCCTGAAATCTCAAAGGTTAGCCAACTGGTTCATGTTGCTCCCCTTGCAATTGATGCTATTCTCCTTGCATATGGTGTAGTTCCCTTTAACATTTAATCGCTTTCTACATGTTTCTTTAGATTTTGGACGTGCCACAGTTTCTTTCTGTTCATTCTGTGCATGTCCTAGTCCTTTCATTATAGGATGTATTTCTGTTCTATTGATTGTATGTGGCATTGAGTTATACCCTTGGTAGTAACGGTGTGAGATACTTATCATTCTATAGCAAGACATAGCTTGGGTTATAAAGCATTAGATTGTAATCTTGCACGTCATATTAAGAGTCTTAATTAGATGCCTCCATTTCTTCTTTTACCATTTTGACTAACACTTTTTTCATGGATTGGGAGTTTTTTTTTTTTTTTTTTTTTTTTTTTCCTGCATTGATAAGATTGTAGTTTTTTATGAAGAATAAAAGAATTATCAATTATCTTATTTATCTTGAAGAGCCAAAGGCTGTATAAATAGAGTACATGAGTGGGACTTAAAACGGCTAGGAGACAGAGTAATAAATGCAACAGTATTCTTGTCTAGTGGGCGGCTGAAGGACTTATGTTTCTAGGGAAAATACAATAAAAGGCAGCGGAATAAATTCAAGGGATAAGGGCATATATTATACTATATAGTATAATATATGTACCATACATAAATAGAGTACATAACAATACTCCCCTTCAAGTTGGTTTATAGATATCCAATAAACCAAGCTTGGAAGTGCAGAACTGGGATTGAATCTTTGGGAGACCTTTGGTGAATATATCAGCAACTTGGAGCTTGGTAGGAACATAAATGAGGCATATACTTCCATCTTCCAACTTTTCTTTAATAAAGTGCTTGTCAATTTCGACATGTTTGGTACGATCATGTTGAACAGGGTTATTGGCAATGCTGATTGCAGATTTGCTGTCACGTAGAGTCTGATAGGAGCAACAATAGGCTGTCTTAGTTCAGTGAGAACCCTTCTGATCCACATTAGTTCACAAATACCAAGAGCAATAGCCCTAAATTCAGCTTCAGCACTGCTCCTTGCAACCACAGCTTGTTTCTTGCTTCTCCATGAAACAAGATTTCCTCCTATGAACATGCACCATCCGGATGTAGACTTCCTATCTACTACAGAGCTTGCCCAGTCAGCATCAACAAACCCTTCAACAGTGAGATTTCCTCCTTTCTTGTACATGATGCCAAGACCCGGTTCATTCTTGAGGTACTTGAGAATTCTTAAGGCAGCATCCAGGTGGAGTCTTTTAGGCATATGCATGAACTGACTTACCTGTCCAACAGCAAAAGAAATATCAGGCCTAGTGTGTGTTAAGTAAATCAGCCTACCAACCAGTCTTTGATAGGCTTCTTCATTAACACATTCACTGGTTGGATCATTGTGGAGTTTTTGATTGTAATCAACAGGAGTAGCAATAAGTTTACATCCAAGAAGACCATAATCTTTTAGTAAATCCAGAGTGTACTTCCTCTGTGTAACAAGAATTCCAGTAGTGGACCTTGCCACTTCCATTCCCAGGAAATATTTCAAGTTCCCTAGGTCCTTAATTTCAAATTCAGATTTAAGGAAGGCCTTTAACCTCTTAATTTCAGCATCATCATTGCCAGTTATTATCATATCATCAACATATACCACAAGTATAGTAACTCCCCCTCCAGTGTTATGTTTGATGAACATGGTATGGTCAGAGTTAGCCTGATTGTAACCTCCCCTTTGTATGACCTTAGAGAATTTCTCAAACCAAGCCCTAGGGGATTGTTTAAGGCCATACAAAGATTTTAAAAGCTTACATATTTGATCCTTTCCTACTATGTTTTCAAAACCAGGTGGAGGATACATATAAACTTCCTCTTTGAGTTCACCATTAAGGAATGCATTCTTGACATCAAGTTGATGCAAGGGCCAGTCCTTAATGGCAGCAAGGGAGAGGAGAATTCTGACAGTGTTCAGTTTAGCAACAGGTGCAAATGTTTCATGGTAGTTAACCCCATAGGTTTGTAAAAAACCCTTAGCAACTAATCATGCTTTATACCTTTCAATAGTTCCATCAGGGTTCTGTTTAACATTAAATATCCACTTGCATCCAACTGGCCTGCTGTTCTGTGGTTTAGTGACAATAGTCCAAGTTTTATTGGATTGTAGGGCTTTAAGTTCATTCAGAACAGCAGTTTTCCAGTTTGGATCAGCCATAGCCTCATAGATGTTTTTAGGAACCTTTACATTATCAAGTTCAGTAATAAAAGCTTTATAATGATCAGAAACTGAGCCATAGGAAACAAACATTTGAATAGGATGTTGAGTACAGAGTCTAGTACCTTTTCTTTGAGCTATAGGTCTTGAGTCAGGACTGATAATACCTGTTTGAGGGTTGGTTTCAGTGGACTTGTCAGTTTCACCTCCATTTGTTCCCTCAGTAGGGTTGTCCACAGCAGGGTTGACCTCAGTAGGGTTGACCTCAGCAGGGTTGACTTCAGCAGGGATGTCCTCAGCAGGGTTAGGATGAGTGTGCATATTTCCAGACACCTGAACAGGGGTAGTGAAATTTATTGTTCTATGTGTCTTGTCTCCTTTCTTCCTAGTGTAAATAATGACTTCCTTGTCACTTGTAGTGGTCTCCGTTGTTCCTCATTAGGTATGGCGAGGCTTGGTTTGATCATTAGTGGTACTTGGTATTATTGGAAGAGGAATCTCAGCTCCAAAATCAATGAGATCAGTACCTGAAACAGAGTTTTTAGAATAGTAAGGAACATTTTCAAAAAATGTTACATCATAACTTACAAACATCCTCCTTTTGATCGGATCATAACATTTATACCCCTTTTGGGTGGCAGAGTATCCAATGAATACTGTTTTTATAGCCTTAGGTTCAAGTTTATGCCGTAAATGGTCATGAACATGAACAAAGGCTGTACATCCAAAGACTTTTAGAGGAATTTCAGTTACCAATCTACTAGTTGGAAAGCATTTAGTAAATACATCAATAGGAGACTGGTACTGAAGAACTCTAGAGGGCATTCTATTGATTAAAAAGGCAGCGGTGAGCACAGCTTCTCCCCAGTAAAAGTTAGGTAATGAGGTAGTAAATAACAGAGCTCTAGCAACCTCAAGAAGATGTCTGTTTTTTCTCCCAGCAATGCCATTTTGCTGAGAAGTATTAGGACAAGAGGACTGATGAATTATCCCTTGTTCAGTAAGGTAAGGGCCTAAAGCAGAGGTAAAATATTCAGTACCATTATCTGTTCTAATAATCTTAACTGAGGCCATGTAATGGAGTTTTTAAATACAGTACTAACATCAGATTTAGATTTAAGCAGATAGACCCAACACAGTCTTGTATGGTCATCTGTGAATGTTACAAACCACCTATTACTAGTGAGGTTTGCTATTCTAGATGGACCCCATACATCACTGTGTACAAGGGTAAAAGGGACAGTAGCCTTATATGGTTTAGCTTTAAAAATACTCCGAGTCTGTTTAGCAAGGACACAAACTTGACATTGAAAAGAAGAAGGGTTCTTGTACATAAATAACTTGGGATACAATTTTTGTAAATAGAAGAAACTAGGATGTCCTAGTCTATAATGCAAAATTTGGATCTTTTCATCACTGTCATCTATTCTAGATAAGCACAGAGCTTCATCCACATGATCTTGGACTTTTGGAGATAGTATAACCCTTCTTCCTTCTTAGCACTGCCAATCTTCATCTCTGAATCCAGAGCCTGAAAGATACAATGAGAGGAAGTGAACTTAGCTACACACTTATTTTCATGAGTAAATTGACTGACAGAGAAAAATATTACAGGCAAGATTAGGAACATGGAGAACAGAGTTAAGTTGAATGTCCTTGGATATAAAGATAGTGCCTTTTCCAGCAACAGTAGACAAAGTGCTATCATCAATACGTACCTTATGCTGTCCAGAGGAAGGAAAGTATGTAGAAAACAACTTAAAATTACCTGTCATGTGACTGGAGGCCCCGAGTCAACAATCCATGAGAGGTTACCTTCTTGTGTGGCAGAAGCAGTGTTAAGTGCTGAAGTACTCTTATCAGTCAGAAGTTGCTCGAGTATGTCCATTTGCTCTTTGGAGAAAGGCAGTGGTGTTTTAACATATTGGACAGAGTTTGCCTGCTTCTGTTCACCCCAATGATCTGTCTTCTTTTGATTCAGACCTTTTGTATTGCCACCAGAAGGTTTTCCATGGAGAATCCAACAACTCTCCTTTAGATGACCCTTCCTCTTGCAATGATCACAAAACAGAAGACTTTTCTGCTCATACTTTTTCTGATTATCCCTTTGGTTTTTACCAACATAGGCATGTTGTGTAGAAAGAGCAGATTGCTCATGGTGGCCGGCAGAATTTGCAGATCCTCCCATAGTTTCCCTTCTGCTCTCTTCTTTCCTCATGGAAGCAAATGCCTCCAGTAGGGTTGGCATTGGTACTTGAGCAAGAACTCTCTCCTTTGCAGCATCATACGTAGGTTTTAGTCCAGCCAGAAACTCAAAAACTCTTTCTTTTTCAAGAATTTTCTGGAAATTCCTTGCATCAATGGTGCATTCCCAGATATTTGCAGATAAAAGATCATATTCCTTCCACAGTACTTTCAGAGTATTGAAGTACTTGGTGACATTCATTGATCCCTACTTCAAATCTTTCAGCTTCGTTTTGACACCAAAGGCTTGTGCAAAATTTCCTTTATTGGAGTAGGAGTCTGCCACATTGTCCCATATTTCTTTGGCAGAGTTGAAGAAGAGATTAGTCTGACCTATATCTGGTTCCATCGAGTTGATTAGCCATGTGCTGATGTTGGCATTCTCAACTTCCCAGGTCTCATGAGCTTCAGCATCATCTTCATCTGGTTCTTTTATGGAGCCAGTTAGATATCCAATTTTCCTTTTGCCAGTCACATACATTTTGACTGATTGAGCCCACTGAATATAGTTGGACTCATTCAGTTTTATGGTGGTGATCTGGAGATTGGGGTTGTCATTACCATTCATGGAAGAAATGGTAGAGTTTGGTTTGGAAGAAGTTCCTGATTCAGAAGTGAATTCCGACATCGGATTTTTGAATGGAGAGTCCCTTGAAAGTGTATTTCAAGAAGGCTCTGATACCATGTAGTTTTTTATGAAGAATAAAAGAATTATCTTATTTAACTTGAAGAGCCAAAGGCTGTATAAATAGAGTACATGAGTGGGACTTAAAACGGCTAGGAGACAGAGTAATAAATGCAACAGTCTTCTTGTCTAGTGGGCGGCTGAAGGACTTATGTTTCTAGGGAAAATACAATAAAAGGCAGGGGAATAAATTCAAGGGATAAGGGCATATATTATACTATATATATAGTATAATATATGTACCATACATAAATAGAGTACATAACAATAAAGATGAAAGTGATCAAGCTGATGGATGATAGTAACTTGTCTCTTATTTTTTTGTTTATCCGATTCCAACATTTTCTTTTCTTGTTCACCATTTTCTTACATGTCATGAGAAGTGTCATGTGCATTCATAGCATAGAACTTGCACATCCCGAACCCCTTGTTCACATCAACCATAAAAAATGTAAAGAAGGCATCCTAAACTTTGGACCTGTTTTTTTCCCATTTAAGCAATTTCCCTTTGCTGCGTTCGTTTAAAGATTATCATCAGCTTGGCTTAATTGTCGATAGTTGACTCGGCCATTTTGGGTTTTCACGATCATTGTACCTATGTTATGTTATGTAACTCTTGCAGCACATTGACCTTTCTCTTAAACAAACAAAGACCTAAATAAACATGGGAATCGGCATTTGTAGTTCTTACTTGGTTAATGTTATGATTATTGCAGGCATTGTCCGAGCTGCAGGATCAAATCCCCCCATTTCCCAGAGTTGCAGCTATGAAGATCATTGAAGACGAATTGGATTCTCCGGTAGAAAGATTCTTTAGCTACATTTCTGAAGAACCTGTAGCTACAGCTTCTTTTGGTCAGGTGCTTTATATCCACATTAAGTGTGATGTTGCTTTCTGATGCACTATCTGTCTCCTTTATGTAGCTTTTTTAAGTGTAACATGGCCTCTTTTCATGCCTTCACATGCAACTTATATTATAGGTTTATAGAGGAGCTACACTAGATGGATTTGATGTTGCAGTGAAAGTTCAACGCCCTAACTTACACCATGTGGTGGTTCGAGATATCTACATTCTTCGTCTAGGGGTTTGTCATACATGCTACCTATGCTATAATTTTATCCATCAAGGTACCGAGCAATTTGTTAAATCATCAACCGACCATTTCAGCTGGGGCTGTTGCAAAAGCTGGCGAAAAGGAAGAGTGACCCTCGAGTATATGCTGATGAACTTGGCAAAGGCTTAGTTGGCGAGTTAGATTACAATTTGGAGGCTGCAAATGCAGAAGAGTTTATGGTACTTAAGTTTTTTCTTTAACCATGATCGTTTATTCGCCATTACTTTAACCACCATAATATGTCACATAAATTTTACCAATAAACCAAAGTTCATGTAAACTGGAGCTTAATATGTGGTAAATCTTGTATGCTGCTAGATGTATGTATCTTCTGTTTCTGTGTTCCCTCTTCTGTGGTCAGGGGAGACCATCATACATATTCTCATGCTATCTTTTAAGATTACGTATCGATTAAAAGAACTCAATAAATATGTAAATAATGCTGAAATGTATGGTGGTACTTCTACCAATTTTTTATTTTTTATTTTTTTGCTGATTTGATTGTTATTTTGCCAATGCTATGGCTGTCAAGACTGACTCGTTTATTACTATTTTTTCTGGTATTGAGATGCTGATTATGAGATAATTTATACATGTTTAAATGTACTGAGCCTAGATTTCTTAAAAGCTTAAGCTTTTAGGTGAGGTGATAAGTCATCATGAAAGAGCATGGATTTGAATCTTATAGCAACACAATGGTGTAGAAGTGTTGTAGACTTGAAGATGTTAGCTAGCTTCAGTCCACAGAGCTTTCTCTTCCCTTTCCATTCTCCCTGTACCTCTAATTGATTCATTTATGTGATTCGTGTTAAAGACCTTTGAGACTTTCCCGAAAGGTTTCTGACTGAGATGGATTCTGTTCTCAATCTAAATTTGCTAGCTCAGTGTGTTTTCTGTTTCACCCTTTTCCATATTTACCATCATCTACCTTAAATACAATTTATATCAGCTATATGTGATGGGTATCATCAGTTGGCCTGGCTTTTGCATGGAGGAGTGGGCCTTAGGACCATGCCTTCCCCAAGTTCTCCAGTCATAAACATTTATAAAATACTGAGAAGATATCCCATATTAAGTCATTCCTTTTAACAATTTGGGAAAGCAAACTAGTCGTTGACTCATCTCTCGACTCTGGGCCTATTTTTAGCTGGGTAATCCACGTTACGGTGATTCAGTGGCGAGACTCTGGCACCCAGATCATGAAATCAGCCCCTTTTTGGATGTTCACAGTTATCTAGTTGTTGATGTCAAGTTCAAATTAAGATATTTTTATGAAGGTAGAGTTTGATCAGAATGCAAACTGTGGAGGATGTTGTAAAATTTGATATAAGCATTGATATTGTCGGTACTCTTGGTGCTTATTATGATTTTGAAATAGGTGCTTGCCAAATTGAATTCTGTGACAATGAATGTAGCAAAATATGTATTCTTTTGTTTCTTTAGTACGTTGTCACTCTGTTAGTTGCAGGCTTACAAAAGAAATTGAAGACATGAAAAAAGAACTTGTTATATGTAGATCCACTCCTGTGATTTTGCTTATGCAATTTTCTATCTCCTCTGCTTTTCCTCCTTATCTGTCTTCATGACATGTGCAGGAAAAGCATGCTCAATATCCTTTTATACGTGTTCCAAAAGTTTTTCGACATTTAACTAGAAGGAGGGTTCTAACTATGGAGTGGATAGATGGAGAGAGCCCTCGAGATTTAATGTTCTTATCAACTGAGTCAGTTGATCACCATTCTATACACCTAGAAAGGCGTCAAAAGGAAGCTAAAAAATGTCTCCTTGACCTGGTATGTAGAGGTGCATCTTATTCTGTAAATTCTTCCTCTCTTTTTTTTTTTGTTGTCAGATTGCTCTTCTTTTCTTTTTCGTTATACAAATCTGTGCTTTAACTGTTTAGGTTAATAGAGGTGTGGAGGCATCATTGATTCAACTCCTCGAGACTGGCTTATTGCATGCCGACCCACATCCTGGAAATATGCGCTATATATCTTCGAAACAAATCGGGTATGAATTTATTGCAGCCTCATTCGCACTCAATTAAGCACACTATATGCTACAATTGAGAAGATCTGATTTACTTCTGCATGCTGTCTTTATCAGATTTCTTGATTTTGGGTTGCTTTGTCGGATGGAAAAGAAACATCAGTTTGCCATGCTTGCGTCAATTGTGCATATAGTTTATGGGGACTGGGCTTCTCTTGTAAATGCACTAACGGCTATGGATGTTGTGAGACCAGGAACAAACCTGCGGCGTGTTACTCTGGTATGTTCTGAACCTGCCCTAAGTACACCTGTTAGGTATTGATTTTCTTTATTTTCACTTCTTGTTGACCTCAGTTGTGACCATTGGTACTTTTATGCTTTAGTGATTTTCCAAAATTTTCACTCAACTGTTATGTTGCCAATAATAATTAAAATATATATGTTTTTTTTTCTTTCAGGATTTGGAAAATTCTTTAGGAGAGGTGGAATTTAATAATGGGATCCCCGATGTCAAGTTTAGCAGGGTGAGAAGTCTTGATTTGTGATTTTATGATTTATTTATGCATTTTCTGGTTTGCAGCTTTATCTTCGAGCGTAAGTGTCACATAAATTCAAAAAGAAAAAAAGGGAAAAAAAATCAGGCCACGGTGTTCATTGTGTGGACATGATACATGTCCAGATGTTTGTGTTGATTGATCCATGGTAAAAATAAACAGTCTGTTAATTATTAATACTTAGGACTTTGTTCCTATCATTATTTTAAGGCCCACTGGGTCACGATAGTGCTCTTTAGGCAGGATTACGAGCTTCTATATTGCTCTCTTCCTTATGCTTACACTTACTACATGGTTTTGTATTTTAGGTACTGGGTAAAATATGGTCTCTTGCTCTCAAGTATCATTTTCGCATGCCATCTTATTACACCCTTGTTCTGCGGTCTTTAGCTTCACTTGAAGGTATACTTTGCTGTGATATTGTTTCTTGTCCCTAAATATTCCAAACTCGTTCTGGGGCTTTCTAATCAAACTTTTGTACGACTCTCATTAAGCATTTTTGTATTCTGAGCCCATTTGTGTAAAAAAAAGTGAAGATGGAAGGATATTGATGAACTTACCCAAGGTTAACTACCTAGTAATGAATTTTACGGAGATGTTCCGTTACACTCCTGGAAATGTTTAACACTTTTGCTAACCTGTGTATATTTGAGAATAAGATGGTGATGAGCTAATAAGCAGTGAGTTTCTCTTGTTGCATTTGGGGCACTCATCCTCTTATTACAATTACGGGTCTATTTGCTTTGATACTTTGTTTCAGCTATGTGCAGTCTCTGCATCTCGATATGTGCATGCCTGGATAATGCGATCATTTGTGTTGTAGAAATGGTTTTTAACTTCCTGTTGTCTATCAGGATTGGCAGTGGCAGCAGATCCAAATTTTAAGACATTTGAGGCTGCATATCCTTATGTTGTTCGCAAGCTTCTCACTGATAACTCGGTTTCCTCGCAGAGAATCTTACACTCGGTAAATACATTGAATCAATGCAGTACTCCTTTTCCTTTGCGTATTTTAAATCTTCTTAATGTGCCAAGTGTGATTCAATGGAGTACTCCTATGTGTATACTCATTCTTCTTAATATACCAAGTGTTAAGAGTCCGTTTGGATATTATGCGATTTTTCTACTTTTATGAATGAAAAAAAAAAAGATTTTGTTTGGACAATATCAGATTTTGTACAGGATATGTTAGGTGTTGTGCATTGTGAAGAGAAAAGTAACATGTAGATGAAAAAATATGAAGTTAGCGGTGGGGGGTTAAAGCTATAAAGAAGTGCTATTACAATGGTTATTATGCAGCATACGACAAACCAGAACGTACTAGTGTATTTTTGATGGCTTGCTGATTGGTTCTCTGATTTCTAAGTATTCTGACGCGCAGGTTGTCTTAAACAAAAAGAAAGAGTTCCAGTGGCATAAGCTTGCTATCTTTTTAAAAGTCGGAGCAGCTAGGTATAAATTCGTATGGTTCTGACTCCGCTATTTCTCTTTGGTTTTATGCCACTAAGAGGGAAAATGATGGTTTCTTTGTTCGAGTAACTTGTATTTGGTTTTCTTGGTCTCTCCAGCTTTTCATGTTTTCCGTCTTTGTCTTCCATATCCCGGACTGAACTTGGCCTTGTATAGCCCCTCTAATGATGCCCCCACACCCCTCTGCCCTAAAAAAACCCTAAACAATCTTTGTTGAAGTGTGTTGTGTTTAACTAAGTAAATTATCACCTTGCAAACAACTTAAGCTTTTGAGAAAGATAGGTCATGGGTTCAATCAAACTTCTCCGTCTCCACTTTATCATAATTTATACCGTTCAAGTATTGTCTTTTGTAACCCTTTTATTTGCCTCTTTGTGGGCCATGTTGGCTCAAAATCTGTGTATGAACTCAACACATGAGGGGAGTTGTGTAGAATCGAGTTGTGCTTGAATACGTAATTAGTCACCTACCCAACATCTTAAACTTTTGGGAGGGATTATATATTAACATACCTATATCGCCCCGCTCCTTTCCTTGACATTGATGACACCGAAAGTAAGAGTTGTATTTTCCCAGGAATGGATTACACCTTGTAGCAACGCCGAACACTCAGAAACCACCTGACCTTTCTACGACCGGAGCAGATGGTGTGGTGAACTTGATGTTGACACTTTTACCCTCAAAAGATGGTCGAGTTTTGAGAAGGCTTCTTATGACTGCTGTAAGTAACTTTCATCTGCAAGGCCTTCTTTACAAACATTGCTTCATTGTAAAAACTTGTCCATTGATTCACAGCTCTAGAATCACCATTCACACGGTCGATTCTAAGTTGTAGAACTGACTGTGAAAAAGCCGACTATCACTGTCGTGTCTCAACGGTACTTATGGTGTGGTGTCACTAAATATGCCCTTTTTCTTTATTCTGTTTCTACTAAATGCTGGTTTTGGATATTATATCAGGATGGAGCATCTTTAATCCAAGCTATGGTTTCAAAGGAGGCTAGTGCGTATCGTCAACAATATTGTAGGCTCATTGCAGATGTTATCTATCAATGGATATGCAAAATTCTAGGGAAAGGAATCGAACCCAAGTCATTCGGTTCCCCAGAGAACGCAAAACTCGGTTCATCTCCAACAACAACGCGAACCCAACTTCAAGAATACGAGTCGTTTCTAAAAGACAGGAGGATAAAGCTGATTTTCTTGAAAGCACTCAACTCCACTAGGAAAAAACCGGTTTTGATGCTTAAATCTTGCTGGACATTCTTTACCATGGTTGTCGCGGCATCTATGTTAGCTCTACGCAGAATCATAGTCACCTTGGCTGATGATGCTGTGGTTCACCTATCAACTGCTCGTAAGCAAATCGTGTTTGGTGCTTGATAGAGACCCGATAAACCCGAGGGAGAAACCCGGTTCTCTTGTGTGATTTTATTCTAGAATACATATATATATAGTCAAATATGTTGTGTATAGATCATTAATGTTGTATGTGTCTAACTTTAATGAGAGATTACTAGGATGCAAACCGTGTAATGCACGGTTGTTGTCCTCTACGGAGTCTTATTGTATGATATATGTAAATATTTTATAATCAGTTTAAGAGAATTGTACCATACCAGTAAAAAGAAATTCATAAGAAATAAGAGTGCTGGATATTTTTTTTTTTCATACAAGCAATATTTCATTGTGCCTTGCTTATTGTTTGTCAACAAAAGTGAAGAACAATCGTTAATTATAAATGTTTATTTATTTAAAGGAATACAACTTTTACTAAGCAACATCCAAAATACACACATCAACTATATTGTGTGGAGGATCACCCCAGCTAACTAAACCCGTAGAGATAGGCCTGAACGGGCAAGACAATGAGATGACTTATTGCAAGACCTCCGAACAAAGCAAAACCTACGCTCTCGGAATGCCCTCACCAAACTCGGCCAATCCGAAACCAAGCATCCATGGAAGATAGGTCACCAGCGGCCACTTGAATACGCTGTATACATGACACATAATCGGTCTCAATGATAATCCGAGAAACCCATAGATGATGCCAAGACTAAGGCCTACGGGACTGCAGTGAGCTCTAACGCTTCTACATCCAAATTTCTGAAAAACCGTTGCGAGACATCATGCACATATAGCCTCTCGTGGTTGCGAAGGAGCTCCAATGGCCGAGGCTTCCGCCGTCCGTGCTGCATCCGTATTAATCCTTATGACACCCGAGGAAGGAACCACCCATGCGGAGGGCCAGTTGGCCGGGGTCTCCCTGAAAAGCCCCGCCTCCATTGAACGGATAAAGTCCGCCGCTTCCACATTTGCATGCGCAATTAAGCCCCAAATGTTGACCGGTTTATCATTATATAACCATGCACACCTCGCCTTCCAAGATGTACCATATCGTAGTAACAAGAATAGTCACTTCCTCCGCACCGCAAGTATCGCACATGTAATGTAAGAGAGCAATGCAATCTAAATTATCCCGCATGCCTGCTTCCAAGACCGAGCTCCGCATCTGAGACCAAACTTCCCGAGGTGTAACGCAAGAGAATATAGCATGGTGTATGACTTCCTCCTTATGCCCGCATAGGCTACACCTACCCTCCTCAATTCCACGTCTTCGCAAGGAGGACCCCACTGCTAGGCAATGATGCATAAATTTCCAGATAAAGTGCTTCATTTTGGGCCACACTGCTAAATTCCAAGCTCGCCTCCAAATGCGATCTGGCGAGGAGGAAGAGGAAGGGCCTAGCCATTTGTAGAGTTTCCAAGTTAATTATAAATGTGAAGTTTATTAATAGGTGAATAATATTTCGAGAATATGGTTTTGGCACCCATTTATTGAATATTTTTTCTGCTGAACAAAACGTCATCCCCACTGGTGTTCATCCTTGAACACCAACGTCAGTGACACTGACACTGACGTTGGTGTTGAAGAAGAAGGAACATCAGTGGACTGACGTCCTTAAGTTGTGCCAATTTTATAACGTGAATGTCGGTGCACATCTGGTGTTGTTCTTCCTTGAACACCAACGTCGGTGACACCGACGTTGGTGTTGAGGAGGAACACCGGTGGGAATAACGTTCGTCTTTTTGAAAACATTGTGGTCTTGAAGTAATTTTTTGTGATCTTTGAAGTAAATTGGCGCCAAAAGTAATTTGATATGTGTCGATAACCCACCATTAAATATTACTCCCTCCGTCCCAATTTGTTTGTGACATATTCTTTTTATGGATATCCCAAAATAAGTCACATTACTAATGTGTAGGTTCAAAGTTGTTTCTTAAATGTCTAAAATGCCTACATATCAACATTTATTGAAAAATGTAAGGACAATATAAAAGATGTGTAATTGTAAATTATTCATGGTTTTAATGATTAGACAATGCAATAAATGATGTTTCCTTAAATTTCATGAGTTCTAAAATGTCCCAAACAAACTGGGACGGAGGGAGTACTATAAAAATTAATTAATTTTTACAGCATAAGATAAACAATTATTGCCTTCCAAAAAAGACAATTACTCCGAAGCTCTAAAATCGACAAAATAGGGTAAATTTGTAATCGATTGACATAAGATTTCTCCGAAGGGTTTCTTCTCTTTATAGCCCTTTCAGCTTTCAACAAGTTTCAAGTTTCAATCATCCCCTGTAATTTCTTTCTTCCTATTTTTATCGTTCGTCGCTCATCCATACAATTTTGCTTATGCTCGAGGAAGGGCTGGACTTGCGGCTGGAAATCGTCAGACGGAGTTTCAAAGTATGTTTTTTTTCCCTTCTTTTTCTTTCCTTTCTTTTCCTTTCCATTAATGACTTGATTTTTTGACCTTTTATCTAATGAAGGTTTGGAATGTTACTTCGCTGTGAATGTAATTGATGGGTTTTTGTTGATTCATGAAGTACCTATTTGGGTTTATGGTTAACCGTTTATCAATGATTTGAATTTGTTTTTCAGTGTGTTAATTTCTCTGTGATTTTCATTTATCAGAGTTTTTCTTCTTTGCATTTGCCTGGTATCAAAGTAATTTGTTAGACTTTCTATGTACTGAGTGGCCAACTAAAAGCTGCATCTCACTAGATATATGTTTGGACATGGAAACTTAGGCATGACTGAATGAGCTCTGCACTTTCATGAAACTCTTAACTCGTTCTCTTGTTTTCATGTAGTGATTTTGCGAATGCAATTTGTGACATCGGATTACGCAATTAGGCCATATGTTTGTCTAAGTGTGCTTTAGGCATTTAGTATCTTGACCTTTTCTAAGCCCTGTTTAAGGTCTAGATGAAAACAACAGAGCATTTTTTAAGCGCATTTGAACCTCCTCTCGTACCTCTTTGATTTGTAATTTACTTTGATCTCCCTTCTGCAATATTATTTTCATCATTGACTTGCACCATTCTTGCTCCCTCTTGAAGAACATAATCGAACGTTTCGTTTCCCTCGTGACACTGTTTCGTTTCATGAAACCGTTTTGAGGATCATGCCATTGCCATGCCTTTATTTCAACCGATCAATATTTCGTGATTTCTCTCTTGTTTAGGGAAAATTCTGATGCATGTAGTCTCTATTAGAACGGACCGTTGGATGATTGCCACGTATAGAAAAAGACAAAACTATATCGTCTCTTTGTGCACGTGGCAATCATCTGACGGTCTGTTCTAGTAGAAGTCCCTACAGCAGAATTGCCTCTTGTTTAGATTATACTATTTCTGGCTTTTTGTACTTACAAATCAATTTGATGCAGAGTAATATCAGAAAGATGTGGGGAAGTACAGAAGGAGGAGCACCGGAGGTGACTTTGGAAACCTCCATGGGCTCCATTACCTTCGAGATGTACTACAAGCACGCCCCTAGGACGTGCCGGAACTTCATTGAACTCTCTCGTCGTGGCTATTACGACAGTGTCAAGTTTCATAGAATCATCAAGAATTTCATTGTTCAAGGCGGGGATCCTACTGGCACGGGTCGAGGCGGAGAATCAATATACGGTCCAAAATTTGAAGACGAGATTACCCCACAGCTAAAGCATACAGGAGCTGGTGTTATATCAATGGCGAATGCAGGCCCAAACACAAATGGCAGTCAGTTTTTTATTACCTTGGCACCTGCACAGTCACTTGATGGGAAACATACTATATTTGGAAGAGTATGCCGTGGAATGGAGATCGTCAAGAGGCTTGGCAGTGTTCAAACTGATAACACCGATAGACCCGTCCATGACGTGAAGATACTACGGGCAACTGTGAAAGACTGATATTGTTTCCATATATATATGAAGGGCTAAAAGCATTGAGCAGACAATTTGGGAGGGTTAAACCTTGTTTTGTTCACTAAACGTATTTTTGCCTTCCAGTTTTCAATCTATGTTCTTAGGAGATATGTTTGAACATCAATGAGCAATAGCCTGCATCACTAGTACACAAAACAAAGGGTATCTTTATCGTTAAGAATTAGCCGGACAATCATTTCTAAGTCGCCATATCCCCCCAAACCGCCATAGAGTTTGAGTTGACATATGTCCTGCCAAGCTACATAATGCATTCCTCTTTTCTGTTCATTTCCCATCCAAAAGAAAGTACGAGCCGCTTATTTTATTTTTTTCCAATTCCTCCACAATTGCACTAGGAAGTCGAACGGTCTGCGTAACATAATACGTAACAAAACCGAGAGCCGATCGAATGAGATCGTCGTAATTTAGTTTTACAAGTATGGTGACACCACCGAAAAAATATATATGTATCCCCCAGTGACCATTGATCGACCAATTGATAATTATGTTCTTTTGTTTTTTGAACATCATTGATAATTATGTTGAAAAATTAAATGTGCAAAAATCTGTTGCGCAAATCACAAAGAGTAATGATAATGTCACTAAAAGAATATAATTCCGTGATTATTCTCATTGATGTACTGTAACATATATACAATTGACAAACCTTGATTCAAGGTGCTAACTTATGGTAAGCCTTGATTATAGGCACTACGTATGGTAACTTAAATGTACACAATTACAAAATATACTAGGATATATTTTATATTCTAACACACCCCACAGTCGAAACGGGAGGCTCACGAACGCTGAGACTGTTCCGGAAATCCTCAAATAATATTAGCGGCAACCCCTTCGTGAAAATATCCGCAATCTGATACCTCGAAGGAACATGATGAACTCGAACTTCGCCCCGTGCCACATTTTCTCGGACAAAATGAATATCCATTTCAATATGCTTCGTACGTTGATGTTGAACTGGATTCCCGGACAGATATATGGCACTCACATTTTCGCAATACACCAAGGTAGCCTTTTGAATCGGACAATGTTGTTCCAGAAGAAGATTACGTAGCCAACAAGATTCAGAAACCACATTTGCCATGCCCCGGTACTCGGCTTCGGCACTTGACCGAGACAGTGTTGGTTGTCGCTTCGATGACCAAGAGATGAGATTGTTGCCCAAAAACACACAATACCCTGATGTGGAGCGACGAGTATCCGGACACCCTCCCCAATCCGCATCCGTATATGAGATCAGGTCCGCCACCGAGGATGGGTAAAGATGCAAGCCAAGATGCAAAAGTTACCCCGAATATACCTAATAATACGTTTGAGAGCACTCATATGTTCTCGCCGTGGATCATGCATATGGAGACACACCCGCCGAGCGGCATAGGATATATCCGGTCGAGCGAACGTAAGATCTTGCGGTGCACCGCCGACTTCGGTACAAAGTTGAATCTCGCAACCTTGTCACCGCGACGCACTTACCTTTGCTTTGGTGTCAACTGGAGTCCGGGATGATTTACACGATGCCATACCGCACGGTCAATGATCTCAGCCGCATAAGTACGTTGAGAGAGAAATAGCCCGTGCGGATTGCGAGTCACCCGAATACCCAAAAAATAATTCAACCGTCCTAAGTCCTTCATAGCAAACTCCAAACCCAGTTTGTCCATGATGGACTTGCGGAGACCATCACTCGAAGTAGTAAGAATGATATCATCCACGTACAGTAACAAATAAGCCATTTCTGAACCATTCTTATAAATGAACAACGAATTATCAGATTTGTTGTTCACGAAGACCATGCCGTACACAAAATCCGCAAATCTCCCGTAGCAAGCCCGAGGTGCCCGTTTAAGCCCATATAAAGATTTGCGAAGCAAACAAACATACTCGGGATGCTTAGAATCCCGAAAACCCATTGGTTGATGCATATACACTTTCGTTTCTTTGAGGTCTCCATGCAAAAAAGAATTTTTCACATCCAAAGTGATGAATCGCAATTGCGTGCTAACGAAATACTGAGTACATTTCGAATTGTGGCCGGTTTGACCACTGGGCTAAACGTCTCTCCACAATGAATGCCAACCTGTTGAGTTTTACCATCACCTACAAGACGTGCTTTATGCCTCTTAAAAGAACCATCAAATTTTATTTTATGAGCAAAATCCACATTGACCGAATAATATTCACCCCTTGGGGATGTGGTACTAAATCCCACGTCTTATTTTTAATAAGAGCATTATACTCGTCAGTCATAGCCAATTTTCAATTCGGGTCACGAAGAGCAACCACAGGGTTACGGGGAAGAGGTGATTTCGTAACGCTGGTGTGCAAAACGTGGTCGGTAGTATATTTCGGATTGGGCCTGAAAATACCACGCTGGCCGCGTGTGACTATTCCAAAAATAGACTGTTGCTGAGGTTGTATAGGCTGTTGGGCTGGTTGGTGAAAATTGGGTGTGGGCTGGTCATTTTCAGGAGAGTGGGCCGTAGGGGAGGCTGGCCTGTGAGGTGAGGCTGGAGGGGAAAAAGCAGGGCTGGGCTGGGCCGAGGGAGAGGTGGGCTGTTTCCGAAGTTGGGAAATGGGGACATTATCCACCTCCAAAAATTCATATGCCGCTGAATGCTGTGTGTGTATCGTAGCAAAAGGAAAAATGCTCTCATCAAAAACCACATGCTGACACACAATTATTTTATTACTCGACAAATCAAAACACTTATACCCACGATGATTCGATATAAAACCCAAAAACACACACAGAGTGGACCGGGCTTGAAGTTTGTGTATCGTAGTAGACGGAAAGAGCGGATAACACAGACACCCGAAAACACGAAGGTGAGAGTACGAGGATCCTTTTGGTATAGCATTTTGAGAGGAGACGAATTATTTAATAAGTGACTCGGAAGAATATTAAGGAGGTAGGTGGCCATTTGTAACGCATGGTGCCAAAACGACGGTGGCACGGACGAATGAAGAAGAATAGTTCTCATGATATTATTTATGGATCGAATTTTTCGTTCGGCTTTCCCATTTTGAGAGGACGTGTACGGGCACGACAACCTAAAATGAATCCCATTCGTTGAACAAAATTGCCAGAACAATTTATTATCAAATTCACGGCCATTATAACATTGAATATTTTTGACATCACGTTCGAATTGAGTGTGAATATGATTTTTTAATGACGTGAAAATGGAAAAAACTTGTGATTTATTCGCAATGGGAAAAGTCCACAAAAAATTTGAATAATCATCCAAGAAAAGAACATAATAACGATGTCCCGCCGAACTGAACACTGGAGATGTCCACAGATCGCTATGAATAATATCAAAAGGAGAAACAGTAACCGAAGTAGACGGAGAAAATGGCAATTTAATATGTTTTCCAAGAACACAAGATTGACAAACACTAGACCGGTAGGCGGTGCTACATTCAATGAATTTATTTTGACGTAGCGAATCTAACACATGAGGCCCCGGGTGACCCAAACGATCATGCCATAGAGAGGAAGGTAAAAACACTGAATGTGGGGAGTCATGATTTTGGCCCGTGGGAGTGATGGGATACAGATCACTCGTGCTCTCACATCTCATGAGCCACATCCCCGTCTGTTAGTCATGCAGAAAAAAACCAAACGGATCAAAAACTGTTGGAAATAAAATTTATGTTTTGATGATGATTCATCGCTTAATCAGTTACTATTCTTAACCCCATTGATGAAGTGTCATAACTAGCTGTTATAGTGCAAAGCAAAAAGATGTCTAGATATTAATGTATAGGATTCTATAGAGTCTGATATTTGTATAGGTTAAATCAGACAAGCACTGTAATAATTCTAGGCCGGGAACTGAGAAAGCAAGAAACTGGGATTTAATTGAACTGAGATTTCATAAGAAACTGACTCAGAATACACCTACATGAAGCTGAAGAAGGTAAGTTCGCTGAGGGACACAGACTCAGTTGGCTTATCTAGAAGATCGAAGAACTGAGGATCACGGACTCAGTTATTGAAGATTGAAGAACTGAGGGTTCAAACTCAGTTATGAATATTATAAGTCGAGACTGTAAAGTTAGACTTCAGGCAAGATTGTGGTGACCTGAACTGACTTTATGGATCTTGTATGAAGACCTAAGAATCATAAGGACAATGAACTCTTAGATGTTAATGAGTCATGGTGTACTCTGATTATGTCAATTATAATCAGATGAAAAACTAGAGTACTGATATTTGAAGAAGAGTAAAATCTCAGTTAATGCTCCAAGTCAGTCAAGAAACTGACAAGAGATAAACTTAATACAAAACTGATAAGGAAACTCAGTTTTATATGTCAGTCATCCAACAAACTGATAGTACAGTCGAACTTTATAAAGGAAGCAACATTATTGGATGAAATACTGACACAACAGAACGGTCAGAAAATATATCCGTTACAAGATTCAAGCAGGATGAACGTTAGATAAACCCCTATAAATAGAGTGCGTCTACAACAATAGAAAGAGAGCAGGAGGAATAAAAAGAAATCTATCTAGCTAAGAAAGATCTAATTAAGGGGGAAAGTCAATCTTAAAGAATACCTGCTAAATACTTAATTGCAAGATCAAGAAATTTCTTCAAGTGTTCAAACTTATTCAAGTAAAATCTAGATCCATCAATTGAAGAAATACAGAGCTGCGCAAAATCTATCTAGCCAGAAGAAAAGCTCAAATCACAATTGAATCATAGTTATTGATTCAAGTCTCAACTTTGATTTTATCAAAGGTTTAGACTGTGAAACACCAAGAAAGTGTGAAGGACAGTTGAGTGCAGTCAGGAAGACTGTGTTTGTGATGAGCTGGTGAAGAGGCAATCCTACCCTCCAAGGACCAGTTTTTCAAACAATTGAAGAGCAGCAATTCTATCTAATCTACAAGTGTTTAGATAGTGAAGCTAGGGATTAGTCAAGGACTATCAGTTTAGAACTTTTTGTAACCGGGCCATCTCAAAGAAGTTCTAGTGGAATTTTCCTCCGCATCACAGGGGAAGAGAGGATTGACAGGATTACACCACCTGGAACATCTATAATTCTTGTCTCTTTATTTTATGCATTTACTTACTCCATTACAGTTTTTATTATATAGTTTTCATTATAATCAAGTCAACAAACTGTTTGTTATATTAAGGCTAAACTTATCCGCTCCCGGTTGACTCAGTTTTGATTAAGTCAGTTTGACTTAAACTTAGCTTAGTCAGCTTAACTCCACACAAGTTGAGGGACAGGAACAAAAACTGAACTGAGCATTAGTTTGAGTTTTCAGAGAAACTTTGTTCCTGGGATATTTCCAGTTTAGGAAAGTTTTTGGTGACAAGTTTATTCACCCCCCTCTAAACTTGTGTTAGCCTTTCCAAGGGACCAACAAAAACAACACACACATTGTTATCAGTGGTAAACTTCCGAACAGATACCAAATTTTTAATTATTTGGGGGGCATGAGGGATATGTTTAAGGGATAAAGGTGGGTTCGGGGGTTGGAGTGACGTACTTCCATAACCACGAATTGGAATTGATTGACCACTACCAACTGTAATACCATCACTTTTGCTCAAATTAAAATAGGACGAGAGATTACCTTGGGCCGACGTCATATGAGAAGTGGCCCCGGTGTCCATGTACCAATTCGGGTCGGGCTGCAAGAGTGACATCGTATGCATGGCTGATTCGATGTCGGTTGGTGCCGATGGTGTAGGAGCCGTTGCTGCATAAGCCTGAGGTTGCTGTTGCGGTCTCGAGCCGAGAACTCTATATTGCGGTGGCCCAGATGGCCGAGCCCACGTTTGGGTCGGGTAGGGGGGCGCATAGCCAATGGCATTACCCACCACTAGGGCCGAGTCCAATTAGGCCCGAAGTGCCGCCGTTGCTTCGCCGCCCTCCTCCATACGGCTGCTGCTGATGACCACCGGCCTGACCCCGTTGGACATTACGGCCATTTCCAGATGAGCCAGCACCACCACCCGAATTTCCCTTGCTGCCACTGCCATTTGTATTTCTGTTTTTGTTCCTGTTGCGGGATTGGTTTCCACCCCGCCCCTGTGCATTTTGCATCGGAGAAGAAGACTCATCAGGCGATCCGTGAGCAGCCACAAAGGCTGCTGCGTTCGATTCGTTTTTGGCCCGTTCAGATATTGTCGTTTCCTCCAATGCGAGCTTCGATCGAGCAGTAGCAAACCTCGGTAAATTCTTTTTATTTTGCAGCACTGTAACAAAATTGGAGTAGGGTTCAGTCAAACCTTGGAGCATTTTCAGCACTAAACCATGGTCGGTCACCGGAGCTCCGACGTTGTGTAGTTGATCAACGAGTCTTTTGAGGTGATTGCAGTACGCATTTGTTGACGAAAAATCCGCGAGACTCGTATTCATAAATTCCTTGTTCAAATACAAAGCCCTCGAATTTCTGTTATCATGAAACAAATCTGCAACCCGGTTCCATGCCTTTTCCGCCGTATCGTCATCAACAAGGATGGAGGTGAGGATGTCGGTCGAGACGGTGGCATAAATCCACTAAAGAACAACCGCATCCAATCTCTTCCAAAGCGGAAGATTGTCCGTTTTAGCCTTGTCATAGGTCGCCTTTTCCGTTTGATCATTAGGAGGAATGATATGATCAAGCACGTCATGAACCCGTGCTTGAACCTTGAATAAGGCTGCCCATGAATGATACTGTCCAGATTCACGATCCAGTGTGATGGGAAGAAGAGTCTTCACATTGGAGATGGAGAGCGCCGGATGGGATTTGGACGAGTCGGCCATGGTGGAGATGATCACCGGCGATTAGATGCTGTTTAGGGAAAAGAAAAAAAAATGACGGTAGGGAATCATCGGAATAGGGCTGCGGAAGAAAAGAAACCCTAATCTCTGATACCATAAAAGAATATAATTCCGTGATTATTCTCATTGATGTACTGTAACATATATAGAATTGACAAATCTTGATTCAAGGTGCTAACTTATGGTAAGCCATGATTATAGGCACTACGTATGGTAACTTAAATGTACACAATAAATAAACAATATTACAAAATATACTAGGATATATTTTATATTCTAACAGTCACAACCATTGTTCAATCACGAGTAATGATAGTGCCACAACCAAATTGACACCACGGGTGATACAACCTAATCTCTCGTAATAATAATAATAACAACAACAACAACAACAACCTAATCCTCGTCCTCCGTTGTACGTTGCATGGGCTTTGATCGATTCAAAAAAGAAAAGAAAATGACGCGGACATGAAAAATATGAAAGTCTTTGTTTCTCATCAATTCGTCTATCAAATATTGAATTGTGATGTTTTCATTGATCATAATGTTTGATACAAGCGGGTATTTATAAGAAGCCAAAACTTGGGCAACAAGTATAAAATAATAATACATTAATAAGTAATAAATATAAGATAATTATGCGGCTTCGATAGTACTCTCAACACGCCCCCGCAATCCCGTGGGAAGGGAGTGAACACGGAGATTGGACTTCAAGGTAGTGTAGCGTGGCGCACCCAACGGCTTGGTAAGGAGATCCGCAAGTTGCTCCTTCGATGAGATGAAGTTGATAGTCAACTTTTTAGAGGCAACAAGCTCGCGAACATGGTGAAAGTCGATTTCAATGTGCTTGGTGCGTGCATGGAAGACGGGATTATGAGCGAGATAAGTAGCCCCAATGTTGTCACACCAAAGTGTAGGAGGAGCAGGCAATGGAACTGACGTTTCCCGGAGCAAGCTACACAACCATTGGATTTCTGCAGCGGTATTGGAAAGCGTCTTATATTCAACTTCTATGCTGCTATTGGAGACCGTGAGATGTTGTTTCGTGAGCCAGCTAATCAAATTCTTACCCAAAAAGATGCAATATGCACCGACAGAGCGCCGGTTATCCGTATCAGCAGTCCAATCAGAATCAGAGTAAGCCTGCAAGGTAGGAGGAGAGTTCCGAGAGATAAATAAACCATCCGAGATTGTGTGCTTCAAATAACGAAGGATACGCTTCACAGCCTGCCAATGGTCGTCGGTAGGGGCGTGCATAAATTTACCGACTTTGTGAACCGCAAAGGCAATGTCGAGCCGAGTGAAGCTAAGGTATTGAAGACCGCCAACGATAGTCCGATAAAGGGACGGATCGGTAAAAGGGGGACCCGACCCTTGGGAAAGACGAGTCGAGGTCGACATAGGAGTATGGCACGGTTTGGACTTATCCATATTAGCTTTTCGGGAGAGCCGAAGAATGTATTTCCGCCGACTTAAGTAGAGACCGTCGGCAGTGGGAAGGACCTCGATGCCTAGAAAGTAGGAAAGCGGGCCAAGGTCTTTTACCGGAAAGTGCGTGCCAAGATATTTAATGACCTGTTCAACAAGAGAAGGGGATGTCCCAGTAATAATAACATCATCAACGTATATGAGAACATAAACACGAATACCTGCACGATAATAAATAAAGAGAGACGTGTCCGCCTTAGAAGCCACAAAACCAAACCGCAATAAAGTATCCATAAACCGAGAAAACCAGGCACGGGGAGCCTGGCGAAGACCATATAAGCTGCGCTTAAGGCGGCAGACATAATGTGGAAAGTCCGGATGAACAAACCCTGAGGTTGCGCCATATAAACTGGTTCAGATAAGTGTCCGTGAAGAAAGGCATTTTCAATGTCCACATGACGAAGAGTCCAACCCTGCGAAACAGCAAAGGACAAAAGCAAACGAACAGTAACCGGTTTAACAACCGGACTGAAAGTGTCAGTGAAATCCACACCCTCGGTTTGATGAAACCCTTTAGCAACAAGGCGCGCCTTATGGCGCTCAAAACGACCATCCACGAGCTGTTTAGTGCGAAAGACCCATTTATTACCAACAATATTCATAGAAGATCGGTAAGGAACAAGATCCCAAGTGTTATTTTTCAGAAGCGCATTAATTTCCTCTCTCATAGCAACACGCCAAACCTGGTGTTTGGAGGCTTCAGTGAAGGATGTGGGATCAGCCACGGAAGAGATAAGAGCCTTGGGAAGGGGGTAGCGGATAAAGTCGGGCATGTGTACGAGTTTAAGGGTGTTGGTCCTGGAGAGAGTGACCATGTGAACATGTCGTGCCTATTTGTTTCTATCTTATTTTATCTTTGCTACATTAGTACTCACCACAAAGTTTGCAACCTATTAGTAGATCACACCAGTAGCCACGGGCTAGCTAGTCCCGATAGTGTACACGATCGGTGAAGTCCCTCCGTACATTGGGTCTTGTAAACCTACAGAGTTATTCGTGGGCGAAGTACCTTTACTCCTGTAGCCCCTGGGCCAGTAGAGTTATTCACTTTATCCGACCGCCCACACATTGCGATATGAACTTGTGTCTTACCATGAATGACATGGTTTTTAGCCTTTAACTACACAAGTATGTATTTTATTAATCATTAACTAGCCACATATGTGTTTTCAAGGCAAAACTCACTTAACAACTCTACTCCCTCACTTAGACATCTAGACACAACATCCTAAACACATACACATACATTGATGAATTCTAATTCATCATAACACAAGTCATTCATGCTCTTCCGACAATCCGGAACTTCAAATCTTAAGAAGACTCCATTCGGTGCTGAAACTAAACGCATAAGAAGCGGACGAATTACACAAGAAACTACAAGACTTGATCAATTCCATAATTAGGGTCGAAATTCATACCTTGCAGAAACTTGGAAATCTTGCTATCAAAACGTTCTTTGTCCTCTCACGATTCCGGTGCTCTACTCGAATCTGAATTTGGTCAAGAACTCAATAATTAATTTGAAGAAGCCTCTTTTGCCCCTTTTGTTTTCTCTCAAGAGTGGGAGTTCGAACAACGTAGTTGAAACCAATATTCTGACAAATAACGCACGTAGTGGGAGGTATATTTCTTTGGAAATAACCTCCAAGGGATTGATGTATAATTAATTCTCCAATGTTAATTTCGATAATTAATATTTTCTTTGAAATAAAAACTTAAATCTATAATTATAATAAACATAATATTTCGTTTTCGTAAAATTACACGTATGCCCTTTTTCTAAATATCGGAATATTACATCCAAACTCTCCACTTATCCCCAAAACCGAAGTACTTAAAAGACTTTTCAAGAAAGACAAGTTCATGCTGTCGAAGGCTTTCTCATTTATACTCCATCCGTTCCAATTTATCTGAGACAGTTGTCAAAATCACGCATATTAAGGATGTAAGTTAATGCATTAACTTTTACAATGAAATGACAAAAATGTCATTGTATTTAATTAATGTGACCTTCTTATTTATTTCTCCTGGTGTAATAAATAAGGGTATGTCAATTAAAAGCACAATAAATGTTGTATTGGAAATTGTATTGCATCACATAAAATGGAACAAATTATTTTGGCAACTGGCTCAGTTATCGTGGAATGGTAGGAGAAATTATTACTCCATCGAGTAGCCGCATGCCTTCCATAATTGAAGTTTAGACACAACAAATAAATAATAAATAATAATAAGTAGGAGAAGATTCAAATCAAAATCCATGCAAAAGAACGAAGGCACGTATATATGCTGAGTTGACTAATATTAATACTAGTATCCGTACACCGTGCATAATGCACGGTGCATGCCCATTCCAGATCGGTGGATGTAATTAGGGTCTTTTTTTTGTGTGGTATATGTTGCGATTGTACGAAATGAGTAAAGACTATAAGGAATCATAAAAGCTTTGAAACATTAACTATACATTATCATAAGGTGTTTTTCAGCACATAAATAGGAGCTGGGGACATGACATGGCATGTGTTGTGTTATACCGAATGTGATAAATATATTCCGTATAATATACTTAATACGTTGTATTATAACGTAGCATGAAGTATATTACGTTGTACTACACCGGAAGCAATATTAAACGGACACGACGAATGTGGAACACCGAATTTAAAAAACAGTATAACACGAAACGTCATTGTATTACAAAATAATTAAATGGCCAGACGGAAAAAAAAATTTAACTAAAATCTACCACACGTCGTAATAAAATTGATATAAATTTCTTACTATTGTCCCAACTAATAACAACAACTATTATTGTATCTTAAACATCTAAATAGACAAACCGCTTTTAATAACAATGTAACGAACTAAAGTAAGATAACATAAAATATCATTAAATTGTTTAAAAATATATTAAACTATAATAACGTGTATACGTAAGTACGCAACGAGCCATACTACTAAAAAACCGAAATAATACTAAAATTTATGTAAATTTGTGAGTATTGTCCGAATTAATACGGCGAAAATAAATCCATAGAAATATGTCGTCCATCGGTAGACGGCACTAATGAATCGGAGAATCCGGAAGGAAAAGAGGAATGAATACACTATATAGAAAAATTTCGCGTATAGCCGTAGACATCAACGGAAAAGTGATAGGAAACATCTACTAATAACAATAAACTCATTTTAACGTGTATACTAAAGTCCGACACTCCTAAAAAAACCGATATCATAATAAATTTGATGTGAATTTGTTACTATTGGCCGAACTAATAACAATAACCACTATCGTATCTTAAACATCTAAATAGACAAATCGTTTTTAATAACAATCTAACGAAATAAACTAAGATAACATAAAATATCATTAATCGTTTAAAATATATATTAACTATAATAACGTGTATACGTAACGACTCACACTCCTAGAAAACCAGAATAATAATAATTAGAATCTGAAGGGGAAAGAAGCATAAATATATCATTGTATAATGCAAGGAACGGAAAAAAAAAATAACACGTCACGAAGTCGATATTTATAATAATAAAAGTCTACAATGAAATAAAATCGAAATACGAAACGATACAATGTAATACAATAAGATAAGAAATCGGAAAAAAAAACTCGAAAGCGTCGTAAGAAAAAGATTGGAGGAGGTGAATAAAAAGAAAAGACAATATATATATATATAGATACATATATATGCATGTATAGGTGAAAAGGGAAAAGTTAGAGAAAAAAAAAAAAAAAAATCCTAAATGTGGAAAAGTGTACCAGGAAAGAGAGGAAAAAACGTCGCTAGAAGTCTTAAAAGAGAGGGAAAAGCGTCGCTATAAGTCTAGGGAAAAAATATAGATACATATATATGTATGTATAGGTGAAAAGGGAAAAGTTAGAGGAAAAAATAAAAAAAAAATCGTAATGGGAAAGTGTACCCGGAAAGAGAGGAAAAAGCGTCGCTAGAAGTCGTAAAAGAGAGGCAAAAGCGTCGCTATAAGCCTTTAGAGAGAGGGAAAAAAAAAACAGAAAATGTCGGGCCAATCAGGGCCCGACACGTGGCAGCACCACAAGGAGCACAAAAAGCGCCCCTTGTTCCTTTATTAGATAATAAGATATAATTAATTAATTAATAGACTAAAAAGAAAAAACGCTGGGAATGAATGAGTCCGAGTCCTCCTTGCATGGGCTTTGATCAATTCAAGGAAAAACTCACTTAACGGCTCTACTCCTACACTTAGACATCTAGACACAACATTCTAAACAAATACACATACATTGATGAATTCAAATTCATCAAAGCACAAGTCATTCATGCTCTTCCGACGATTCGGAACTTTAACTCTTATGAAGACTTCATTTCGTGTCGGAACTAAACGCATCAGAAGCTTAATCATGGCTGGCTCATGTTTATTTAGTGTTATTAGATCGAGAAGCAACATTCAAAACTCAACTCGCGGCTCAAAACACTATTTCACAAAACGGAGGTTTTGACGCGCGCTAAAACCTCTCTGAATCCTCAATCTGCTTCTGGTCTGCTTTTAGCGCGCATCGAAATCCTTTGTCGTGCGCTAAAAGCTCCCAGTAAGATTCAGGATGCTTTCTGGACCATTTTATTGCGCGCTACACGCTCAAGGCACGCTGAAAACTTTCTAAATCGATTTCCCACTTTCTGGTTCCGTTTTGGAACGTGCCAAACCACCAGTGCGCGTGCTAAAACCCTAAATTACCCCTAAACATCTATTTTCTTCACTTAAACGGTTTCTAACCCATTCCAAACATGATCAACATCAATTTGACAGTAAAACCAGCAAAAAAACACCACTTTGCATACCATGACACTTAATACAACCAAAGCAACATCTAGGCAAGGAATTTAGCACCAAAACATCCCAAAGCTTAATCCTTAACATTATAAAAGATAATTGAAACCATATGACGAGCCTCTTACTTGATCATAGCGATTTCCAAAGCAAAACATGAAAGTAAGCTCATGCAAGCAAGACCTTGATTCTTCAACAACAACCCTATGTGATCAATCTCAAACTTGAATTAGACTTGATTACATTCTTCTATAACAAAAATCCTACGAATTACACAAGAAACTACAAGACTTGATAAATTCCACAATTAGGGTCGAAATTCATACCTTGCAGATACTTGGAAATCTTGCTATCAAAACATTGTTTGTCCTCTCACGATTCCGGTGCTATAATCGAATCCGAATTTTGTCAAGAACTCAATAATTAATTTGAAGAAGCCTCTTTTGCCCCTTTTGTTTTATCTCAAGAGTAGGAGTTCGAACAACGTAGTTGAAACCAATATTCGACAAATAACGCACACAGTGGGAGGAAAATAACCTCCAAGGGATTAATGTATAATTAATTCTCCCATATTAATTTCCATAATTAATATTTTCTTTTAAATAAAAACTTAAATCCATAATTATAATAAACATAATATTTCGTTCTCGCAAAATGACACGTATGTTTTTTTTCCTGAGAATCGGAATATGACATCAACACTCCAAAACCGAAGCACTTAAAAGACTTTTCAAGAAAGACAAGTTCACGCTGACGAAGGCTTTCTCATTTATAACTATTATATTACACCATCGAGTAGCCGCATGCCTTCCATAATTGAAGTTTAGAGTCTTTAGACACAACAAATAAATAATAAGTAGGAGAAGATTCAAATCAAAATCCATGCAAAAGAACGAAGGCATGTATATATGCTGAGTTGACTAATATTAATATATAATTAATAGAAAAAACGCTGGGAATGAATGAGTCCGAGTCCTCCTTGCATGGGCTTTGATCAATTCAAAAAGGAAATGACGCGGACAGGGAAATTCACAAAGTCTTTGTTTCTCATTCAATTTGTCAATGTCAATGAACCCCAGAAAATGTTATATCTATAAATAGAGGCAAAGAGATGGCATTGTATATAACTCACTCAGATCGAACCAAAGAGAAAACCATATCTCCAAGACTCCAACTCTCATATAATATTTACAGTGTATGCTAGCTTCTCGATCGAAATTCGGAATACAGCTTCGTTGTCATTGTCTTGTTGACAATAGTTATATCTATATTCACAGCTAGCTAGCATCATCAAAGTATAAATAAATATGGCGGCGCAGCAGCTGTGGCGGCTCACGATCGCAGCTTTTGTTCTTCTTACTGCAGTTTCCAGCTCATTTGCTTCTTCCAAAATTGTAGAGTACAATTTTGATGTAAGCTCTCACGTAATTAACCGTTTGTGTGATAATAACGTCATCACCGCTGTTAATGGTAGTATGCCGGGACCAACCATCAACGTCCGAGAGGGTGATACCCTTGTTGTCAATGTACTCAACAACTCTCCTTACAATCTCACCATTCATTGGCATGGAATATTTCAGAAATTGACCCCATGGGCCGACGGACCTGAGTATGTTACTCAGTGCCCAATCACTCCTGGAAACACTTATTCCTACCGCTTTAACATTACACAACAGGAAGGAACCCTTTGGTGGCATGCACACTCCTCTTTAATGAGAGAAACTGTTCACGGAGCTCTCATCATTCGACCTCCCCACGGTCGATCCTACCCCTTTCCGAAACCTCACCGCGAGTTTCCTATTCTGTTAGGTAATGCATCACTCCTTCCTATAAATTAACTTCATGATGCATATTAATTAAATCATTACTAGCTAGCTATATACCTATATATGTACCCTAGCTACTCACCGAAATGCCGTTTCGATGAACCGTTTAATTAACCGAAAATCATTAATTGTCTTTGCAGGTGAGTATTGGAAAGCAAACATCGTTGATTTGGACCAACAATCGCTCTTCACCGGAGCCCAATTCAGCAAATCTGATGCCTTTACAATGAATGGATTGCCCGGATCTCTTTATCCTTGCTCAACTAATCGTAAGTGACCGCTATCAAGCATGCATATATACTAAATGGAAAAAGTACTGGTCGACTAGGATTTTAGATCCTTGTTGTAATTTTACTAATGATATCTAGCCATACTTTTACTGATCTTTTTCCCCTTTCATTCTATGCAGAAATGCACAAGATAAAGGTTGTACATGGAAAGACGTATTTGCTGCGCATTATCAACACGGCACTTAGTAACAATCTGTTTTTCAAGATAGCCAAACACAATTTCACAGTTGTCGCAATCGACGCCTCTTACACAACACCTTATGTCACCGATGTTGTGGTGATCGGCTCGCTCAAACGGTCGATGTTCTGTTGACCGCCAACCAACCACCGGCGATGTATTATATGGCTGCTCATGTATACAAAGCCACCGTCGCTGGAGATTTCGACAACACTACCACTACCGGAATCCTGGAATATCACAAAGCAAAAAAGACCATTCCGTTAGAAATGCCCCTCCTTCCGGCCTTCAACGACACGCCGACCGCCCATAAGTTCTACACCAGTTTAACGGGACTAGTTTCTCGCACCATTCAATGGGGAAGTTCCACGTGAGGTGGATGAGCAAATGTTTGTCACGATTGGGTTGAGCTTAGCCGCCTGTGGAGGACCCGGGAATGCTAGTTGCCCTGGTCCACTTGGCCAAAGAGTTGCTGGTAGCATGAATAATGCCTCGTTTGTACTTCCCTCCAAGACTACAATGTTGGAAGCTTTTTACAATCGTAATACAACCGGAGTATATACCAATGATTTTCCGAATCAACCGCCCTTGAAGTTCAACTACACCGATGGTAGCAACATTTTAAACCCGGAGTCGGTGATGACCTCAAAGTCAACTAAAGTGAAGTCCCTTAAATTTAATTCAACGGTTCAGGTGGTACTACAAAACACGGCTTTAGTAACAGTTGACAACCACCCGATGCATTTGCATGGATTCAACTTCTATGTTTTGGCGCAAGGCTTCGGAAACTTCGACCCAACAACCGACTCTCGCAAGTTCAATTTAATCAACCCGCAGGTACGAAAACAATTGCGGTCCCAGTGGCAGGATGGTCTGTTATTCGGTTCCGAGTTGACAACCCGGGTATATGGTATTTCCACTGTCACTTGGATCCACATTCTCATACCGGTTTAGGATTCGCTTTTGCAGTTGAAAACGGGCCAACTCTAGCAACTACGCTTCCCCCTCCACCTCTGGACCTTCCTAAATGTTAGGCATTAACGTCATTATACTTTATTCTTTTATTTTTACAACGATTCATTTGTTTATTTACGTCGTCGTGGTGTCCCTGAGAGAAGACTAATTAGTGGAAACTAGAGACTAGAGATATTTTGTATTTATTTAGGATTGCATCTTCCGGCAAATTAAATTCAATATATAATTGTAACAATTCAAAATTTGATGAACGAAGGCCTTGAATATGAGTTTTATGTTTCCTCGTAGTCTATTTTCGTCAAAGTTATTAACTAGGCTGAACCTTAACCGGGGACCATTCTTTTGGCAATTTCATCGTTTATTTTGCCTTAATTTCCGTGGTGCGATTGTTGGATTGTGATAGTTCTTCGATTGTTTTTGGCAGATTGGTAAATTTTCTGCCCTTTCTTACAAATGATAATTTAAATTTATTTTACTTCATGTCTTTTCCAATTTATTCTTGATTGCGATTTTGGTCTTACCTTAATTATGAATAGCTAATTTTATTTTAGTCGAATTATGTGACGGTTTATGAAGTCGATGTCTTGAACGATGAATTGAGAATAGGTTGCGAGTAAAAATTAAATCTTTTGAACTCGTTTGTGTCCTAAAACTTTACCTTAGTGGTTGATTTAAATTGATTACTTGATTCATTAATTTACACACAAACGCTATAAATGTGTTTTGTGAGGGAGTGCACGAAAAAGGGTTTGGGGATTGCCATGCACGAACTAGTCGAGTTTTTTCGAGTCTGTTACTTGAGTGAGGTTTTCTTGTTAAGCCGTGAATTCGGTGGACATGGAGTATATTCAGTTCTTAATCATTTTAGGCAAGTTAAATCTCAAATAGGGGACTGTTGTACCGAGCATGGAATGTTAGATTGCGGTATCAGTGCCTAGTCACCATCTTAGGAGATTGCACCCACGAACATGTTCATTAGTCCAATTGGTTGGTTGTTCGGGAAAAGCCTATTCCTAGTGATTCGATGGAGGTGTCGGGAGTAGTTTGTCTGATCATAGTTTGGCTATTTTTTTCATAATTATTTTAACCGTATTTCATTATTAGTTTAAGCATCTTCATGCGAGATGCTTGACCTAAACTAGATACAAGAGTGATTTTGGGACTTGATCGATTACTTGTGGGATACGACCTTGCTCACCATTGTACAACCGGCCCGGTGCCCTGCCGGTGAAGGTTGGTTCGCTATAATTTGACCATCAGCTACACACTTCCGAGGCACGTTGCAGCGTGGGATGGGACCGCTGCGGTGCATGCATTTTCAGTCCTCTCCTTCTAAAATCCGTCTTGGACACTTTTCTCGCACTATCTTGTCCCAATCCGCAAACATTTCTTCTCGAATCACCTTCCTTAACACTTTGTCCCATCAGAATGTATCATATAGACAAATACGAAGAAGTAACACCGATTCCCGATATAAATCATATAAAAATCAATTACACGAATCACGGGTCGCTAAACATGTAATTAACCCAAATAACTCGTAATTCGCATTAATAATACTCCAATTAACCTCTTTACCATTGTAATATTGATGGTAAATACAATGTAAAGCATACATACATCATGTCTCGGCTCTAAAACCGGGCGAATAAGCCCGGAAATCTTCATCTAGACCCCCATCATAGGCAATTCCTCACCGATGTCATCGTCCTTATCTGCCTAATCTATCTGTTTCTTGCATGTAAAAGTTGATTGTATTCGGGACATTATTCATACACAACCAGTTCCTTGAAACCCTACCCCTCATCTCCATTCCAATTACGATCCTCTCGTTGCTGAAACAAATCTACTGCTACGTACTATAACCTGTGGAACGGAGTGTTGTGTAAGGCTGAATCAATCCAAAGGGCTTGAGACGCCTCTTGGTTTGGACGAAAATCAACCGACCAATTTGGATAGAATCATTGGATTTTAAACTTTTGACCATCATCTTCGAATTAAAAAAGTTTGTCGTAATCTTCCTTCGATGGAAAATGAATTAAAACTTGGTTGTTATCCAATAAGGCAATCGGACAAGCGGCATTGAGCCCTAGCCGCACATACATAAATTTATTGATAACACTAGTCCAACAAGACCTCCTTTTTAGACTCTGACCCCCTCCAAAAGTCCCCAGATATTTGAATGGAAAAGTACCGAAAGAGCCGCACAGGTCATAAGAAGCATTAGCCAAATCCGCATCGAAAATAGTAACCCCGTTGATACTGCTTTCGAAGAGATTTATTTGAGACTAGAAATCAATTCGAAGCACTTTAAGTTTACTTTAATAACTTTCAAATTTTCTACGCTTGCTCCAGGATCGAACGAAAATGGAATCACCAGAATATTGAAAATGTATTACAATTTATTAACGTGTTTATGTAAGTATTTTACTCAAAGGGTAGTTATTGGAACTAAGATTAATGGAGGGTTTCTTGTATGTGTATAAATATTGTGACCTTATGATGAATAGAGGAGAGAAATTTTCGAGAAATATTTTATTCTGAACCTGACACAAAATGAGATAAAAGTGTCTTACCTCTAACAACAGCCACACCTTTGAAAATACGTTTTTCCACAGCCTCTTTCCTATGCACACTAAGACCTTCATATACTATTAGCAAAAGAAAGGCAGATAGTGGATCTTCTTGCCTCAATCCACTGTAACGCCCCGTTCCCGGACACAGAGTACTTATCCGAAAAATCACGTATAGTATCATATAAATTCAATGTTATACGTAAGTCTCTACTACGTCTAACGAGTTTAGCAAAAACGTAATTTGAAAGACTCGGGTAAAAATTCATAGAAGATACTAGAATAGAAATTCAACCGTACTAAAGATGGAAAGTGTATCTTACAACCAAGTATATATAATTTAAAGACTTACAACAACGATGTCTCAAAGTAATACAACTTAACTTACAACAAAGTTCAAATGAAAATACAACTTGTCTTGAAAATAAAACAACATATTTTGGTATAATTTGAAATAAAACTAAGGTAAAAGCATCATCAAGTAGCATCATCAAACGTCGTCCTCATATTTCTCATCGAATTTCGTATCAATTTGTTCATCTTGGAATCCCCAAACACAAAATAAACATGTATTTGAGGTAAGTAGAAAGGTATTTCGTAAAGAGGAAGAAGCTAGTAGTTCAATTAAGTTTTACAACAAATAGGTTCACTTTATTAAGTTATCTTCGTGAGGCCGACTCAACTCTGGGTTCTCTTCATCGCATCAACATGTCGTGCCTATTTGTTTGTTGTTTATTTTATCTTTGTTACATCATCATTCACGGGCACTACGCAATGTGCTACTCACCACAAAGTATCGCTTGCAACATATTAGTAGATCACACCAATAGCCACGGGCTAGTCCCGATAGTGTACACGATCGGTGAAGTCCCTCCGTACTTGTGGTCTTGTAAATCTACGAAGTTATTCATTCGCGAATTGAAGTCCCTTTACTCATGTAGCCTCTAGGCCATAAGAGTTATTCACTTTATCCGACCGCCACCACATCACGATATAAACTTGTTCTTACCAAGATTTACATGATTTTTAGTCTTTTACTACACAAGTACGTATTTTATTAATCATTAACTAGCCACCTATGTGTTTTCAAGGCAAAACTCACTTAACGGCTCTACTCCCTCACTTAGACATCTAGACACAACATCCTAAACGAATACACATACATTGATGAATTCAAATTCATCAATGGACAAGTCATTAATGCTCTTCCGACGGTTCGGAACTTTAACTCTTATGAAGACTTCATTCTGTGCCGGAACTAAACGCATCAGAAGCTTAATCATGGCTTGTTCATGTTCATTTAGTGTTATTAGATCAAGAAGCAACACTCAAAACTCAACACGGGGCTCAAAACACTATTTTACAAAACAGAGGTTTTGACGCGCGCTAAAACCTCTCTGAATCCTCAATCTGCTTCTGGTATGCTTTTGGCGCGCATCGAAATCCTTTATCGTGCGCTAAAATCTCCCAGTAAGATTCAGGATGCTTTCTGGACCATTTTAGTGCGCGCTACACGCTCAAGGCACGCTGAAAACTTTCTAAATCGATTTCCCACTTTCTGGTTCCGTTTTGGAACGTGCCAAACCCCCAGTGGCGTGCTAAAACCCTAAATTACCCCTAAACATCTGTTTTCTTCACTTAAACGGTTTCTAACCCATTCCAAACATGATCAACATCAATTTGACAGTAAAACCAGCAAAAAAAACACCACTTTGCATACCATGACACTTAATACAACCAAAGCAACATCTAGGCAAGGAATTTAGCACCAAAACATCCCAAAGCTTAATCCTTAACATTATAAAAGATAATTGAAACCATATGACGAGCCTCTTACTTGATCATAGCGATTTCCAAAGCAAAACATGAAAGTAACTGCAGCAAGACCTTGATTCTTCAACAACAACCCTATGTGATCAATCTCAAACTTGAATTAGACTTGATTACCTTCTTCTATAACAAAAATCCTACGAATTACACAAGAAACTACAAGACTTGATAGATTCCACAATTAGGGTCGAAATTCATACCTTGCAGATACTTGGAAATCTTGCTATCAAAACGTTGTTTGTCCTCTCACGATTCCGGTGCTATAATCGAATCCGAATTTTGTCAAGAACTCAATAATTAATTTGAAGAAGCCTCTTTTGCCCCTTTTGTTTTATCTCAAGAGTAGGAGTTCGAACAACGTAGTTGAAACCAATATTCTGACAAATAACGCACACAGTGGGAGGTGTATTTCATTGAAAATAACCTCCAAGGGATTAATGTATAATTAATTCTCCCATATTAATTTCCATAATTAATATTTTCTTTTAAATAAAAACTTAAATCCATAATTATAATAAACATAATATTTCGTTCTCGCAAAACGACACGTATGTTTTTTTTTCCGAGAATCGGAATATGACATCAACACTCCAAAACCGAAGCACTTAAAAGACTTTTCAAGAAAGACAAGTTCACGCTGACGAAGGCTTTCTCATTCATAACTATTATATTACTCCATCGAGTAGCCGCATGCCTTCCATAATTGAAGTTTAGACACAACAAATAAATAATAAGTAGGAGAAGATTCAAATCAAAATCCATGCAAAAGAACGAAGGCATGTATATATGCTGAGTTGACTAATATTAATATATAATTAATAGAAAAAACGCTGGGAATGAATGAGTCCGAGTCCTCCTTGCATGGGCTTTGATCAATTCAAAAAGGAAATGACGCGGACAGGGAAATTCACAAAGTCTTTGTTTCTCATTCAATTTGTCAATGTCAATGAACCCCAGAAAATGTTATATCTATAAATAGAGGCAAAGAGATGGCATTGTATATAACTCACTCAGATCGAACCAAAGAGAAAACCATATCTCCAAGACTCCAACTCTCATATAATATTTACAGTGTATGCTAGCTTCTCGATCGAAATTCGGAATACAGCTTCGTTGTCATTGTCTTGTTGACAATAGTTATATCTATATTCACAGCTAGCTAGAGCTAGCATCATCAAAGTATAAATAAATATGGCGGCGCAGCAGCTGTGGCGGCTCACGATCGCAGCTTTTGTTCTTCTTACTGCAGTTTCCAGCTCATTTGCTTCTTCCAAAATTGTAGAGTACAATTTTGATGTAAGCTCTCACGTAATTAACCGTTTGTGTGATAATAACGTCATCACTGCTGTTAATGGTAGTATGCCGGGACCAACCATCAACGTCCGAGAGGGTGATACCCTTGTTGTCAATGTACTCAACAACTCTCCTTACAATCTCACCATTCATTGGCATGGAATATTTCAGAAATTGACCCCATGGGCCGACGGACCTGAGTATGTTACTCAGTGCCCAATCACTCCTGGAAACACTTATTCCTACCGCTTTAACATTACACAACAGGAAGGAACCCTTTGGTGGCATGCACACTCCTCTTTAATGAGAGAAACTGTTCACGGAGCTCTCATCATTCGACCTCCCCACGGTCGATCCTACCCCTTTCCGAAACCTCACCGCGAGTTTCCTATTCTGTTAGGTAATGCATCACTCCTTCCTATAAATTAACTTCATGATGCATATTAATTAAATCATTACTAGCTAGCTACGTACCTATATATGTAGCGTACCCCTAGCTACTCACCGAAATGCCGTTTCGATGAACCGTTTAATTAACCGAAAATCATTAATTGTCTTTGCAGGTGAGTATTGGAAAGCAAACATCGTTGATTTGGACCAACAATCGCTCTTCACCGGAGCCCAATTCAGCAAATCTGATGCCTTTACAATGAATGGATTGCCCGGATCTCTTTATCCTTGCTCAACTAATCGTAAGTGACCGCTATCAAGCATGCATATATACTAAATGGAAAAAGTACTGGTCGACTAGGATTTTAGATCCTTGTTGTAATTTTACTAATGATATCTAGCCATACTTTTACTGATCTTTTTCCCCTTTCATTCTATGCAGAAATGCACAAGATAAAGGTTGTACATGGAAAGACGTATTTGCTGCGCATTATCAACACGGCACTTAGTAACAATCTGTTTTTCAAGATAGCCAAACACAATTTCACAGTTGTCGCAATCGACGCCTCTTACACAACACCTTATGTCACCGATGTTGTGGTGATCGGCTCGCTCAAACGGTCGATGTTACGTTGACCGCCAACCAACCACCGGCGATGTATTATATGGCTGCTCATGTATACAAAGCCACCGTCGCTGGAGATTTCGACAACACTACCACTACCGGAATCCTGGAATATCACAAAGCAAAAAAGACCATTCCGTTAGAAATGCCCCTCCTTCCGGCCTTCAACGACACGCCGACCGCCCATAAGTTCTACACCAGTTTAACGGGACTAGTTTCTGCACCATTCAATGGGGAAGTTCCACGTGAGGTGGATGAGCAAATGTTTGTCACGATTGGGTTGAGCTTAGCCGCCTGTGGAGGACCCGGGAATGCTAGTTGCCCTGGTCCACTTGGCCAAAGAGTTGCTGGTAGCATGAATAATGCCTCGTTTGTACTTCCCTCCAAGACTACAATGTTGGAAGCTTTTTACAATCGTAATACAACCGGAGTATATACCAATGATTTTCCGAATCAACCGCCCTTGAAGTTCAACTACACCGATGGTAGCAACATTTTAAACCCGGAGCTGGTGATGACCTCAAAGTCAACTAAAGTGAAGTCCCTTAAATTTAATTCAACGGTTCAGGTGGTACTACAAAACACGGCTTTAGTAACAGTTGACAACCACCCGATGCATTTGCATGGATTCAACTTCTATGTTTTGGCGCAAGGCTTCGGAAACTTCGACCCAACAACCGACTCTCGCAAGTTCAATTTAATCAACCCGCAGTACGAAATACAATTGCGGTCCCGGTGGCGGGATGGTCCGTTATTCGGTTCCGAGTTGACAACCCGGGTATATGGTATTTCCACTTTGTCACTTGGATCCACATTCTCATACCGGTTTAGGATTCGCTTTTGCGATTGAAAACGGGCCAACTCTAGCAACTACGCTTCCCCCTCCACCTCTCGGACCTTCCTAAATGTTAGGCATTAACGTCATTATACTTTATTCTTTTATTTTTACAACGATTCATTTGTTTATTTACGTCGTCGTGGTGTCCCCGAGAGAAGACTAATTAGTGGAAACTAGAGACTAGAGATATTTTGTATTTATTTAGGATTGCATCTTCCGGCAAATTAAATTCAATATATAATTGTAACAATTCAAAATTTGATGAACGAAGGCCTTGAATATGAGTTTTATGTTTCCTCGTAGTCTATTTTCGTCAAAGTTATTAACTAGGCTGAACCTTAACCGGGGACCATTCTTTTGGCAATTTCATCGTTTATTTTGCCTTAATTTCCGTGGTGCGATTGTTGGATTGTGATAGTTCTTCGATTGTTTTTGGCAGATTGGTAAATTTTCTGCCCTTTCTTACAAATGATAATTTAAATTTATTTTACTTCATGTCTTTTCCAATTTATTCTTGATTGCGATTTTGGTCTTACCTTAATTATGAATAGCTAATTTTATTTTAGTCGAATTATGTGACGGTTTATGAAGTCGATGTCTTGAACGATGAATTGAGAATAGGTTGCGAGTAAAAATTAAATCTTTTGAACTGTTTGTGTCCTAAAACTTTACCTTAGTGGTTGATTTAAATTGATTACTTGATTCATTAATTTACACACAAACGCTATAAATGTGTTTTGTGAGGGAGTGCACGAAAAAGGGTTTGGGGATTGCCATGCACGAACTAGTCGAGTTTTTTCGAGTCTGTTACTTGAGTGAGGTTTTCTTGTTAAGCCGTGAATTCGGTGGACATGGAGTATATTCAGTTCTTAATCATTTTAGGCAAGTTAAATCTCAAATAGGGACCGTTGTACCGAGCATGGAATGTTAGATTGCGGTATCGGTGCCTAGTCACCATCTTAGGAGATTGCACCCACGAACATGTTCATTAGTCCAATTGGTTGGTTGTTCGGGAAAAGCCTATTCCTAGTGATTCGATGGAGGTGTCGGGAGTAGTTTGTCTGATCATAGTTTGGCTATTTTTTTCATAATTATTTTAACCATATTTCATTATTAGTTTAAGCATCTTCATGCGAGATGCTTGACCTAAACTAGATACAAGAGTGATTTTGGGACTTGATCGATTACTTGTGGGATACGACCTTGCTCACCATTGTACAACCGGCCCGGTGCCCTGCCGGTGAAGGTTGGTTCGCTATAATTTGACCATCGCCTACACACTTCCGAGGCACGTTGCGGCGTGGGATGGGACCGCCGCGGTGCATGCATTTTCGGTCCTCTCCTCTAAAATCCGTCTTGGACACTTTTCGCACTATCTTGTCCCAATCCGCAAACATTTCTTCTCTCGAATCACCTTCCTTAACACTTTGTCCCATCAGAATGTATCATATAGACAAATACGAAGAAGTAACACCGATTCCCGATATAAATCATATAAAAATCAATTACACGAATCACGGGTCGCTAAACATGTAATTAACCCAAATAACTCGTAATTCGCATTAATAATACTCCAATTAACCTCTTTACCATTGTAATATTGATGGTAAATACAATGTAAAGCATACATACATCATGTCTCGGCTCTAAAACCGGGCGAATAAGCCCGGAAATCTTCATCTAGACCCCATCATAGGCAATTCCTCACCGATGTCATCGTCCTTATCCGCCTAATCTATCCGTTTCTTGCATGTAAAAGTTGATTGTATTCGGGACATTATTCATACACAACCAGTTCCTTGAAACCCTACCCCTCATCTCCATTCCAATTACGATCCTCTCGTTGCTGAAACAAATCTACTGCTACGTACTATAACCTGTGGAACGGAGTGTTGTGTAATGCTGAATCAATCCAAAGGGCTTGAGACGCCTCTTGGTTTGGACGAAAATCAACCGATCAATTTGGATAGAATCGTTGGATTTTTAACTTTTGACCATCATCTTCGAATTAAAAAAGTTTGTCGTAATCTTCCTTCGATGGAAAATGAAAAAAAACTTGGTTGTTATCCAATAAGGCAATCGGACAAGCGGCATTGAGCCCTAGCCGCACATACATAAATTTATTGATAACACTAGTCCAACAAGACCTCCTTTTTAGACTCCGACCCCCTCCAAAAGTCCCCAGATATTTGAATGGAAAAGTACCGAAAGAGCCGCACAGGTCATAAGAAGCATTAGCCAAATCCGCATCGAAAATAGTAACCCCGTTGATACTGCTTTCGAAGAGAATGTATTACAATTTATTAACGTGTTTATGTAAGTATTTTACTCAAAGGGTAGTTATTGGAACTAAGATTAATGGAGGGTTTCTTGTATGTGTATAAATATTGTGACCTTATGATGAATAGAGGAGAGAAATTTTCGAGAAATCTTTTATTCTGAACCTGACACAAAATGAGATAAAAGTGTCTTACCTCTAACAACAGCCACACCTTTGAAAATACGTTTTTCCACAGCCTCTTTCCTAAGCACACTAAGACCCTCATATACTATTAGCAAAAGAAAGGCAGATAGTGGACCTTCTTGCCTCAATCCACTGTAACGTCCCGTTCCCGGACACAGAGTACTTATCCGAAAAATCACGTATAGTATCATATAAATTCATGTTATACGTAAGTCTCTACTACGTCTAACGAGTTTAGCAAAAACGTAAGCTGAAAGACTCGGGTAAAAATTCATAGAAGATACTAGAATAGAAATTCAACCGTACTAAAGATGGAAAGTGTATCTTACAACCACGATATATAATTTAAGGACTTACAACAACGATGTCTCAAAGTAATACAACTTAACTTACAACAAAGTTCAAATGAAAATACAACTAGTCTTTAAAATAAAACAACATATTTTGGTATAATTTGAAATAAAACTAAGGTAAAAGCATCATCAAGTAGCATCATCAAACGTCGTCCTCATATTTCGCATCGAATTCTGTATCAATTTGTTCATCTTGGCATCCCCAAACAAAAAATAAACATGTATTTGAGTTAAGTAGAAAGGTACTTCGTAAAGAGGAAGAAGCTAGTAGTTCAATTAAGTTTTACAACAAATAGGTTCACTTTATTAAGTTATCTTCATGAGGCCGACTCAACTCTAGGGTTCTCTTCATCGCATCAACATGTCGTGCCTATTTGTTTGTAGTTTATTTTATCTTTGTTACATCATCATTCACGGGCACTACGCAATGTGCTACTCACCACAAAGTATCGCTTGCAACATATTAGTAGATCACACCAATAGCCACGGGCTAGTCCCGATAGTGTTCACGATCGGTGAAGTCCCTCCGTACTTGTGGTCTTGTAAATCTACGAAGTTATTCATTCGCGAATTGAAGTCCCTCTACTCATGTAGCCTCTAGGCCATAAGAGTTATTCACTTTATCCGACCGCCACCACATCACGATATAAACTTGTTCTTACCAAGATTTACATGATTTTTAGTCTTTTACTACACAAGTACGTATTTTATTAATCATTAACTAGCCACCTATGTGTTTTCAAGGCAAAACTCACTTAACGGCTCTACTCCCTCACTTAGACATCTAGACACAACATCCTAAATGAATACACATACATTGATGAATTCAAATTCATCAATGGACAAGTCATTAATGCTCTTCCGACGGTTCGGAACTTTAACTCTTATGAAGACTTCATTCTGTGCCGGAACTAAACGCATCAGAAGCTTAATCATGGCTTGTTCATGTTCATTTAGTGTTATTAGATCAAGAAGCAACCTCAAAACTCAACACGGGGCTCAAAACACTATTTTACAAAAAAGAGGTTTTGACGCGCGCTAAAACCTCTCTGAATACTCAATCTGCTACCGGTCTGCTTTTGGCGCGCATCGAAATCCTTTATCGTGCGCTAAAAGCTCCCAGTAAGATTCAGGATGCTTTCTGGACCATTTAAGTGCGCGCTACACGCTCAAGGCACGATGAAAACTTTCTAAATCGATTTCCCACTTTCTGGTTCAGTTTTGGAACGTGCCAAACCCCCAGTGCGCGTGCTAAAACCCTAAATTACCCCTAAACATCTGTTTTCTTCACTTAAACAGTTTCTAACCCATTCCAAATATTATCAACATCAATTTGACAGTAAAACCAGCAAAAAAAACACCACTTTGCATACCATGACACTTAATACAACCAAAGCAACTTCTAGGCAAGGAATTTAGCACCAAAACATCCCAAAGCTTAATCCTTAACATTATAAAACATAATTGAAACCATATGACGAGCCTCTTACTTGATCATAGCGATTTCCAAAGCAAAACATGAAAGTAACTCTAAGCAAGACCTTGATTCTTCAACAACAACCCTATGTGATCAATCTCAAACTTGAATTAGACTTGATTACATTCTTCTATAACAAAAATCCTACGAATTACACAAGAAACTACAAGACTTGATAAATTCCACAATTAGGGTCGAAATTCATACCTTGCAGATACTTGGAAATCTTGCTATCAAAACATTGTTTGTCCTCTCACGATTCCGGTGCTATAATCGAATCCGAATTTTTTCAAGAACTCAATAATTAATTTGAAGAAGCCTCTTTTGCCCCTTTTGTTTTATCTCAAGAGTAGGAGTTCGAACAACGTAGTTGAAACCAATATTCTGACAAATAACGCACACAGTGGGAGGAAAATAACCTCCAAGGGATTAATGTATAATTAATTCTCCCATATTAATTTCCATAATTAATATTTTCTTTTAAATAAAAACTTAAATCCATAATTATAATAAACATAATATTTCGTTCTCGCAAAACGACACGTATGTTTTTTTCCCGAGAATCGGAATATGACATCAACACTCCAAAACCGAAGCACTTAAAAGACTTTTCAAGAAAGACAAGTTCACGCTGACGAAGGCTTTCTCATTCATAACTATTATATTACTCCATCGAGTAGCCGCATGCCTTCCATAATTGAAGTTTAGACACAACAAATAAATAATAAGTAGGAGAAGATTCAAATCAAAATCCATGCAAAAGAACGAAGGCATGTATATATGCTGAGTTGACTAATATTAATATATAATTAATAGAAAAAACGCTGGGAATGAATGAGTCCGAGTCCTCCTTGCATGGGCTTTGATCAATTCAAAAAGGAAATGACGCGGACAGGGAAATTCACAAAGTCTTTGTTTCTCATTCAATTTGTCAATGTCAATGAACCCCAGAAAATGTTATATCTATAAATAGAGGCAAAGAGATGGCATTGTATATAACTCACTCAGATCGAACCAAAGAGAAAACCATATCTCCAAGACTCCAACTCTCATATAATATTTACAGTGTATGCTAGCTTCTCGATCGAAATTCGGAATACAGCTTCGTTGTCATTGTCTTGTTGACAATAGTTATATCTATATTCACAGCTAGCTAGCATCATCAAAGTATAAATAAATATGGCGGCGCAGCAGCTGTGGCGGCTCACGATCGCAGCTTTTGTTCTTCTTACTGCAGTTTCCAGCTCATTTGCTTCTTCCAAAATTGTAGAGTACAATTTTGATGTAAGCTCTCACGTAATTAACCGTTTGTGTGATAATAACGTCATCACTGCTGTTAATGGTAGTATGCCGGGACCAACCATCAACGTCCGAGAGGGTGATACCCTTGTTGTCAATGTACTCAACAACTCTCCTTACAATCTCACCATTCATTGGCATGGAATATTTCAGAAATTGACCCCATGGGCCGACGGACCTGAGTATGTTACTCAGTGCCCAATCACTCCTGGAAACACTTATTCCTACCGCTTTAACATTACACAACAGGAAGGAACCCTTTGGTGGCATGCACACTCCTCTTTAATGAGAGAAACTGTTCACGGAGCTCTCATCATTCGACCTCCCCACGGTCGATCCTACCCCTTTCCGAAACCTCACCGCGAGTTTCCTATTCGTTAGGTAATGCATCACTCCTTCCTATAAATTAACTTCATGATGCATATTAATTAAATCATTACTAGCTAGCTACGTACCTATATATGTAGCGTACCCCTAGCTACTCACCGAAATGCCGTTTCGATGAACCGTTTAATTAACCGAAAATCATTAATTGTCTTTGCAGGTGAGTATTGGAAAGCAAACATCGTTGATTTGGACCAACAATCGCTCTTCACCGGAGCCCAATTCAGCAAATCTGATGCCTTTACAATGAATGGATTGCCCGGATCTCTTTATCCTTGCTCAACTAATCGTAAGTGACCGCTATCAAGCATGCATATATACTAAATGGAAAAAGTACTGGTCGACTAGGATTTTAGATCCTTGTTGTAATTTTACTAATGATATCTAGCCATACTTTTACTGATCTTTTTCCCCTTTCATTCTATGCAGAAATGCACAAGATAAAGGTTGTACATGGAAAGACGTATTTGCTGCGCATTATCAACACGGCACTTAGTAACAATCTGTTTTTCAAGATAGCCAAACACAATTTCACAGTTGTCGCAATCGACGCCTCTTACACAACACCTTATGTCACCGATGTTGTGGTGATCGGCTCTGCTCAAACGGTCGATGTTCTGTTGACCGCCAACCAACCACCGGCGATGTATTATATGGCTGCTCATGTATACAAAGCCACCGTCGCCTGGAGATTTCGACAACACTACCACTACCGGAATCCTGGAATATCACAAAGCAAAAAAGACCATTCCGTTAGAAATGCCCCTCCTTCCGGCCTTCAACGACACGCCGACCGCCCATAAGTTCTACACCGGTTTAACGGGACTAGTTTCGCACCATTCTATGGGGAACTTCCACGTGAGGTGGATGAGCAAATGTTTGTCACGATTGGGTTGAGCTTAGCCGCTGTGGAGGACCCGGGAATGCTAGTTGCCCTGGTCCACTTGGCCAAAGAGTTGCTGGTAGCATGAATAATGCCTCGTTTGTACTTCCCTCCAAGACTACAATGTTGGAAGCTTTTTACAATCGTAATACAACCGGAGTATATACCAATGATTTTCCGAATCAACCGCCCTTGAAGTTCAACTACACCGATGGTAGCAACATTTTAAACCCGGAGCCGGTGATGACCTCAAAGTCAACTAAAGTGAAGTCCCTTAAATTTAATTCAACGGTTCGGGTGGTACTACAAAACACGGCTTTAGTAACAAGTTGACAACCACCCGATGCATTTGCATGGATTCAACTTCTATGTTTTGGCGCAAGGCTTCGGAAACTTCGACCCAACAACCGACTCTCGCAAGTTCAATTTAATCAACCCTTGGTACGAAATACAATTGCGGTCCCAAAGTGGCAGGATGGTCTGTTATTCGGTTCCGAGTTGACAACCCGGGTATATGGTATTTCCACTGTCACTTGGATCCACATTCTCATACCGGTTTAGGATTCGCTTTTGCAGTTGAAAACGGGCCAACTCTAGCAACTACGCTTCCCCCTCCACCTCTGGACCTTCCTAAATGTTAGGCATTAACGCATTATACTTTATTCTTTTATTTTTACAACGATTCATTTGTTTATTTACGTCGTCGTGGTGTTCCTGAGAGAAGACTAATTAGTGGAAACTAGAGACTAGAGATATTTTGTATTTATTTAGGATTGCATCTTCCGGCAAATTAAATTCAATATATAATTGTAACAATTCAAAATTTGATGAACGAAGGCCTTGAATATGAGTTTTATGTTTCCTCGTAGTCTATTTTCGTCAAAGTTATTAACTAGGCTGAACCTTAACCGGGGACCATTCTTTTGGCAATTTCATCGTTTATTTTGCCTTAATTTCCGTGGTGCGATTGTTGGATTGTGATAGTTCTTCGATTGTTTTTGGCGTGATTGGTAAATTTTCTGCCCTTTCTTACAAATGATAATTTAAATTTATTTTCCTTCATGTCTTTTCCAATTTATTCTTGATTGCGATTGTGGTCTTACCTTAATTATGAATAGCAAATTTTATTATAGTCGAATTATGTGACGGTTTATGAAGTCAATGTCTTGAACGATGAATTGAGAATAGGTTGTGAGTAAAAATTAAATCTTTTGAACTGTTTGTGTCCTAAAACTTTACCTTAGTGGTTGATTTAAATTGATTACTTGATTCATTAATTTACACACAAACGCTATAAATGTGTTTTGTGAGGGAGTGCACGAAAAAGGGTATGGGGATTGCCATGCACGAACTAGTCGAGTTTTTTCGAGTCTGTTACTTGAGTGAGGTTTTCTTGTTAAGCCGTGAATTCGGTGGACATGGAGTTTATTCAGTTCTTAATCATTTTAGGCAAGTTAAATCTCAAATAAGGGACTGTTGTACCGAGCATGAGGTGTTAGATTGCGGTATCAGTGCCTAGTCACCATCTTAGGAGATTGCACCCACGAACATGTTCATTAGTCCAATTGGTTGGTTGTTCGGGAAAAGCCTATTCCTAGTGATTCGATGGAGGTGTCGGGAGTAGTTTGTCTGATCATAGTTTGGCTATTTTTTTCATAATTATTTTAACCTTATTTCATTATTAGTTTAAGCATCTTCATGCGAGATGCTTGACCTAAACTACATACAAGAGTGATTTTGGGACTTGATCGATTACTTGTGGGATACGACCTTGCTCACCATTGTACAACCGGCCCGGTACCCTGCCGGTGAAGGTTGGTTCGCTCTAATTTGACCATCAGCTACACACTTCCGAGGCACGTTGCGGCGTGGGATGGGACCATTTCGCGGTGCATGCATTTTCGGTCCTCTCCTTCTAAAATCCGTCTTGGACACTTTTCGCACTATCTTGTCCCAATCCGCAAACATTTCTTCTCTGAATCACCTTCCTTAACACTTTGTCCCATCAGAATGTATCATATAGACAAATACGAAGAAGTAACACCGATTCCCGATATAAATCATATAAAAATCAATTACACGAATCATGGGTCGCTAAACATGTAATTAACCCAAATAACTCGTAATTCGCATTAATAATACTCCAATTACCCTCTTTACCATTGTAATATTGATGGTAAATACAGTGTAAAGCAGACATACATCATGTCTCGGCTCTAAAACCGGGCGAATAAGCCCGGAAATCATCATCTAGACCCCCATCATAGGCAATTCCTCACCGATGTCATCGTCCTTATCTGCCTAATCTATCTGTTTCTTGCATGTAAAAGTTGATTGTATTCGGGACATTATTCATACACAACCAGTTCCTTGAAACCCTACCCCTCATCTCCATTCCAATTACGATCCTCTCGTTGCTGAAACAAATCTACTGCTACGTACTATAACCTGTGGAACGGAGTGTTGTAAAAGGCTGAATCAATCCAAAGGGCTTGAGACGCCTCTTGGTTTGGACGAAAATCAACCGACCAATTTGGATAGAATCGTTGGATTTTTAACTTTTGACCATCATCTTCGAATTAAAAAAGTTTGTCGTAATCTTCCTTCAATGGAAAATGAATTAAAACTTGGTTGTTATCCAATAAGGCAATCGGACAAGCGGCATTGAGCCCTAGCCGCACATACATAAATTTATTGATAACACTAGTCCAACAAGACCTCCTTTTTAGACTCGACCCCCTCCAAAAGTCCCCGAGATATTTGAATGGAAAAGTACCGAAAGAGCCGCACAGGTCATAAGAAGCATTAGCCAAATCCGCATCGAAAATAGTAACCCCGTTGATACCGCTTTCGAAGAGATTTATTTGAGACCGAAATCAATTCGAAGCACTTTAAGTTTACTTTAATAACTTTCAAATTTTCTACGCTCGCTCCGGGATCGAACGAAAATGGAATCACCGAATATTGAAAATGTATTACAATTTATTAACGTGTTTATGTAAGTATTTTACTCAAAGGGTAGTCATTGGAACTAAGATTAATGGAGGGTTTCTTGTATGTGTATAAATATTGTGACCTTATGATGAATAGAGGAGAGAAATTTTCGAGAAATCTTTTATTCGAACCCGACACAAAATGAGATAAAAGTGTCTTACCTCTAACAACAAACCACACCTTTGAAAATACGTTTTTCCACAAACCTCTTTCCTAAGCACACTAAGACCCTCATATACTATTAGCAAAAGAAAGGCGGATAGTGGATCTTCTTGCCTCAATCCACCGTAACGCCCCGTTCCCGGACACACGAGTACTTATCCGAAAAATCACGTATAGTATCATATAAATTCAATGTTATACGTAAGTCTCTACTACGTCTAACGAGTTTAGCAAAAACGTAATTTGAAAGACTCGGGTAAAAATTCATAGAAGATACTAGAATAGAAATTCAACCGTACTAAAGATGGAAAGTGTATCTTACAACCACGATATATAATTTAAAGACTTACAACAACGATGTCTCAAAGTAATACAACTTAACTTACAACAAAGTTCAAATGAAAATACAACTTGTCTTGAAAATAAAACAACATATTTTGGTATAATTTGAAATAAAACTAAGGTAAAAGCATCATCAAGTAGCATCATCAAACGTCGTCCTCATATTTCTCATCGAATTCTGTATCAATTTGTTCATCTTGGAATCCCCAAGCACAAAATAAACATGTATTTGAGGTACGTAGAAAGGTATTTCGTAAAGAGGAAGAAGCTAGTAGTTCAATTAAGTTTTACAACAAATAGGTTCACTTTATTAAGTTATCTTCATGAGGCCGACTCAACTCTAGGGTTCTCTTCATCGCATCAACATGTCGTGCCTATTTGTTTGTAGTTTATTTTATCTTTGTTACATCATCATTCACGGGCACTACGCAATGTGCTACTCACCACAAAGTATCGCTTGCAACATATTAGTAGATCACACCAATAGCCACGGGCTAGTCCCGATAGTGTACACGATCGGTGAAGTCCCTCCGTACTTGTGGTCTTGTAAATCTACGAAGTTATTCATTCGCGAATTGAAGTCCCTTTACTCATGTAGCCTCTAGGCCATAAGAGTTATTCACTTTATCCGACCGCCACCACATCACGATATAAACTTGTTCTTACCAAGATTTACATGATTTTTAGTCTTTTACTACACAAGTACGTATTTTATTAATCATTAACTAGCCACCTATGTGTTTTCAAGGCAAAACTCACTTAACGGCTCTACTCCCTCACTTAGACATCTAGACACAACATCCTAAACGAATACACATACATTGATGAATTCAAATTCATCAATGGACAAGTCATTAATGCTCTTCCGACGGTTCGGAACTTTAACTCTTATGAAGACTTCATTCTGTGCCGGAACTAAACGCATCAGAAGCTTAATCATGGCTTGTTCATGTTCATTTAGTGTTATTAGATCAAGAAGCTTAATCGGACCAATGATGGTTCTGATTCGTCAAAATGGTTGTTGATTGAGGAAGAAGGCTTAGAAAAGTGAAAAGAGGGGATCAAAAGCGGTCTATAGCAACTTAAATCGCCCAATTTGGTGTAATATCAAAGGATTTAGGTTAAGAGGAGGCAAATAGTCGGTTTTCGTGATTTGAAATTCTGAAAAATGTGAAGGTTCATGGCTGAGGGGGTATATATAGGCAGGGGCTGGACGCTCGTCCAATTCTGCGGACGGGCGTTCAGTAAAGAACATATGAATTGGACGGGCGTCCAGTGTATCAGACGCTCGTCCAAGCGTTCAAATTAAATACAGGATTGGAGGGAGAATTTCAGACGGGCGTCCAGGCATAGTGGACGCTCGTTCAAGAATTGGCCATGGCGGACGGGCGTCCAAGACAGAGAAATGCAAAAATTATAAAATTTCATACAATTCAAATTCAAATTTGCACTTTCTCATTAAACTTAAATAAAACTTCAAAAATACAAATGAAAAACGATGAATTACATAAAATCACTCGAAAATAGGTAAACACAATAGAAAATAGTGGGTTGCCTCCCACCGAGCGCTTTTGTTTTACGTCGTTTGCTCGACGAAACAACCTAACAACGCTAGTCATCGTAAATTTCCGACCAATCCACAACTCGGATAAGACTGCGGAGCATATCAATCGCCGGAGGGAAGTCATACTCATCCTGCAAACCCCAGTCCTCACCAGCTACCTCAACACCCCGAAAATGTTCAGCTCGCAGCACTAGCGCTAAATCTGTCAGCATCGGATCATTCAGGATTGTGTATGGACGTCCTAGAGCTGCCTGCAACTCCTCAGTAGTGAAATCTCCACCTCCCGAACAGCGGGGAACAATAATGACATAGGTGACAGTTCTGATGCGGGTACTAATATCAAAGTCTACGTGCAAAACGATAGTCCCTCCCGGTCCATCATCTACAGTAATAAGTGAGATCCTCCTAAGGAAAGGTAACTCCTCCGGTAGAACTCGGAAATCCATATCTAAAACACTGCTAAACTGACAGATACAAATAAAAGCTTAATAAGGCTAAAAGCTTAAACAACTAGAGCAACATAAAAGTATAAAACAAAAGTAACTAATATAAAAAGGGATATCTAGGATGCCTCCTAGTGGCGCTTTTGGTTAATGTCGTTAGCTCGACACTGTTTAAGCTCAGCCTGGATCAGGCCATTTAACTTTTCTGCCAGCCACTACCTCGTGTAAACTTTGATCAGTAGTGTGGTTGCAGAAACAGCACTTAACACATGGGGTAAAATCTTTGATAGCTTTCCAAATACGTTTAAACCGCCCCATGGTCGACTTCTTCTTCTTCTGGTTATTCTGATGACGTTTCAGCTTACGCTCCCTCTCAAACTCTTCCATATCCCAACTACCGGCTAGAACTTCTTCAGATCGACCACTACCGTCATCCTCTAAAAACAGGTCGGGTGAAAACTCGTCAAATTCTTCGACTTCTTTAGTACCACACCCGAGGATATCGAGGAAACGAACAATCAAAGGCTTTTCCTTGGGTTCACCAATGTAATGCTTACACCTTTGACCATTTACTCGAAACTGTTGGTCACCATAACCGCGTAGTTCTAGAACGCCTCCAGGAATAATTTGGAGAATCTCAAAGGGACCGGACCATCGTGTCCTTAACTTTCCAGGAAACAGATGTAGCCTGGAATTATACAGAAGAACTTGTTCCCCGACTTGAAATTCTCTCTTCTTAATCTTGGCGTCATGGAGGAGTTTCGTCTTTTCCATACTGATCCTGGCACTTTCGTAAGCCTGGAGTCTGAATTCGTCTAATTCATGCAACTGTTGCAGTCGATGCTTACCACAAGATTGGGAATCAAAGTTTAGAAACTTTGTAGCCCAATAAGCTCTATGCTCTAACTCGACGCGAGATGACATGGCTTACCATAAACCATTTGATATGGAGATGTACCCATGTAGGAGTCTTATAGGCGGTTACGTATGCCCATAGTACATCATCCAATTTCAAACTCCGAGTCTTTTCTATGACTATTGACCGTTTTTTCCGGGATTTTCTTAATGCTTTGGTTGCTTCTTTCAACACGACCACTAGTCATCGGGTGATATGGTGTGCACTGTCTTATGACGAACACCATACTTTTCGAGCACTTTTTCTAAGGGTCGGTTGCAAAAATGCGTTCCTTCATCACTGATCAAGGCTTGAGGACATCCAAATCTCACGAAAATGTTTTTCTTTAAGAATTTCATGACCGTCTTATGATCATTGTGAGTTGTGGCTTGTGCCTCCACCCATTTGGACACGTAATCCACGCAGACTAAGATGTATTTGTTACCACAAGATGATGGGAATGGTCCCATAAAATCGATACCCCATACATCAAAGACTTCGCATTCTAAGATGGATTTCAATGGCATGTCAAAACGCCTTGTCAGAGTACCGGTTCTTTGGCATCTATCACACGCTTTACAGAAAGCTTCTGTGTCCTTAAAGATCGTGGGCCAATAGAAACCGGATTGGTAGATCTTAGCAACGGTTTTCCAAGGGCCAAAGTGACCCCCAGTGGGTCCACTGTGGCACTGCTCAATAATATCGCGCTGCTCGGATTCTGGAACACATCTTCTAAGCGGACCATCTTTACGGATCTTAAACGAGATAAGGTTCATCCCAAACGAAAGATTTCAAATCAGAGAAGAACTTTTTCTTCTCCTGATAGGACAATTCTGGATCGAGATATCGGGAATGAAGGTAATTGACAATGGAAGAATACCATGGAACATCTGGAGCGTAGCCATCGATAAGCATGATGTTTTCTAGAGGAAAGTAAAGATCTATATCATCTGGATCACCCATTTCCTCACTTAACATTCTCGAAACGTGATCCGCCACAACGTTTCACTGCCCTTTTTATCTTTAATTTGAACGTCAAACTCTTGTAGGGTCAGTATCCAACGCAGTAGGTGCGGTTTGGCCTCTTTCTTAGTCATCAGATACCGCAAAGCAGCATGATCAGTCCACACAACCACTTGAGCTCCTAACAAGTAACTACGAAACTTGTCCATAGCAAAGACTACGGCCAATAATTCCTTCTCAGTGGTAGTATAGTTAACTTGAGAAGGATTCAATGTGTGACTGGCGTAATAGATTGGCTGGAATTTCCCTTTGATTCTTTGTCCTAAAACAGCACCAACTGCATAGTTTGATGCGTCGCACATAAGCTCAAAAGGTAGATTCCGGTCGGGCGATATAAGAATTGGAGCGAGAGATTAAACGGTTTTTGAGCTCCTCAAACGCACGCTTGCGTTTTCATCGAAATCGAACTCAACGTCTTCCTTAAGTAAAGTAGACGGGGCTTGGCTATCTTGGAGAAGTCTTGAATGAATCTTCTGTAGAAACCGACATGTCCAAGAAAGCTTCTCACTTCACGCACATTCTTAGGATAACTCATCTTCTCGATAGCTTCTACCTTTGGCGGAGATATTGTGGCCAAGAACTATTCCCTCATCAACCATGAAATGACATTTTTCCCAATTGAGCACTAAGTTCTTTTCCACACATCTGGATAACACTTGATCTAGATTGTCAAGACAGTCGTCGAGGGACTGACCAAAGACCAAAAAATCGTCCATAAAGATTTCCATACACTTTTCTACTAGCCCATCAAAGATAGCCAGCATACATCTTTGAAATGTAGCTGGGGCATTGCAGAGACCAAATGGCATTCGCTGTAAGCGAATGTACCATAAGAAGCGGTGAAAGTGGTCTTTTCTTGGTCATTTGGATCAATGGGTATCTGGAAGTATCCTGAATATCCATCCAGGAAGCAGTAGAATGCGTGTCCCGCCAGACGCTCAAGCATCTGGTCAATGAATGGAAGGGGAAAGTGATACATGGTTACCTCATTGAGTTTTCGATAATCGATGCAGACTCTGTAACCAGTGACAAGTCTCAACGCTATTTCCTCTCCCTTCTCATTCTTCTCAATCGTAATTCCACCTTTCTTGGGAACTACTTGAGTCGGGAAAACCCATTCACTATCAGCGATGGCATAAATGATGCCCATGTCCAGAAGTTTGATGATTTCCTTCTTAACCACCTCTTGCATATGAGGGTTGAGCCTCCTCTGGGGCTGTCTAACACATTTCGCACCCTCATTTGTCTTGATCTTGTGCATACAGATGTCCGGAGATATCCCTCTGATATCTCCTACTTGCCATCCAAAGGCTTTCTCATTTTTCCTTAAGACGTTGATTAATTTCATTTCCTCTAAACGAGACAGCTTGGCAGATATAATCAAAGGAAGCTTGTCACCTTCTCTTAGAAACACATACTTAAGATGTTTGGGCAACGGCTTCAACACCAAATCTGTAGGGGGGTCTTCTAAACTTGATTTGAGCTCTCCACCTTTCAACTCAACATCGGCGAGTTTACTTAGCGGTCCCATCGCCAACGCTTCTCCTTTCAACAACTCATCCTTAAATTCAGCTTCTAACTGCTCTAGACTTACCACACCATGATTATTCAAATTATCAACCAGTCGCTCATACTCAGTTGCCACAGCCATGACTTGCTTTTCCATCAAATCATCGAAGTCGTCAGACGTATCTTCAATGGAAAAACCGGTTGGAGGACCAGAGGGTACTTGAATGGATTTGGAGACATTATAGCTTACCTCTTGATCACCAACACGTATCGTCACTCGCCCACCATCGCAGTCAATGAGGGCTCTAGTTGTAGACAGAAAAGGTCTTCCAAGAATCAGGGGGACATTTTCATCTTTTTCAATGTCTAAGACGTACCAGTCAACGGGAAGGTAAATCTATCGATTTGAACTAGTATGTCTTTTAAGATTCCCGCTGCTTTCTTAGAAGATCTATCAGCGAATTGCAAATTCATGGTAGTGGGTTCTAGAAGATTAATTAAACCCAGCTGTTTGCACACAGACAATGGCATGAGGCTTATAGATGCACCCAGGTCACACAAAGAGTTAGGGAAGACCAGGCCTCCCATTAACACTGTAAGCACGAATTTTCCAGGGTCACCTCTCTTGGTTGGTAAGTCTTCATAATTGATCATTGAACAATCCTCACCAATCAGCCTCTCTCCATGTCCGACAACTTCCTTTTTGAAGAAACAACATCCTTGATGAATTTTGTATACTTAGGCATTTCAACCAAGACCTCTGATAATGGAAGATTCACCTGAGTATTTTTCAAAAGATTCAGCACCTTTTCATACTTCTTATCTTCACTCAAAGGGATGTGGCTCTTTCTTGGTGGAAATGGAAGCTTTTTCAGATCATTTTCAGAAAAGACTTTCTTCGAAGATGCACTGACAGCTTTGTCTTCCAGATCCTTCCACCGAACAGCTTTTTCAATCTTTTTATTAGTCAGGGGATCAGCCTCCTGACTTCCGCTTGATTCTTCACTCCTCAGGGGTTCAGCCACCTGAGGACTTTCAGCTTTTTCACCTCTCAGGGGATCAGCCACCTGAGTATTTTCTTTCGGCCAAGGGGAGTGTAGGTACTCGGCTTCCCTCCCGCCTTAACAATGGCGGGGAGGGGCTAGTGGTTTCCCTGGTGGGAAGGACCACTAACTTGAGTACCTCTTAAATTCATTGCACCGGCCTCCTCTCTACCGTATGGAATTGATGGTACGAGGTCGGTACATTGGCCAATGTTCAAGTCGGTTTGAGCAACTTGACCGCCCTTTGGATTCTTCTCGGTGGCGGGCAATTGCCCCGGGGTCTTGAAGCTAAGCTTTGCTCGGCCGGTTGCCCAATTTGTCTCTCAAGATTTTTCATTGATCTATTTTGCTCCTCCCTAAAGGAGTCCCATTGAGCTTTGATATCACTTGAGGGGCCTTGAGAAGTTTGGGGGTTCGAGAATGAGGGGTGGGGTGGTTGGGCCGACTTTGGACAGCAGGATTTGAATTGGCGGGCCAATTCTGATTGAACCTTTGATTAGAATTGGAAAAATTGGAATTCTGGTTCTGAGGAAAACCAGGGTTTCTATTGAAGTTTTGATTCTGATTGAAATTAGAATTTGGATTGAAACTCGAAGATTGATTGAATCCTTGGTTTTGGAGATTATTCTGGCCAGAAAATTGATTAAACCTTTGATTGTTCTGGCCATAGAATGTATTTACTTCAGCATTCTGTCCGTTCATAGGACATACACTACAAGAAAATAGCGTTTTTACGACGTGCAATGTGCGTTGTAATTTAGATTTTACAACGTGCATCTGCGCGTCGTAAAACACCGCGTAGTAAAATTGAATTTATCTTACGACATGCATCAGCGCGCGTCGTATATTACCTTTACAACGTGCATTGGCATGTCGTATATGTTTCATTTATGACATGTTTTGGCACGTTGTAATTAGTTCCCGCCAATTATTTACAACGTGCACTTGTGCGTCGTAAATTTTAACTTTACGACGTGTCGTGCACGTAGTAAATTGGTTCCCGCCATTGAAATAGACATTCACAACATGCTTTTGCACGTCGTAATTAGTTCCAGCTATTGTAATTACAAATTTACGACGTGTTGTGCATACACTGATTCCCACCAATTACATATCATAACACACCAAATTCAAAACGTCACATAAAATTTTCTATGAAGTTGCAAATTGATCATTAATCTAAATAAAATAATACTACATTACGAATTCTTCTTAGTAGTAATAATAATAATAATAACCACTAGCTTCAAAAAGAAGTCTAGCAAAAAGGGTATAATTTGGTGTGCCTCAAACAACAATCAGAAGCTAAAGGGAGTTTTAAACATTGGAAGTCTAGTCCAAAAGCTAATACAAATTACATTCAAAGCCAGCCCTTCCCATCTTTCAAAATGTAATCAGCAAAGCCACCCCATCCATCCATTGCAGCCACTAATTAATGATGATCACACTGCCTAGAGAAAAATAAGAGGTCAAATTTGAACAAAATTGAGGTATTATTCATGAATTTATGATGTATATACATGAATAACCATATAAATGATAAAGAATGTATGGAAAACCATAGTACTAAACAAAATAAAAAGTTTATAAAAAGAAAAAAAAACAGATACAATTGTTGTTGTTACCTTATCCATCATTTCTGCCTGTTTAATTGTTTACTGTAGTAGTATTCTCCTTTCAGGATGTGTTAATCAAATCTCTGGTCATCCCTTTTATTAAAGAACATAAATGAGTTTATAGTCTACTTCTAGTTCACTACTGTCCTTCACAAGCTGAAATTGCAAATAGTTTCATTGCTTTTCTTACGTTCCCCCGGCCCCGTAGGATGACTTAAACCAGCAACCACGAAAATTAGGCAAAACTTCGACTAGTTGGACTAGGCATCTCATACTAGCAGATCCAAGGATTAACATTAAACCAGAAAGGTTTTGTTTTCCTCTAAATCAAAAGAACACAAAAATGCTATTCACTGGAAAACAGTGTATCCAATTTTCATCAGTTGGTGGGTGGGGGTGGGGGGGGGGTGGGGGTGGGGGTGTTACCGTTAGAATGTGGAAGGTGCAACAGATTAAAAAGAAACAGATTCCCTTCAAATAAAGCAGATAAATAAACAAGCACAAAGTGAACTAAGTGAAGCACAAAAACCAGCGGAAACATCATACAAATATATACAATACAATGGCACCAATTCAAGACAAAACCTAACTGAGAGAGGCAAAGAGAAAAGAAAGAAGTCACCTTTTTCAAAAGCTTGCAAAAGTTGTAGCTGTACACCACTTTCATACGAAGGAAACAGGATCCTCGAACTTCACAGTTCACCCTTCACACAGCGCAAGTTCAAAATTAACAACACAAATGAGTGTTTTTTTAGCAACAATTATTATTATTATTATTATTATTATTATTATTATTATTATTATTATTATTATTATTATTATTATTATTATTATTATTATTATTATTATTTTTTGGAAAAAACAAAGCCCCACTCAGCGTAGAGTTTTGGTAAAGTAGAAATAAGAAAACCAACAAAATGTATACAGTACTACAAATGAAAGAACATAAGTGTAGTACTATTTTATCTGTTTTACACCCCCCCATAATAAAACAGGATTCATGACATTAATTTAGCCACTAGTACCAGCATGATCAGGCAGGCAGTAGGCAACTAAATACCCAACAGAAGTTACAATGAGCAAAGCATTAGCCAATTTTCAAACCACATGGCCACATAATACTTTCTATGACCCCTAACACTACATATTAAGGCTTTTACTTTTATCATAAATGCAATTATAATCATCTCAAACGGAATATCCATGGATACAGAAACACACACACACATATAAGTTTGCTAATACACATCATGAAATGGCCAATGATAATAGATGTTTGCTAAATTGCATTCCATTCCCATCCAACTAAAAGTTCAACCTAGTTGATAACAAGTACAAAGCAAGAAATACATTAGGAACAAACCACACTAGCAACTTCATTCCCAACGATCCCTTCAACTTAACTTCAGTCTTACACTAGAAATACAACTAGAAACAAACAAGGAAAAACAATTTCAACATTAAAACACAAAGAAATCACTTCGATGCACCCAACTATTTCTGGAACCCTACCATGTCACAACTCAACATCAACAACACATAAACAAGCAAAATTAATGTGAAATTTTTAGAATCAAATCAAGGACTTACCTTAAAGTAATTTAATGTACTCAGAGGGCCAAGCCACTGTGCTTCCTTTGGCTGTAGAGAGGGTATTGAATTCTTCGGTCTGTCGATACAAAGCAATGTCTTCAATCACTTCCCGAACCCATACCTTCCAAATACCAGTACCGAGACGAATACAATGTACTGTATCGTTTGGATCTTTAGACGCAAGGTCTCCAAAAGCAACAATCTTCTCCTCGGTACCATACCATCTCAACAAGAGCAAATGTTGCGTTTGCGGAGTATTTTTATTAACATTTTCAACTAATTTTGTTTGATCTTCACCTTTCGAGATTTTAACTTGTTTGGAAGAAGTTGAAACACATGGTACTTCTTTTCTCTTCTGAGGTACTATTGTGTCATCCATGGAGTTGTCAACGTGAACGGGCGGAATCGCAATGCTGCTGTTTCCCTATTTATTAGGACAAACATAAAATTAAAACTCACTAAAATATCAAATTACATCATTTCAATAAACAAAATAAGATTAACACAAGGTTAAATACTCACACTACTATGAGCTCCATTGCTATGTTGAGAGAAAGCAGCATTAAATTTCCTTTCCATATCTTGCAATTTCTTTTCCAGCATGGTAACTCTAAAATCTACTTGACTTCTTCCAATCAACCGTGAAGGTGTTGCTCCAAATCCATAGCCTCGTACCCGTCCCCGACGTTCAGGGCCTAACACTTGTGAAACTGGATCATCATTAATAGACCATTGCGATGAATCCTGTTGTTCGGCCATCTTTTCTTTAACTTGTCTCTAAAAAAACATATTGGGAGTTATTGTTTCGACGGAAACATATGCATTTAAATACTTGCTATATTACTAGAAATTTGATTTTAAAGAATAAAAATATCTCACCACAACTTCTGGATCTTCAACCTCTTCATCACCATCTTTTTTCTTTCTCGAGTAACCAGCAAGCCACACATCAGCCCTTGTTATCTGATCAGGGTTTTCGCTCTTTTTCTTCTATAAAACAAAAAAAAATACTTGGTTAGTTATGCATTTTACAATGCACATGAAACATAAAAGAAAATCAAGTCTTACCATTTCATAAGCAATGCGTGCGAAGCCTTTCTTGCTTCCACGGTACTTTAACACACGACGCTTCCGCATTTCTACAAACATGTTACGCCTCTTCTACACAAATCAATCCATTGAAAAAATATATGTTAGAGAAAGTTACATGAATTTTCTTAACGTTTTTATTTGAATTTTCTAACAATGTTGATACAGTGGGGCTGAAATAAGATGGAATGTTAATAAGGAAAAATAAAAAACATGATGGAGGGATAATATCCTCCACCCCGTCCATAATTAGCATTAGTTCACCATATATGAATGGTGAATACGTGCAAATGGAGGCCTTTTTTTAATGGTGAATACGTGCAAATGGACAAAAACAAATTACCTTCTCTGCTGGACTTAGTGAAAACTTTACAAACTTTGTCCAATCATCCAAAGAATGAACATTGGCCGGTTGAGTAGCTTTTGCAACAGATTCCACGCTTGCCTTTTTAACTCGTTCCTCGATACCCTTTATTGTCTTACTTTTGTGCCCGCGCCAGTACCGAGCCATGTTTTGAAAACATAATTTCCTATGGCAATCATCAACAATGTAGTGTTTCTACAAAAAAAGACAACAAATTTAGTAAGATAACATAACTACAAAAAATTCAATGTACAAAGTGATCAAGAAAGATTATACTAGAACTTTAACTTGCCTTGACATGATTCCATATTAAATCCTTGAATGCATCAGTGAGCGCCTTATGCCAATTGGGAATTGTTAATGGTACAAACCCTTGAGCTGTTTCTGAAAGAAAATGTGCAAATGGAGCTGCCTTTTTACCAACAGGTTGACCTAAATCATTGAATTTGACCATCTTTGGTCCGTTGGTCTTGGCTTTGCCTATGAATTTGCCCTTCGGTTTTGAATTTTGGTCATTCATCATTTCACCCGTATCAAATTCAGCTTTGCCTTTACCTTTACCTTTGCTTTTTGGTCCTGAGTTTCGATCATTCATCATTTCACCCGTATCGAATTCAGCTTTTCCTTTACCTTTGCTTTTTGGTCCTGAGTTTCGATCATTCATCATTTCACCCGTATCGAATACAGCTTTGCCTTTACTGTTATAAAACGGATGGAGATAACTTCAGATGCAAGAAACAGAAACAGAAGCAATCAAACATAAACAATCAAAGGAGATAACGAAACAAGAAGAACACAGATTTAACGTGGAAAACCTCTCGGTGGGAGAGGTAAAAAACCACGGGCGAGAAAAGAGATATTTTATTATGCCCGAATTTTGATTTCAACACACTCGGATAATGAGACAACAAGCGTATTTATAGGCACAAATCCCTAAACCCTAGCCGCCGGGAATCTTTGTACGAACCGCCATAAATACCCTTACACGTGTCCTCCTTTTAATGACAACGTATAGCCGTCACATAACGAATTAACGGATGTGGGACCCCGTCGTATTCCGGGACTCGACGGACTATCACCCTGCCGATAGTCACCCTGCGTCGAAGCCTCGGTAGACTCCACCCTGCGATGCACGAATTGAATACACTTCTCGGTGACCATCACCCGGTGAGTCTTCGGATTGGTTCCACCGGATGTAGAGTTTAAGTCACCTTCCGACAAATCTCCACCTTGACTTCAACTCTCACCGAAGTCAAACGTATTGCATAACCAGATGTACTTGTACCAGATGCATTCGTCAATGCCAGATGTACTTGTACCAGACTATCTCCACATCATCCACTCCACTGATCTGCCCTCAGTAAAGTTTCCAGAAACAGATTATAAGCTTTGAATATTCAGTAAGTCCAGGCAAAGTTTGGAACTTACTCTTTGAACTTGGTTTAGTGAACATATCGGCGGGATTCTCCTTTGTGCCAATCTTCTTCACCACAACCCTCTTCTCATTCCTCAAGAAATGATACACGACATCAATATGCTTGGTTCTCTCATGATGAACACGATCCTTGGCTAAACATATTGCACTAAGGCTGTCACAATATATATCGACTGATCCGATGCAACCCCAAATCACCGACTAGCCCCTTCAACCGGATACCTCCCCAGTTTGCTTCGGTAAGAGCCATATATTCTGCTTCAGTAGTTGATAAGGCTACTGTAGCCTGAAAAGTAGCTTTCCAGCTGACCACTGAATTTCCCAATGTAAACACATACCCAGTCATTGATTTTCTACTGGTCAACATCACTGCATAATCAGCATCACAGTAACCTGTGACCAGACCAGTATCACCTCCATAAATGAGACCAACATCAGCTGTACCTCTCAGGTACCTGAATATCCTTTTAACAGCTTTCCAGTGTTCCTTTCCAGGTTGAGCCATAAACCTGCTGACAACACTGACTGCCTGAGCCAGATCAGGCCTAGTGCACACCATGGCATACATCGATCGCCTTGCGCACTAGCATAGGGAACTTTTGACATATACTCCTTCTCTTCGGTCGTGAAGCATAAACGGACAAATGAACATTTGATGCCATAGGAGTATCTATTGGTTTTGCAAAGAGACATCCCAAACTTGGCCAATATCTTACGCACATAACCCCGTTTCGAGACAAGAATAACTTCTTCGACTCCTATCTCTCCGGATCTCCATCCCCAAGATTTTCTTGGCCGCACCCAAATCCTTCATTTCAAATTCAAGCACTAAGAAGGTTCTTGATTTTGAACATCGACTTCCTTGTTTGCGGCTATCGGCATGTCATCCACATACATGACAAGATAGATATATGACCCATCTTTTCGACGGATCGAAGTAAACACAACGATCATATGGACTTTGTTGTAACCTGTGAAGCATGAAGCATCAAACCTTTTATACCACCGCCTTGGAGCTTGCTTCAAACCATACAATGATTTCTTCAACTTGCAAACATAGTTTTCCTTTCCGGGAACTTGAAAACCCTCGAAGTGTGTCATGTATATCTCCTTATCCACCTCACCATGTAGAAAAGCAGTTTTCACATCTAATTGCTCAAGTTCCGGATCTGTTTGTGCCACCATTGCTAGTAACACCCGATTGAAGTGTGTCGACCCCTTTGGTGAAAATATTTCATCAAAGTCAACCCCTTCCTTTTGTGAATCCTCTTGCAACCAAACGTACCTTATACCTGACCCCTTCTGCCTTTGTTATTCCTTCCTTTTTCTTGAAAATCCATTTACAAGTCACAACTCCCTTGTCAGTAGGCTGTTTGACCAATTCCCAAGTCTGATTCTTCAATAATGACTCCATTTCATCTCCCATGGTTGCATGCCACTGAGATGCTTCTATACATGTCACTGCTTCCCTGTAAGTAGTTGGTTCAGCAACCTCTACTTCTTCTGCAACTTGGAGTGCATATCCAGCCAAATCATCATATCCATATCTCCTTGGAGGTATCCCAACATTAGATCTTCTAGGCCTGCTGGCAGCTAGACTCTGCTGATCCATGTTTGTATGACGCCCTGCGAGGTCTCAGCGGTGGCTTGGATCGGATCTCGGTTCATTATCCGGATCGGTATAGTGTTTATTTGGATCCAGCGATTGTTGCATATCGGTAGACTCCACCGAAGCTCCACCGTTTCTCAACACTATCGGATTCGACCTTGGTTTCGGACTCGGTAGACCTCCCCACCGATGAGTTTAACATAGAATTTTCATCAAACACAACGTCCCTGTGAGGATTACTCGGACTCGCGATGACCAAATCCTATATCCTTTCACTCTATCACCATACCCCACAAACACTCCCTTCTTGGCTCTTGTCTCCAACTTCCCTTCACTAACATGATAGTAAGCCGTACTCCCAAAAACCCTTAGAAGCGAGTAGTCGGCGAGGCTTGCACGACCACATCTCAAATGGTGTCTTGAGATTGATCCTGTGTGAGGACTCCTGTTGATTAAGTAGCAAGTTGTTTTAACGACACGCCCAAAATCTCCTTGATAAACCGACTTGAGAAAGCATACATCTTGCCCTCTCCAAGTAGAGTTTGATTCATCCTTTCGGCTACACCATTCGTGAGGTGTATTCCTTACGGTATGATGTTTGGCAATAACCTCATTTGCACAAAATGAATCAAAATCCGTCCCAGAGAATTCCGGACCATTATCCGTACGAAGCTTCTTGATTTTCTTGCCTAAGCGATTCTCCACTAGGGCCTTCCACTTCGCTTGAAGTTCCGAATGCATCACTTTTGTTCTTCATCATCACCACCCCGAGTCATCCTTGAATAGTCATCTATGAATGACACAAAATATCTGTGACCACCCAATGACTCAACTCTTGATGGACCCCAGCAGTCTGAATGGATATAATCAAGTGTTGCCTTTGTATTGTGCAACCCTGTTGAGAATTTACTTCTATGCAACTTCTCAAACACACAATGTTCACAAAAGTCCAGATTCTTGACCTTATATCCCCCAAGAAAACCTGTTGAAGAAAGAATCTGCATACCCCTTTCACCTATGTGACCTAGTCTCATGTGCCACGGTGAGTCGTCGAGGCCCGGTGAAGCCGCGAGGATGCAACGGCGAAGCGGTGCCGGATCTGATAGATCCTTGTAATATATACAAGGTTCCCCTCTTGATGCCTTTGAGGACCACAACCGAATCTTTGAAGACATTCAAATTGTCCACCTTCACCCTTGAAATTGAACCCCTTGCCCAGTAGACTAAGAGATACCAAATTCTTGGTCATCTGTGGAACATGTCTTACATCTTTCAGTGTACAAAATTTACCATCCTCTGTCCTTAACTTTACTGAGCCAATTCTCACAACTTTGCAAACCTTGCTGTTGGCCATATAAATTTGACCACCATCTATCTGCTCATAAGTAGAAAACCACTCCCTGTTTGGACAAATATGGTAGGATGCTCCAGAATCAAGTATCCACACATCATTATGGTGTGTAGAGTCCCCTGCAACTAGAACCAGATCCTCATCAGATTGCTTAGTAGCCAAAGCTGCTGTGCCAGAATTGCCTTCCTGCTGTTTCTTCTTCCTTGGACAATTGGACTTCCAATGTCCCTGCTCCTTACAGTAATTACAGACATCAGTAGACTTAGGACCTTTGGACCACGACTTCTTTTTCTTCTTCTTCGTCCATATCCTTTTCCACTATTCTTTGCTAGCTACTAGCTGAGCGAACTGATTGTCGTCCCTGCGTGACCTTGTGTCTCGGCTCCCTGGCATGTAAGGCGGACCTCACATCCTCTAAAGCTACCGTATCCTTCCCAACTATGAAAGAGCGCACAAAGTTTTCATATGATGCCGGCAATGACACCAACGGGATTAGGGCTGCATCTTCATCTTCAATTTTAACATCAATATTCCTTAAATCAAGCAATATTGTGTTCCGGTGTCCGGATGTTCCCTCGGTGGACTCCCTTCATGCATCTTCAAACCGAACAACCTCTCGTTTCAACAACAACTTGTTGGTCGGTGACTTGGTCATATACGGGCTTTCAAGCTTTTTCCACAACTTGGCTGCGGTGTCTTCCTCAAAGCAACCTCGGTGATAACATCATCGGATAAGCACAACATGATGGTTGAATGTGCTTTCTCTTCCGGACGGCATAATCTAACGCACTTGTATTTGGTTTGTCAGATAAAGGATTCCACAAACCCTGATGTTTCAAAAGTGCACGCATCTTGATTTGCCACAGACCAAAACCTGTTCCTTCCGTAAATTTATCGATTTTTACGTTTACTGCTGACATCTTTCCTTGCTAAAGATTACAACTTTATCACAGATCCTAGCACCTTGCTGAAGGCCTTGGTGAAGATGAAGTTGATCGTACATACTTGTTTTCTCCAGAACCTGGCTCCGATACCACTTGTTATAAAACGGATGGAGATAACTTCAGATGCAAGAAACAGAAATAGAAGCAATCAAACATAAACAATCAAAGGAGATAACAGAAACAAGAAGAACACAGATTTAACGTGGAAAACCTCTCAGTGGGAGAGGTAAAAAACCACGGGCAGAAAAGAGATATTTTATTATGCACTGAATTTTACAGATTTCAACACACTCGGATAATGAGACAACAACTGTATTTATAGGCACAAATCCCTAAACCCTAGCCGCCAGGAATCTTTGTCTGAACTTCCATAAATACCCTTACACGTGTCCTCCTTTTAATGACACTGTATAGGCGTCATCACATAACGAGAATTAACGGATGTGGGACCTGTTGTATTCCGGGACTCGACGGACTATCACCCCGGCGATAGTCACCCTGCTGAAGCCTCAGTAGACTCCACCCTACTGATGCACAGAATTGAATACACTTCTCAGCTGACCATCACCCAGCTGAGTCTTCAGATTGGTTCCACCAGATGTAGAGTTTAAGTCACCTTACTGACATTTACCTTTGCCTTTTGGTCCTGAGTTTCGATCATTCCTTGACTCACTTGTATGTGTTGCATCTTGAGATACCATTGGTGGTTCAGAAATCTGAATCCCTCTGTTTCGTTGCAACATTAAAGCCATAGCAACCGCTTCGGCAGCCATTCGTTGCTTTTTACTCTGCTTTTCTCCTTTCCGAGAACACTGTGAGTAATAATGAAAGAAGAAAAATCAATGATATGTTTTTAACAAGGAACAAAAGAAGTACACATAAATTAATTCATAAATTTTTACCTCACCACCAGTCATGGTTTATGAACTTGTCAATCACTGCTTTCACTATCTTCGTGAATCTACCAAAAGAAAACACAAAAATCCACCAAGCATAGATAAATTATCGAATAGTTGCTAAATTCCTCAATATAACCGAGATAAAAAGTGTGTCAAACAACAAAAATAAACAAAGAAATTATAGGATGAACTACCAAAGTATTGTCGCTAAATTCCTCATTATTACGTGGGAAACAATCTTCATCATCAATAATGTCCAATTGTGATACATCCAATGGAGCACTTGGCATGTATTCATTCTCATTGAAGTTCTCATCCGCATAAAACCCTCTTTGAGGTGCTTTCAGTACTACAAACCAATTTGATGTGGCACTATCTTTCGAATAAAATACTTGTTTTGCTTGTGATGCAAAAATAAACGGATCCATTTCAAACTGTTGTTGACCTTCATGCAGATTAACTAATGTAAATCCTTCTTCCATCTTCACACCTTTTGCTATGTTGGCCCAATCACAATGAAACAAAGGCACTTTGAAGTCATGATAGTCTAACAAGATAATATCCTTTATTATCCCATAGTAATTTACCTTATCCAACCTTGTGGCCTTGTCTTTTGCACTCGCTCGACAATATGTGTCCCCTTCAACGAAAACGCCACTATTTTGAGTACTTTTCTCATTATCCTTTGTGTGAAATCTATTCCCATTTATAATAAAACCTGAACAACTAACCACCTCTTGTTTGGGACCACAACCGATGCACCTCACAAGATCTGAAATGCCATGTGAAGAACCAGTTGTAACGAGGTTCGACAACCAAGCAGCAAAGGAATCCACATGTCTTATTTCAAGTTGTTGTGCATTTCGTGATAGACGTGCATCTGAACATTTTAACTCATCCTTATGCAAACTAAGCGGAGGGAGAGAAAATGTCATTAGGAAATAAAAATCTAATAAAAAGATGCATATAGTCTTACATAAAAAATGTAAGCGGGTCTTACTTTCTCAATGGCTCTAGTTCAATCAAGTTCAACAGAACGAAACGATGAGCAATCTGCAGCATCTTAAGACTCATAGTTTTACTCTTCCTACCAAAACCTCGCCCTTCTAACAAATCATCATCTTCCAGATCCTCATTGCGTTTGTTTTGCAAACCAACATCAACAGCTTGTTTGTAATATCCACTACAAAATTTTGTTAACTCATCAGCTAAATACTTCTCAGCTATGCAACCTTCTGGATTTGATCGGTTTTTTACATAATTCTTCAACGTCTTCATAAACCTGATGTAGCATACGTTGTTAACGAAGATAAAAATCAGTAGGCAAAAATGAACCTTTTGTAAAGTTATCAGCAATATATTGTATTCCAATTCTCACCTTTCCGGAGGGTACATCCATCGTAGATGCACGGGGCCTCCAATTCGTGCTTCTTCCACAAGGTGTAAGGTTAGGTGGACCATAACATCAAAAAATGACGGAGGGAAAAATCGTTCCAACATGCATAAGGTTTCCGGTACCTCTTTTTCTAAGTTTTCTAATTCTTTTTCATCAAGAACTCTTTGACATAAGTGATTGAAGATAGTACAAAGCTTGAAAATTGCAAGTCTTGGACCTTTTGGTAATAGTCCTCTTAATGCAACCGGCAGAACTTGTTGCATAAGAACATGACAATCATGTGACTTCATTCCAAGAATTTTCTTTTCTTCCAATACCACTTTTCTTGCAATGTTAGAGCTATATCCATCTGGCATTCTTAAGGATGCTATCCTTTCACAGAAAATCTTACTCTCCTGCTTTGATAATACATACGCAGGTGTCGTATGCTTGAAGGTGCTAGGATCATCATTATGTAGATGCAACTTTTTTCGGATCCCCATCTTCTTTAAGTCTTTACGAGAATTCAGGTTATCTTTTGTTTTGCCCTTAATATTCAAAAGAGTTCCAAGAAGACTCTCACATATATTCTTCTCCACATGCATCGGATCCAAATTATGGCGAATTAAGAGTGCCTACAACATTGACAGTTTACATTGTCAACAAAATAACCTATTTTATAGGACAAAAAACGTCTACTTCCTCCCACAACATTAACAAAAAAGATTAACTTACCTCCCAATATGGCAGGTCAAAGAATATCGATCTCTTCTTCCATCGTTTGGTAAGCTTGAAAGGATCATCACCATCATCATCAGATTCATTATTTATGTCTACTGAAGTCCTTGCTCTCTTTCGTTTGCCAGATACCCTATTTTTCTTCACCTTCTTTCCCCAATCATTTTCAATTTGCTTAACAACTTCAAAAGTTTGTGCTCCAGTTAAATATATAGGTCTGGTTCTACGCTCTACGGTACCATCAAACCAACCTGTTTTAAAACGGTAAGGATGATCCTCAGGAAGCCACCTGCGATGGCCCATATATACGTGTTTTTTCCCATTTTCCAACCATTTAGAACAAGTTTGAACACCACATACAGGGCATGCGTTTTTTCCCTTAGTGGAGTATCCCGATAAATTCCCATACGCAGGAAAATCATTGATGGTCCACATCAAAATTGCCTTCATATTAAATGTTGATTCACTACAAGCATCATACACTCTCACCCCATTTTCCCAAAGCTCTTTTAAATCATCAACAAGTGGTTGTAAGTATACATCGATATCATTTCCAGGTTGCTTGGGACCGGGGAACAACAATGTTAACATGAGATTTTCCTTGGACATACACAATGAAGGGGAAAGATTATATATCATCAAAATCACCGGCCAACAACTATACCGAGAACTCAAATCACCAAATGGATTAAATCCATCGGCCGCAAGACCAAGTCTCATATTACGAGGTTCGGCTGCAAATGTAGGCCATCTGGTATCAATGTTCTTCCATGCAGGAGAATCAACCGGATGACGCATTTTTCCATCTTTGCTTTTATGGTTATCATGCCATGTTAGTTGTTTAGACATTTCCACAGACTTAAACATCCTCCTAAGTCTAGGTATAATTGGAAAATACCTAAGCACCTTTGCTGGTGTTCCTTTCATAACCTTTTTAGACTTTATGTCAACCTTCCACCTTGATGTACCACATTTCGGACAAGACTGTGCTTCTTCTAGCTCTTTCCTGAACAAGCAACAATTATTTACACATGCATGTATCTTTTGGTAACCAAGATCAAATGCTTTCAATACTTTTCTAGCCGCATATAAAGAACCTGGAAGAGTATTTCCATCTGGTAGAATGTAACGCCCCGTTCCCGGACACCGAGTCCTTATCCGGAAATCGAAACGTTCGGCACGCATAATATTAAATAAATAATATTACACGTAAGCCTCTACTACGTCGTATCAAATAAAAGCAAACGGAAGCTAAAAAGACTCGGGTAATTTTTTTCAAACATCTCAGAATAGAAATTCAAGAACTAGAGAAGGAAATGTAAAGTTATTACATCCGAAACAAAACCAACGAATCCAAAATTGTACGAATTCCAAAGTACTAAAAGTAAACTACAAAATCCAATAATAATCCAAATCTAGGAAATAAATAAAGAAATGAATAATAATTAATCAAAGTCTTCAACTCCGGCGTCCTCAAACGTCGTCATCAAAGTTCTCCTCGAACTCATCATTTACCTGTTCGTCTTCTCTCCCCCAAACACATAAATAAACATGCATTTGAGGTAAGTACAATGTACAAAGTAAGAAGTAGAAGCTACAATATGATTAAGGTTTATTATTAAAAGATTTGCCTTGCGAGACCGACTCGATCTAGGGTTCACTACATGCCCATCGACACGTCGTGACTATACGTTTCTAACTTAGCTTATCTTTGTTACATCATTACTCAAGGACACAATGCATGGTGAAAATTCCACCACGAGATATACTTGCCAACTACGGTGATTAGCACCGGTAGTCCCGGGATCTCCCCGGTATGCATATACGTTCGATGGATTTCCTCCACTACCCTTCGACCTTTTTGAGCCGGTAGCGTTGTCCACCTTTTATGAACGTATCACATCGCCGATTTGAATCGATTGCCTAACCAAGAATAGATGACGTTTTAGCTTTTACTACACTTATGTAATTATTAATGTGAATTAACTAGTCACCAAAGTGTTTTCGAATAATACTCACCTAATCACTCTACTCCTCACTTAGACAACTAGACATCACATCCTATCAATTACACGGACAATGATGAACCCCGAGTTCATCAAAGCACAAGCCCTTTCATGCCCTTCCGACGGATCCGAACTTCAACTCCCTTTAAGAGTACATTCGGTGTTTAAGCGAACGAATCGAAACTCAATCGGGGCTTGTTCATATTCAATTAATGTTATTTAATCATGAATTAAGGTTTAAAATTCAAAACATAGCTTAAAACAACATTACATAGAAGCGGGGCAATGCGTGCGCATTACTGCGGAATGCGTGCGCATCCCCGCCGCACTTATTCTAAGCAATCCCGCATCGGGAATGCGGGCGTATTGCTAGCCAATGCGTACACATCCTACGCGAGAAAAAGCCCTAAAACCTATTTTCCAACCCTTAACGGTCTCTACTCGAATCTAAACATCTTGCACATGAATTATAGCGAAAAAACAGTAGAAAACATGTCTTTTAAGATCCAAAACAAAACTTAATCCTTAAACATCATCTAAGCTTAAAACTTGATGCAATATGCATCCAAAACATGATCTATTCTACTCTAAACCACAATTAGATTGTAGGAAGAGCTTCTTACCTTTAGCAAGCTTATTCCAACGACAAAACTCGAGAAAGAAACGACGGCTAAAACCGATCTTTCTCTTATTAAAGCTTCAACTTTACGCAATCAAAACGTTGCCTTCTTCACAACGATTCCGGCGCTCTACTACGATCCGAAAACCGTCAAGAATTGCTTTAACGGCCGATTGAAAAACTCTCACCCCTAATTTTTGGCTCACACACGCAGAGAGTATATGGAGGTGGAGAAAAATCTGATTTCTAATAGGTTATAAGAATTGTGGGGATTTATTCTCCTTAATTAAATAGAAAATCCCAAAAAAAAGATAGAGATCTTATTATCTTCCTTTATAATAAGATAAATCCCAAAAAAAAGGATAAAGATCTTATTATCTTCCTTTATAATAAGATAAATCCCAAAAAAAGGATAAAGATCTTATTATCTTCCTTTATAATAAGATAAATCCCAAAAAAAGGATAAAGATCTTATTATCTTCCTTTATAATAAGATAAATCCCAAAAAAAGGATAAAGATCTTATTATCTTCCTTAACTATATACATATATATATTTCGAAATATACATATATAATTTAACAAATACTTAAACTCCGAATAAAAGGAACCGAACCCAATATTTCGTTTTCGCAAAATGACACGTACGCCCTTTTCCGAAAATCGGAATATTACATTCTTCCCCCCTTAAAGGAGTTTCGTCCTCGAAACTTAAAACATACCCGGTAAGTCCATAAAATGCGGGAACTCGCGATCATATCGTCCTCAACTTCCCAAGTAGCTTCATCCGGTGAATGATTGCTCCATTGCACCGTAACTAAAGGAATCAACCGTCTCTTAATCATCTTTTCCTTCCGGTCCAAAATTCGGTCGGTGTCTCATCGTACGAAAGATTATCCCTGGAGACCCTCCGGATCAACGGTAGTCTCAATATCCGTCTTGGTCAAACACTTCTTTAACATTGAGACATGAAACACGTTGTGGACTCTCGACATGGATTTCGGTAACTTGAGTCCGTAAGCCAAAGGTCCAATTCTTTCTAGAATCTCAAAAGGTCCAACGTACCAGGGCTTAGCTTTCCTTTTTGTCCAAAACGTTTCACTCCCTTCATTGGTGAAGCTCGTAGGTAAACTCTTTCACCAACTTCAAACTCAAGAGGTCTCCTTCTAACATCCGCCCAACTCTTCGTCTATCTTGAGCCGCCTTCGATTCTTCTTGACCAAATTTGAACCCTTTCTTTAGCTTGCTCAACCAATTTCGGCCCGGTGATTTGTCTTTCCCCGACTTCATCCCAAAACGGCGGTGTTCTACATCTTCTTCCATATAATGCTTCAAACGGTGGCATGCCAATATTTGCATGATAAGCTGTTGTTGTAAGCGAACTCCGCTACCGGTAGGTAATCATCCCATGATCCACCTACTTCCAACACACAAGCTCTCAATATATCTTCAAGTGTTTGGATGGTTCTCTCGGATTGTCCATCCGTCCGAGGATGAAAGGCCATACTCAAATCCAACTTGGTTCCAAAAGTCGCTTGTAAACTTTTCCAAAACCGATCGACGAACCTCGAATCACGATCCGAAACTATCGAGATAGGTACTCCGTGTAACTTCACTATATTATCCAAGTATAGTGTCGTCATTTTCTTCAAGGGCATATCGACCTTATATGGTAAGAAATGAGCGGATTTGGTCAATCTATCCACAATCACCCAAATCGCATCATTACCGCCTCTCGTCTTAGGTAAACCGGTGATAAAGTCCATAGTGATCTTATCCCACTTCCATTACGGGATATCCAATGGCTTAAGCATTCCTCCCGGTCTTCTATGTTCCGCTTTAACCTTCGGCAAGTATCACACTCGCAACGAACTTGGCTATCTCCGGTTTCATCGAGGGCCACCAAAACCTTTCCTTCAAGTCTCTCGTACATTTTGGTAGCTCCTGGATGAAGCTGCGAAAGCAATCCTATGTGCCTCTTCCATGACTCTCTGTCTTAAATCACCAACCTTAGGCACACACAAACGATCCGGTACCAAAGATTGCCATTCTTATCTAACACATATCCAACCGTAGGCTTTTCCCTTGCAACTCGCTTCAAGTCAACCAACACGGGTCTTCATCTTGCTTTTCCCGAATGTCATCCATCAACTCGGACCTTGCTAACAATGGTGCCATAAAGCGTCGGTCTTCAATCGATCAAAGCTTCGGATTCTCAACCCATCTAACCTTTCGCAATGTCTTCAACACTCGATACGCAAACACGGTTTTACGCTCAAGGCATCACCACTACATTTGCTTTACCCGGATGATGTTTGAATCTCCAAGTCATAATCCTTTACGAACTCCGGCCATCTCCTTTGTCTCATATTCAGATTTTCCTGGGTAAAGAAATACTTCAAACTCTTGTGATCGGTGAAGATCCCGGCCTTAACTCCATACGGTGTAGTGCCTCCAAGTCTTTAGGGCAAACACTCTGCTTGCCAACTCTAAGTCATGTGTTGGGTAATTCTTCTCATGCACCTTCAACTGTCGGGATGCATAAGCAATTACCTTCCCTCCCGCATCAACACACAACCTAAACCTTGTCCCGAAGCATCCGTGTAGACATCATAATTATCAAAGATCTCCGGAATCGCCAAAACTGGGGACCGTAGTCAACCTCTTTTCAACGTCGAAAAGCATCTTCACACTCACTTTGGTCCACTCGAACTTCACATCCTTTTGAGTGAGCCGGGTAAGTGGTGTAGCTATCTTTGAGAAGTCTTGTACAAACTTCCTATAATAGCCGACCAAACCGAGAAAACTTCTAACCTCGAAACGGTAGTCGGTCCGGACCACTTCTCAACCGCTTCAATCTTCGCGGGATCAACCTTAATGCCATCTCCGAAATGACATGACCCAAGAAACTCACTTGATTCAACCAAAAGTCGCACTTCGAGAACTTGGCATACAAGCGGTTCTCCTTTAATGTATCCAAGCACTATCCTTAAGTGTTCTTCATGTTCCTTCTCATCCTTAGAGTATACAAGGATGTCATCTATGAACACTATCACAAACTTATCCAAGTATGGCATGAAAACACGCTGCATTAAATCCATAAATGCGGATGGGGCATTAGTGAGTCCAAAAGGCATAACTAAGAACTCATAATGTCCATACCTCGTACCGAAAATTTGTCTTTGGTATATCTACGCTACCTTGATCTTCAAGCTTGGTGGTATCCCGATCTAAGATCAATCTTGGAAAACACTCTCTTGCCTTGCAACTGGTTAAACAAATCATCAATCCTCGGCAAAGGGTATTTATTCTTGATGGTCAGATTATTCAACGCTCGATAGTCTATGCACATCCTCATGCTACCATCTTTCTTCTTAACAAACAACAACGGGGCTCCCCAAGGCAAAGTACTAGGCTGAATTATATTCCTCTCAAGCATATCCTTGAGCATTTGTGCTTTCAACTCCTTCAATTCAGCCGGTGCCATTCTATAGGGTGCCTTAGCAAGCGGTGCCGCTCCCGGCATCAACTTGATCTCGAATTCTATCTCTCTATCCGGCATGTTTCCCGGTAACTCTTGGAAACACTTCGGGGTATTCCTTGACTACGGGGTCTCCTCTAACTTAGGTTTTACCTCGCTCCACATCAAGCTGCGTACAACAAGTAGCCTTCACAACCTTTCGACAAGCCCTTATAGCCTTAACCGCCGAAATTATAGGGTGACGCTTCTTACTAGGCTTGTAAATGTTACCTTGATAAGTCTTATACGATTTTCCCGGTATCTTAAAGGTCACTCTCTTTTCTCTACAATCCAAGTGGACGAAATTCTCGGATAGCCAATCTATTCCAAGAATCACATCAAAATACGAAAAGTCCAAAACCGTAAAGTCACTCTTGCAACAATACTTTCCAACTCGAACCTCTACCGGGGGTATCAACTTGGTTACCTTAGTCACCTTCCCTAAAGGTGTTGTTATCTCCAAAGTATTTCTTAAAGGTTCCATTGGCAAGTTAAGCTTCTTAGCTATCTTAGTTGACACAAAAGTATTAGACGCTCCCGTATCAAACAACGCCGTAAGCGCTAAGTTGTCTAATATTATTGTACCTAGGATGTAAATTCATTTATTTAAATACAAATACAACATGATTTAAATCGTGCTATAAAAGTACTCAAATAAATTAAATTAAACAAAAAGGTACACGAAATAACATTATCGTCCGGTCTACGCTATCTCGGCATCCACCGCAAAGACTCGAACCGGGCGACTTGGGCCGCCTTTCCCACTTCCTTGCTTCGGAATATTCGAACTCCCTTTCGTGGGACACATCTTGGCAAAATGTCCTAAATCTCCACGGTAGTAGCGACCTCTGTATTAGCCTTACACTCACACGAGTGATTCTGTTGCACTTAGAGCATAAAGGTGCTCCGGTGGGTGGCTTACTCGTTGTAGGGGCCGTTGTCTTCTTGAAATTTTGTTGGGGTGCTCCCCGGCTATTGCCCCGGCTTGTTCCAAAATTCCTCTTGCTCCCGATAACAACGGTGGCCTTAACTCCCGAATGTCTCAACCTCTAAGGCCTTATTCAACAACTCGGCCATGTTCTTGGTCGTGAAACCCAACATGCCGGATTGTATACGATACGATAACCCTTCCTTGTATAGGGCCATCTTCCTCTCTTCTACCTTCATCAACTCGGGGTAGAATCTTCCCAATTCGTTAAACTTGTTGGTGTATTGTGATCTTGTCATGTAATTACCTTGCTTATGCTTTAGAAATTGACTTGCCATGTCCATGCACTTGCATTCGTTTGGAAAATACTCATTATAGAACATTGCCTTAAAGCTTTCCCAATCCGTCACTTTACCATTACTTTGCTCTGTATAGCATCTATCCATGCTTCATTGCACCCAAAAGGAAACTAACCGCCAAGCTTGTGCCATCTCGGTCTCGGGGACATGTATGTTCCTACATGCCTTCTCAAAACTCCTTATTCACTCTTCGGCCTTCGAATGCTCGACATTCCCAAAGAAGTCTTGAACTTTGTTCCTCCTTAATCTTGTATACCGGTCAATCGGTGGTGCTTGCTCGGGTGCCGGTCTAAGCGGTGGGGCTTGTGGATAAGCTTGGAGGGTATTCAAAAGGTATCTCTTCTTTGTTGAAAGCGGGGTTGATGTAAACCGTAGGGTGGGTAACCAAGACCTTGTTGATGGTCAAAACGGGGTGGAGGTGGTACGGTAGGTCGGGGAGTATGACCCATTTGGAGGAGGGTAAAAGGTCCGATGCCGCGATGAGAAAACACCTTGGTGGAGAAGGGTAGCTCACCGCGGGGGATAGATACTAGTTCTTTGGGGGTACGTAGGCGGTGGAATGTCTCCCACTACGGTGACTCGTATAGGTGCTTCTCCTGGTTCTCCATAGATGTAGTTGTACCTTGGTGGAGGGTGACTTGCGGTGGCGGTACTAAACCCACCGGAACGTCACTTACCAAGGAAAAGCGAACCGAACTTCCCACATGCCATTGTGGGTGTTGCTCCGATGAGGTCGCGGTGACAAACTCCGCCGAGATCGTGGTGTAGGGGTTGCGGTATGAGGGGGTGGAGTGGGGCTCGGGTGAGGTGAAGGATTCGCCTCACGAAACCGCCTCTAACTGGCGGCGTAGGACTCTCTCGACGTACTCCCGAAGCACGCACCCGCTCCGGTTCTCGTGAACACCATCCCGATGATCAACGAAAACCAAATCGTTACTAAGAGGTCTAAAGAGAACTTATCTTAATAGAAAGAAAGCCTAAAAGACGCTTCTCTCTCGATACCAACCGTAACGCCCGTTCCCGGACACCGAGTCCTTATCCGGAAATCGAAACGTTCGGCACGCATAATATTAAATAAATAATATTACACGTAAGCCTCTACTACGTCGTATCAAATAAAAGCAAACGGAAGCTAAAAAGACTCGGGTAATTTTTTTCAAACATCTCAGAATAGAAATTCAAGAACTAGAGAAGGAAATGTAAAGTTATTACATCCGAAACAAAACCAACGAATCCAAAATTGTACGAATTCCAAAGTACTAAAAGTAAACTACAAAATCCAATAATAATCCAAATCTAGGAAATAAATAAAGAAATGAATAATAATTAATCAAAGTCTTCAACTCCGGCGTCCTCAAACGTCGTCATCAAAGTTCTCCTCGAACTCATCATTTACTGTTCGTCTTCTCTCCCCAAACACATAAATAAACATGCATTTGAGGTAAGTACAATGTACAAAGTAAGAAGTAGAAGCTACAATATGATTAAGGTTTATTATTAAAAGATTTGCCTTGCGAGACCGACTCGATCTAGGGTTCACTACATGCCCATCGACACGTCGTGACTATACGTTTCTAACTTAGCTTATCTTTGTTACATCATTACTCAAGGACACAATGCATGGTGAAAATTCCACCACGAGATATACTTGCCAACTACGGTGATTAGCACCGGTAGTCCCGGGATCTCCCCGGTATGCATATACGTTCGATGGATTTCCTCCACTACCCTTGACCTTTTGAGCCGTAGCGTTGTCCACCTTTTATGAACGTATCACATCGCCGATTTGAATCGGTGCCTAACCAAGAATAGATGACGTTTTAGCTTTTACTACACTTATGTAATTATTAATGTGAATTAACTAGTCACCAAAGTGTTTTCGAATAATACTCACCTAATCGGCTCTACTCCCTCACTTAGACAACTAGACATCACATCCTATCAATTACACGAGACAATGATGAACCCTAGTTCATCAAAGCACAAGCCCTTTCATGCCCTTCCGACGGATCCGAACTTCAACTCCCTTTAAGAGTACATTCGGTGTTTTAAGCGAACGAATCGAAACTCAATCGGGGCTTGTTCATATTCAATTAATGTTATTTAATCATGAATTAAGGTTTAAAATTCAAAACATAGCTTAAAACAACATTACATAGAAAGCGGGGCAATGCGTGCGCATTACTGCGGAATGCGTGCGCATCCCCGCCGCACTTATTCTAAGCAATCCCGCATCGGGAATGCGGGCGTATTGCTAGCCAATGCGTACACATCCTACGCGAGAAAAAGCCCTAAAACCTATTTTCCAACCCTTAACGGTCTCTACTCGAATCTAAACATCTTGCACATGAATTATAGCAGAAAAAACAGTAGAAAACATGTCTTTTAAGATCCAAAACAAAACTTAATCCTTAAACATCATCTAAGCTTAAAACTTGATGCAATATGCATCCAAAACATGATCTATTCTACTCTAAACCACAATTAGATTGTAGGAAGAGCTTCTTACCTTTAGCAAGCTTATTCCAACAAACAAAACTCGAGAAACGACGGCTAAAACCGATCTTTCTCTTATCAAAGCTTCAACTTTACGCAATCAAAACGTTGCCTTCTTCACAACGATTCCGGCGCTCTACTCGATCCGAAAACCGTCAAGAATTGCTTTAACGGCCGATTGAAAAACTCTCGGCCCTAATTTTTGGCTCACACACGCGAGAGAGTATATGGAGGTGGAGAAAAATCTGATTTCTGTCCCGGATTTTATCAATACAAAACAACAAGTAATAAACCGGTTAACCTCAAGTGCAAGGATCGTAGTATGGAGGCTAATGCCGGGTCGATCTTACGGGGAACTAGACGAATGTGAATCCTAGCTTTTGTTTTTAACTAACTATTGTCACGAAAACTAACCTAAACGGGGAACTAAAGCTGGACAAACATCTTGAAAATAAACTAGACGAGAGGACGAAATCCAAAGCTAGGAAAGATTGAAAGCGATAAACTAAACTAAACTTAAGTGCGAGAAAAAGTAAACTAAAGCTAAACAATTCAAGTTTTAAGGATTAAATCAAATTATAACGAACGAACAAGCAATTGTTCCACCTATCCTATCAACGTTTGATACTAATTCGGATTATTTCGTGATCTCTACTCAAGTTGTGATTCACCTATCTAAGGCATGAACACCTACTTTCGTAGACAAGTTCGTTTTTCTAATCTTCGATCTTTCGATTAAAGATTAAGTCTTTCTAACCTAGGCGTGAAATCTTTCAATTTCTAATCTAGAGATTCAATCTCATAACTTTCGTTGTGATTAGATTAAAGGTCTAAACTTTTATCATGGTGTTCTAAGGTTAACATGACTTTCATCAAGCAAACAATAAACAAAAGCACGGATCTTTCGATATAGCATGCAATCAACATATAAAAACATGATAAAAGTAACAACTTTAATAGATACTCACAAAATAATCACGAACTAGAGATCAAGCTGTTGAAACGGACGGCTTCACAACGCTCGTTCAAGGAGGATTTAGCCTCACAGCATCCTTATGCAAACTCGAATTGATGGAATAAAGAACATAAATCTAACTATCTAATCTAGATGTTTTATTGCATAAAAGCTGGAAAATAAAGGAGTAAAAACGCAGCCAAGTTGCTCCCTAGGGTTTAGGGATCGAATTGTATGTTTAGGGTTTGGGAAATCGCGCCTATTTATAGATTTTTAGGTCGGTTTCGCCGAGTCGGTGCCGTGGACGCCCGTCCACAACCTTGGACGCTCGTCCGGCCTCATGAACGGAGAATGAATGCTCGTTCGAACGCGTACGAACTCTCGAATGTAAAATACGATTACGGACGCGAGTTCACTTTTATGGACGCCCGTCCACTACCTTGCTCAGTATTTTGCTCATAACTTCACTTCTAGGGCTCCAAATGAGGTGATTCAACATGCGTTGGAAAGCTATTTCAATCCTCTACAACTTTCATCAAGAAAACTTTCCCTGAAAGTGCCTACAAGTGTGGACAAAATCCCCATGAAGTGCCTGGTTCCGGTTTTTCAATGATTCTTCACTTAAACATCTTTCAACTCTTCCATCTTCATGTGATCATCGTTTAAGCTCCTTACTCATCATGAAAACATACCTAACAACATGATAGAAACATGCAAAATGTAACATCATACGAATAAACATAAAACACCGATAAAATCACGTAAATATCTCGATTTTGCATTTAAACACATTTAAAACTCGTTTACTCAATAATTCGATAAAACCAACACTTTTCTATAAAAAGTACTAAAATACCAAGGATATTGTTACGGGAATAACGTCATATAAATCATGAATTTCACCCTTAACAACTCCCCCACACTTAAACTTTGCTCGTCCCGAGCAAAACAAAACAATATAAAGGCTCGGAAAGAATATAGACACCTCAACACATATACCACATAGTCAATAAATTAGAAGTTCACCATCGTGTGTGTGCATAGCCATAGAGAACTTCCACTAAATCCAAACTTGAAAAACTCAAAGCAAAACTAGCTAATACCCCCTCGTAGACTAGTAATAAGTGACACTCATAAGGTGCACCCTACAAACGTGACATATCCCGAAAAGAATGATCGAATATATCTAGGGCCTTTACGAAATACTCGAGAGGATACTCCCTACAAGCATATCTATCGGTTTATGCGGGGATAAGATTAACGAAAACTAAGTCTTATATTCAATTTCGTACCGATTCTTTAGTTGATTTAACTATTTCACTTTAAACACACATTAGAAGAAGCTATTGCCCTCATAGCAGAATAGGACATTTCGAGATAATACCCTACCTTACTCCAATCATAAGGCGGCTTTTCCTAAGCTCGTCGTGAGCTCTTAGTCATCATAGTGGTATAGGACATACGTGGTATACCCTACCTCACTCAAATCATCGACTAGCTTTCGACACACACGATTAATTCACTATTAATTCAGCTTTTAACTTATCTTTTTAATTGACATTAGCCCCGTGTTACTTATCACATTCAAACGTCTAGATATTCACAGTATAACATACTACGGAACTAAATACAAACTATCATAAATCTCACGATATATACGTAGCACTAAGTACATGACTTATAAGAAAATCAAAAACTACTAATCCAAAACGGGGTATAACTTTATAAATTAGCTCATCATTCACTATGGCTCGTGAAAAATAAATCTTGGTGAAACAACTAACTTACTAAAAAATATGGTATACAGCATCAATGACTACAACAAACCGAACAAAAACGTGTATTGCCTACTCGGGACAAAACAAAAACAAAAGTGTCGAAAAATTTTGAAAAATTAAGCCCCCATTTTGCACAAAAACATCATATATTAAACAAACGGTAGATACATAGCTTATTCCCCTCCCCCACACTTAAATTACAACATGTCCTCATGTTGTGCAGAAATAAAAAGAAAGAAAGAACTTAGCTGATTGTCGTTCGAATGGGAGCAACTGCGGAATGATGCGCAGCACCCAGGAATGCTCGAGGATATCAGTAGACGGTGGACCATCCACCGGAAAAGCGACACCGTACGAAACTCACAAACGCTATCAAGACTATCTGCACACTTGACAAACACGAAAAGTATCTCGGGGACAGGGGAGAATTATATCATATGAAACACAAGAGATAATCGTTTAGATGGAAAAATCACCGTCCAAGGAAAAGTGCAGAACATCCAACCGTCAACCACAAATACGGAGCAGATTCACGCAATACCCTAACTAGACCAAAACTAAACTAAGACACACAAAAGAAGAACAAAAGAAAATAAAAAAACAGATATCTAGGGTGCCCCCTAGTAGCGCTTTTGGTTTATGTCGTTAGCTCGACACATTTGAAGCTCAGCCTGGATCAGGCCATTTAACCTTTCTGCCAGCCACTACCTCGTGTAAGCTCGAATCAGTAGTGTGGCCGCAGAAACAGCAGCGAACACATGGGGTTAAATCTTTGAAAGCTCTCCATACCTTTTTAAGTTTCCCCATGGTTGCATTCTTTCTTCTCCGGTTCCTCTCGATGACGTTTAAGTTGTCGCTCCCTTTCAAACTCTTCCATATCGGCACTACCCTGCTAGAACATCTTGATTTAACACAACCGTCATCCTCAGAAAACAAATCGGGTGAAAACTCGTCAAAGTGGTTGACTTCGGAAGTCCCACACCCGAGGATTTCGAGGAATTTAACAATCAAAGGTTTTTCTTTATGTTCACCTATATAGTGCTTGCACCTCTGACCATTAACTCGGAACGGTTGATCACCATAACCTCGTAATTCTAGCACACCTCCAGGAATGATTTGGAGAATCTCGAAAGGACCGGACCAACGTGTCCTCAACTTGCCGGGGAAACAAATGCAAACTGGAATTGTAGAGTAACACTTGCTCACCGACCTTGAATTCTCTCTTCTTTATCTTGGCATCGTGGAGGAGTTTCATCTTCTCCTTACTAATCTGGCGCTTTCGTAAGCTTGGAGTACGAATTCATCCGGCTCGTAAGCTGCTGCGGGCGGTGTTTGCCACGGGATTGGGAATCGAAGTTAAGAAACTTCGTAGCCCGGTACGCCCGTGCTCACAGCTCGACAGCGGATGACATGGTTTCCCGTAGACCATTTGATATGGCGATGTACCCATAGGGGTCTTATAGGCGATCTATATGCCCAAAGTACATCGTCCAACTTCGGACTCCGGTCTTTTCTATGACTATTCACCGTCTTCTCCGAGATTTTCTTAAGACTCGGTTGCTTCGCTCAACGACCACTAGTCATCGGATGATATGGTGTGCCGGTTTATGGCGAACACCATACTTCTCGAGGACTTTTTCCAAAGGTCGGTTGCGAAGTGTGTCCCTTCATCACCGATCAAGGCACGTGGACATCCAAACCTCACAAAGATATTCTTCTTAAGGAATTTCATGACCGTTTTATGATCATTGTGAGGAGTGGCTATTGCCTCCACCCGTTTCGAAACATAGTCGACGCGAGACTAAGATGTATTTGTTACCGCAAGATGATGGGAAAGGTCCCATAAAATCGATACCCCATACATCAAAGACTTCGCACTCTAAGATGGGTTTCAAAGGCATGTCAAAACGCCTTGTCAGAGTTCCGGTTCGTTGACACCTATCGCAAGCTTTACGAAAGCACGTATCTTTAAAGATCGTAGGCCAATAGAAACCGGATTTGGAAGATCTTCGCAACCGTTTTCCAAGGACCAAAGTGACCACCTGTGGGTCCACTATGGCATTGCTCGATAATCTCTCGTTGCTCGGATTCGAGAACGCATCTCCTAAGCAAACCATCTTTGCGGATCTTGAACAAATAAGGTTCATCCCAAACGAAATATTTCATATCGAGAGAAGAACTTCTTCTTCTCTTGATAAGACATTTCGGGATCAAGGTATTTGGCATGAAGGTAGTTCACAATGGAGGAGTACCAAGGAACATCGGGAGAACGGCCATCGATCAACATGATGTTTTCTAGAGGAAAGTAAAGATCTATATCATCGGTTCATTCTTTTCCTCATTTAACATCCTAGACACATGATCCGCTACTACATTCTCACTGCCCTTCTTGTCTTTGATTTGAACGTCAAACTCTTGTAGGGTCAGTATCCAACGCAGTAGGCGCGGTTTAGCATCCTTTTTAGTCATCAGATACCGCAAAGCAGCGTGATCAGTCCACACGATCACTTGAGCACCTAACAAGTAACTACGGAACTTGTCCATAGCAAACACTACGGCCAATAATTCCTTTTCGGTAGTCGTATAGTTAACTTGCGAAGGATTCAACGTGTGGCTGGCGTAATAGATAGGTGGAACTTTCCTTCGATTCGTTGTCTAAGGCGCACCAACGGCATAGTTGGATGCATCGCACATAAGCTCAAAGGGCAAGTTCCGGTCGGGTGAAATAAGAATTGGAGCGAGAGATCGGACGATTTTTGAGCTCCTCAAACGCGTGCTTGCAACTATCATCAAAATCAAAAGTAACGTCTTCTTTTAGTAAGGTAGACGGGGGCTTGGCGATCCTTGAAAAGTCCTGGATGAACCTCACTATAGAAGCCGACATGTCCGAGAAAACCTCGGACTTCCCGAACATTCTTAGGATAACTCATCTTCTCAATAGCTTCTACCTTGGCCCTATCTACTTCATACCTTTGGCGGACACTTTGTGGCCAAGGACTATACCTTCATCTACCATGAAATGGCATTTTTCCCAATTAAGCACTAAGTCCTTTTCCACACATCTTGACAACACCCGATCAAGATTATCGAGGCAATCATCGAAGGAGTGACCAAAGACCGAGAAGTCATCCATAAAAATCTCCATGCACTTTTCAACTAGCCCGTCAAAGATTGCCATCATACACCTTTGAAAGGTGGGCGGGGCATTACGAGAGACCAAATGGCATCCGCGCTGTAGGCGAATGTACCATAGGGGCGGTGAAAGTGGTCTTCTCTTGGTCAACGGGATCGATGGGTATACGGAAGTATCACGAATATCCATCCGGGAAGCGGTAGAATGCGTGCCCCGCCGGACGCTCAAGCATCGGTCAATGAATGGAAGGGGAAAATGATCTTTCGGTGTGACCTCATTGAGCTTTCGATAATCGATACATACTACGTATCCGGTAACGAGCCTCGATGCTATCTCTTCTCCCTTCTCATTCTTCTCGATAGTAATTCCCCCTTTTTTGGGGACTACCGAGTCGGGGAAACCCATTCACTTTGTCGGCAATGGCGTAAATGATACCCGTATCTAGAAGTTTAATGATCTCCTTCTTGACTACCTCTTGCATGTGAGGGTTGAGCCTTCTGCGAACATGTCTAACTCGTTTTGCACCCTCCTCGGTCTTGATCTTGTGCATACGGATGTCGGGAGATATCCCTCGGATATCTCCCACCGCCATCCAAAGGCTTTTTCATTTTTGCGCAAGACGTTTAACGGTTTAAGCTCTTACATACGAGATAGCTTGGCGAGAGATGATCAAAGGAAGCTTGTCACCTTCTCTTAAAAACACATACTTAAGATGTTTAGGTAACGGCTTCGGTACCAAATCTACGGGAGGATCCTCTACAGAGTTGATTTAAGATCGCCACTCTTCAACTCAACATCGTTGAGCTTACTTAGTGGCCCCTGCGCAAAGCTTCTTCTCTTAGCTCGTCATCGAATTCGGTACGCTAAGCGATCTAGATTAACCACACCATGGCTATTCGGATTATCGATCAATCGCTCGTATTCCGCTTCCGACGGCCTTGACTTGCTCGTCCATACGATCATTGAAGTCATTAAATGACTCCTCGATAGAAAAGCCGGTTGGAGAACCGGAGGGTACTTGAATAGATTTAGAGACACTATAGCTCACCTCTTGGTCACCAACTCGAATAGTTACTTGCCCACCATCACAATCGATGAGGGCCCTAGGCGTGGATAGGAAAGGTCTCCCAAGAATCGGGGGGACTTTCTCATCTTTTCCCGTATCTAAGACGTACCAATCAACGGGAAAGGTAAATCTATCGATCGGACTAAAATGTCTTTCGAATCCCCGAAGCTTTCTTAGAAGATCTATCGGCGGGCGAAGGTTCATGGAAGTGGGTTCTAGAAGACTTTGTAAACCCATTTGCTCACACACGGACAATGGCATCGGGCGATGGATGCACCCAAGTCACGTAAAGAATTTGGAAAGACTAAGCCTCCCATACGCAATGTGAGCACGAATTTTCCGGGGTCACCTCTTTTGATTGGTAAGTACGGATAATTGATCATTGAACAATCCTCACCAATTGCACGATCCATTTACGCTAACTTCTTCTTTGAAGAAACAACATCCTTGATGAATTTAGTATACTTAGGCATTTCAACCAAAACTTCGAGAGTGGAAGATTAACTGAGTATTTTTCGAGCGGAGTAAGCACCTTTCCGTACTTCTTATCTTCATGCAATGGGATGTTGCTCTTTCTCGGTGGAAATGGAAGCTTTTTCAAATCATCCTCGGAAAATACTTTCTTCGAGGACGAACTAACTTGCTTTGTCTTCCACATCTTTCCACCTCACCGTCTTCTCATTCTTTTTATTAGTCGGGGGATCGGCCACGACGATCATTTGATTCATCACTCCTCGGGGGATCGGCCACACGAGGATTCTTAATTGATTCTTCATTCCTCAAGGGATCGACCACTCGAGGAATCTCAATTCTTTCACCTATCAGGGGATCAGCCACCTGATGTCTTTCAACTTCTACACCTCTCAGGGGATCAGCCACCTGAGTACCTGCTTGTAGCCAAGGGGATGATGGGTGCTCGACTTCCCCTCCTGCCTTATCACTGGCAGGAGGGGCTAGTGGTTTCCCTGGTTAGGGGGACCACTCAGTTGAGTACCACTTCTTAAGTTCATTGCACTGGCCTCTCCTCCACCGTATGGAAGTGAAGGAACCAAGTCAGTGCATTGGCCAAGATTCAATTCAGTATGAGCTACATGACCACCTTTGGGATTTCTCTCCGTGGAGTTTGGCATACGCACGATGGTCAGAAGCTGCTTTGGTCGGCCATTTGCTTCTCAAGGTGCTTGATCGAATTCATCAACAAGCTGGATATTATTATTTTGCTCCCTACGGAAGTTATTGTTCGCTCCTTGACTCCTTCGATAGGAGTCCAATCTAGCTTCCGGATCATCAACGTGAGAGGGGCCCGAGAGTTCGAATGTTTTGAGAGAAAGATTGGCTAGACCGACTTTGAAATGCGGGATTTGGATTGTTAGGCCAACTTTGATTTAACCCTTGATTTAGATTGGAGGAATTCAAGCTCGGGTTCGATTAAAATTAGGGTTTCGATTGAGATTCGAGTTTTGATTGAAGCTTTGACGGAAACCACGATTTTGAAAATTGCCCTGGCCGAAAATTGATTTCCAAACCTCGATTCGGTGGCCATTGAAGGCATTGATCTCTGCGTTGTCCAATCATAGGACGAAACGAGCGATGTGCCCATATCGTCACATACTTGGCATGCGACTTGATTATCTTGTCCATGATTACGGGACGGCATTGACTTGATAAGGAACGGGGAGATGAAGCGACACCGGCCAACCATATGGCCGGTCGAGAGCAATTCTCGCGGTATGCGAACTTGAGAGTTACGTAGAAATGAAGGAGTACGATAACTCGGATTTGGAGACGTGGTAAGCGTAGCCATTTCTTGCTTCGGCATGGAAATCTCGTTCGCATTTTCACCTCCTCGATCCTAGGAGGAGGTGGTGGTGCTGAACGACTTGAAAGGAGGGGCATAATTATATTTGGCAATGTCTTCGAACAATGCCCACCCCTCTTGAGGCGTTCTCCTCGGGGAAAGCCCCTTTGATGAACTATTGACCATGCCCTTGGTGAGCTCGGTCAATCTTTGAAAAAGGTATTGACTTGCCTCTCGCAAGTCTAACCCATGGTGGGGGCATTTACGAAGAAGAGCCTTAAATCTCTTCCATGCCTCAAAGAAAGATTCTGTTTCCGCTTGATAGAAATTATAAATTTCCCTCAAACAACCTTTGAAATTTGTCTTGGCCGGTGGAAAGTATTGGCTTAAAAATTCTTTCTCCAATGCGGCCCAGGTGGTAATGGATTCCGGAGGGAGAGAGCTATACCACTCTTTAGCTTCTCCCTTCAATGAGAACGGAAACGAGTGTAAGTTTAATCACATCCTCACTCACACCTTGAATGCGTGTCGTACCACATATCTCCGGGAATGTGTGTACGTGTGTGTGAGGATTTTCGATAGGGAACCCGTGAAACATTGATGCATCTTGCATCATCGAATGAGGCTGGGTTTGAGTTCGAAAGTTTGTGCGGTAATGGTGGTAAGACGATAGCCGGGTTGACGATTCTTGCACCGGGCATGGCGTAGTACGCAATGTCCGTCTATCTTCGGCGGCCATTATTACAATTTCTTCGATTTCCCTTTGAAAAGATAGCTCAAACTCTTGATCTTCGGCTTTTCCTTCGTCAAAACGAAGTCTTCGCCTATTGGGTCGGACTATGGTACGCTCGATGTCAGGGGAGCAAAGTAATGGTCCCTTGTGACTACGAGTTTGCATAAACCGATCCCAAAATCAAGTTGAGAAAACCTAAATCTAAGGAAAGGAAACCTAAAAACTAATAAATTAAAGACACGATATCTAAAAGATTAAAAACCTTAATCTAAGATCAAAAACCTAAAGAAAAGAGAAGAAAAGAGAAAGATTAAGAAAGAAAGGGGGACGGACGGGCGTCCACTTATGTGAACGAGCGTACGCCGGAAAATAGGCGAACGAGCGTCCAAGGCGGTGAACGTTCGTTCAAGGATCGGAAAACGCTACCTTGGAATGAAAATTTTACGGTGAACGAGCGTTCAAACTAGTGGACGCTCGTCCATAGGCAAGATTTTCGGAACGAAACGATATCGAACGACGGGAAAGCATGGGAAAAAGAGACGAGAGGAAAGGATAACTAAACCTAGAGGAATCAAAGACTACGAAACTTAACTACGAAAAACCCTAATAACCAAAACTATAAACTACCTAAGAAAATTTAAAACGAGAAAAACAGAAAACACTAAAAAGAGGGAAAAACATGTGTTGAAATCTTCTAACCCCAAAATGGAAGGGAAAACAGTGGGTTTTGACCTCGAAAACGGTGTCGGACGGCCTATGGCCGTCCGTCACGTCGCCGGCGTCGGAACGAGCTTTCCGAATTGGGGTCCTGCGCGCCAATCCGACACTCGAGCCGAAAGTTATGGCCAAAATACTATCAAGTGCTAAAACGGACCCTTTTATCCTAAAATTTGATCGTGAAAGGTGTGGAGTCGGATGATTCAACCTTAGATGTCCCCTAATCAATGTAAGAACGAGAAAAGATAGAAACAGACGGTAGAAACAAGAAAAGCCACGAAACAAGAAAACGGACGGGCGTCCAATTAATGGACGGGCGTACGCACTGGGTTTAGGGCCCGAACGGGCGTCCAAAAATATGGACGTTCGTTCAAGGGGTCAAAAACGATACGGGATTGAAATTTTCACGGTGAACGGGCGTTCATAAGTATGGACGCTCGTCCGGATGCAAAAATTTCGAAACGAACGAAACGATTGCGAAATAGAGAGGGATAAGAGAAAGAAAACGAAGCGAGGAAAAGGGGGAAGAAACTAATCACGAAACTTTAAAAACTTCAAACCCTAAGAATCTAAACCAAAAACCTAACTACCTAAAGGTTAAACTAAAAACAAACCTAAAAAAACGAAACAAAAACAAATCTAAAAACGAGAAAACGAAAAAGACAAACAAAAACAAAAACTAGGCAACCGTCCGGTTCCCCGGCAACGGCGCCAAAAACTTGTCCCGGATTTTATCAATACAAAACAACAAGTAATAAACCGGTTAACCTCAAGTGCAAGGATCGTAGTATGGAGGCTAATGCCGGGTCGATCTTACGGGGAACTAGACGAATGTGAATCCTAGCTTTTGTTTTTAACTAACTATTGTCACGAAAACTAACCTAAACGGGGAACTAAAAGCTGGACAAACATGCGAAAATAAACTAGACAGAGGACGAAATCCAAAGCTAGGAAAGATTGAAAGCGATAAACTAAACTAAACTTAAGTGCAGAAAAAGTAAACTAAAGCTAAACAATTCAAGTTTTAAGGATTAAATCAAATTATAACGAACGAACAAGCAATTGTTCCACCTATCCTATCAACGTTTGATACTAATTCGGATTATTTCGTGATCTCTACTCAAGTTGTGATTCACCTATCTAAGGCATGAACACCTACTTTCGTAGACAAGTTCGTTTTTCTAATCTTCGATCTTTCGATTAAAGATTAAGTCTTTCTAACCTAGGCGTGAAATCTTTCAATTTCTAATCTAGAGATTCAATCTCATAACTTTCGTTGTGATTAGATTAAAGGTCTAAACTTTTATCATGGTGTTCTAAGGTTAACATGACTTTCATCAAGCAAACAATAAACAAAAGCACGGATCTTTCGATATAGCATGCAATCAACATATAAAAACATGATAAAAGTAACAACTTTAATAGATACTCACAAAATAATCACGAACTAGAGATCAAACCGTTGAAACGGACGGCTTCACAACGCTCGTTCAAGGAGGATTTAGCCTCACAGCATCCTTATGCAAACTCGAATTGATGGAATAAAGAACATAAATCTAACTATCTAATCTAGATGTTTTATTGCATAAAAAGCGGAAAATAAAGGAGTAAAAACGCAGCCAAAGCCGCTCCCACAGGTTTAGGGATCGAATTGTATGTTTAGGGTTTGGGAAATCGCGCCTATTTATAGATTTTTAGGTCGGTTTCGAGTCGGTGCCGTGGACGCCCGTCCACAACCTTGGACGCTCGTCCGGCCTCATGAACGGAGAATGAACGCTCGTTCGAACGCGTCCGAACTCTCTCGAATGTAAAATACGATTACGGACGCCGAGTTCACTTTTATGGACGCCCGTCCACTACCTTGCTCCAGTATTTTGCTCATAACTTCACTTCTAGGGCTCCGAATGAGGTGATTCAACATGCGTTGGAAAGCTATTTCAATCCTCTACAACTTTCATCAAGAAAACTTTCCCCGAAAGTGCCTACAAGTGTGGACAAAATCCCCATGAAGTGCCTGGTTCCGGTTTCTTCAATGATTCTTCACTTAAACATCTTTCAACTCTTCCATCTTCATGTGATCATCGTTTAAGCTCCTTACTCATCATGAAAACATACCTAACAACATGATAGAAACATGCAAAATGTAACATCATACGAATAAACATAAAACACCGATAAAATCACGTAAATATCTCGATTTTGCATTTAAACACATTTAAAACTCGTTTACTCAATAATTCGATAAAACCAACACTTTTCTATAAAAAGTACTAAAATACCAAGGATATTGTTACGGGAATAACGTCATATAAATCATGAATTTCACCCTTAACAATTTCTAATAGGTTATAAGAATTGTGGGGATTTATTCTCCTTAAATAGAAAATCCCAAAAAAAAGATAGAGATCTTATTATCTTCCTTTATAATAAGATAAATCCCAAAAAAAAAGGATAAAGATCTTATTATCTTCCTTTATAATAAGATAAATCGAAAAAAAGGATAAAGATCTTATTATCTTCCTTTATAATAAGATAAATCCCAAAAAAAGGATAAAGATCTTATTATCTTCCTTTATAATAAGATAAATCCCAAAAAAAAGGATAAAGATCTTATTATCTTCCTTAACTATATACATATATATATTTCGAAATATACATATATAATTTAACAAATACTTAAACTCCGAATAAAAGGAACCGAACCCAATATTTCGTTTTCGCAAAATGACACGTCTGCCCTTTCCCGAAAATCGGAATATTACATAGAATTTTTTTGATGAGTGGAAAAAGTTCATCTATAGCGTTATCGGGTAAATTAAAACGAGCCTTATATTTGAAAATGGAAACAATGGAAGCAATTGTGGTAGTGGAGCACCCAGAATTGATTAGTCTTTAAATCTAGATACTTCAACTTCAGGATTCATCAGTTCATGCAATTATAATATTCAAGAAACAAGTTTGTTTAGAAAGTCATGGATGAACAAGAAACAATTAATCTACTTTACTTTCTACCAATAAAAAGACTATGCAAACACAATTATCAACAAACTCTATTTATTAATTAGCTATCTCCTAGTTAGCCAAACCCTTTTTGTTCTTCATCATCACAAGTTTAAACATTACCACAAGTTTAAACATTACCTATGGTTAGTAATGAAATAAGCATATCTTGAGAATCCACAAAAAAACACTCATACGATATAATGTCTTATTACTGTCAATGCATTATTCACAAGGCACCCTCTTGAATTACAATCTTCCTAATCATTTGGTGGCCAACACTTAATGGCTCAAAATATATAAATAAATACTGGGCAAATAGTATTGACTCTAATTACACAACTTCTAACATGATCGTTATTATTTATCAATACCACCCCCCCAATCATCATCAATTATTTATTATTCATTCATCCAAAACCCCAATGCGCAAAATATAAACAGAGTTCATGAGATAGAAAAAAGAGATGACTGGGGTCATGTGTGCAAACAAAATTCAGAAAAAGAAAAGAGGATATGATGTTACCCCCTACCTCTTTTTGTTATTGAATTTAAAAGTTCGTCATCCTCATCCAGTTGGAGCACTGTAAATCTGCTGCTGTCGTCAATGCTCGTACAAGCTTCAAAAGATGTATCATATACTTAGCCACAATATTTCTCACAAATAAAACAAACACCTTTCTCACAAAACAGTACACATCACTCAGCAAATGATCACAAGCAGGGAGAAAAGTACAATGCCGAAAAATTAATAGAAAAACAACTGAGGCTATTTCCATATAGTGATACAGCATAAAACGATTCCGCCATTGCATCTTTTGCCGAAACCTCAGCCATTTTTTTTTCAGCAGAAAAAAAAAAAGTAAATAGAAAACAGGGGACTCTGTTTGAACTTGTTGGTATTACAAATTGAAGGAAAGAACAGATCTGCGTTCAGTTTTCGTGAATGTAAAAACAACATAACTAAAAAAATGCTGAACAAGCTGAAAATCTGTTTATTTGTTTGTTGCATCAACAAAGGCCTTCATACCATCAGGTTGCATCAACAAATAAAGGCCCCGAGTTCGAATTTGTCAAGCCCGAGTTTGATGGCAAGAATCAATGATAATCAATAAAGGAGAAGTAGGAAAAACATCAGCTGGATTCTTCTCCCAATTGTAAGACCAAAAAACATGTTAGAGAAGGTTCAGGAAAATCAAAACCATCCCAACCAATCCCAGCCAACTTGGAAACATGTTTGACAAAGGGACATGAGATAAGCATATGATATATCAAAGTTTCTTTCCCATCTCCACAAGAAGTACAAAGGGTTAATATCAAATTTGAATCTCCTAGAGAGAATATCAGAGACATGAATGAAGGATATTGTATGGCTGGATTAAAGCCCAGATCATATTCCAGAACTAGAATTGTAACTCGAACTAAAGGTCATAACCAAAGAAAAGAGAACAAAAAAACACAAGAATCATATTGATAAATATAACCCAATTAAAGAAGAATTAAAGACAGGTTGCTGCCGGAAAGCTGTTCCTTTGGCAGATATTGATGTATCGAATTTCCGGCGACCAGACTTGGATTCGTCGACCCTTTTCGATCCAGCCCTTCTAGCAGCTTTTGAGCAAGCAGTTGTGGAAGTAAAAGCCGAAGAAGCAGCAACAATTGCAAGAATCCGAACCAAAACCGATGAAGAACCGCCTTTTAAAACACGGAAAATAGAGGAAACTCCGAACCCGCCACTTAATTTTGAAGAAAAATGTCCCCCAGGTGGTGATGATTCAGTGATCCTATACACAACAGGCCTAAGAGGAATACGTAAAACATTCGAAGACTGTCGAGCCATTCGATGTCTACTCGAACAGCTCAAGATTCTGTTTTTCGAACGGGATATATCAATGCATTCAGAGTACAAAGTACAACTATGGGAAACTTTAGGTGGAAAATGTTTACCACCAAAATTGTTCATTAAAGGAAGGTATATTGGAGGAGCTGAAGAGGTTTTAACATTACATGAACAAGGAAAATTGAAGCCAATGTTAGAAGGTATTCCATTCGATTTTAATCAAGGGTTTTGTGAAGGATGATACCAAATCAAAGTCAAATATAACCCATTCTCTGTAAAGCTTAAAAGGATGATACCATGTGCAACAAAGAACATCAATTCAAATGTACAGAACATACTCAGTCTTTGTGAGCAATTTCAAGAAGATCCTAGGCCCAACCCCACCATTATTAAAATCCCAGATAATTTCAATAAATGATACACCAAATATCACACAAACCCCTTGGTAATAACCCGCCCTCTCCCCCAACCCTAAAACAGTAACGAGATAGAAAAAGGACCGGGAAAACCTAGAAGTCACAACTTCAAACAAGCAATCACGCTATGAAACTGTTGGATAAAGGATTGAAAAATAAAGAAGGATTGTAAACAGAAAATTGAAACTTTAAATCTGTAATTACAGAAATTAAAGTATCGTTTGCAGAGTACGAAGCGTGGATACTGGAGATTTGGGGAAAATTTTGCAGCACAGGGAGAAGAATAGGAACACCCATACCTGGAATTGTACGAAGCAAGGAGCTCTCGTCGGACGGAGGTGAGAAAAGAGGTCTCGTCGGACTAATTTTGCTAGTAGCGGCTGGTACTGTCGTTGGACTGAGGGCTTTAGGAAATATTTAAGGAAATAATGATTTTACCGAAATGGATATAGGATTCCCGCTAAAAGAATCACGACGTGCAAATATCAGCACGCCATAAATATTCTTTAACACACGGCGTGCAAGCAAAACGCGTTGTAAATTAAGCAATATTCGCATATTTAATGACGTGCTAATGGATGAACGCCGTAAATGTTAAAACTTACAACGTGCTTTAAATGCACGTCGTAAAAAACACGTCGTAATTTTACATGGCGATCAAATTTTGCATTTGACTTTGTGAATGGCTTGATAAGAGGGAGCGGTAAGCTCGGTCAATCCACTAAAGAAAGTGTTGACTTGCCATTGCAGTGGCTGATGACAGTTAAAATATACCCATTTATGTCATCAATTATAACCTTAAATCGGAGTTAATTATACATATTTCATATTTAATCACGTGTTTATATTTATTATTTAATGATAAGTGATTATTAATATGATAATTGGTATTTAGCTGTTTTTATTATAAAAGAGCAATTAATTGTGTGATAAATGCTGATTTTGCAGATCATGATAAATCGGGAAGATAATTATCATACAATCGGGAGATCTCAAGATAAAAGAGAAGAAAATTGGAGCATTGAAGAAAAGATAAATCAGATCAATTCAAAAGCATGGAGTGGGGAACAAGTCAGATGAAGCAAAATTGAAAACGCGTAAAGAGGGAGGCTCGGTCGACCGAGCGTGTAGGTTCGGTCACCCGAGCCTAATGTGATAAATGCATGTCAATCTTCTGGATTCTCCCTATGTCGGCTACAACTCCTATATAAACAGCAGCCACAATGCTGAGAACACACACCACTACAACACAAAAACAATTCATACAATTTTAGCTTTTAAGTTTTAGTTTTATTTTCTTTATGTTCGTACATTGTGGATTCGTCGGATTCTCCGATTAGGGAGCGCATTAAAGAGTGGGAGTCACTCTCGTCTTCGAGGGTATGACTATTCAATTATGCAATCCTTATTCGTAGATCCGTTATATTTTATTATGGAGTAATTTTATACGTATTGATTGCGTGATGTAGATTTATTTACGAACCCATGTGTTTAGGTTAGAAACGTTAAGAAGTAATCATGATTTGTTCCGGCACAAAACCGTGTTCGGTTGACCAGACGTGTCACTCGGTCGCCCGAGTGCGTCGTTCGGTCGACCGAGCCTGGCAATGTGTAGGGCAATATTATGATCGGCTTCGACTACGTCAGATTCTCTGAATTGGAATTAAAACGAGTAATTAAACTCGATCAACTTAATTATTTGTCATCATAATTTAACATGAAACCCAAAAAGTGATTGTTACTTAGGATATAGATTGAATCGGCATCTAAGAAGTACGCCTTACCCTAGGAATGTTGCTTAGATGAGGTTACGGTTTATACCGGCATCCCTAGTCTCGTAATTGTGTCAGAAGTTATATGAGATGGAGGCATTAAAAAGCGAAGTCACGTAATGGAGGCACGATGATTTAGATGACCTAATTGGAGCTAAATCTACCTTAGGGGATGACTCCCGTAGTCATAATAATTAATCTTTAACGTTTGTTTTGTCTCGTTATCATCCTAATTCACATGGGAGAGTTATAATCTACTAGCGTAATCAATACTATTTGTCTAGATAATATCAATACTATTATCCGTGTTTTAGGAGTCGTTAGTTTGTCTTTGTGGTCTTTTGTGTCTTGTGGTTGTCACTATTTTATTTTCTGCATTTAGTTGGTCGTAGACCGCCTTTTCAATTTAGTTCTAATAGGATAAAGTTGTGTTTTATTTGTGCCGAGTCTCTGTGGGATCGACCTCGACTCTATCTGGCTATACTACAATTGAACCTAGTTCTCTTGCTAGTGTGTTAGTAGGCATCGAGTTAATAATTTAACTTGACCTCCATCAGTGGCAAGCCATGGTGGGGACACTTTCTAAGCAGAGACTTGAATCTTTTCCAACACTCGAAAAAGAATTCATTCTCTTTCTGATAGAAAGTGAATATGTCGTTTAAACACTGGGCTGTCTTTGAAGGTGGGAAATATTGACTTAAAAATTCTTTTTCAAGTTCAGCCCAGGTGGTAATAGATTCGGCGGGGAGAGAGGTATACCACTCTTTAGCTTCTCCCTTTAGAGAAATGGGAACAATTTCAGTTTTATAGCGTCCTCACTTACTCCTTGGATGCGTGTAGTACCGCATATCTCTAAGAATGTATGTAAGTGAGTATGGGGATTCTCTGACTGATAACCGTGGAAAATAGATGCATGTTGCATCATCTGAATAAGTCCCGGCTTTAGCTCGAAGGTCTATGCGGTTATGGCTGGGATAACAATAGCCGGGTTGACCTTGACTTCGCATGGCATGGCGTAGTCTGCCAACGTACGTCTATCCTCAGCAGCCATAATTATGAAGTTTTTGAATTCTTCGGCTAAACGATCCTCCAGATCTTGATCGACTTCTTCAGAAGGAGCCGCAGAATGGATTTTCCGCCTGTTTGGCCGGACTATGGTCCGCTCTAAGTCAGGGGTATACAGTAATGGTCCCTTTTGACTTCGAGTTTGCATAAACCGAACCAAAATCAGGTGGTTGAAGCCTAAAAACTAAGAATTTAAAAACCTAAACTAAAAATTAAAACCTAAGAAGAGAAAAAGAAATAAAATTAGTTAAGACAGGGAAACAGACGGACGTCCAGAAAACTGGACGGGCGTCTGCCTAGAAATTGAGCTAGACGGGCGTCTGGTAGTCCAAACGCTCGTCTGATCAGCTGAAGAACTGGACGGACGTCCAAAATGGATGAACGCTCGTCCGACAAGCTAAAAATGATTCAGAGTCGAGAAATTTAGAACAGACGGGCGTCCACTGGTCTAGACGCCCGTTTGGAAGCAGAAAAGCGAAGCAGGAACAGAGAAAAAAAACAGCAGGAAAAAGAAAAGATGGGCAGAAAAACAGAAAGACAGAAAACATATAGAAAGAGAGAGATAGAAAAGAAAAACTAATCACGAGGAAACTTCAAAGTGGAGACCTAAAACCCTAAACTAAAACCCTAATTACCTAATTAAAAATCTACCTAAAACAAGAACAAAAACAATTAAACACAGGAAAAACAAAAACAAACACTAGGCAACCGTTTGGTTCCCCGGCAACGGCGCCAAAAACTTGTTCACGGATTTATCTAATGCAAAATAAACAAGTAATAATATTTATAAATCCGATATACCTCAAGTGCAAGGATCGTAGTAAAGAGGTTGATACCGGGTCGATCTTACGGGGAACTAACGATTGGTAATCCTAGTCTTTGTTTAACTAACTATGTCACGAAAAACTAACCTAAACAGCGAATAAAACTAAACAAGACTGAAAATAAAGATAACACGAATGTAAAATCTGGATGAGAAGAATGAATCTAAAGCCAGGGAAGATACGGGTTGCGAACAATTTAAACTACAACTAAACCTAAGATGCAATAAAAAGATTTAACTAAACTAAACAATTCAAGTTTTAGGGATTTGATCAAGTTATAACGGACAAACGAGCAATTGATCCACCTATCCTATCAACATTCAATTCCAATTCAGATTAATTCGTGATTTCTAACCAAGTTGTGATTCACCTTATCTAAAGTATGAACCCTAATTTCTTAGATAGTCCATCTATTAATCTCCATCTTTCGATCTAAGATTAACGCTTTTTCTAACCAAATGTGTAAACTTTAACGTTTCTAATATAGAAATCTAACCTATTAACTCTCGTTATATAGATCAAATAACTATTCTTTTATCATGGTGATCTAACGTTTAGATGATTCTCATCAAATAAAACAATCAACAAAGCAACGATCTTTCGATACGAAATTGCATAGACAATAATAAACATGATAAAAGAAACAACTTATATTAAAAACTCACAAGATAATCAAGAACGGAACTGAATTGTTGAATCGGACGGCTTCACAACGCTCGTTCAAAAGGCTTTAGCCTCTAAGCATCCTTTTGAAACTTGGAATTGATGAATAAAAGTGCATAAAAACTATCTAAACTATCCTAGAATTTAGAGTGCATAAACTGAAGAAAAACAGAGTAAAAACGCAGCCTAAGCCGCCCCTAGGATTAGGGTTTCGAGTAATGTGTAATTGGTATCTTCAATGTGGAAAAACACAGCTGTATTTATAGAAAATAAAGTCGGCTGTGCTGAGGCGGTGGACGGACGCCCGTCCGGAAAGGGTGAACGCCCGTCTGGTCTTCGTAGAAATCTTCGAGTCGGGCCGAGCTGGATCAGACGCCCGTCCTTCACAAAATTGGACGCTCGTCCACTGAAAATCTGAACATCCTGAACCAAATTTCTCCTCCGGACGCTCGTTCACTTGATCAAACGCCCGTCCATTGTGGACGCCAGATTCGGGATTACGGGACGCCGATCCGGGATCGACTTAATCTTGATTTCTTCATCTTTATCTCTTTTTGATCACTCCCAATCATCATTATCTCTTTTATCATCCATGTAATTCGACTCTTATCTCTTTTTGATCATCAGTTGAGCATCAAACATGTACCTACAACACATCAAAACATCGCAAAACGTAATATCATCCAAATAATCATAAAATCAAGATTAAAACACCAAAATTAACCTATTTTGCGAATAACTCATTTAAAATATCATTTGCTCAATAATTCCATTAAACACTCGTTTCTTATGCAAATTATACACATATGAGGGAAATTATCATAACTATATCAATATAAATCGTATAAATTCACCCTTAACAACTCCCCCACACTTAGCTTTTGCTCGTCCCGAGCAAAACAAAACGAAAATTAGGGCTCAAAACGAAAACAGACATCTCAGACAATATAGCATAGATTCAATAAATCAGAAGTTCACCACTGTGTGTGTGCAAAGCCATAGAAAACTTCCACTAAATCCAAACTTGAGAAACTCAAAGCAAAACTAGCTAATACCCCCTCGTAGACTAGCAATAAATGACACTCATAAGATGTACCCTACAAACGTAAAATATCCCGAAAAGGATGATCGAATATATCCAGGGCCTTTCTGAAATACTCAGAGGATAATCCCTACAGCATATCTATCTAGTTTCTATTGGGGATAAGATAGACGATAACTTAGTCTTTCATTCATTTCATAACACTTCTTATTGCAAGTTGATTTAACTATTTCACTTTTAAACACACATCAGAATGAGCTATTGCCCTGTCATAGCAGAATAGGATATTCGAGATATACCCTACCTTACTCTAATCATAAGGCAAGCTTCTTCTGACTGTCGTGAGCTTTTAGTCATCATGGTGGTATAGGACATACGTGGTACACCCTATCGCACTCAAATCATCGACTAGCTTTCGACACACCCAATTAATTCATTATAAACTCAACTTTTTCATTTGACAATAAGTTACGTGTTACTTATCACATTCAAACCTTAGATATTCACAGTATAACATACTTCGGATCTAAATACAAACTATCATAAATCTCAAGATATATACGTAGCACTAAGCACATGACTTATAAGAAAATCAGAAATCACTCGTCAAAAGGGGTATAACTTTATAAATTAGCTCATCATTCACTATGGCTCGTGAAAAATAGATCTCAGGTGAAACAACTAACTTATCAAACATATGATATATAGCTTAGATGACTATAAAAATAACAAACATTGAATTGAATTGCCTACTCGGGACAAAACAAAAAAACAAAAATGTCGGAAATTTTGAAAATTCTAGCTCATTTTGCATAGACTCGTAATGAATTAAGCAAATGTATAGATACATATCAAATCATTCCCTCCCCCACACTTAAATAACAACATGTCCTCATGTTGTGCAGAATTAAAGAAAAAAGAAAACACTTAGCTGATTGCAATCGATACTCGAATCGATGGTCAGGCCGGAGCCTACATAGTGACAATTAGAACTCGTAACCATACGACGTAGCTCGACAAACCTGCTAAAAATAGACCTGCACTACTTGACAAACACGGAAACATCTCGGGGAAAATGGGGAATTATACCAGAATGAAAAGATATCAAAAGATGAAACATTCAACACATCCACAAGTTTAAACAGAGTAGAAATGAAAGTACGGATGCCTTATGGCTTACATGATCCATCGGAAAGAATAAACAGTAGCTAAATGAAAAGTACAACGAATCACGTAATGGAAAGAAGCAAGATTATACAACCATCGTATCTAGGACAAAGCAAAAGCTAAAATAAGAAAAATAAGATCAGGTCTGGCCCGGCGCTGCAGAATCATCAGCCGGAGGTGGTCCACCCGCAGGAGAGTCAGGCTGCTCCTCATCAGTAGACGACTCAGACTCTTGCAGAACATCCGCAATGGCCTGCTCAATCTCATCAGAATAGACATAATCAATGATGCTTGGATCGAAGACTCTGTCGTCCCTCGGCTTCCGGTCCTCACTGATGCACCGTAAAATAGTCAAGATGTTATTCTGAGAAGTCCGAATATCCTCCATCCAGTTCCGTACACTGTTGGCCATACTCAACCTCATCCGGACTGAGGGAGATAAAGTAGGAAGGGAGGATGCTCGAGGCGGTGCCGAAGTAGACCCCGGCTCACGTGGTGCCTCCGTCTCAGAATGTCCCGAAGTCCTAACCTTTTCTCGTTGAATTGCCCGCGGGTTCTTTGGTTTAAGATCCGGCCTATACTCAGGAACACCGGCATCCACACACAGGCTATGTATCAAGTGGGGAACAATCAAACACCGGGTATAGACTTTCTGATTGGTCGCAATCTCATCAAATAAGGCTTGGCCGACATCGACATTCAACTCGAAATTCAATGCGTATAACATCCCAATGTCACCAATGTGGAAATGTGTGAGGTTGTTCTTTGGCAACAACCTACTCTGTATAAAGCGACACTGGATCTTCCAGTCCTCTGACCAAGTCGTAGTCACTAACTCCTTTCGGTCCCCGCCCGGCCTTAGTGTCCACGGAACATCCGGGCACACTTTCAAACGCAACTCCTCCAAAGGATCCTGGCCGGCATCCTGTTTAGCCTTGATAGCCTCTTTGTAGTCCAACCCCTCAAACGATGCTAAACCGTACTTCTCGTTAATGACTTTCGGGGTGAACGGGACCTTGACTCCTCTCACCATCACAACTCTGGTTTCCAAGTCCGTCTCTAAACAGTTGCTATAAAACTCATGAACCAACGTGTCATTGACCGGGGAACTGGGGATTATCATCAAGGCATCCCACTTCCTATCCTTTAACAACTTCACAAACGCTGGATCAACCTTCGTTTCCATAACCGCCCTCTCTATCAACATCGTCCTCGACTGATAATGTTTAGTATAAACCTCGTAAGCCTTAGGGCTGATAAATGATATACTACTTTTATATGATTAAATATACGTTATATTATTATGTTTTATCAACGAATTCTATATAAAATATATGAAATTATGGTATACATAGTATGAAATGTTAATCTTTATAATTTAGAGTAGTTAGTAGTAATAATAGTAAAAAGTTGTAATTTTGTACCGATTTTAGTAAATCGGAGTGTCGTGTCAGATTTACGTGGGTATTTGTGGTATTTTATTGCAGATTTATAAGCCGAGACCCCGAAAATCGACATGTTGAAGTATAATCATATCTCTGGAAGGATTTAGAGAGTGTCACGTGCTTAAATGGTCAATCGAATTGCTTAAGTGGTCAAGTGGTCAATCGAAGTGGTCAAGTGGCTAATCGATTCGATTAAGTGGTAATCGAGAAATCTCTTCGACAAACGAATGGCTCATCAAAACGACATTATCTGAAGAAGAGTCCTTCACGAAAGTTGTAGATTTTCCCGAGAGCTTTCCGATGCCGCTTGAATCATGATTTTTGGATATCCAGAACTCGAGATATGAAATTTTATAAGTTATATATATAATTATAATTATAATTATATATCACTGCACATGCTGATTACTTAAGAAGGTGGAGATCATCATTACACCGGCCCGGTCCGGCCTACTACCGGCCCGGTCCGGCCTACTACCGGCCCGGTCCGGCCCGGGAAGTTTCTTCTATATAAAGAGCTCATTTGCAAACGAGTCGAGTGTACCAATATATATACACCATATCATATATATATATATATATATATATATATATATATATATCTTCTCCTCTTTGTTTTCTTTTTAGTGGTAGTTTGTAAATAGGCCTTAAGCCAAAAATAATAATCTCGTAGTATCGTTGTAATGCTCGGGAAATTATCAGAAGTTCAGTGTTGTTGAAGTCGTTGTAATGTCCGGAAGAATACAACTCTGATTCAACATTTGTAATCGGGTAACTTTTCTTAAGTATTTATGTTTGTTTTTATCTTTTTCGTTGTTATAATGTTTTTAGGCTAACTCTAATAACTAGCCAAAGTTATGTAATCGTTTTATTTCGATCTTTTCGGTAAAGGAATGCTGTCTAAGTAAAATTGATTAAAATTGAGTTAATTGAATCTTTTTCTATTCTGTAACGTATTGATAATATTCGGATTGACGTAATTAACCAAGATGAATCGCACCATATAACCTAACGATGAACCGACGACCGGAGAAGTTAGGATATGAGATAAAAGATAGAAAAACCGGAGGGTAAAATTGGCCGTGCGAAAGCGTGACTACGGAATCCTATTTCCTACCCGGGTCAGATTTGTCTTGGGAAAGATTAATCTTATTAAAATTGTGCTCGAGATCATAATAATGTTAAAATCAACGGTTTGATTGAAACTAACACCGGAAAGTTAAATCGATCCGCCTGACAACCGGAGCCTTTTGAATAACATCGGCCGTCTGACGAACGGAATAACCTCTTTTATCCGGGGTAGATTTGTACTCGGTACCTGTTCAGACTAACTGAGATTAGCATGGGGCAGTTGTGGAGATTGAACTGATGACAATGACATATGACAATTTCATACGCTCGTGTGAGGAGGAATTGTTAACCTCGTGAGTGCACCGTTTCATTTACTCAATTGGACCTAAAATAAAAGGAAAGATCGAGCACATTCCGTTTGCGAGAAGATCGTATAATTCAATTATATAAACTTTGGCTAGTTCTATAAAATATATTGGTATCTATATATTTATATCTATATATATACTTTGCAATTTATGTACATCTATATATATTTATATATCTATATATATTATATTAGAATAACTTTTAAATTACGCATTTATTTTATGTTGACTAGAATAGTAGTGATCCGTGTTATAAAATTGCGATTTAGATCGAGTTAATAATGACTCTTTGGTGTTTAACCACACTTAGAAGAATTACCAAGTTCCCCGAGGATTCGACACTCGACTCACCATACTAGCACTACAGTTTGACCCGATACACTGTCGGTTAAGGACTGGTTTAGCACTACGAAAGGCGTCTGTCAGATTTCTGGCGCCGTTGCCGGGGAACGTCGCTAATTTCTTTTTTTCGTGTCTATGGTTACTACTTGTATTAGCTCAAAATTCTCGAGAATAAGTCAACACTTTTCTTATCTCATTTCTATTTTTTTTTTCGTTGGTACCTACCTTATAGGTAAGTTACCAATTTTTACTACTATCAATTTCGTATTATTTTCTATTTTCGTTAGTTGATGACCAGAAGTGGTAAGGCCCCACTCACTCCTTATAAGCCTGACATAAACACTTACGAAAGGCAGTTAAGAGTAGAGAGTAAACGAGGTCATACTAGTCAGGGAAATCCTGACCAAGAATCATCTTCAAACAGAAATACGAGAATGGCTGAAATCAGTGATGAAACACCTGAACAAGGGCTAGAACATGCTCTAGGGCATGGGATTTAACCCCGTTAACCCTAATAATAATAATAGAAATAATCGAATCGGAACCGAGAATAATCGTAATAACCCACCAAACCCGAGACCTATACGTGATCAAACCATAAGAAGAAACCAGACTAATAATCCCATACTTTTACCCAATGAAGGAGCAAATAATTTCGAAATTAAATCTCATCTTTTTGGTTTAATTGACGCAAGAGCCCAATTCTTAGGAGAGGATGATGAAGATCCACATCATAATCTCTATCTTTTTGAAGAACTGTGCAATACAGCCAAAAGTCAAGGTGCTCATAAGGAATTAACGAGGATGACTATGTTTCCTTTTTCTTTAAAAGGACGAGCACGAGATTGGTTTATGTCTCTTCCACATCATTCACTTACTAGTTGGGAGGAGATTCAAACTGAATTTCTGAAACAATATTTCACTCCTGGACGAAATTTGGAATTAAAAGTCGAGGTTGCTAACTTTAGACAAGGATCTGAAGAAACGCTTGGGAATGCTTGGGAAAGATTTAAAAAATTGTTAAGAGCCTGTCCCGACCATGGTTATTCCTTAGATATGCAAATTCAACTCTTCTGTCGTAAATTAAGAAAAGATTCACGTGCGGATGTAGATCATGCATGTGGTGGTTCTTTAATGATGAGTGAAGCTCAAATAGTTTACGATGCTATAGAAAAGATTTCCAAAAATAACAGAATGTGGGAAACCGGTTCTAGCACCAGAAAAGTAGCTTTTGCAGGAAAATGTACATCTAATACGGAAGTTCTAGCACATTTAGAAAATTTGAGTAGGAAGTTTGATGGCCTACAATCAAACAAAAACCAAAGTTCAGAAAATAGTACACTAACTGAATACTCAAATCAGGAAAATATGTCAATAGGGAATGAAGAACCAACAGGATATTCAAGAGAGGAGATGAGTTTTCTTCAGCAGCATAGGAATTTGAACAATGCATACTCAAACTCGTTTAATGCTATTAGAAGAGATCACCCTACTTATCGATGGTCTGAAAACCCTAGTAAGCAAGGACAACCGCCATATTCAATCCCATATAGGAATAATAATCAAGTTTATCAAGAAAACACAACTAATCAGAATTTACAATCATTACCTAGATCCTATCCTCAACATACCACTCAAAGTATACCAGTAACTCAAAGTTCAACTCAACCTGCAGAAGGAGTTGAAAAATGGGAAAAACTAATGGAAAATATGATGGGTGTAGTATCTACTCAAGCTAAGAATATGGAAGCAATGATGGCTTCTATTGGTACAGTCACTAAAGATATGAGTACAATGAAAACATCTATGAGTGGACATGATACCAGAATGAGAACGATAGAAGCCTCATTGAGGAATATGGAAGATCATTTGAGTAGGGAAGGTGAACGTAACAACAGTAGACCACCTGGAGGATTACCAAGCAATACTGAAAGAAACCCAAGAGAGGTAAATGTTGTAGTTACGAGAAGTAGAAAACTCTGTGGTAGTAATGGAGTAGAAAACTTCGGGAATAATGAAGTAGAAAATGATTTAGATGGAAAAAATGATGAAACTAAGGATGAAATTGAATTCACTGAAGAGGAAGAAGAAATTATAGAGAATTTCTTGAAAAGGAATAGAAGTTTGGAACCTGAGAATGAAGGTGAAAAATGGGTAAAAATCCCTAGGATTTTGAATGATCCCATGGATAAAGATTTAAGGAATTTATTCAAGGAACATGTTAGAGTAAAGGATAATGAAAACAAGGATGAAAAACAGGAAGAACTGAAGGAATCTAAAGTAGAGATTGATTCGGGGAATGTTTTAAAAGAAAAAATTCAAGAACCTGATACTTGGCGATCAAGTAATACTCAAAGGTTTAAGGAGAAAGGAAAAGAGAAAATGACTTTGGTATCAAAGGTTGTAGATTTAGAATCTTTACCTTACCCACCTAAAGATCAAATTAAAAAGATTAAAACTGATCAAAAGTATGCTCGTTTCCTTGATACTTTTCGTCATATTCATGTTAATATCCCTGTTATCGAAGCTCTAATTAGTATGCCTGCTTATGGAAAGTTTCTGAAAGATATTCTGTCAAACAAGAAAAAATTAGAGGAATATGAGAATATATGCCTAAATGAAGAATGTTCTCATAGTTTGCAAAGATAAGTTACCACCTAAACTGAAAGATCCTGGAAGTTTTACCATTCCATGTGAAATTGGAGGATTTCTGTTTAAGAAGGTCTTATGTGATCTTGGAGCTAGTATAAATCTCATGTCTTATGAGGATTATAAGAAGCTAGGCATAGGAAATCTTACGAAGACTGAAATGACTCTGCAGATGGCAGATAGATCGATTAAAAATCCTAAAGGAATTATTGAAGACGTATTGGTTAAAGTAGACAAGTTCTATTTTCCAGTAGACTTTGTGGTTATGGAAATGGAAGAAGGATATTCAGTGCCACTTATCTTAGGTCGACCATTTCTAGCTACAGGAAGAACTTTAATAGATATCCAGAAAGGAGAATTAATTCTGAGAGTCAATGAAGATGAAGTTACTTTCAATATTTTCAAAGCTATGAACCATCCATACAAATCACCAGAATCATGTTCTTTTATAGAAGATATTCATTCTGTCTATGATAATCAGTTACCAACTTTTGAAGACAGATTAGAAGAATGCTTAACTCTCGTCTATCTATAAGGAAGATGAGAAAGACACCGAAATGAAAGAGATAATTCTTTCTCTAGATAAAGGAAGTTTTACTTTTAAACCATCATGGCATAAGTATTTGGAATTAGAACTAGAAGGACCAGTTCTTAAACCATCACCTGGAAGATCCACCTAAGAATGCGGAATTGAAACCGTTACCTTTAAATCGAAATATGCTTTTCTTGAAACTAATAATCTATTACCGGTTATTATTTCATCATCTTTAACCGAGCAACAAGAAGATCAATTACTTAGAATGTTGAAAAAGCATAAGAAAGCTTTTGGATGGACAATTTGCCGATATTCGAGGTTTTAGCCCTGAGATTTGCGTTCATAAGATAATTCTGAAGGAAGATGCTAAACCTTGTATTCAACCGCAACGCCGCCTCAACCCAAATTTGCAGTTAATTGTTAAGAAAGAAGTTATTAAGCTATTAGAAATGGGGATAATTTTCCCCATATCAGATAGTGAATGGGTTAGTCCAACTCAAGTGGTACCAAAGAAAGGAGGTTTCACAGTGAAAGAGAATGAAATGAATGAATGGATTCCGACTAGAGAGATTACCGGTTATCGAATGTGCATTGATTTTAGAAAACTAAATGATCATACTAAGAAAGATCATCATCCACTTCCATTCATAGTTCAGATGTTGGAACGTTTAAGTGGACATAAGTATTACTGTTTCTTAGATGGTTATTCAGGATATTTACAGATATTCATTGCAGCAGGAGATAGAGAAAAAACTACTTTCACTTGTCCTTATGGAACTTTTGCTTATAAAAGAATGCCGTTTGGTTTATGTAATGCACCAGCTACGTTTCAAAGGTGTGTGATGGCTATATTTGATGATATGGATGAGAAATTCTTAGATATTTTTATAGATGACTTTAGTATTTACGGAGATTCATTTGATGTTTGTTTGTTACACTTAAAACGAGTGTTACAACGCTGTGAAGATACCAATTTAGTACTAAACTGGGAAAAATGTCACTTAATGGTATCAGAAGGGATTGTTTTAGGTCACAGAATCTCTGAAGAAGGTATTGAAGTTGATAAAGCTAAAGTCGAAGTAATTGAAAAATTACCTCCACCCGTTAATTTAAGAACCCTAAGAGGATTTCTCGGACATGCAGGTTTTAATAGAAGGTTCATTGCCGATTTTTCAAAAATAGCAAAGCCTCTAAGTCATTTACTTGAAAAGGAAGTACCTTTTAACTTTGATAGTAAATGTATGGAAGCCTTTCAGACCTTAAAAGCGAGGTGGACTACTGCACCAGTGTTAGTAGCACCAGATTGGAGTTTGCCGTTTGAGATTATGTGTGATGCGAGTGATTTAGCTGTAGGAGCTGTCTTAGGTCAAAGATATAACAAAATTCTCAAAGCTATTTACTATGCATCTCACACGCTAAACGCAGCTCAACTAAATTATGCAACTACAGAAAAAGAATTGTTGGCTGTAATTTTTGCCTTAGATAAGTTTAGATCGTATATTGTTGGTTCTAAGGTAATAATCTATACAGACCATTCAGCCCTGAAGTATTTACTGAGTAAGAAAGATGCTAAACCTCGTCTTCTTAGATGGATTCTCTTACTTCAAGAATTCGATATTGAAATTAAAGATAAAAAAGGAAGTGAGAATGTAGTAGCAGATCATCTAAGTAGAATGGAAAATGAAGAAAAAGGAATTGAAATTAAAGATTCATTTCCTGATGAACAATTGCTTAGAATCGATACTCCTTCAACCATGCAATTATTAAAAAATAGAATTCCTTCTAAGGAAGTTTCACCTTGTGTTGGTCCCTTGGAAAGGCTAACACAAGTTTAGAGGGGGGGGGTGAATAAACTTGTCACCAAAAACTTATCATAAGTTGTAAAAGCCCCAGGAACTGAGTTTCTCTGAAACTCAAACTGACTTCCAGTTCAGTTATGTTCCTGTCCCTTAACTTGTGCGGAGTTCAGTTAGCTTAACTGATTGTAAGTCAAACCGACTTATATTCGGCCTTGTTAACTCGGCGGCGGATAAAGTAATAGCCTTTAGTGCAATAGATGTGTAAACGGAAATCTAGACCTTCTATGTATCGTTTGTGAGAAATCGTTGTCCGGTGTTTGCCGAGAGATAATGCGATAAATAAAACAAACACAAATGCATAAAGAAAATCAACACAAGATTTGTTTATGGAAGTTCCGGGTGGTGTAATCCCGTACGTCTCCCCTTCTCCGTGTGGTGTAGGAGGTATCACTAGAATAATGAGATAACCGTTACAAAATCCTAGTATTATGACAAATCCTTCACGACACCCCGGTTTCACTTTGTCTACACAAAATAAAGAAAGGTGAGATTGCTCCCTTCATTTCGCACACCGATCTTTCGGAGGTGGAATTGCTCCTTCACCACTCACCACATATACACACAAGCCTCGATCGCACCAAATCGTAGCAACACCGTAAGAGAAAAAGGTAGAATTGCTCTTCTCAAACTATGCACAGCCAACCCTTTTTCACAAAGGTTAGGTTTAGAATTAATCAAGGATTAATTCAGTGAGCTGTCTGATTCTTCTGGATCTGACTTGTAGCTCCAAAATGCCTTCTTTCCCCCTTGATGGGTTACTGGATCTTTCTTTGAAGTCTTCAAGGCAATTTCGTTGGCTTCCCCTTTTTCTGGATATATATGATCTGATTTTATGGATCTGGATTTGGATCTTTGAATATATGCTTGTAAAGCTCTTTTCGATCCTCCTCTCTCTCCTTCAAGTGATTCTCTTGTGTATTTATAGGGGTGATGTAACGGTCACTAGCTCTTGTAGCCGTTACACTTGTCGTTTAGCCAACGTTCATATGTACGATCTTTTGTCGTATTGTCAGTTTAAATTCAACAAGGCCTTAACTCAGTTTTCTACTCTTCTTCAAAACTGAGTACCTTGTATACTTACTATCTGACTTTAATTGACTAAGTCAGAGTACACCAATCAGTTTCTTCTTTCCTGGTAACTGATAATCTTTGTCCTTAAGATTATTCAGTTATACATGATTTATAATTCAGTTTTCAGGTCACCACAGACTTGTCTGAATCCTGATTTATAGTCACGACTTGATCAGCTTCTAACTGAGTTTGCCACCTCAGTTCTTGAATCTTTGACAACTGAGTCTGTGTCCCTCAGTTCTTCAGTCTTCTAGATAAGTCAACTGAGTATGTGTCCCTCAACGAACTTGTCATCTTTAGTTCTTGCATAACTGAGTTTGAGCCCTCAGTTCTTTAGATGCATATCTCAGTTTTCTTATTATAACTCAGTTTCCTTGAATTGACCCAGCAGTTCGTCTAGTTCCTATTCTATTACAGTGCTTGTCTGAAACAACCTATACAAGGTTCAGACTCTAGATAGAACTTATACATTTATCTCTAGACCATTTTTTGCTTCTTCTTTCATTATGCACTATAACAGTTAGTTACGACTTCATCATCATGGGTTGTAAGTGATTTGTCTAATTACGTGACGAACCATCATCAAAACATAAATAATATTTCCAACAATTTCCCCCTTTTTGATGATGTATCATAACCCTCCCTAAAAGCAATAATAAAAGAATAGTGCAAGAAATCATAACAAAACAACTTAAGATAGCAAACTAGAACAGCCAAGTTCATTACAAGATTCAAAGAGAACCAAACTGAGTTGTAACTGAATAAAATTACAATTCTTTCTCCAAAGCCAACAATTTTTCACCAACAAAGATACTCCTTTTAGTTTCTAGGAGCCTTCTTTATTTTCCTTCATCTTTTGTTTCTCCAACTTTAGGCTTGATCTCCAAATAATCATTTAGCAATTGATTTGCTTCTTCATTGTTGCCAGCTTTAGACTTTGCTAAGATTTCTTTGATTTCCTCTTCCATCAGTTTCTCTTCTTCTTCTGAAAAGAGATTTTATTTTTCCACTTCCCTTTCTGATTTCTCTTCAGTTTTAGCTTCCAGTTTTATTTCAGCTCCCCCCTTAGTTTGTGTCTCCGTATCTGCCAATTTCTCAAGAGATTTGACACAGATTACAATCTTCTTTCTGATGCTTAATACTGCTTTAACTGAGGCTTCCTCATCATCCTCAGTTCTTGTTTCTTTAAAGTCTCCTTCTGCAATCAGTTCTTCAAATAAACTGTCAACTGCTTCTTCATCAAGTTGGGTAGTTAGTAGATCAGCATCTACTTGTTTGTCCCGATCTTGCATTAGTTGATTGGCATAAGCCTCTTCAGCCTTTTCTTCTTTAGTTGCATCATCACCTACAGCCTTTATCTTCCCCCTTGTTTGAAGATAAGCGATAGCAATCTTCAAATAACGTACGTAGAGTGATGATGTTTGAATATTCAAATAGGCCTGAGTAGTGTACCCTTCCAATGAGATCATGTAGGTTGAAAAGTTTCTCTTGTAGATTCTGTAACAAGCATTCAATGAATTCTTTCAGATTCTCAGCTTTAGTTTCTTGGACCAGAGTTTCTTCAATTGCTGATTTGCTTGTGGATGCTATATGGGTTTGTGATGAGGAGCCAGTTTCAGGATAGTAGAAGTGAGTATCATGAACTGTCAGTTCCTTTTCATACTCAGTTTCACAAAACTCTGCATCTTCCACAGCTTCTCTCTGTTTTTCAGTGTATTCCCCAAACATAGTAGTGAGAAATTCATTCCCTTCAGATTCTTCACACTCGCTTTCTTCAGATTCTTCATCAACTCTTTCAGATTCTTCTTCATTCCCTTCAGCTTCTTCATCTACTACTTCTTCACCAATTTCTTTATCATCTCCACATTCCTCATCTCCAACTTGTTCACTTTCTTCAAGTTTATTAACGAACTCTTCAGTTTCTTCGTACAAGCTTTCTTCAGATTCTTCATGCTTGCTTTCTTCAGTTTCAGACCTTCTTCTTCTTCGTTTCTTCACTATCTTCGCATCATCCTCGATCCGGATTACATTCTCAATTTCGAGTTTTCTTTTCTTGAAATTTGTTCCACATTCTCTTCTGCCTTCTTAGAGTCCTTTCATCTAAATTCACAGTTCCACTAAGACTGGAGTCTGAAACTTCACTCAATTCCTCTTCTTCAAGGATTTTCCTTTTCTTTAGTCCGGTGGATGTTGATTTGAGTTTTTCTTTGGTTTCTGTGATTTTTGAGATGGAGAGATGATCTAGTATCCTTTGCACTAGATAAGGAAATCCTTTCCTTAATAAAAATTCTTCTCCACTGTTCTTCTTTTCTATGGCTTTATCTTTCTCGTCCTTGATTTGCTTGATTAATTGATTGAGAACAAATTTGTTCCAATCAAATCTTTCTTCAAACCAAATGGCATAAATCATCTTCATTTTGTCTGTTGAGAGAGTGTAGAAATTTCGAGCATGACCAATGACGTTTTTTGTCAGAAGAATGGTCAGGAATGCAAATTCTCCTTTCTGCTGATAAATAGAGCCACTGTAATTCTTCTCCTTCTTATTGATTGTCGTGATGTTCCAAAGCTTGTCTTTTTCTTCTTTCCCAAAAGTGAAAGATGGAGAGCCTCCAGTTATATCTAGCCGGAATACCAGGGAGAGTAGTTGTTCATCAATGATGAAGCTTTTGTCTTGAACAGTCGTTTTGAAGCTTCTTCCATTGTTGGTGATTTCAGCATTCCTGTAGAAATTTCTAATGCCGTCTGGACATAGGATAGAGACCTTTGTGTCAATCAAATTCTCCAAGCCTCGAATCTTTTTAATATTCTTTGCAATTTGAATTGAAAGATTGGAGTTTGAGAATTTTTGACAGAATGCGTCCAGACTTGTTGTGATTCCTTCGTCAATGTTGTATTGCTCCATTGATTTTTGAAATGAGGATTCTTGAATGCTTGATTTTGGGTGAGCAGGATTCCGTCAAGATTTCGTCTTTCAATCGTTTTCAAAGTGAGAGTCGTGTCACAATCAATGAGATTATGTAGGGATATACATCTACTTTTTCTCCCAGATTGACACGTGGCTTCGAGTGATTTGTCATGTCGGCCCAAACGTCGATGGTAGCCGGAAAGTTTTCTCGCTATTGACCAAATTGTCCTCCATCGCCTTTTTATTATCTCGTTTTGTATAGAGGTCGGTTTTCGAGGATTTTGCAATGTAAACTGACTTTTCCTGCAAAACAGTTTTAAGTTTTCTTCGGTACCCATATCTTCTTGGGTCCGGCTGAGTTAGTTACTGAAATATATTTTTCAGTTCCTTGGTTGAGAAAATTAAGCATTCTCAACTCTTTTCTAGATAAACCATTACGCTCAATCTTGGTCGATTTCACAAGAATTCTTTTAGATTTGACATTTTTAGTTTCCTTGTGTAATCCACTAGATTTTCCAGTATCTTGATTTCTTAAGTTTATTCTTGATGAGATCTCAAGACTGGGTAGGGGTGGGGGATTATCATTGCCTTTGTCAATCTTGCTGAATATTAATCTTTCAGCTAGATTTGACACCTCAGTTTCAAGAAACTCATTCCAATCTTTTGCTTTGCCAAGTTCTTTGTCTTTTTGTTCCAACTCCAAGGAGAGTTTTTCAGTTAACTTGACAAGATCAGAGTTTCTCTGACTGAGTTCAGCAAGAGATTGAGTGGAAGAATGTACCTTTTCTTGATGATTTAATATAGTATGTACATTCTCTTGTTGCTGTGATGAGTCTTCTATATCAACAACTATTTGCAACAATTCCTTTCCTTCTTCTTTCGAGAGGTCTCTTAGTGATGGAACTCCTCTGGATTCGTTAATGTGAACATTGAAGTTTGTATCCACTTCATCACCGAGTTGAGGTTCTGGATTTGTATATAGATTCGTCGCACTGAACCTTTCGATCATTTGATCCTGAAAATCAGATATATTATGCAAGCAATTAGTCAGGGGGTGAATAAGCCAACTTCTAGCTCTAGATGTAGACATTGAAACTAAGTGAACTGATACAGTGAAGGGTTTTCAACAACTGGTTTTAAAAAGGTATTCTTGGATCTCCTTTCAAATGAAAGAACTGCTCTGATACCAATTGTTGGTCCCTTGGAAAGGCTAACACAAGTTTAGAGGGGGGGGTGAATAAACTTGTCACCAAAAACTTATCATAAGTTGTAAAAGCCCCCCAGAACCGAGTTTTCTCGAAACTCAAACCGACTTCCGGTTCGGTTATGTTCCCGTCCCTTAACTTGTGCGGAGTTCAGTTAGCTTAACTGATTGTAAGTCAAACCGACTTATATTCAGTCTTGTTAACTGGCAGCGGATAAAGTAATAGCCTTTAGTGCAATAGATGTGTAAACGGAAATCTAGACCTTCTATGTATCAGTTTGTGAGAAATCAGTGTCTGGTGTTTGCTGAGAGATAATGCGATAAATAAAACAAACACAAATGCATAAAGAAAATCAACACAAGATTTGTTTATGGAAGTTCCGGGTGGTGTAATCCCGTACGTCTCCCCTTCTCTTGTGGTGTAGGAGGTATCACTAGAATAATGAGATAACCGTTACAAAATCCTAGTACTATGACAGTCTTCACGACACCCTGGTTTCACTGTCTACACAAAATAAAGAAAGGTGAGATTGCTCCCTTCATTCTGCACACTGATCTTGTGGAGGTGGAATTGCTCCTTCACCAGCTCACCACATATACACACAGCCCGCAGACTGCACCAAATGCTGTAGCAACACCGTAAGAGAAAAGGTAGAATTGCTCTTCTCAAACTATGCACAGCCAACCCTTTTTCACAAAGGTTAGGTTTAGAATTAATCAAGGATTAATTCAGTGAGCTGTCTGATTCTTCTGGATCTGACTTGTAGCTTGTTAAGGGTGAATTTATACGATTTATAACGCTATATTCTACGATATTTTTCCCCGTAATTGTACTAAATTGCATAAGAAACGAGGGTTTAATGGATATATTGAGCAAATGATATTTTAGAAGAGTTAATCGCAAAATAGGTTGATTTATGTGTTTTAATTGTGATTTTATGATTATTGGAGCATTATTACATTTTGCGATGTTTTTATGTGTTATAGGTACATGTTTGAGGCTCAAAAGATGATCAAAGGTTGATTAAGTTCGAGCTAATTGATGATAAAAGAGATAATGAAGAAGTGGGATAGAGATAGAAGAGATAAAGATAAATAAATCAAAATCGATCATATCAAAGCTCAAGGCGTCGAGAATCTCCGTCCGGTGGACGGGCGTCGGTGTAATTGAACGAGCGTCCGGGATGTCATCTTTGATTCGGGAAGTTTGGACGCCGGAGTGGACGCCGTCCGGACGAGCGTCCGGTCATGACTCGGCCCGATTCGAAGTTTTATTGAAGAGTGGACGGGCGTTCAAGGTTTCGGACGGGCGTCCGGTGGCCGACTTAGCAGAACCGACTTTGAAATCTATATATAGTCGGTCGTTTTCTCCACAAAAGAGGATCATACACACATCATTCAAAACCCTAAACCTAGGGGCGGCTTTAGGCTGCGTTTTTCATCTTTTTATTCCTATTTTTATGCTCTTAGTTTAGATTAAACATTAGTTACTTTTTATGCACTCGTTTCGCAAATTTGAGTTGCCGAGGATGTTCGAGAGGCTAAAAGCTTCATCAAACGAGTATTGTGAAGCCGTCCAACAATTGTTGATTTCGTTTTCTTCGATTATACTGTGAGTTTTTAATAAAGGTTGTTTCTTATTCATGCTTATTCATGTTTAATTTGCTTTTATATCGGAAGATATGCATGTGTTGATTGTTTATTGTTGATGGAAGTCTTAATAAACCCTAGATCACCATGAATAAGAATAGTAATTCGAATCTATCATAACGGAAGTTAATAGGTCTGATTACTAGATTATAAACACAAAGTTTGCACCTTTGGTTATTTAACGCGTTAATCTTACATCGGAAGATAGTAGATTGATAGATGAACTTTCTAAGGAATTAGGGTTCATGTTTAGGTAAGGTGAATCACAACTCGAATAAAAGCGCAATATAATCGAGATAGGGAATCAATGCTTGTTGGATAGGTGGATCAATCCTCGTTTGCTCGTTATAAATTTGATTTAAATCCTTAAAAGCTTGAATTTGTCTAGTTAGTTTACTTTTATCTGCACCTTAGATTAGTTAGTTTAAATTGGTTCGCAGCCCGTATCTTTCCTGGCTTTAGATCATCTCTTCTGTCCAGTTTTACGTTTTAGTTAAGTTTAATTTACAGTATTCGTTTAGTTTTATCCGTTATTTAGCTTAGTAATCGTGACATAGGTTAGTTAGATAAAAACTAGAAACCACAATCGTTTAGTTCCCCGTAAGATCGACCCGGCATTAACCGCTATTACTACGATCCTTATACTTGAGGTTAACCGGATTATTACTTGTTTATTTTGTGTTGATAAAATCCGTGACAAGTTTTTGGCGCCGTTGCCGGGGAACCGGACGGTTGTCTAGTTTTTGTTTCGATTTCCTGTTTTAATCCGTTTTAAATTCCTGTTTTTTTTTTTTTTTTTTTTTTTTTTTGTTGATAGTTGTTTTAGGTAGTTGTTAAGTAGATAATTAGGGTTTAAAACTTTCCCTTAGTATTTTTCTTGAAGTTAGATCTTCGTCGTCCTTCGTTTTTCCGACGTTCTTTCTTCCCTTCTTGCATTCTCTGCAAATTCCTGCCTCTGTTCTAAGTTTTCCCGTGAGCAAACGGGCGTCTGGGATATTGGACGCCCGTCCGCTGGGAAATTATCAATTCTGTTCTGTTTTATTCACTTAGACGAGCGTCCATAAGTTTTGGACGCCCGTTCGGAGTAGTTCGTACGTCGGACGAGCGTTTAAATTACTAAACGCCCGTCCGATCTCAATTTCATCCGGACGCCCGTCCAATCTTTTGGACGTCCGTCCGGTATTGTTTTCCTTAACACTTTTGTTTCCTTTTCTTCTTTCCCTTTCCTCTCTTTAGGTTTTTAATTTTTAGTTTAGGCTTTTATCTCTTCTTAGTTTTTAGGTTTTGTTCCACTTGTTTTTGGTCCGGTTTATGCAAACTCGGAGTCAAAAGGGACCGTTAATATACACCCCGACCCCGAGCGAACCATAGTCCGGCCAAACAGGCGGAATTTCCGTTCGCGGCTCGCGACGAGCCGAGCGAGATCTTGAAGAACAACTAGCAAGAGAAATCACCGATTTTGTGATAATGGCCGCCGATAATAGACGTACATTGGCGGACTACGCCATGCCGGGCGAAGTCAAGGTCAACCCGGCTATTGTTATTCCGGCCATTACTCGCACAAACTTTTGAGCCGAAGCCGGGACTCATCCGGATGATGCGGCACGCATCAATTTTTCACGGCTACCAATCGAGAATCCGCATACCCACTTACACACATTCTTAGAGATATGCGGTACTACACGCATCCAAGGAGTAAGTGAGGATGCTATTAAACTTAAACTTTTTCCATTTTCGTTGAAAGGGGAGGCCAAAGAGTGGTACACCTCTCTCCCGTCTGAATCTATCACCACACAGGCGGAACTCGAAAAGGAGTTCTTGAGTCAATATTTTCCACCTTCAAAGACAAATGACTCGGTGCTTAAATGACATTTTCACATTTTATCGAGAGAGAGAATGAATCTTTCTTCGAGTGTTGGAAGAGATTCAAGTCCCTTCTTAGAAAATGCCCCCACCATGGCTTGCCACCGGAAAGGCAAGTCAATACATTCTTCGGTGGATTGACCGAGCTTACAAAAGGCATGGTCAATAGTTCTTACGGCGGGGCATTTCGAAGAAAACGCCCGATGAGGGATGGGCATTGTTTGAGGACATTGCAAAATATAACTATGCCCCCTCTTATCAAGCAATTCAAGCACCTCCTCTTCCCAAGGTTGAGGAAGTCAATTTACAAGGTTTGATTGCCATGCGCAAAAGCGAGATGGTACCACCTCAAGTTTCCAATCCTATAAATCAAACTTCCTCTTTCCACGAACCCTCGGGTTACGTATTGCGAAAATTGTCGTCGACCGGCCATATGAATGGCCAATGTCAATTTAATCCCCCGCACCTTATCAAGTAAACGCCGTTCATGACTATGGACAAGTACAACAAGTCACATGTCAAAATTGTGACGAGATGGGGCACACTTCTAAATTTCGCCCTATGAACGGACGAATGCGGAAGTGAATGCATTCTATGGCCGAACAATCAAAGGTTCAATCGGTTTCCGGTGCCAGGGCAATTTTCAAAACCAAGGGTTTAATCCATCTTCGAATTTCAATCCCAATTCGAATTTTAATTCGAATCGAATTTCAACGAAACCCCGGGTTTAATCGAATCAAAACTCGAATTTTTCCAATCCTACGCAAAAATTCAATCGAATTGGCCTTCCAATTCAAATTCTCAATTTCAAAGTCGGCCCGGCCCACCCCTATGCTCCAAATCTCCAAAACTCTCAAGGCCCCTCCCAACCTACAAATCTTGAGGCTAAGTTGGAAGAGCAAAGTAGATCGATGAAGAATCTTGAGAGACAAATTGGGCAACCGGCCGAGCGGTTGGCTTCTAGACCCCCGGTACCGCCCGCCACCGAGAAGAATCCAAAGGGTGGTCAAGTTGCTCGGGCGGATTTGAACAAAGGCCCATGTACCGACCTCGTGCCATCAATTCAATACGGTAGGGAGGAGGCCGGTGCAATGAATCTAAGGAGCGGTACTCAAGTTAGTGGTCCTTCCCATCCGGGAAACCACTAACCCCTCCCCGCCATTGATAAGGCGGGGAGGGAAGCCGAGCACCTACACTCCCCTCAACCGCAAGAGAAAACTCGGTGTGGCCGATCCCCCGAGAGGTGAAGATTTTGGTAATCCTCAAGTGGGCGATCCTTTGAGGACCGAAAAAGCAAGCGAAAGTCGGGAGGCCGATTCCCCGACTACTAAGAAATCCGAAAAAGCTGTTCGTTGGAAGGATCCGGAAGACGAAGCCGTCGTGCATCCTCGAAAAGGTTTTCTCTGAGGATGACCTTAAGAAACTTCCATTTCCACCGAGAAAGAGCAACATTCCTTTGATTGAGGATAAGAAGTACGAAAAGGTGCTAAACCTTTTGAAAAATACTCAGGTGAATCTTCCATTGTCGGATGTCTTAGTCGAGATGCCTAAGTATACAAAATTTATCAAGGATGTTGTGTCTTCGAAAAAGAAATTAGCAGGCATGGAAAGGCAGATTGGTGAGGATTGTTCCATGATTAATTATGAAAACTTACCAATTAAAAGAGGTGACCCCGGCAAATTTGTACTTACGAGTTTTGATGGGAGGTCTAGTCTTCCCAAATTCTTTGTGTGATCTAGGTGCCTCTATAAGCCTTATGCCAATGTACGTATGCAAACAGCTCGGTCTACAAAGTCTTCTAGAACCCACTACTATGAGTTTACAATTCGCGGATAGATCCTCTAAGAAAGCTTCTGGAATCCTAAAAGACGTTTTGGTTCAGATTGATCGATTTACCGTTCCAGTTGATTGGTATGTTTTAGATATAGAGAAAGACGAAAACGTTCCCTTGATTCTAGGAAGACCTTTCTTATCTACAAGCTAGAGCTCTCATCGATCGCGATGGTGGGCACGTGACTATCCGAGTTGGTGACCAAGAGGTGAGTTACAATGTCTTAAAGTCCATTCAAGTACCCTCCGGCCCTCCAACCGGCTTTTCCATTGATTATATGACGGATGATTTCACCGACTATATGGATAAGCAAGTCATGGTTGTAGAAGCGAGAATATGAGCGATTAGTTGATAATCCGAATACTCATGGTAGGGTGAATCGGATCAACTAGCGGTACCGATTTTGAGGAAGGGGGCTGTTGGAAGGAGAAGCTTTGGCGGTGGGACCACGAGTAAACTCAATGATATTGAGTTGAAAAGTGGAGATCTCAAGTCTAGTTTAGAAGACCCCCCGCGGATTTGGTGTTGAAGCCGTTATCTAAACATCTTAAGTATGTGTTCTTAAGAGAAGGCGACAAGCTTCCTTTAATCATATACGCCAAGCTTTCCCGTACGGAGGAAATGAAACCGATCGACGTCTTGAAGAAGAATGAAAAAGCTTTTGGTTGGCAAGTAGGAGATATCAGGGGAATATCTCCTGACATCTGCATGCATAAGATCAAGACGAATGAGGGCGCCAAGTGTGTCAGACAGCCCCAGCGAAGGCTTAACCCTCATATGCAAGAAGTCGTTAAAAAAGAAATCATTAAACTTCTGGACATGGGAATCATTTATGCCATCGCGGATAGTGAATGGGTTTCCCCGACTCAAGTAGTTCCCAAAAAAGGTGGAATTACAATTGAAAAGAATGAGAAGGGAGAGGAAATTGCATTGAGGCTTGTTACTGGTTACAGAGTCTGCATCGATTATCGAAAGCTCAATGAGGTAACCATGAAAGATCACTTTCCCCTTCCATTCATTGACCGGATGCTCGAGCGTACGGCGGGACACGCATTCTATCGTTTCCTAGATGGATATTCGGGATATTTCCGGATACCCATTGATCCGGTCGACCAAGAAAAGACCACCTTCACCGCCTTATGGTACATTCGCCTACGGACGAATGCCGTTCGGTCTCTCGCAATGCCCCGGCTACATTCCGGCGATGTATGCTAGCCATCTTTGACGGGCTTGTAGAAAAGTGTATGGAGATTTTTATGGACGATTTTTCGGTTTTTGGTCAGTCTTTTGATGATTGCCTTGACAATCTTGATCAGGTGTTATCCAGATGTGTGGAAAAGAACCTAGTACTTAATTGGGAAAAATGCCATTTCATGGTAGATGAAGGAATAGTTCTTGGCCACAAGATCTCCGCCAAGGGTATAGAAGTTGACAGGGCAAAAGTAGAAGCTATCGAGAAGATGAGCTATCCTAAAAATGTGCGCGAAGTGAGAGGTTTTCTTGGACACGTCGGCTTCTACAGAAGGTTCATTCAAGATTTCTCCAAGATAGCCAAGCCCCTGTCCACTTTACTAAGGGAAGACGTTGAGTTTATTTTTGATGAGAGCTGCAAGCAAGCGTTTGAGGAGCTTAAGGATCGTTTAATATCTCGCTCCGATTCTTATATCGCCCGACCGGAACCTACCATTTGAGCTTATGTGCGACGCATCAAATTATGTCGTTGGTGTCTTGTTCTAGGGCAAAAGATCAAGGGAAAGTTCCGCCTATCTATTACGCAAGTCACACATTGAACCCTCTCGGGTTAACTATACTACTACCGAAAAGGAACCGCCGGCCGTAGTCTTTGCTATGGACAAGTTTCGTAGTTACTTGTTAGGAGCTCAAGTGATCGTGTGGACCGATCACGCCGCGCTTTGCGTTACATGACTAAGAAAGAGGCTAAACCGCGCTTACTACGTTGGATATTGACCCTACAAGAGTTTGACGTTCAAATTAAGGACAAAAAGGCGGTGAGAATGTAGTAGCGGATCATGTGTCTAGGATGTTAAATGAGGAAAAGAATGAACCGACGATATAGATCTTTACTTTCCTCTAGAAAACATCATGTTGATAGATGGCCGCTCCCCGATGTTCCATGGTATTCTTCCATTGTAAATTACCTTCATGGCCGTTATCTCGATCCGGAGATGTCTTATCGAGGAGAAGAAAAAGTTCTTCTCGGATTTAAAATATTTCGTTTGGGATGAACCTTATCTTTTCAAGATCTCGTAAAGATGGTTTGCTTAGGAGATGTATTCCGAATCCGAGCAACGTGACGTCATTGAGCGGTGCCACGGTGGACCCACGGGAGGACACTTTGGTCCTTGGAAAACCGTTGCTAAGATATTTCAATCCGGTTTCTATTGGCCTACGATCTTTAAAGATACGGAAGCTTTACGTAAAGCTTGTGATAGGTGCCAAAGAACCGGTACTCGACAAGGCGTTTTGACATGCCTTTAAAACCCATCCTCGAATGCGAAGTCTTTGATGTATGGGGTATCGATTTTATGGGACCTTTCCCATCATCTTGCGGTAATAAATACATCTTAGTCGCGTGGATTACGTGTCTAAATGGGTGGAGGCCCAAGCCACTCCTCACAATGATCATAAGACGGTGATGAAATTTCTAAAGAAGAATATTTTCGTGAGGTTTGGATGTCCACGTGCCTTAATCAGTGATGAAGGGACGCATTTCTGCAACCGACCCCTAGAGAAAGTTCTCGAAAAATATGGTGTCCGGCATAAAATTGGCACACCGTACCATCCTATGACTAGTGGTCGGGTTGAAAGGAGCAACCGAGCATTAAGAAGATCTGGAGAAGGCGTTAACGAGTCATAGGAAAGAGCGGAGTCCGAAGTTGGATGATGTACCGTGGGCATATCGAATCGCCTATAAGACCCCCATGGGTACATCACCATATCAAATGGTCTACGGGAAACCATGTCATCCGCCCGTCGAGTTAGAGCATAGAGCTTATTGGGCTACAAAGTTTCGAACTTTGATTCCCAATCTTGTGGGAAGCATCGACTACGGCAGCGATACGAGCCGGACGAATTCGGACCCGGAGCCTATGAAAGTGCCGGGGTTAGTAAAGATAAGATGAAGCTACTCCACGATGCTAAGATTAAGAAAAGAGAATTTCATGTCGGCGAACAAGTTCTTCTATACAATTCTAGGTTACATCTCGTTTCTGGAAAGTTAAGGACACGTTGGTCCGGCCCTTTCGAGATTCTCCAAATCATTCCGGGAGGCGTTCTAGAACTTCGTGGTTATAGTGGTGAACCGTTTCGAGTCAACGGTCAAAGGTGCAAACACTATATTGGTGAACCCAAAGAGACATCTTTGATTGTTAAATTTCTCGACATTCTCGGATGTGGTGTTACTCAGGTCGAAGAGTTTGACGAGTTATCACCGACTTGTTCTCTCGAGGATGACGGTAGTGATCCGTCCGAAGAAGTTCTAGCGAGGTAGTGCGATATGGAAGAGTTTGAGAGGGAGCGACAACTTAAACGTCATCGGAGGAGTCGGAGGAGAAAGAACACAACCATGGGGAAACTTAAGAAGGTTTGGAGAGCTTTCAAAGATTTCACCCCATGTGTGAGATGTTGTTTCGCGCCCACACTACGGATCAGAGCTTACACGAGGTAGTGGCTGGCAGAAAGGTTAAATGGCCTGATCCAGGTTGAGCTTACAATGTGTCGAGCTAACGACATTAACCAAAAGCGCCACTAAGGGGCAACCTAGATATCGTTCTTTTAGTTGTTTTGTTTTATGCTTTGATAGTATTAGTATTTAAGTTTAGTTTATTCAGTTTTAGCCTTATTAAGTTTTTGTTTTTATCTGTCAGTTAGTTGTGCTTCCTAGATATGGATTTCGGTGTTCAGCCAGAGGAGTTTCCTTTCCTTAGGAGGATTCCACTCATTACTGTAGATGACGGACCGGGAGGAACCATCGTTTTGCACGTAGATTTTGACATTAGTACCCGCGTCAAGACGGTCACCTATGTTCTTATTGTTCCCCGTTGTTCGGGAGGTGGAGACTTTACTACTGAGGAGTTACGGTGCGGCTCTAGGACGTCCTTACACCATCCTCAATGATCCGATGCGACGGACTTAGCGCTAGTGCCGCAAGCCGAGCACTTTCGAGGTGTTGATGTAGGCGGTGAGGACCGGGGTTTACAAGATGAGTATGACTTCCCTCCGGCGATTGACATGCTCCGCCGTCTCATTCGAGTGATCGATTGGTCGGACATTTATGATGACTAGCGTTCTTAGGATGTTTCGTCGAGCAAACGACGTAAAACAAAAGCGGCGAGTGGGAGGCAACCCACTTGTTTTCCATCTCGTTTTTATTTATTTTCTAGTAATTTTATGTACTTCATTTGATTTTTATTTGTATTTTTGAAGTTTTATATAAGTTTAATAAGAAGGGCAAAATTTGAATTTGATTTGTATGGAAGTTTTATAATTTTTGCACTTAAACTGCTTGGACGCCCGTCCAGAACTCTGGACGCCCGTCCGCCTTGACCAATTTTAGGACGAGCGTCCACTAAGCCTGGACGCCCGTCTGCTTTATTCCCTCCAATCCTGTATGTGATTCAAAATCTTGGACGAGCGTCTAATAAACTGGACGCCCGTCCAGTTCATCCGTCTTTCCAGTGGACGCCCGTCCACTGAGTTGGACGAGCGTCCAACCTCTGTCTTTATATACCCCTTCATCGAGTGAACCCTCACTTTTCAGAATTTCAAAAATCAAAAACGGGTTCTCTCTCCTCCTTTTGCCCTAAAATCGTCGATTCTACACCGTTTTGGGCGATTCAAAGTGCTACGGGCCGCCCTTGATACCCTCTCTTTGATTTTCATAACCAAATCCCCCAAAACACGATATTTTTGGAGAATCGGACCCCATTGCGGTCCGACTTTTGTGAAGAAAAATTTGATTTTGGAGGTCATTCTTGTGTTGTTTGGACTCATTTTCACCTCAATCAACATCTACTCACCCTACTCGGTAAGTTAGTAACAACTTTTCTAGATTTCATTCACGTTTTTGTGAGTTCGATCTTTGGGTCGGCTCGTTTTCTTGAATGTCACCTTAATTTGTTTTTTTTTTTTTCGGTTTTGGTGTTTCTTTCTCGCTTCCGTTTTGGTGATATGGTGTTGTGATGGGTAATGAATGGATTGTTTGGTGATGGTTATGGTGGTGGATGTGGTTTGGTTGTTTTGAAATCCCGCTTTGGATGTTAAACGGGTAACTTTTGTGCACATTAGGATTGTTTGGTTTAGACTAGGCGTGGAAATGGTTCATAAGAAGGCGAGTTGTGAAGAGGCATGGTAAGGAAGTGGCCCGGGAGGCGGGGAAAAAGCGTAAAGAGATTGACCCCACCTTAGTTGATCCTAACCGGGGTGTGAGTATTCGTGAGCAACCTCCAGAGCCACCCAAACTAGGGCGACCTTAAGAGATGAGCCAACCTCGGAGTCCGAGACGGATGATGATGTGCCTTTGGTACGGATGCCTAGAGTTCGAGAGAGGTGGAGGTTCGTCTGGGGCTGAGGAGACTGTCGATGCTCCCCGGGAAGAGGAACCAGTTGCACCTAGGGCAGCCCCTCCTAGAAAGAAGTCTAAAACCGTTGCCCCGATGCCATTGCCTCGTCGATTCGTGAACCCTAGAGCCCATGCAGTTTATACTAAACATTACTTTTCCAGAAACATGTTGGTTGAGAGGGCTATTTTGGAGGCGAAGGTCGATCCGGGGTTCGTTAAGTTGCTTAAGGATAGGAAATGGGAAGCCTTGATGACAATCCCGACTACCCCGGTGAATAGCTCCCTAGTTCGGGAATTTTATGCAACCGTTCGGAAACCGACTTGGGGACAAAGGTAGTCGTGGTTCGAGGGGTAGAAGTTCCCTTTACACCGGAGGTGATTAATCGAAATACAACTTAGCGGCTTTCGAGGGTCGGGATTATAAGGAGGAGATTGTGCATAGACGAGTTTGGGACGGGATCCTTTGGAGGAGTTGAGATTGAGAGTTTGCCCGGATGTGGCCCGGACGTTGAGACCGGGAGGAGACCGGAAGGAGTTGGTTACCACGGCCGGACGGAGGATTGGAAGGTCCGGTGTCGATTCATTCGAATCGGTTGTTTCCTAAGAACAACTTGACACATTTTCATATAGGTGACCCGGGCATGTTGTATGCGTTGACATTTGGCTTGAATGTGGATGTGGGACAGCATTGTATGACGAGATCTCGATCAATCGAAGGTTTATACACGGAGCTTGATCGTCCTCACTTGATCCACGGTTGTGTCTCGATTCCGGTGTGCCCGAGTTTGGGGCGGATCATAAACCGAAGAACCCAGGCCTATACAAAGGGAAAAGAGTAAGCCCTCGGGACATTCTGAGCCGGAGGCACCTCCGGAGCCTGGTTCATCGGCAACGCCTCGTGCATCCTCCCTTCCTCCTTTATCTCCCGCTGTCAGGATGCGGTTAAGCATGGCCAATAGTTTCCGGGAATGGCTCGGTGAAATTCGGGATACACAGAACAACATTTTGACGATTCTTCAGTGCATCTGTGAGGGCCGGCAGCCGAGGGATGACGGGATCTTCAATCCGAGGTCCGTTGATTTTCTTTTTACTGATGAGATTGAGCAAGTCATTGCGGATGCTCTACACGACTCTGAGTCATCTTCAGATGAGGAGCGACGACTCGGCGGCTAGGGCTACGGCACCACCTTCCTCCGGACCCTCCCTCGATCCTCGGTGATGATTCGCGGCACCGAGCCAACCTTGATCTTATTTATCTATTTTCACGTTGGTTGTTTTGTATTGACATTTTTACTTATACGGTTCGTTGTAATTTTGATATTGCTACTATTTATTTTCAATGGATCATGTAAGCCATAAGGCGCGCGTACTTTCATTTCAAGCGTGTTTCAACTTTACGGATGTATTGTGTGCTATCACTTTGCTTTCTCTTTATTTTCGATTCTCTTTTCATGTTGGTATGACTCCCCGTTTTCCCCGAGATGGTTCCCTGTTGTCTAAGATGTGCGGTATCTACATTGTACGGTTACGCATTCTTGATATCATTATGAAGGCTCCGGCCCGACCAACGATTCAAGTTTCGATTTAAATCGCCTAAGTCTTTTCCTTTTTCTTTCGTTTTGCACAACATGAGGACATGTTGATTTTTAAGTGTGGGGGAGGGGATTGTTTCGATATGTATCTACACATTGGCTTAATTCGTAATGTTTCTATGCAAATGAGCTAAAATTTTTAAAATTTTCCGACACTCGTTGTTTTTGTTTTGTCCCGAGTAGGCAATTCGATTCAATGTTCGCTACTTTTATGATCATTTAAGCTATGTATCATATATTTGGTAAATTAGATGTTTCACACGACACTATTTTTCACGAGCCATAGTGAATGATGAGCTAATTTATAAAGTTATACCCCTTTTGGATTAGTAGTTTTTGATTATCTCGTAAGTCATGTGCTTAGTGCTACGTATATATCGTGAGATTTATGATAGTTTGTATTTAGATCCGAAGTATGATATCGTGAATATCTAAGGTTTGAATGTGATAAGTAACACGTAACCTATTGTCAAAGTGAAAAAGTTGAATTAATATGAAGAATTATTGGGTGTGTCGAGAGCTAGTCGATGATTTGAGTGAGGTAGGGTATACCACGTATGTCCTATACCACTATGATGACTAAAAGCTCACGACGATCGCCGAAGAAGCCGCCTTATGATTGGAGTAAGGTAGGGTATTATCTCGAAATGTCCTATTCGCTATGACGGGGCAAGAGCTCATTCGATGTGTGTTTTAAGCGAAAAGTTAAATCAAGCGATAAAGTGTTATGAAATGTATATAAGACTAAGTTATCGTCGCCTTATCCCCGTATAAACCGACGGATATGTTGTAGGGATTGTCCTCTCGAGTATTTCGAAAGGCCCTAGATATATTCGATCATTCTTTTCGGGATATATCACGTTTGTAGGGTGCATCTTATGAGTGTCCTTTATTACTAGTCTACAAGGGGGTATTAGCTAGTTTTGCTTTGAGTTTCTCGAGTTTGGATATAGTGGAAGTTTATTATGGCTATGCACACGCACAAGGGTGAACTTCGATTTAGTGGATATGTGTTATGCACGTTTAGATGCGTTCGTTTTTCTCTCGAGCCTAACTTTTGTTTTGTTTTGCTCGGGACGAGCAAAAGCTTAAGTGTGGGGGAGTTGTTAAGGGTGAATTTATACGATTTATAACGCTATATTCTACGATATTTTTCCCCGTAATTGTACTAAATTGCATAAGAAACGAGGGTTTAATGGATATATTGAGCAAATGATATTTTAGAAGAGTTAATCGCAAAATAGGTTGATTTATGTGTTTTAATTGTGATTTTATGATTATTGGAGCATTATTACATTTTGCGATGTTTTTATGTGTTATAGGTACATGTTTGAGGCTCAAAAGATGATCAAAGGTTGATTAATTTCGAGCTAATTGATGATAAAAGAGATAATGAAGAAGTGGGATAGAGATAGAAGAGATAAAGATAAATAAATCAAAATCGATCATATCAAGCGGCGTCCGAATCTCCGTCCGGTGGACGGGCGTCCGGTGTAATTGAACGAGCGTCCAGGATGTCATCTTTGATTCAGGAAGTTTGGACGCTGGAGTGGACGCCGTCTGGACGAGCGTCTGGTCATGACTCGGCCCGATTCGAAGTTTTATTGAAGAGTGGACGGGCGTTCAAGGTTTCAGACGGGCGTCCGGTGGCCGACTTAGCAGAACCGACTTTGAAATCTATATATAGTCGGTCGTTTTCTCCACAAAAGAGGATCATACACACATCATTCAAAACCCTAAACCTAGGGGCGGCTTTAGGCTGCGTTTTTCATCTTTTTATTCCTATTTTTATGCTCTTAGTTTAGATTAAACATTAGTTACTTTTTATGCACTCGTTTCGCAAATTTGAGTTGCCGAGGATGTTCGAGGCTAAAAGCTTCATCAAACGAGTATTGTGAAGCCGTCCAACAATTGTTGATTTCGTTTTCTTCGATTATCCGTGAGTTTTTAATAAAGGTTGTTTCTTATTCATGCTTATTCATGTTTAATTTGCTTTTATATCGGAAGATATGCATGTGTTGATTGTTTATTGTTGATGGAAGTCTTAATAAACCCTAGATCACCATGAATAAGAATAGTAATTCGAATCTATCATAACGGAAGTTAATAGGTCGATTACTTAGATTATAAACACAAAGTTTGCACCTTTGGTTATTTAACGCGTTAATCTTACATCGGAAGATAGTAGATTGATAGATGAACTTTCTAAGGAATTAGGGTTCATGTTTAGGTAAGGTGAATCACAACCTGAATAAAAACTGCAATATAATCGAGATAGGGAATCAATGCTTGTTGGATAGGTGGATCAATCCTCGTTTGCTCGTTATAAATTTGATTTAAATCCTTAAAAGCTTGAATTTGTCTAGTTAGTTTACTTTTATCTGCACCTTAGATTAGTTAGTTTAAATTGGTTCGCAGCCCGTATCTTTCCTGGCTTTAGATCATCTCTTCTGTCCAGTTTTACGTTTTAGTTAAGTTTAATTTACAGTATTCGTTTAGTTTTATCCGTTATTTAGCTTAGTAATCGTGACATAGGTTAGTTAGATAAAAACTAGAAACCACAATCGTTTAGTTCCCCGTAAGATCGACCCGGCATTAACCGCTATTACTACGATCCTTATACTTGAGGTTAACCGGATTATTACTTGTTTATTTTGTGTTGATAAAATCCGTGACATAGCTCCAAGATGCCTTCTTTCCCCCTTGATGGGTTACTGGATCTTTCTTTGAAGTCTTCAAGGAAATTTCGTTGGCTTCCCCTTTTTCTGGATATATATGATTTGATTTTATGGATCTGGATTTGGATCTTTGAATATATGCTTGTAAAGCTCTTTTTCTGATCCTCCTCTCTCTCCTTCAAGTGATTCTCTTGTGTATTTATAGGGGTGATGTAACGGTCACTAGCTCTTGTAGCCGTTACACTTGTCGTTTAGCCAACGTTCATATGTACGATCTTTTGTCGTATTGTCAGTTTAAATTCAACAAGGCCTTAACTCAGTTTTCTACTCTTCTTCAAAACTGAGTACCTTGTATACTTACTATCTGACTTTAATTGACTAAGTCAGAGTACACCAATCGCTTCTTCTTTCTCGGTAAATCGATAATCTTTGTCCTTAAGATTATTCGGTTATACATGATCTATAATTCAGTTTTCAGGTCACCACAGACTTGTCTGAATCCTGATTTATAGTCACGACTTGATCAGCTTCTAACTGAGTTTGCCACCTCAGTTCTTGAATCTTTAACAACTGAGTCTGTGTCCCTCAGTTCTTCAGTCTTCTAGATAAGCCAACTGAGTCTGTGTCCCTCAGCGAACTTGTCATCTTCAGTTCTAGCATAACTGAGTTTGAGCCCTCGGTTCTTTAGATGCATATCTCGGTTTTCTTATTATAACTCGTTTCCTTGAATTGACCCAATTTGTTCGTCTAGTTCCTATTCTATTACAGTGCTTGTCTGAAACAACCTATACAAGGTTCAGACTCTAGATAGAACTTATACATTTATCTCTAGACCATTTCTTGCTTCTTCTTTCATTATGCCCTATAACAGTTAGTTACGACTTCATCATCATGGGTTGTAAGTGATTTGTCTAATTACGTGACGAACCATCATCAAAACATAAATAATATTTCCAACACCTTGGTTTGGAGATATCATTAATTACTTAACATGTGATTATATTCCGTCTCATTGGACTTGGCAACAGAAAAAGAAGTTCTTTTATGACTTAAAATTTTATTACTGGGAGGAACCAGACCTTTTCCGTACGTGTTCGGATGGGATAATCAGAAAATGTGTGCCTGATAATGAAATTTTAAGTGTTTTATCATTTTGCCATGATCATGAGGCAGGAGGTCATCATGGAGGGTGGAAAACTGCTTTTAAAGTTTTACAATGTGGTTTTTATTGGCCTACACTATATAGAGATGCTTATAAGTATGTTAAATCTTGTGAATCGTGTCAAAAATGGGAAAATGTATCTAAAAAACATGAAATGCCTATGCAACCTATTTTAGAATGTGAGTTATTTGATGTTTGGGGTATAGATTTCATGGGACCTTTCCCTATATCTTTTGGAAAAAGATTTATTCTTGTAATGGTAGATTATGTTTCGAAATGGGAAGAAGCTGAAGCTCTTCCCACTAATGATACCAAAGTTGTCATACGATTCCTTAAAAAGAATATATTTACAAGATATGGCATTCCAAGGGCAATCATTAGTGATAGAGGTTCACATTTTTGTAATAGACCATTTACTAAGATAGTTGAAAAATATGGTGTAACACATAAGTTAGGAACGCCCTATCATCCGCAGACTAGTGGACAGGTAGAGGTGTCGAATAGAGAAATCAAAAGAATCGTGGAAAAAACAGTTGATTCAAATCGTAAAAACTGGGCAGTTAGATTAGATGATGCATTATGGGCATACATAACAGCTTTTAAAACACCAATTGGTTGTTCTCCCTATAAGCTAGTCTTTGGTAAGTCTTGTCATCTCCCAGTTGAGTTAGAACACCGAGCCTTCTGGGCTATTAGATTTCTGAATTTCGATCCTAAGGCTGTCGGTGATCATAGATTGCTTCAATTAACAGAACTAGAAGAATTTCGTCTCGATTCTTATGAGAACACTCGAATCTACAAGGAACGCACGAAATCTTTCCATGATAAGAGAATCTTTAAGCGTGAGTTCCATGTAGGTGATCGAGTGCTTTTGTACAATTCACGTTTAAAGTTGTTTCCAGGTAAGCTTAAATCGAGATGGACAGGTCCATTTAAAGTAACACGGGTTTACAAAACTGGAGCTGTTGAACTAATTGATGGAAATACAACTTTTATAGCCAATGGCCACAGAGTAAAGTTATTTGTGGAGGGAGAAGGAATCACACTGAAAGAAGAAGTAATGTTATTGATTGATCGCCCGCTAAATTGAAAAAGCAGAAAGACGAAAGAACTGAAAAGCAGAGAAACTGGAATCAGCCAGATACCAGGTACTATCTATCTTTACTCTACTTTTCTGTGTTTTTAATTATGTTTAAACTTTTTTCGTCTTTTACCGGATAGACGTAAAAGAACTGGATGCCTTTTTTAGATAGAATAGGAGTTTTTATTTTACTTTTGAAATTAGGCCTAGATAAAGATGTCGCGTTTGCTATAGAAGTTTTAGTTTTTGAACAAAACAAGAAATTGTTGAGAGAGATCAGATTGAGAGAAGTTTGTAATGGAACATCAAGAAGTGCGATAAAAAGAAGGGCAAAATTTCTGATGAGATGCAGAATCTGTGGAAAAAGTGAACATGTTGGACGCTGTGGGAAAAACACAACCAAATCCCAGGATGAGTGTTTGAATATTGTTAGGAAGGGAACGATTAGGTGGTTATCCGAAAATCCTGATGGAATTCCGAGAGATAATTCAAATGCTTCGTTTTTAGGAGTTAGGTTGATCGAGCGTTATATCAGAACTCTGGAAGATTTAGAAATCGAAGAGTCAGGAACCCCTTAAGTTTCGAGTCTTTTCTTATGTTTTATTTTATAAAATTTTCGCATAACTTCTGAAAATTTTATAAAATTGGATCTTTATGAAATTTGTGGAGTTTTATAAAAGTTTTATAAAAGTTTTTAACTTAGATTTTATAAGAATTAATATAAATTTTTATAAGCTTTTTAAAGTGTTATAAAGATTTTATTAAGTTTTAAAAATTATTATAAAATTATTTTTAAGGTTTTGACTAAATTTTATAAGTTTTATTAAAGTTTTTATCAAAAAAATTATAAAAAGAAGAAAAAAAATCGGAAAAATGAAAAAATTGGGCACGGACCGATCCGGCCTTAACCCGGACCGGTCCGGGGTCTAAAAACATAAAAATACGGGGACCCCTCTTTTCTTCTTCTTATTCCATAATTTTCTTCAACAGCCGCACCCCACACACCAAACCCCACCACTCGAAATTTTTTATCAATTCTTCCACAAAAATTCACCTCTCACACTACCACTACTTGATTTCTTCCTCTTTTCATCTCTTCTCTTCTACACAAATTTGAAAAAATCAAAAGGGAGCAAAAACAAGCTACATTTCATTCCGGCGACTTTTTCAACTTTTCCGGCCTACTTTTCAACGTTTTCTTCATATTAAGGTATAATTTAGTTTATTTAGTTATCAATTTCGTATTTTTTATAATTTTTTAGATTAATTTCAACTGTTTTGATTTTTGAGTGTGTTGTGACATTTTTATTTTTTGTTGTTTTTGTTGTTGTTTTTGTTGTTGATTGGCATTACCAATATCGTAGAATGGCCGAGTCGAGTAGGAAAGTCTCTAAAAAGCGAAAATCAAACATTCCCATTTCAACTCTGTTGTAGGCAACGATCTTGTTATCACCGAAGAAGAAGCCGTGAGCTTTGAGAAAACCGCATCACCTGAGGCTAAGAAAGCGTATGAGAAAATTTATAGTAAATGTGATGTCTTGGTTGAAAAAGGGTTAGATTTGGGTGACTTAGGTGATGAAGTCAAAGATATCTTTAGAAAACGACAGTGGTTAGATTTAGCAGCCAGATGGGAAGGGGAGATTAACACGACTCTAGTAGCTGAGTTTTATTCAGTTTTATCTACACTTTCACAGGAGCAGCTTACTCAGTCGCAAATTGTACCCTTACGAGCCAGAAATATTCCTTTTAACCCTGCCGTCATAAATGCAATTCTAGGAGTTGAAGTTTTTCCTGATGAGGAGGATTACAGGGCAGATTATAATCTAGATGATCCTGCAAGTTTTGAGCAGACTGCCCTGAGAGCTCAGAATGCTTTTGACCCGACCGCTGTGTGGGTAGAAAATAGATTTAATTATGGGAATTGTTTTAGAGGTTTAAGGGCAATTAAAAGATTTATTAGCCATAATCTCTACCCTTCACGTAAACATTCTGCTTTTGGAAAGGAAGATGTTTGTATCGCTTGGGCGATGATAAACGATGTTAGAGTGGATGTTGGTAAGGTGATGTTTAAAAGGATTTTTGAGAGTATTGTCATCGCCAGACCAGGGAGTCATCTGTACTTCCCTTGTTTTATCTCTGATTTATGTCGTAGGCTGGGAGTACCATTCCTACCTAATGACAAGTTAGCTCTGGCAGATGCCAATCTGATTGGACCAAGTTTGACTACACATCCGGATGGTAGTATACGCTCTTTGATTAGAAGACGTCAAACTCAACCAGCTCCACCAGTTTTCACATCTTCTTCTTTTCCATCTTTTTCGAGTCAGCCTCAACAAACTCCTTTCTCCAACACTATCACCTATGATATGTTTCAATCTTTGGTGTCAGACGTTGCACGTGGTCAAGCCAACATGGCTTTATATGCTGAGAGTAATAGGCAGTGGTGTGATGATATTCGTAGAGGTTTAAGAAGGAACGAGCAGTTGCTTCGTAATCCTACTTTTGATGATCCTGCCTATCCACCTTGTCAGTCAGATTCTTATACCTTACCAGATTGGGTAACACCTATTCCACCACCTTCGAGCTTTCATCCATCGTCATATCCTTTTGGAAGCCAATCTAGTGGAACGGGTGTATTTTCGACAGGTGTTCGGAGACCGGCGATGTCTAGTTGGGGAGGATTCACTGAGTTTGCACACATCACGACTGGCATGAGTTCGATGGGTCTTGATAGTTCAGTTAGGACCACGACTACAGTTCAGCCACCGGCTTCTCAGTTGTTTCCAAGTTCAAGCTTTCATGTCGATTCTGAGGAAGACTATGAAGAAGATTGAATTTCATAACTTTGTTTGATTAAACATTTTTACTGCACATTTTATTCGACATTTGTCATTTAGATATTGGTTTGTTTTCATTTTCGTTTAACTTGATTTTATAGTCGTTTTATCGAAATTTGGTTTGCATTCTAAATCGTTTTAATTTTTCTAAAAACTATAAAAAAACCCAAAATAATTTTTTATCATTACTACATCATTTTACAAAAATATAATGTGTCGTTTTATCCGTAAGTATACAGATAGATGAAGCTTTTTAAAGAGGTATGTAATGTTCAGCACGTGAAGTAAAAAACCAAAATACAACTTGACTTTTACCTCTGTCCTCAGTAAAAGCAGGATGAGGCCGGACCGGTCCGGCCTAGACTCGGCCCGAGTCGTGAAGAAAAAGGGGAGAGTCATTTCTTTAGTCCATCTGATGCACACACGTATGTTTTTTTACTATCTATTTAAACAAGTAAAGCTATGAGCAAGAGATACCATCTTCTTTCATCTCCTTTACTTTCTATCTATTTTGTATTTTTTTTACTTTTCATCTAGTTTTAAAATGTCGAACCACTCCTCACCGTCGGTTAATTCATACGAGCCTCACACCCCGGATCATCCGGAGTCTCAAGCTTCTACTCAGGATATAGTTGTACACCCTGGATTTGCTAATTCTCCAATCCAGTTGGAGAAAGGTTTAAATGTCGATAAGATTGATCAATGGGGAAAAACTATTATTCGAAGTTTTGGTTGGAAAAAATTTGTCAGTACGCCGAGAGGAAGGATAAATGTCTCGATAGTTCGAGAATTTTATTCTGCCCTCATGACGACATCCATGATCGATATCACTCAGATTGTATCGGTAAGAGGAGTGGCTGTTCCCTTCTCTTCTTCTATTATCAACCAAATTTTTGCTATTCCACCGGTTTCAATGCAGCATTTTGAGATGGAATGGGGCTTACAAAATCCACACAATCATTTGAACAGAGTCCATGAGTCTTTCCAATGTCTGTTTCACGAAATGTCTACTAGTCCTTTACTTCCACACCTAAAGGCGTGGAAAAATTTCATTAATTCTAGGGTGTATCCTACTTGGGATTTCGGGAGCCTTAGTGATAATGAAATGCTTCTGCTATATGCTTTGACAGTTGGTGTATTTGTCGATTGGGGAATTTTGATTCAAAGGACTGTGTTGGAGTTTGCAATCACGAGAGGTAGTAGGGGAAACCTATGCCTAATTCTTGGTTGATTTCGCGCTCGTGTACTCGGATGAGTGGAGTGGGGGAGAGTTTGGAGACGGATGAGATTTTTCCGTCTAGAGATAGTCGAGTTGGTTTGTTACCGGTTGATACACCGGGTTGTTCGTCTACGATCTAGATAGTTTGTTGGTGGTTTGTTTAGGATGTTTAAGTTTTAATAAGTTAAATTAAGTTAAGTTTGAAGTTTTTTTTCTAGTTAGTTAAGTTTATGTTCTTTTAAGTTTGTAATAATCTATCTTGTTTAATATATATATGTCTCAGTTTTTTAAGTTTGTTTGTTATTTAATGATATAATTAGTATACGCTAAAATTAAAATCGGAATAATAACGATAATAGATAATTTTAATTTTATTTTCCAACCTACTTATTTATTACTCATTGAACATCGGGACGATGCCACTTCGTAAGTGGGGAGTAAGAGTTAGGTTAGAAAATTCATTAAAATTTTCGAAAATAGTTATAAATTATAAAATTATCAAAATTTTTATTACTTATTTTCAATTTTTTTAGTAGTTAATATATAAATATGAATAAGAAATGATATAATTTGGAAGAATAAGTTTTTAATTAAGTAAAGTATATTAGATATATTATAATTATATTTTATGTCTAATTTAGATTTTAATAAGATTTTAAGTTTATATAATTGAATAATTAATATTAGATATTGTTTTTATGAAATTATATAAGTACATTGATAGTTATAAGTAAAATTTTTAGAATAATTTTCTTTTCAATATGAATTATGAGTTTGGAATTGGACTTAGGATGTCGATTTACGGCACCACAAAAATATAACTATAGCCAAATAGCTCTACCTAAATTTCCAATTTTTGTTCTTATGTCGGCCTTGATTAGAGTGATCAAGACCTCACTCGAAATTGCTATTGTGATTAACTAGAAATAACCAACCTTTAGCTAATTTTGGTCTACATTTCCTTGAAATTCCGCAAGTTTGTACGTACTTATAAAAAGAGATGAAGACATAAAAAGCTAAGTTTTGGTATATCCGAGATTGGAAAAATTAGATAAGTATTAGTACATTCGATCTTACCTCACATGACACTTGCAAGATAGTCGATTTTGGTAATAAGCTCGGATATATTAATATTCTAAATTAAGAACGAAGCACCATATTTACACGAATTAATCAAATACCAGGTATCTTCCTTATCCGTGATCGACAAATTAAAAGAAAGAACATATCGGTTGTAGCTACCAATGATTTGAGTGAGTAGGGTATTATCACGAAATGTCCTATATCACACTACTAGAATTTCCCGGATTTGTGACGAATTTTTGTGACGCCAAAACGACCGAGTTTTCGTCACAAATTTCCGACAAAATTTACTATTAAATTAGCGACAAATCACATATTTCTTTTTTTTGCAATATATAGGGACAAAATTGTGACAAAATATGTACATGGCAAAATGTATGTGACTATTTTGTCACAAATCTTTGCGCCAAATTCGGGCGCCATAATTTGTGAGAATTTTGTGACAAAGCGGCTTGGTCATAAAAGTCTTCGTTGCTAATCGCCGCTAACCGACATATCTGTCCACATCGCAAAATTGTCACACATTTTCCACAAAATTGCTACGAATTAGCGACAAACCGCGTAATTCTTTTTTTTTTGCAATAATTTGAGACAACATTGTGACAAAATATGTACGTGGCAAAATGTATGTGACTATTTTGTCACGAATCTTCGCGCCAAATACGGGCGCCATAATTTGCGAGAATTATGTGACAAACTGGCTTGGTCATAAAAGTCTTCGTTGCTAATCTGACGCTAACCGACATATTTGTCCACATCGCAAAAGTGTCACATATTTTCGGCAATATAGTTACAAATTTCCCGGATTTGTGATGAAAATTTGTGATTAAAATGGTTCGTCACTAATTCGCGACATCATTGCTACAAATTAGTGAAAAAACATAAAAAAGATTATTTTTATAAAACATTGCGACGGTATTGTGACAAAATATATACATGACCAAAGACCAGTAACTATTTTGTCGCAAACCTTCGCGCCAAATTTATGCGCCATTATCTGTGACAAGTATGCGACAAACTAGCTTGGTTACGAAAAATTCCTTGCTAATTCATCACTGACGGATAAATTTGCCCATATATGTTTACTTTTAACAAATCAAATTATAAAGGCCAGTAAGGCCTTGATTTAGCGGTCAAAATTAAGGCCGAGGACCACCTCTTAGTACCGGGTTCGAGCCCTACTAAGTGTAAATGTGTGTGAGTGTTATACTTCTTCGTATATTATATAAATATATAGTGAACTTATTTTTGTATTTCAAATACATATATAATGTACAAAAATTGACATGGGTATAACCCAAAGATTATCAACATTGGACGTTTTGGGCCGAAAGTCGGGTAAAAATGGTCAAGAGGGCCAAATCAGTACAAGCTCATAGACGTTTTGGGCCAAAAGAGGGTCAAAATGGTCATGCGGGCCGGATCGTACAAGCCCATTGTGGGTCTTTTGCTAATTGAAGTTCAATCCCGAGGTTCACGTACTATTGAGTTGTGATTCAAACTCAAGGTTCGTTATTGAGTAGTAATTTCAAACCCGGGGTTCGTTATTTAGTCGGTTGAAACCCGAGGTTCGTTAGTGAGTTAAAGATTCGAAGCCTGAGGTTCGTTAGTTAGTCATGAGTTAATGATTTGAAACTTGAGGTGTGTTAGTGAGTTAGTGATTTGAAACTCGAGATTCGTTCTTCGAGTTCATGATATGAAACCCGAGGTTCATTAGTTAGCTAGGCATAAGCATAAGTTAATGATTTGAAACCCGAGGTTCGAAGTTCGTTAGTGAGTTAATGATTTGAAACCCGAGGTTCGTTAGTGAGTTCGTTAGTGAGTTAATGATTTGAAACCCGAGGTTCGTTAGTGAGTTCATGGTATGAAACCCAAGGTTCGTTAGTGAGTTCACAGTATGAAACCCGATAGCGAGTTAATGATTCGATACTCAAAGTTTGTTAGTTAGTCATGAGTTAATGATTTGAAACATGAGTTTTTTCAGTGAGTTAATCATTCGAAACCCAAGGTTCTTTAGTTAATCGGTTGATAAATTAGTATAATGATGAAATTTTTAAGGCTGAAATATTTTTTTTGGTGAAAATATTTCGTTGGAATGACAAATTTCCGACGAACACCAGAAAAATTATAATATAAAAATAATTCGTTGGAATATTGTCGGAAATGGAATGAGTTTTTAATAGAAAATAAAAAATAAAATAATTTATCACCGTCGGTTACCGACCTCGTACCGACGGAAATTAAAATTTCGTAGGAACTTCGTAGGACTGAATTGGAGTAATTTAAATAAATAAATTCTTTTTTAATAACAAAAAAATGAAACATCTACCTCGTCTATTATGTCCCCAAATTGACAAAAGAACCCAAATTCACTTTCTTCGCTCTCTCCGGCTACTATCTCCTCCGCCTCTTTGCTGGTCGGCTGCTTCACCTCTTATCAGGATAAAGCTTTCATCTTCTATTCTCTGTCTCTGCAATCTCAGGCTAGTTAACGAAGTTTTTTTTTCCTGTTCTTTTCTTGACGTCTGAATTTAGGGTTCGTTCTTTTTGAAGAATCTCAATCAATGCTATCGTTGTTTCAGTTTCAGTAGTTGATGTACCGATGTCAAGAATTTCTTTAATATGCTTCTTCTGGGTCATGGGTGAGAGAAATTTGTACTCAAATGGCCAAGAAGAGACTTTTCATTAAATGCAAGGACCGACCATTGTGCAATTGGAATTTTGTTATTGTAGAGGGAACTTCTGAAATCAATGCCATGAACCTCGTTTTGCTGTATTATTTCACATGGAGTGCAAGTATTTGTCTCAAAATACTATTGTGGATACATTGTCCTCCTGTAATTGAATTGAATTCATGTCAAAACAATGTCTTCAAGAAATTAACTCTCCATTTTTTGTTGTTTGCTGCTGTTGTTGTTTCTTTTATGGGTACTGAGGATTTCCTCTCCAACGAATAACATTGTGTGGTTAAATTTAGCTGTCTTTAGCATCTGTGATTGTTAAATTTGATCTCTGACTTGTTAGTCCTAGAGTGTTAGATCGGGTTTGACTTTGTTATTTTGTATTGACTCATTTACTATTATGCTGATTCAAGTATGTATTAATGTATTATGCTGATTTCACACTTCAAAGCAATGATTGTTCTGTTAGGATGCATGACACGACTCTTTGTTAGAGTAAGAATAAGAGCATGATACCGACTACCGACATTCCACAATGCAGAGCATTTGATTTTTAAATAGTTTAAGTGGATTCTAGATTGTAGAACAACTTTAAACTGTTTGATACTCACAATAGAGTGTGTAAAAGTGAGGACGGTCGGTTCTCTGTTGTAGAATTGCTGAAAAGGTCGATTTCGGGTGTGGTTCCACATCAGTAAGTCTGTTGAAATGACACCAAAGATGCCATTAAGTTTGTGTGGCGTTAAGATTAACCCTTTTTTTTTTTATGCTTTTCGTGTTTCCAATAAAAACTATGGTGGGTATAAGCTACTCTATCTAGGGTCAAAAAGCAAATTATTAGGAGTACATTTGAAAGGGTGAAACATGTTACTAAAGTCTCAGCCTTGTTGTCAGTCAAACCCATGAAAGACTTGGATGTGTTCTTTTAACCAATCGTAATTTGTTTTTTGTCTTGTTTATTAGAAGTTGTAGTTTTTTGTTGAGTAATTCGGTAAGTTCATGTAATGTTAATTCATGATCAACAGATCTTCACACCGGGAAAGCGAGAAAGAGAGGAAGCGAGGAAGATCTTCAAGTGCTCGGAGAAACCGAGGAAGCTCTTCAAGTGCGTATTGCGAAGGTAATGTTGCTCTTCAAGCTCTCTGTGTGATGATGGTTGCTTTGTCACTTTGTTGCTGCAATTTTTCAGTTTTTCTTTTACTACTTATCCCCTAACTCCATATGCAGTTTTTGTTTGTTGAATGTTTCTTGATGTCGATAGATGTCTTGACTGCTGTTGCAACTCCTGAGCTTCAAATTTGCGGATCATTGTTCGAACCAACCGATGTCGGATTTTAGCATTCTCGTTATGTTTTTGCCAATTGAATAAACAAGTGATTAATTCACCTTTGTTTTAATTCATTGAATGGATTTCCGATTTCGGGGGACAAACACACTTTTGGTCCCTTTTTTAACATGCTTTTGCACTTTTCTCTTCAATGATTCAATTCGACATTTTTACTCCTCATCTTTACATATTGTTTACATCTCCGGTCCAAAGTTCCACATGTCACACAACCAGCATAGAAAGTAGAACCCATAAAAACTTGACACTTTGCGAAAATGGACTTAAAACGTAAAAATATACATAGATGAGGGGGTTAAATGCCTCTCAGGTTGGTTCTATTTTTCTTCTTTTGAAGTCTGGATTACCTCGTGTTTCCGATGTTTTTTGTGTTATAATACTATGCTTTAGAATGATTTTCCCTGCTTGTTTGTTGTCTATGCCAATGCTCTGTTTTTACATGACTTGTTATTCTGTCTAGTTCTCACATTTTGATCTAATTTCTTTGGTATCATCATATGTTATTGAGTTTTCGGAATGCTAATGCTTTAGTGATTGCTTTTTAATTCCTTAGCGCGCTGTGGAAGGCCTTGGACTAGCTTTCCAAACCCAGCCTCAACTCTCAGCTCTTAGCTAGAAAAATGAAGTATATGCCCAGGTGAAGTATATGTTACATCAAGACTTTTTTTAATGTTTTTTTGGTCCATTTTCTGTTTTTAGTGTGTTTTGTTTTCCATTTCTTCTTGATCAACGCTGAGGCTTATGCCGAAATTTGTTTGTTTCATTTAATCGCGATTTTGAAGAAACAGTGACGGTGTTTCTTAGGATTTTGAAGAAACAGAGACCGTGTTTCTTTGGATTTTGAAGAAACATAGACGGTGTTTTTTTCCCCTGATTTGTTTCCTTTGATAATCTTCTTATAGAACCCGAATTTGCCACAGTCTATGGCACAAAATGCAACTATGATTGTTTTCACAAGGTTTGAGGATACTTGTCATGAAATTGACTCGGTTCATGTGGGATAGAGTAAAAGATGGTGGGATCTCGGAGTGTTTTTCCTTGGAGAAATATCCGTGGGACTCATGGAGAGATGGTTCCACCGAGGGATGGAACATCTAGATCTGCGAATTATTATTCTCGAATTGAAGATATAAAATCGGTTGGCATTGTTTTTCGTAGTTAGCGGCTACGAATTATTATTCTCGAAAGGGTTGGCATTGTTTTTCGGTTCACGAGAGGTACATATTCCTTTCTATAACTCTTTTTTTAAATTGTTAGTGTTTTCTCTCCTTTATCCTAGTTTGTTGAGTTTCCCAATGATACCATTCATTTCCATCACCGTCCCTTTTCTTTTCTTTTAGCTTCGTCCCTCTTTTGTTTTTGCTAAATTTCGACATTTGAAGATTACCAACTTTGGTCGGTACTTTGTTGCGAGAGAATGTTCGTGATGGAGTTACTTTTGGGTGGCCAAGGCGAGAGAAGTTTAAAGAAGCGATGATGGGTGTCCTACCATATCATAGGAACAAAAGGACCCGGATTCCGGATGATATCGAAAGAGGCCACAAGTGGACATGTACTAGCGGTGCAAGTGAGATCGTCATGATTTTAAACAAGTTCTTCACGATGTTTAACAACACTGTCAATAATCTGAGTGGGATGCAAAACTCAAGATACTTTTAGAGACGATTGCTCGTTCACAAGATTGAGATGTTTTCGGTGATAAAACCTTTAGTCTCTTGTATTTGTCCGTTGACCATGAATAATATTGATTTCATGTTTTGAAATGCTATTTGACTCAATTATGAATAAAATGATTTGCTTCATTTTCATGATCATGGAAGTGTTTTGATTATTTATGCTATTGAAAAACTTTTTTTAAGAGAACATTTATGTTATTGAATATAATTTTTGTAAATAATAAATATAGTAAAAATGTGAAATATAAATTTTGTTGCAAATTTGTCGTAAAACACCGTCACAAAATTAATTCAAAAGTGTAGGGAATAATTGTCACATTTTTATCACTAAATTTGGTACCAAAATTGTCACATGAATTCATCACATAATAATCACTAAAATTTTGTCCCAATTTTATCGTAAACAATCGTCACAAATTCATATCAAATTTGTATGGTATGGTTATCGCTATTTCATAAAAAAAAAAATTGGTTACAAAATTGTCGTATTTTTTTGTTGTACATTTGTCGCTATTTTATGAAGCAATTTTGACACAACACTCCATCACAAACTTATCGGAAAATTTAGTCACACATCCGTTGCAAAATATAATTTTTGTCGCAGATTCATCACTAAAATTTTGTCATATCTATGTCACAAAGTATGACTTTCGGCACAATTTTGTCACAAACTTAGTGACAAGGTTAATTCCGACTCAAAAATTTGCAACGGGGTGTTCCGTGTCGGAAATAGGATTCGTCACTGCTTCGTCACAAACGAGCGTTAGTGACAAATTTGTGACGAAAACTGCCGTCACAAATCCGAGAAATTTTAATGTTTATGTTATTTAAGTTATATACACTTTCTGTCTTCTTACGATTTTAAATTAGAAAAAGTAATATATTTATAATATTGACAATATAAATTACATTAAAAATTATAATCGATCAATTATATTATCTTTTATTACCGCTTATTTTTGCTCGAGGACGATCAAAAGCTAAGTGGGGAGTAGTTGATATACTACTTTTATATGATTAAATATACGTTATATTATTATGTTTTATCAACGAATTCTATATAAAATATATGAAATTATGGTATAAATAGTATGAAATGTTAATCTTTATAATTTAGAGTAGTTAGTAGTAATAATAGTAAAATATTGTAATTTTGTACCGATTTTAGTAAATCGGAGTGTCGTGTCAGATTTACGTGGGTATTTGTGGTATTTTATTGCAGATTTATAAGCCGAGACCCCGAAAATCGACATGTTGAAGTATAATCATATCTCTGGAAGGATTTAGAGAGTGTCACGTGCTTAAATGGTCAATCGAATTGCTTAAGTGGTCAAGTGGTCAATCGAAGTGGTCAAGTGGCTAATCGATTCGATTAAGTGGTAATCGAGAAATCTCTTCGACAAACGAATGGCTCATCAAAACGACATTATCTCGAAGAAGAGTCTTTCACGAAAGTTGTAGATTTTCCCGAGAGCTTTCCGATGCCGCTTGAATCATGATTTTTGGATATCCAGAACTCGAGATATGAAATTTTATAAGTTATATATATAATTATAATTATAATTATATATCACCGCACATGCTGATTACTTAAGAAGGTGGAGATCATCATTACACCGGCCCGGTCAGGCCTACTTCCGGCCCGGTCCGGCCCAGGAAGTTTCTTCTATATAAAGAGCTCATTTGCAAACAGAGTCGAGTGTACCAATATATATACACCATATCATATATATATATCTTCTCCTCTTTGTTTTCTTTTTAGTGGTAGTTTTTAAATAGGCCTTAAGCCAAAAATAATAATCTCGTAGTATCGTTGTAATGCTCGGGAAATTATCAGAAGTTCAGTGTTGTTTAAGTCGTTGTAATGTCCGGAAGAATACAACTCTGATTCAGCATTTGTAATCGGGTAACTTTTCTTAAGTATTTATGTTTGTTTTTATCTTTTTCGTTGTTATAATGTTTTTAGGCTAACTCTAATAACTAGCCAAAGTTATGTAATCGTTTTATTTCGATCTTTTCGGTAAAGGAATGCTGTCTAAGTAAAATTGATTAAAATTGAGTTAATTGAATCTTTTTCTATTCTGTAACGTATTGATAATATTCGGATTGACGTAATTAACCAAGATGAATCGCACCATATAACCTAACGATGAACCGACCAGAGAAGTTAGGATATGAGATAAAAGATAGAAAAACCGGAGGGTAAAATTGGCCGTGCGAAAGCGTGACTACGGAATCATATTTCCTACCCGGGGCAGATTTGTCTTGGGAAAGATTAATCTTATTAAAATTGTGCTCGAGATCATAATAATGTTAAAATCAACGGTTTAATTGAAACTAACACCGGAAAGTTAAATCGATCCGCCTGACAACCGGAGCCTTTTGAATAACATCGGCCGTCTGACGAACGGAATAACCTCTTTTATCCGGGGTAGATTTGTACTCGGTACTGTTCGGACTAAGCGAGATTAGCATGGGGCGGTTGTGGAGATTGAAGCGATGACAATGACATATGACAATTTCATACGCTCGTGTGAGGAGGAATTGTTAACCTCGGGAGTGCACCGTTTCATTTACTCAATTGGACCTAAAATAAAAGGAAAGATCGAGCACATTTCGTTTGCGAGAAGATCGTATAATTCAATTATATAAACTTTGGCTAGTTCTATAAAATATATTGGTATCTATATATTTATATCTATATATATACTTTGCAATTTATGTACATCTATATATATATTTATATATCTATATATATTATATTAGAATAACTTTTAAATTACGCATTTATTTTATGTTGACTAGAATAGTAGTGATCGTGTTATAAAATTGCGATTTAGATCGAGTTAATAATGACTCTTTGGTGTTTAACCACACTTAGAAGAATTACCAAGTTCCACGAGGATTCGACACTTTGACTCACCATACTAGCACTACAGTTTGACCCGATACACTGTCGGTTAAGGACTGGTTTAGCACTACGAAAGGCGTCTGTCAATAAATCGACGAGCCCAAGGAATAGGAGGAGCAGGAGGTCTAGCAGTTGTCCTAACCGGTTCAACTCACGTACTTGCCTCCTCCTGTCTAGGAACATTCTCAGCAGGTTCGACTCTAGATGGGTCACCACTTCGTTGACTCCTAGAAAACCTCACTAAAGGGACATCATCCTCTGTATCGGAACCAGATGGCGACTCATCTCTTAATGGGGCCCTAGACTGAGCTTGTGTAGACCTAGGAGGGTTGTGTCTTGCACCAATCCGAATACCTTGAGTAGGAGTCACCTCAGTAGGATCAACAACTTTCCGTTTCTTACTGGGCTCCTGAGCCACACCCTTACCATGCCTCTTGACTACCGCCTTCTTATGGACCATGATTCAATCCTAGACTAAACCAAAACAATCCCAAATCAAAGCAAGGTACCCGTTTAACATCCAAATCGGGATTTCAAACCACAAATCAACACAAACCACAACCATCCATCATCACCAAACAACCATTCATTCATCCATCATCACCAAACAACCCATTCATTCATCCATTAGCAAGAAACAAGAAACAAAACAAGGAAAAAAAACAAATAAGGTACAATTCACATAAAAGATTCGAGCCGAAAATCGAACTCCAAAAAAAGTGAATTAATCCCAGAAAAGTTATTAGAAACTTACCAATGATGATGAGAAGACGATGATGATGCTAGAAAGGATCCCTAATAGTGTAAAATCGAGCCCAAAATCGATTTTTTTCTTGGAAAAAGTCGGACCAATGATGGCTCTGATTCATCAAAATGGTTGTTGATTGAGGAAGAAGGCTTAGAAAAGTGAAAAGAGGGGATCAAAAGCGGTCTATAGCAACTTAAATCGCCCAATTTGGTGTAATATCGAAGGATTTAGGTTAAGAGGAGGCAAAAAGTCGGTTTTCGCGATTTGAAATTCTGAAAAATGTGAAGGTTCATGGCTGAGGGGGTATATATAGGCAGGGGATGGACGCTCGTCCAATTCTGCGGACGGGCGTTCAGTAAAGAACATATGAACTGGACGGGCGTCCAGTGTATCAGACGCTCGTCCAAGCGTTCAAATTAAATACAGGATTGGAGGGAGAATTTCAGACGGGCGTCCATGCATAGTGGACGCTCGTTCAAAAATTGGCCATGGCGGACGGGCGTCCAGACTTATGGACGGGCGTCCAAGACAGAGAAATGCAAAAATTATAAAATTTCATACAATTCAAATTCAAAATTTCACTTTCTCATTAAACTTAAATAAAACTTCAAAAATACAAATGAAAAACGATGAATTACATAAAATCACTCGAAAATAGGTAAACACAATAGAAAATAGTGGGTTGCCTCCCACCGAGCGCTTTTGTTTTACGTCGTTTGCTCGACAAAACAACCTAACAACGCTAGTCATCGTAAATTTCCGACCAATCCACAACTCGGATAAGACGGCGGAGCATATCAATCGCCGGAGGGAAGTCATACTCATCCTGCAAACCCCAGTCCTCACCAGCTACCTCAACACCCCGAAAATGTTCGGCTCAAAGCACTAGCGCTAAATCATCGGCATCGGATCATTCGGGATTGTGTATGGACGTCCTAGAGCTGCCCGCAACTCCTCAGTAGTGAAATCTCCACCTCCCGAACAGCGGGGAACAATAATGACATAGGTGACAGTCCTGATGCGGGTACTAACATCAAAGTCTACGTGCAAAACGATAGTCCCTCCCGGTCCGTCATCTACAGCAATAAGTGGGATCCTCCTAAGGAAAGGTAACTTCTCTGGTAGAACTCCGAAATCCATATCTAAAATACTGCTAAACTGACAGATACAAATAAAAGCTTAATAAGGCTAAAAACTTAAACAACTAGAGCAACATAAAAGTATAAAACAAAAGTAACTAATATAAAAAAGGATATCTAGGATGCCTCCTAGTGGCGCTTTTGGTTAATGTCGTTAGCTCGACACTGTTTAAGCTCAGCCTGGATCAGGCCATTTAACTTTTCTGCCAGCCACTACCTCGTGTAAACTTTGATCAGTAGTGTGGTTGCAGAAACAGCACTTAACACATGGGGTAAAATCTTTGATAGCTTTCCAAATACATTTAAACCGCCCCATGGTCGACTTCTTCTTCTTCTGGTTATTCTGATGACGTTTCAGCTTACGCTCCCTCTCAAACTCTTCCATATCCCAACTACCGGCTAGAACTTCTTCAGATCGACCACTACCGTCATCCTTTGAGAACAGGTCGGGTGAAAACTCGTCAAATTCTTCGACTTCTTTAGTACCACACCCGAGGATATCGAGGAAACGAACAATCAAAGGCTTTTCCTTGGGTTCACCAATGTAATGCTTACACCTTTGACCATTTACTCGAAACGGTTGGTCACCATAACCGCATAGTTCTAGAACGCCTCCAGGAATAATTTGGAGAATTTCAAAGGGACCGGACCATCGTGTCCTTAACTTTCCAGGAAACAGATGTAGCCTGGAATTATACAGAAAAACTTGTTCCCCGACTTGAAATTCTCTCTTTTTAATCTTGGCGTCATGGAGGAGTTTCGTCTTTTCCATACTGATCCTGGCACTTTCGTAAGCCTGGAGTCTGAATTCGTCTAATTCATGCAAGCATTGCAGTCGATGCTTACCACAAGATTGGGAATCAAAGTTTAGAAACTTTGTAGCCCAATAAGCTCTATGCTCTAACTCGGCGGCAGATGACATGGCTCACCATAAACCATTTGATATGGAGATGTACCCATAGGAGTCTTATAGGCGGTTCTGTATGCCCATAGTACATCATCCAATTTCAAACTCCAGTCTTTTCTATGACTATTGACCGTTTTTTCCAGGATTTTCTTAATGCTTTGGTTGCTTCTTTCAACCTGACCACTAGTCATCGGGTGATATGGTGTGCCTGTCTTATGATGAACACCATACTTTTCGAGCACTTTTTCTAAGGGTCGGTTGCAAAAATGCGTTCCTTCATCACTGATCAAGGCTCGAGGACATCCAAATCTCACGAAAATGTTTTTCTTTAAGAATTTCATGACCGTCTTATGATCATTGTGAGTTGTGGCTTGTGCCTCCACCCATTTGGACACGTAATCCATGCAGACTAAGATGTATTTGTTACCACAAGATGATGGGAATGGTCCCATAAAATCGATACCCCATACATCAAAAATTTCGCATTCTAAGATGGGTTTCAATGGCATGTCAAAACGCCTTGTCAGAGTACCGGTTCTTTGGCATCTATCACACGCTTTACAGAAAGCTTCTGTGTCCTTAAAGATCGTGGGCCAATAGAAACCGGATTGGAAGATCTTAGCAACGGTTTTCCAAGGGCCAAAGTGACCCCCAGTGGGTCCACTGTGGCACTGCTCAATAATATCGCATTTGCTCGGATTACGGAACACATCTTCTAAGCGAGACCATCTTTACGGATCTTAAACGAGATAAGGTTCATCCCAAACGAAAGATTTCAAATCAGAGAAGAACTTTTTCTTCTCCTGATAGGACAATTCTGGATCGAGATATCGGGAATGAAGGTAATTGACAATGGAAGAATACCATGGAACATCTGGAGCGCAGCCATCGATAAGCATGATGTTTTCTAGAGGAAAGTAAAGATCTATATCATCTGGATCACCCTTTTCCTCACTTAACATTCTCAAAACGTGATCCGCCACAACGTTTCACTGCCCTTTTTATCTTTAATTTGAACGTCAAACTCTTGTAGGGTCAGTATCCAACGCAGTAGGCGCGGTTTGGCCTCTTTCTGAGTCATCAGATACCGCAAAGAAGCGTGATCAGTCCACACAACCACTTGAGCTCCTAACAAGTAACTACGAAACTTGTCCATAGCAAAGACTACGGCCAATAATTCCTTCTCAGTGGTAGTATAGTTAACTTGAGAAGGATTCAATGTGTGACTGGCGTAATAGATTGGCTGGAATTTCCCTTTGATTCTTTGTCCTAAAACAGCACCAACTGCATAGTTTGATGCGTCGCACATAAGCTCAAAAGGTAGATTCCAGTCAGGCGATATAAGAATTGGAGCAGAGATTAAACGGTTTTTGAGCTCCTCAAATGCCTGCTTGCAGTTTTCATCGAAATCGAACTCAACGTCTTCCTTAAGTAAAGTAGACAGGGGCTTGGCTATCTTGGAGAAGTCTTGAATGAATCTTCTGTAGAAACCGACATGTCCAATAAGTCTCTACTACGTTTAACGAGTTTAGCAAAAACGTAAGCTGAAAGACTCGGGTAAAAATTCATAGAAGATACTAGAATAGAAATTCAACCGTACTAAAGATGGAAAGTGTATCTTACAACCACGATATATAATTTAAAGACTTACAACAACGATGTCTCAAAGTAATACAACTTAACTTACAACAAAGTTCAAATGAAAATACAACTTGTCTTGAAAATAAAACAACATATTTTGGTATAATTTGAAATAAAACTAAGGTAAAAGCATCATCAAGTAGCATCATCAAACGTCGTCCTCATATTTCTCATCGAATTCTGTATCAATTTGTTCATCTTGGCATCCCCAAACAAAAAATAAACATGTATTTGAGGTAAGTAGAAAGGTACTTCGTAAAGAGGAAGAAGCTAGTAGTTCAATTAAGTTTTACAACAAATAGGTTCACTTTATTAAGTTATCTTCGTGAGGCCGACTCAACTCAGGGTTCTCTTCATCGCATCAACATGTCGTGCCTATTTGTTTGTAGTTTATTTTATCTTTGTTACATCATCATTCACGGGCACTACGCAATGTGCTACTCACCACAAAGTATCGCTTGCAACATATTAGTAGATCACACCAATAGCCACGGGCTAGTCCCGATAGTGTTCACGATCGGTGAAGTCCCTCCGTACTTGTGGTCTTGTAAATCTACGAAGTTATTCATTCGTGAATTGAAGTCCCTTTACTCATGTAGCCTCTAGGCCATAAGAGTTATTCACTTTATCCGACCGCCACCACATCACGATATAAACTTGTTCTTACCAAGATTTACATGATTTTTAGTCTTTTACTACACAAGTACGTATTTTATTAATCATTAACTAGCCACCTATGTGTTTTCAAGGCAAAACTCACTTAACGGCTCTACTCCCTCACTTAGACATCTAGACACAACATCCTAAACGAATACACATACATTGATGAATTCAAATTCATCAATGGACAAGTCATTAATGCTCTTCCGACGGTTCGGAACTTTAACTCTTATGAAGACTTCATTACGTGCCGGAACTAAACGCATCGAAGCTTAATCATGGCTTGTTCATGTTCATTTAGTGTTATTAGATCAAGAAGCAACACTCAAAACTCAACACGGGGCTCAAAACACTATTTTACAAAACAGAGGTTTTGACGAGCGCTAAAACCTCTCTGAATCCTCAATCTGCTTCTAGTCTGCTTTTGGCGCGCATCGAAATCCTTTATCGTGCGCTAAAAGCTCCCAGTAAGATTCAGGATGCTTTCTGGACCATTTTAGTGCGCGCTACATGCTCAAGGCACGCGGAAAACTTTCTAAATCGATTTCCCACTTTCTGGTTCCGTTTTGGAACGTGCCAAACCCCCAGTGCGCGTGCTAAAACCCTAAATTACCCCTAAACATCTGTTTTCTTCACTTAAACGGTTTCTAACCCATTCCAAACATGATCAACATCAATTTGACAGTAAAACCAGCAAAAAAACACCACTTTGCATACCATGACACTTAATACAACCAAAGCAACATCTAGGCAAGGAATTTAGCACCAAAACATCCCAAAGCTTAATCCTTAACATTATAAAAGATAATTGAAACCATATGACGAGCCTCTTACTTGATCATAGCGATTTCCAAAGCAAAACATGAAAGTAAGCTATGACAAGACCTTGATTCTTCAACAACAACCCTATGTGATCAATCTCAAACTTGAATTAGACTTGATTACATTCTTCTATAACAAAAATCCTACGAATTACACAAGAAACTACAAGACTTGATAAATTCCACAATTAGGGTCGAAATTCATACCTTGCGGATACTTGGAAATCTTGCTATCAAAACGTTGTTTGTCCTCTCACGATTCCGGTGCTATAATCGAATCCGAATTTTGTCAAGAACTCAATAATTAATTTGAAGAAGCCTCTTTTGCCCCTTTTGTTTTATCTCAAGAGTAGGAGTTCGAACAACGTAGTTGAAACCAATATTCGACAAATAACGCACACGAGTGGGAGGTGTATTTCATTGAAAATAACCTCCAAGGGATTAATGTATAATTAATTCTCCCATATTAATTTCCATAATTAATATTTTCTTTTAAATAAAAACTTAAATCCATAATTATAATAAACATAATATTTCGTTCTCGCAAAATGACACGTATGTTTTTTTCCTGAGAATCGGAATATGACATCAACACTCCAAAACCGAAGCACTTAAAAGACTTTTCAAGAAAGACAAGTTCACGCTGACGAAGGCTTTCTCATTCATAACTATTATATTACTCCATCGAGTAGCCGCATGCCTTCCATAATTGAAGTTTAGACACAACAAATAAATAATAAGTAGGAGAAGATTCAAATCAAAATCCATGCAAAAGAACGAAGGCATGTATATATGCTGAGTTGACTAATATTAATATATAATTAATAGAAAAAACGCTGGGAATGAATGAGTCCGAGTCCTCCTTGCATGGGCTTTGATCAATTCAAAAAGGAAATGACGCGGACAGGGAAATTCACAAAGTCTTTGTTTCTCATTCAATTTGTCAATGTCAATGAACCCCAGAAAATGTTATATCTATAAATAGAGGCAAAGAGATGGCATTGTATATAACTCACTCAGATCGAACCAAAGAGAAAACCATATCTCCAAGACTCCAACTCTCATATAATATTTACAGTGTATGCTAGCTTCTCGATCGAAATTCGGAATACAGCTTCGTTGTCATTGTCTTGTTGACAATAGTTATATCTATATATATTCACAGCTAGCTAGCATCATCAAAGTATAAATAAATATGGCGGCGCAGCAGCTGTGGCGGCTCACGATCGCAGCTTTTGTTCTTCTTACTGCAGTTTCCAGCTCATTTGCTTCTTCCAAAATTGTAGAGTACAATTTTGATGTAAGCTCTCACGTAATTAACCGTTTGTGTGATAATAACGTCATCACGCTGTTAATGGTAGTATGCCGGGACCAACCATCAACGTCCGAGAGGGTGATACCCTTGTTGTCAATGTACTCAACAACTCTCCTTACAATCTCACCATTCATTGGCATGGAATATTTCAGAAATTGACCCCATGGGCCGACGGACTGAGTATGTTACTCGGTGCCCAATCACTCCCGGAAACACTTATTCCTACCGCTTTAACATTACACAACGGGAAGGAACCCTTTGGTGGCATGCACACTCCTCTTTAATGAGAGAAGCTGTTCACGGAGCTCTCATCATTCGACCTCCCCACGGTCGATCCTACCCCTTTCCGAAACCTCACCGCGAGTTTCCTATTTCGTTAGGTAATGCATCACTCCTTCCTATAAATAAACTTAACTTCCTGATGCATATTAATTAAATCATTACTAGCTAGCTACGTACCTATATATGTAGCGTACCCCTAGCTACTCACCGAAATGCCGTTTCGATGAACCGTTTAATTAACCGAAAATCATTAATTGTCTTTGCAGGTGAGTATTGGAAAGCAAACATCGTTGATTTGGACCAACAATCGCTCTTCACCGGAGCCCAATTCAGCAAATCTGATGCCTTTACAATGAATGGATTGCCCGGATCTCTTTATCCTTGCTCAACTAATCGTAAGTGACCGCTATCAAGCATGCATATATACTAAATGGAAAAAGTACTGGTCGACTAGGATTTTAGATCCTTGTTGTAATTTTACTAATGATATCTAGCCATACTTTTACTGATCTTTTTCCCCTTTCATTCTATGCAGAAATGCACAAGATAAAGGTTGTACATGGAAAGACGTATTTGCTGCGCATTATCAACACGGCACTTAGTAACAATCTGTTTTTCAAGATAGCCAAACACAATTTCACGAGTTGTCGCAATCGACGCCTCTTACACAACACCTTATGTCACCGATGTTGTGGTGATCGGCTCGCTCAAACGGTCGATGTTACGTTGACCGCCAACCAACCACCGGCGATGTATTATATGGCTGCTCATGTATACAAAGCCACCGTCGCTGGAGATTTCGACAACACTACCACTACCGGAATCCTGGAATATCACAAAGCAAAAAAGACCATTCCGTTAGAAATGCCCCTCCTTCCGGCCTTCAACGACACGCCGACCGCCCATAAGTTCTACACCGGTTTAACGGGACTAGTTTACGCACCATTCTATGGGGAAGTTCCACTTGAGGTGGATGAGCAAATGTTTGTCACGATTGGGTTGAGCTTAGCCGCTGTGGAGGACCCGGGAATGCTAGTTGCCCTGGTCCACTTGGCCAAAGAGTTCTTTGGTAGCATGAATAATGCCTCGTTTGTACTTCCCTCCAAGACTACAATGTTGGAAGCTTTTTACAATCGTAATACAACCGGAGTATATACCAATGATTTTCCGAATCAACCGCCCTTGAAGTACAACTACACCGATGGTAGCAACATTTTAAACCCGGAGTTGGTGATGACCTCAAAGTCAACTAAAGTGAAGTCCCTTAAATTTAATTCAACGGTTCAGGTGGTACTACAAAACACGGCTTTAGTAACAGTTGACAACCACCCGATGCATTTGCATGGATTCAACTTCTATGTTTTGGCTCAAGGCTTCGGAAACTTCGACCCAACAACCGACTCTCGCAAGTTCAATTTAATCAACCCGCGGTGCGAAATACAATTCGTCCCGGTGGCGGGATGGTCCGGGCGATTATTCGGTTCCGAGTTGACAACCCGGGTATATGGTATTTCCACACTTGTCACTTGGATCCACATTCTCATACCGGTTTAGGATTCGCTTTTGCGGTTGAAAATGGGCCAACTCTAGCAACTACGCTTCCCCCTCCACCTACGGACCTTCCTAAATGTTAGGCATTAACGTCATTATACTTTATTCTTTTATTTTTGCAATGATTCATTTGTTTATTTACGTCGTCGTCGTGGTGTTCCCGAGAGAAGACTAATTAGTGGAAACTAGAGACTAGAGATATTTTGTATTTATTTAGGATTGCATCTTCCGGCAAATTAAATTCAATATATAATTGTAACAATTCAAAATTTGATGAACGAAGGCCTTGAATATGAGTTTTATGTTTCCTCGTAGTCTATTTTCGTCAAAGTTATTAACTAGGCTGAACCTTAACCGGGGACCATTCTTTTGGCAATTTCATAGTTTATTTTGCCTTAATTTCCGTGGTGCGATTGTTGGATTGTGATAGTTCTTCGATTGTTTTTGGCAGATTGGTAAATTTTCTACCCTTTCTTACAAATGATAATTTAAATTTATTTTCCTTCATGTCTTTTCCAATTTATTCTTGATTGCGATTGTGGTCTAACTTTAATTATGAATAGCTAATTTTATTATAGTCGAATTATGTGACGGTTTATGAAGTCGATGTCTTGAACGAAGAATTGAGAATAGGTTGTGACTAAAAATTAAATCTTTTGAACTGTTTGTGTCCTAAAACTTTACCTTAGTGGTTGATTTAAATTGATTACTTGATTCATTAATTTACACACAAACGCTATAAATGTGTTTTGTGAGGGAGTGCACGAAAAAGGGTTTGGGGATCGCCATGCTCGAACTAGTCGAGTTTTTTCGAGTCTGTTACTTGACTGAGGTTTTCTTGTTAAGCCGTGAATTCGGTGGACATGGAGTATATTTAGTTCTTAATCATTTTAGGCAAGTTAAATCTCAAATAGGGGACTGTTGTACCGAGCATGGGGTGTTAGATTGCGGTATCAGTGCCTAGTCACCATCTTAGGAGATTGCACCCACGAACATGTTCATTAGTCCAATTGGTTGGTTGTTCGGGAAAAGCCTATTCCTAGTGATTCGATGGAGGTGTCGGGAGTAGTTTGTCTGATCATAGTTTGGCTATTTTTTTCATAATTATTTTAACCTTATTTCATTATTAGTTTAAGCATCTTCATGCGATATGCTTGACCTAAACTAGATACAAGAGTGATTTTGGGACTTGATCGATTACTTGTGGGATACGACCTTGCTCACCATTGTACAACCGGCCCGGTACCCTGCCGGTGAAGGTTGGTTCGCTATAATTTGACCATCGCCTACACACTTCCGAGGCACGTTGCGGCGTGGGATGGGACCATCGCGGTGCATGCAATTTCGGTCCTCTCCTTCTAAAATCCGTCTTGGACACTTTTGTGCACTATCTTGTCCCAATCCGCAAACATTTCTTCTCGAATCACCTTCCTTAACACTTTTTCCCATCGAATGTATCATATAGACAAAATACGAAGAAGTAACACCGATTCCCGATATAAATCATATAAAAATCAATTACACGAATCACGGGTCGCTAAACATGTAATTAACCCAAATAACTCGTAATTCGCATTAATAATACTCCAATTAACCTCTTTACCATTGTAATATTGATGGTAAATACAGTGTAAAGCAGACATACATCAAGTCTCGGCTCTCAAACCGGGCGGATAAGCCCGGAAATCATCATCTAGACCCCCATCATAGACAATTCCTCACCGATGTCATCGTCCTTATCTGCCTAATCTATCTGTTTCTTCCATGTAAAAGTTGATTGTATTCGGGACATTATTCATACACAACCAGTTCCTAGAAACCCTACACCTCATCTCCATTCCAATTACGATCCTCTCGTTGCTGAAACAAATCTACTGCTACGTACTATAACCTGAGGAACGGAGTGTTGTGTAAGGCTGAATCAATCCAAAGGGCTTTAGACGCCTCTTGGTTTGGACGAAAATCAACCGACCAATTTGGATAGAATCGTTGGATTTTTAACTTTTGACCATCATCTTCGAATTAAAAAAGTTTGTCGTAATCTTCCTTCGATGGAAAATGAATTAAAACTTGGTTGTTATCCAATAAGGCAATCGGACAAGCAGTATTGAGCCCTAGCCGCATATAAATAAATTTATTGATAACAGTAGTCCAACAAGACCTCCTTTTCAGACTCTGACCCCCTCCAAAAGTCCCCAGATATTTGAAAGGAAAAGTACCGAAAGAGCAGCACAGGTCATAAGAAGCATTAGCCAAATCCGCATCGAAAATAGTAACCCCGTTGATATTGCTTTCGGAGAGATTTATTTGAGACCAGAAATCAATTCGAAGCACTTTAAGTTTACTTTAATAACTTTCAAATTTTCTACACTCGCTCCAGGATCCAACGAAAATGGAATCACCAGAATATTGAAAATGTATTACAATTTATTAACGTGTTTATGTAAGTATTTTACTCAAAAGGTAGTTATTGGAACTAAGATTAATGGAGGGTTTCTTGTATGTGTATAAATATTGTGACCTTATGATGAATAGAGGAGAGAAATTTTCGAGAAATCTTTTATTCTGAACCTGACACAAAATGAGATAAAAGTGTCTTACCTCTAACAACAGCCACACCTTTGAAAATACGTTTTTCCACAGCCTCTTTCCTAAGCACACTAAGACCCTCATATACTATTAGCAAAAGAAAGGCAGATAGTGGATCTTCTTGCCTCAATCCTTTGTAACGCCCGTTCCCGGACACGCAGTACTTATCCGAAAAATCACGTATAGTATCATATAAATTCAATGTTATACGTAAGTCTCTACTACGTCTAACGAGTTTAGCAAAAACGTAATTTGAAAGACTCGGGTAAAAATTCATAGAAGATACTAGAATAGAAATTCAACCGTACTAAAGATGGAAAGTGTATCTTACAACCACGATATATAATTTAAAGACTTACAACAACGATGTCTCAAAGTAATACAACTTAACTTACAACAAAGTTCAAATGAAAATACAATTTGTCTTGAAAATAAAACAACATATTTTGGTATAATTTGAAATATAACAAATGTAAAAGCATCATCAAGTAGCATCATCAAACGTCGTCCTCATATTTCTCATCGAATTCGTATCAATTTTCTCATCTTCGCATCCCCAAACACAAAATAAACATGTATTTGAGGTAAGTAGAAAGGTACTTCGTAAAGAGGAAGAAGCTAGTAGTTCAATTAAGTTTTACAACAAATAGGTTCACTTTATTAAGTTATCTTCATGAGGCCGACTCAACTCAGGGTTCTCTTCATCGCATCAACATGTCGTGCCTATTTGTTTGTAGTTTATTTTTATCTTTGTTACATCATCATTCACGGGCACTACGCAATGTGCTACTCACCACGAAGTATCGCTTGCAACATATTAGTAGATCACACCAATAACCACGGGCCAGTCCCGATAGTGTTCACGATCGGTAAAGTCCCTCCGTACTTGTGGTCTTGTAAATCTACGAAGTTATTCATTCGCGAATTGAAGTCCCTCTACTCATGTAGCCTCTAGGCCATAAGAGTTATTCACTTTATCCGACCGCCACCACATCACGATATAAACTTGTTCTTACCAAGAATTACATGATTTTTAGTCTTTTACTACACAAGTACGTATTTTATTAATCATTAACTAGCCACATATGTGTTTTCAAGGCAAAACTCACTTAACGGCTCTACTCCCTCACTTAGACATCTAGACACAACATCCTAAACGAATACACATACATTGATGAATTCAAATTCATCAATGGACAAGTCTTTAATGCTCTTCCGACGGTTCGGAACTTTAACTCTTATGAAGACTTGATTCTGTGCCGGAACTAAACGCATCAGAAGCTTAATCATGGCTTGTTCATGTTCATTTAGTGTTATTAGATCAAGAAGAAACACTCAAAACTCAACTCGGGGCTCAAAACACTATTTTACAAAACGAGAGGTTTTGACGCGCGCTAAATCCTCTCGGAATCCTCAATGCGCTTCGATGTCCGCTTTTAGCGCGCATCGAAATCCTTTGTCGTGCGCTAAAAGCTCCCAGTAAGATTCAGGATGCTTTCTGGACCATTTTAGTGCGTGCTACATGCTCAAGGCACGCTGAAAACTTTCTAAATCGATTTCCCACTTTCTGGTTCCGTTTTGGAACGTGCCAAACCCCCAGTGCGCGTGCTAAAACCCTAAATTACCCCTAAACATCTGTTTTCTTCACTTAAACGGTTTCTAACCCATTCCAAACATGATCAACATCAATTTGACAAGTAAAGCAAAGACAAAAAAAACACCACTTTGCATACCATGACTCTTAATACAACCAAAGCAACATCTAGGCAAGGAATTTAGCACCAAAACATCCCAAAGCTTAATCCTTAACATTATAAAACATAATTGAAACCATATGACGAGCCTCTTACTTGATCATAGCGATTTCCAAATCAAAACATGAAAGTAACTACAGCAAGACCTTGATTCTTCAACAACAACCCTATGTGATCAATCTCAAACTTGAATTAGACTTGATTACATTCTTCTATAACAAAAATCCTACGAATTACACAAGAAACTACAAGACTTGATAAATTCCACAATTAGGGTCGAAATTCATACCTTGCGAGATACTTGGAAATCTTGCTATCAAAACGTTCTTTGTCCTCTCACGATTCCGGTGCTATAATCGAATCCGAATTTTGTCAAGAACTCAATAATTAATTTGAAGAAGCCTCTTTTGCCCCTTTTGTTTTCTCTCAAGAGTAGGAGTTCGAACAACGTAGTTGAAACCAATATTCGACAAATAACGCACACGAGTGGGAGGTTTATTTCATTGAAAATAACCTCCAAGGGATTAATGTATAATTAATTCTCCCATATTAATTTCCATAATTAATATTTTCTTTTAAATAAAAACTTAAATCCATAATTATAATAAACATAATATTTCGTTCTCGCAAAATGACACGTCTGTTTTTTTCCTGAGAATCGGAATATGACATCAACACTCCAAAACCGAAGCACTTAAAAGACTTTTCAAGAAAGACAAGTTCACGCTGACGAAGGCTTTCTCATTCATAACTATTATATCTCCAAGACTCCAACTCTCATATAATATTTACAGTGTATGCTAGCTTCTCGATCGAAATTCGGAATACAGCTTCGTTGTCATTGTCTTGTTGACAATAGTTATATCTATATATATTCACAGCTAGCTAGAGCTAGCATCATCAAAGTATAAATAAATATGGCGGCGCAGCAGCTGTGGCGGCTCACGATCGCAGCTTTTGTTCTTCTTACTGCAGTTTCCAGCTCATTTGCTTCTTCCAAAATTGTAGAGTACAATTTTGATGTAAGCTCTCACGTAATTAACCGTTTGTGTGATAATAACGTCATCACTGCTGTTAATGGTAGTATGCCGGGACCAACCATCAACGTCCGTGAGGGTGATACCCTTGTTGTCAATGTACTCAACAACTCTCCTTACAATCTCACCATTCATTGGCATGGAATATTTCAGAAATTGACCCCATGGGCCGACGGACCTGAGTATGTTACTCAGTGCCCAATCACTCCTGGAAACACTTATTCCTACCGCTTTAACATTACACAACAGGAAGGAACCCTTTGGTGGCATGCACACTCCTCTTTAATGAGAGAAACTGTTCACGGAGCTCTCATCATTCGCCCTCCCCACGGTCGATCCTACCCCTTTCCGAAACCTCACCGCGAGTTTCCTATTCTGTTAGGTAATGCATCACTCCTTCCTATAAATAAACTTAACTTCCTGATGCATATTAATTAAATCATTACTAGCTAGCTACGTACCTATATATGTAGCGTACCCCTAGCTACTCACCGAAATGCCGTTTCGATGAACCGTTTAATTAACCGAAAATCATTAATTGTCTTTGCAGGTGAGTATTGGAAAGCAAACATCGTTGATTTGGACCAACAATCGCTCTTCACCGGAGCCCAATTCAGCAAATCTGATGCCTTTACAGTGAATGGATTGCCCGGATCTCTTTATCCTTGCTCAACTAATCGTAAGTGACCGCTATCAAGCATGCATATATACTAAATGGAAAAAGTACTGGTCGACTAGGATTTTAGATCCTTGTTGTAATTTTACTAATGATATCTAGCCATACTTTTACTGATCTTTTTCCCCTTTCATTCTATGCGAAATGCACAAGATAAAGGTTGTACATGGAAAGACGTATTTGCTGCGCATTATCAACACGGCACTTAGTAACAATCTGTTTTTCAAGATAGCCAAACACAATTTCACAGTTGTCGCAATCGACGCCTCTTACACAACACCTTATGTCACCGATGTTGTGGTGATCGGCTCGCTCAAACGGTCGATGTTACGTTGACCGCCAACCAACCACCGGCGATGTATTATATGGCTGCTCATGTATACAAAGCCACCGTCGCTGGAGATTTCGACAACACTACCACTACCGGAATCCTGGAATATCACAAAGCAAAAAAGACCATTCCGTTAGAAATGCCCCTCCTTCCGGCCTTCAACGACACGCCGACCGCCCATAAGTTCTACACCGAGTTTAACGGGACTAGTTTTCGCACCATTCTATGGGGAAGTTCCACGTGAGGTGGATGAGCAAATGTTTGTCACGATTGGGTTGAGCTTAGCCGCCGTGGAGGACCCGGGAATGCTAGTTGCCCTGGTCCACTTGGCCAAAGAGTTGCTGGTAGCATGAATAATGCCTCGTTTGTACTTCCCTCCAAGACTACAATGTTGGAAGCTTTTTACAATCGTAATACAACCGGAGTATATACCAATGATTTTCCGAATCAACCGCCCTTGAAGTTCAACTACACCGATGGTAGCAACATTTTAAACCCGGAGCTGGTGATGACCTCAAAGTCAACTAAAGTGAAGTCCCTTAAATTTAATTCAACGGTTCAGGTGGTACTACAAAACACGGCTTTAGTAACAGTTGACAACCACCCGATGCATTTGCATGGATTCAACTTCTATGTTTTGGCGCAAGGCTTCGGAAACTTCGACCCAACAACCGACTCTCGCAAGTTCAATTTAATCAACCCGCAGGTGCGAAATACAATTGCGGTCCCAGTGGCAGGATGGTCTGTTATTCGGTTCCGAGTTGACAACCCGGGTATATGGTATTTCCACTGTCACTTGGATCCACATTCTCATACCGGTTTAGGATTCGCTTTTGCAGTTGAAAACGGGCCAACTCTAGCAACTACGCTTCCCCTCCACCTCCGGACCTTCCTAAATGTTAGGCATTAACGTCATTATACTTTATTCTTTTATTTTTGCAACGATTCATTTGTTTATTTACGTCGTCGTGGTGTTCCTGAGAGAAGACTAATTAGTGGAAACTAGAGACTAGAGATATTTTGTATTTATTTAGGATTGCATCTTCCGGCAAATTAAATTCAATATATAATTGTAACAATTCAAAATTTGATGAACGAAGGCCTTGAATATGAGTTTTATGTTTCCTCGTAGTCTATTTTCGACAAAGTTATTAACTAGGCTGAACCTTAACCGGGGACCATTCTTTTGGCAATTTCATCGTTTATTTTGCCTTAATTTCCGTGGTGCGATTGTTGGATTGTGATAGTTCTTCGATTGTTTTTGGCAGATTGGAAAATTTTCTCGCCCTTTCTTACAAATGATAATTTAAATTTATTTTCCTTCATGTCTTTTCCAATTTATTCTTGATTGCGATTGTGGTCTAACCTTAATTATGAATAGCTAATTTTATTATAGTCGAATTATGTGACGGTTTATGAAGTCGATGTCTTGAACGATGAATTGAGAATAGGTTGTGAGTAAAAATTAAATCTTTTGAACTCGTTTGTGTCCTAAAACTTTACCTTAGTGGTTGATTTAAATTGATTACTTGGATCATTAATTTACACACAAACGCTATAAATGTGTTTTGTGAGGGAGTGCACGAAAAAGGGTTTGGGGATCGCCATGCACGAACTAGTCGAGTTTTTTCGAGTCTCGTTACTTGAGTGAGGTTTTCTTGTTAAGCCGTGAATTCGGTGGACATGGAGTATATTCAGTTCTTAATCATTTTAGGCAAGTTAAATCTCAAATAGGGGACTGTTGTACCGAGCATGGGGTGTTAGATTGCGGTATCAATGCCTAGTCACCATCTTAGGAGATTGCACCCACGACATGTTCATTAGTCCAATTGGTTGGTTGTTCGGGAAAAGCCTATTCCTAGTGATTCGATGGAGGTGTCGGGAGTAGTTTGTCTGATCATAGTTTGGCTATTTTTTTCATAATTATTTTAACCTTATTTCATTATTAGTTTAAGCATCATCATGCGATATGCTTGACCTAAACTAGATACAAGAGTGATTTTGGGACTTGATCGATTACTTGTGGGATACGACATTGCTCACCATTGTACAACCGGCCCGGTACCCTGCCGGTGAAGGTTGGTTCGCTATAATTTGACCATCAGCTACACACTTCCGAGGCACGTTGCAGCGTGGGTTGGGACCGCTGCGGTGCATGCAATTTCAGTCCTCTCCTTCTAAAATGAATTAAAACTTGGTTGTTATCCAATAAGGCAATCGGACAAGCAGTATTGAGCCCTAGCCGCATATAAATAAATTTATTGATAACAGTAGTCCAACAAGACCTCCTTTTTAGACTCTGACCCCCTCCAACGGTCCCCGAGATATTTGAAAGGAAAAGTACCGAAAGAGCAAACACGGGTGATAAGAAGCATTAGCCAAATCCGCATCGGAAATAGTAACCCCGTTGATATTGCTTTCGGAGAGATTTATTTGAGACCGTAAATCAATTCGAAGCACTTTAAGTTTACTTTAATAACTTTCAAATTTTCTACACTCGCTCCAGGATCCAACGAAAATGGAATCACGAGAATATTGAAAATGTATTACAATTTATTAACGTGTTTATGTAAGTATTTTACTCAAAGGGTAGTTATTGGAACTAAGATTAATGGAGGGTTTCTTGTATGTGTATAAATATTGTGACCTTATGATGAATAGAGGAGAGAAATTTTCGAGAAATCTTTTATTCCGAACACGACACAAAATGAGATAAAAGTGTCTTACCTCTAACAACAGCCACACCTTTGAAAATACGTTTTTCCACGACCTCTTTCCTAAGCACACTAAGACCCTCATATACTATTAGCAAAAGAAAGGCGGATAGTGGATCTTCTTGCCTCAATCCACCGTAACGCCCCGTTCCCGGACACACGTACTTATCCGAAAAATCACGTATAGTATCATATAAATTCAATGTTATACGTAAGTCTCTACTACGTCTAACGAGTTTAGCAAAAACGTAATTTGAAAGACTCGGGTAAAAATTCATAGAAGATACTAGAATAGAAATTCAACCGTACTAAAGATGGAAAGTGTATCTTACAACCACGATATATAATTTAAAGACTTACAACAACGATGTCTCAAAGTAATACAACTTAACTTACAACAAAGTTCAAATGAAAATACAACTTGTCTTGAAAATAAAACAACATATTTTGGTATACTTTGAAATATAACAAATGTAAAAGCATCATCAAGTAGCATCATCAAACGTCGTCCTCATATTTCTCATCGAATTCGTATCAATTTTCTCATCTTCGCATCTCCAAACACAAAATAAACATGTATTTGAGGTAAGTAGAAAGGTACTTCGTAAAGAGGAAGAAGCTAGTAGTTCAATTAAGTTTTACAACAAATAGGTTCACTTTATTAAGTTATCTTCATGAGGCCGACTCAACTCTAGGGTTCTCTTCATCGCATCAACATGTCGTGCCTATTTGTTTTTAGTTTATTTTTATCTTCGTTACATCATCATTCACGGGCACTACGCAATGTGCTACTCACCACGAAGTATCGCTTGCAACATATTAGTAGATCACACCAATAACCACGGGCTAGTCCCGATAGTGTTCACGATCGGTAAAGTCCCTCTCGTACTTGTGGTCTTGTAAATCTACCAAGTTATTCATTCGCGAATTGAAGTCCCTCTACTCATGTAGCCTTAGGCCATAAGAGTTATTCACTTTATCCGACCGCCACCACATCACGATATAAACTTGTTCTTACCAAGAATTAAATGATTTTTAGTCTTTTACTACACAAGTACGTATTTTATTAATCATTAACTAGTATTTTCAAGGCAAAAATCACTTAACGGCTCTACTCCCTCACTTAGACATCTAGACACAACATCCTAAACGAATACACATACATTGATGAATTCAAATTCATCAATGGACAAGTCATTAATGCTCTTCCGACGGTTCGGAACTTTAACTCTTATGAAGACTTCATTACGTGCCGGAACTAAATGCATCGAAGCTTAATCATAGCTTGTTCATGTTCATTTAGTGTTATTAGATCAAGAAGAAACACTCAAAACTCAGCTCGGGGCTCAAAACACTATTTTACAAAACGAGAGGTTTTGACGCGCGCTAAAACCTCTACGAATCCTCAATCCGCACGGTCCGCTTTTAGCGCGCATCGAAATCCTTTGTCGTGCGCTAAAAGCTCCCGTAAGATTCGGGATGCTTTACGGACCATTTTAGTGCGCGCTACACGCTCAAGGCACGGCGAAAACTTTCTAAATCGATTTCCCACTTTCGGTTCCGTTTTGGAACGTGCCAAACCCCCGGTCCGCGTGCTAAAACCCTAAATTACCCCTAAACATCGGTTTCTTCACTTAAACGGTTTCTAACCCATTCCAAACATGATCAACATCAATTTGACGATAAAGCTTGACAAAAAAAACACCACTTTGCATACCATGACACTTAATACAACCAAAGCAACATCTAGGCAAGGAAGTTAGCACCAAAACATCCCAAAGCTTAATCCTTAACATTATAAAACATAATTGAAACCATATGACGAGCCTCATACTTGATCATAGCGATTTCCAAATCAAAACATGAAAGTAACTACAACAAGACCTTGATTCTTCAACAACAACCCTATGTGATCAATCTCAAACTTGAATTAGACTTGATTACTGATGAGAGATAAATTTATGATCATTATTACGACATTTTACCCCAATATTGATACCATTTTGAGCATTATTGTATCACATCAAGTCAAAATTACTAAGTTTTATTCAAATGTATAAGTAGTAGTTATTATATAAATTATCGTATTTTTATAAGTTTTTTATTAGTTTTTGTACCGGTTTAGTAACCGGAGTGTCGTGTCGGATTTACGTTTGGTATTTTGGTGGTTCATTGCAGGATTATACATTGACCAAGATCCCACGTAACGACATGTTTTGAGTCTAAAAGATGTGTTTAGAGGATTAGAAAAAGATTCCACAAGCTTACGAGTTCAAATGGATCAAATTATCTTACATACTTAAAACCAAAACCTGTTTCGACGGAGATTTGACCCAGCTTAGAGGCATTTTCAGGGGATGACTTCTTAATGAAAGTTGTAGATCTTCACATAAGCTTTCCAACGCACTTTGAATTATGTCAATTGGAGGTCTACAACTCAAGTTATGGTCAATTGACTAATCAATTCGGATTAGTAGAAATCCCGAAATATCTTCGTAATACGAATGGCTCATCAAAACGACATTTTCGAAGAAGTTTCCTTCATAAAAGTTGTATATCTTCAAGAACGCTTTCCAATGGATTTTGAATCAAGTCAATCGGACTTCTACAACTCAAATGGTGGTCAAGTGGCTAATTGATTCAATTTCGTAAAAATGTCGAAAAAACGTTCGGAGGAACACGAGGTACTCAAGAAGACGTTTTACGAAGAAGAGTCCTTCATGAAAGTTTTAGAGTTTCTCGAGACCGTAATTTTGGCATTTCGTTTGCAATTTTTAGAAGTACGCAACTCAAGATATGAATTTTAGAAGTTTAATATATAATTATATATAATTACGCGCACATGGGATCACATGCAGAGAAATGATTGCAAATCATGATTCCGGATCGATCCGGCCCTTTCTCGGATCGATCCGGCCTCCCCATTTTGCCTATATATATGTGCTAAATAGGATCAAATAAAGGGCCCCTTTCTTTCCCTCTTTTCTCGCCCCTTTTCGCCCCTCTTTTCTCCCCTCTTTTCGCTTCTTCTCGTTTCGTTCTTTTCTTTTTTTATTTTTATTTTTTTTATATATATATGATATAAATATATATATAGTAGATCATGTATGTATATATATATATTCTATGTATGAATATAGATGATATGTATAAATATATATGTGATATATATATATAGATCGTGATCTACTCTCTTTTTCATCTCTTTTCTCTTTTTATTTTCTTTTCGGGGCCCGTATATACATATATATGTCTATGTATGTATGTATATATGTTTTTCACATATATAAATAAAATGGTTATAGTATCGTTGTAATGGCGGAATAATTATCGAAGATTGTTGATTTCGAAGCTTTGGCATGTTAGATCCGGTGGAAACGACCCCGATTCGATAGTCATAACCGGTAATATATTCTAAAATTGTTATGTTTATTATTTCTATTTCTATTTATATATGATATTAAACTAAAAATATATCTAGCCAAGATATGAATCGAATTAGTTAATCTTTTGGTAAAATGAATGATCGACTCGGTAATCATGATTAAAACTAATTATAATGAATTTTTTTCTATTTCACTACGTAACGATAATATATTCGGAATGACGTAATCAATCATGATGAATACCACATATAACTGGCGATGTACCGACCGGAGAAGTCGGGATATGAGTAAAAATAGAAAAACCGGAGGGTAAAAATGGCCGTCGATTAACGGAATCCTATTTCCTACCCGGGGGCGGATTTGTCCTGGAAAGATGAATCTTATTGAAATTTGTACTCGAGATCTTAATAATGTTAAAATCACGGTATAATTGAAACTACACCGTTTGTGTTAAATCGATCCGCGACAACCGGAGCCTCTTGAATAACATCGGCCGTCGACGAACGGAATAACCTCTTTTATCCGGGGTAGATTTGTACTCGGTACTGTTCGGACTAACTAAGATTAGCATGGGGCGAGTTGTGGACCTTGGATCGATGACATTTGACATATGACAATTTCATACGCTCGTGTGAGGAGGAGTTGTCTAGCTTAGGAGTACACCGATTCATATATAATTTACACCTTGAATAAAGGAAGATCCGTCTCATTTATTTCTACTAAAAGATATTGATTCAAGTAAAGTATTCTTGGCTAGATCCAAAAATATATATTATATTAGTATTTATTTGTTTTATTTTTTACGTTTTACTAACATCTAACTCTAACATTACTAACTAATCTAGCTGATCTAATAATCTAACCCGGAAAAAGTAAAAGCGCGACTTAGATCGAGTTAATAATAGCTTCTTGGTGTTTAACCCCACTTAAAAGAATTACCATGTTTTCCCCGAGGAATACGACCGACTCACCATACTAGCACTACAATTTGACCCGGTACACTGCCGGTTAGGATCTGTATAGCCTAGGTAATGTCCGTCAGCTTTCTGGCGCCGTTTCCAAGGTTAGGTTTAGGTCTGTCAGCTTTTTGTCGCCGTTGCCGGGGAAATGGACGCTAACCCCGGCAATGGACGCTGATTCGTTGCCGGGGAAAACGTCGCTAATTTCTTTCTTTGTGTCTAGGGTTACTACTTGTATTAGCTCAAAATTCTCGAGGATAAGTCAACACTCTTCTTATCACATTTCTTTTTTATTTTCCGTTGGTATCTACCTTCTTTTAGTTACCAATTTTCTTCTTCTACCAATTTCGAGTTATTTTCTATTTTCGATAGTAGAAAGTAAACACGGTTCGTTTATTTTTGTTGGTACCTACCTATTGGTAAGATACCAATTAAAAAAATAAAAAATAAAAAAAAATACACTCGGTAAATACCGAGTGGACTCGGTAATTACCGAGAGAAAAAAAAATTGTGGTTTTTTTATCGATTTCGTGTTATTTTCTATTCGATATTTTCTATTCCACAAGAATTGTCAAATCGAGTTATGAAAACGGCCGAAATCAGTAATGAAACACCATCGATTCGGAGTTTTATCTATTTCAAGTTATTTTTCTATTTTTCGATAGTTGATGACCGAAGTGGTAAGGCCCCACTCACTCCTTATAGGCCCGATTTAAACACTTACGAAAGGCGAGTTAAGAGTAGAGAGTAAACGCGGTCATATCGGTCGGGGAAATCCCGACCAAGTATCATTTTCAAATCGAAATACGAGAATGACCGAAACTAGTGATGAAACACACGAACGAGGGCTTGATCATGCCCAAGGGAATATTAATAAATAAAATAAAAATAGAAATAATCGAAATTGGAAGCAGGTTGGAAGGAACCAAGTTTGAAAGGGCCAATTCAAACCGAACCTTATCCAGCTCAACCCAAATTCATCTCGGTTCAACCAGATAAGGCAACACCATATCCAATGTATATTTTGAAGAAAAAGGTACAGAATGATGAAACACAGTCATTCGAGGAAGCTTTACCATATTCATCTAATGACAAGGGTAAGGGAGGTATACATTCTATCCCTATTACAAAGATGAAGTTGGATAAAAAGTATGTATGTTTTCTTGACGATTTTAGTAAGGGAGAAGTTTGGGAGTTAATCATGAGAGCGTTGTCTTCAACACTTACAATTCATTGAAATATCCATGCATTACACTAGAATCTTGTTCTTGTGTGTACACTTGGTGTTTTTTTTGTTTTGGATCGTACTAACATGCAGGTAGTTGAAGAAGATGACTCCAGCAATAATGTGAAAGCTTGTAAACCGAAAGCTCGAAAATCAAAGAAAAAGGTCAAGAATCGTTTGGATTGGTGGAAATTGTCTAACCTCTGTTGGAAACCGGTATTGAAGAAGGATGCGGTGCGTGAGGATGACCCACCACCAGTGCCTTAAAAACTGAAGCACGGTAAAGTCGGCTATAGACTATAAATGTAGTCAATGACGGGTACTATCCTTCCTTTTTACTCCTTAAGCATTTATTTTTAGTGGATTATGTGCTTAATTGTTACGTGTTTTTGTGAGTAATTGTTAGAAGTATCTCGTTTTGTTTAGTATATTATATTAGTTAATCCTTATCATTTTGGTCGAGCAAACGACGTTAACCAAAAGCGCTACCGGGAGGCGCCCGTAAAAATGTTAAATATAATAATTACTCATACTTTGGATGATACTTTGCGAATACTTCGGATTGATTTTCATTTTGTTTCACCAAGTCTCAGGATGAATGTTTGAATGTCATTAAAAAAGGGAACGATTAGGTGGTTATCCGAAAATCCCGATGGAGAAAAAAGAGAAAAATTCAAATGCGTCATTTTTTTGGACTTAGGTTGTTAGAACGATTTGAAATAACCCTTGAGGATCTGGGTATAAAAGACTCAGAGTTAATACTTTGTCACATATTTCATATCATGATCTAGTATGTTTTAAATTTGAAATAATGTATGACATGTATTAGTTCAAATACTATGGAATTGTGGAGGTCATAACTTTGACCCACCCACCCACCCTTTTTTATCATCCGAGTATTTGTTTTGACTTGTTTTAGTGCACCATTGTTTTCCCAACAACTTATTTACACTCACTTTACATTGAGGACAATGTAAGTTCGTAAGTGGGGAGTGGAGTCGTTGGTCTAGCAATGGAATTAATGTTTATTTTGTATCAATAAATCTCTTAGTTTTCAATCTTTTTCGAGCATTATTTAGTTGATTAAAATAAATTGTATAAGGTATATATTTCATGGATTGGAAGATATAATGATCAATTTGGATGTGTATAACCAATGTGAACCGTAAGTGCATTGTAATTCCAAATATATTTGTGTAACATGAAGTCCTTCACGTAAGCCTTTGATATTGAAACGAAAATTTTAAACTCGTATCCATTCGGTATCCTAGTGGTTATTCTATAGATGATTGCGGTAACTTAGTACCTAACTTTTGAATGTGTACCGTGAATATCGAAGGTTTGAATGTGATAGGAAGGATATAAGTTAAAGAAGAATACCAAATTAAGATGAACTATCTATATGTTGGTTGTAGCTACCAATGATTTGAGTGCAGTAGGGCGTTATCACGAAACGTCCTATATCACTATGAGGTTTAAAAGCTCCCGACTGCCTGATGATAGTAGTCCAGCTAGGGTGTTATCACGAAACGTCCTATTGCTGGGAATGAGGGCATATGTTACAAATGTGAAATTAAGCTCAGCGAAAAAAAAAAGAATTTTTTTTTTTAAGCGTGGTTGAAAACTTAGCTATCTTCTGACTATCCCCAGTATAAACTGAATGATATGCTTTAGGGATTATCCTAATAAGTACTCGGAAGAACTTTGTGTGGAACGGCTACTGCCTATACCTAGGAAAGTCATTAGGGCTGTCTGAATGGATATTTGTGTGTTTTGCTTGATTTATTCAAGAGATGATAGTGGAAATTGAAAAGGCTTGTCACACACACACACTCTGTTATACATTTATATTGAGGTTAACGCCTGGTCGTAATTCTAATGGTTGCAGCATCTGGTTGTCCCTTATACCTTATATCTTCATGAATTTATCTCTTATTCATTTTGTTTTATCGCTTGTTTTGATCGAGGACGACCAAAAGCTAAGTAGGGGTTGTGATGAGAGAGAAAATTTATGATCATTATTACGACATTTTACCCCAATATTGATACCATTTTGAGCATTATTGTATCAAATCAAGTCAAAATTACTAAGTTTTATTCAAATGTATAAGTAGTAGTTATTATATAAATTATCGTATTTTTATAAGTTTTTTATTAGTTTTTGTACCGGTTTAGTAACCGGAGTGTCGTGTCGGATTTACGTTTGGTATTTTGGTGGTTCATTGCAGGATTATACATTGACCAAGATCCCACGTAACGACATGTTTTGAGTCTAAAAGATGTGTTTAGAGGATTAGAAGAAGATGCCACAAGCTTACGAGTTCAAATGGATCAAATTATCTTACATACTTAAAACCAAAACCTGTTTCGACGGAGATTTGACCCAGCTTAGAGGCATTTTCAGGGGATGACTTCTTAATGAAATTGTAGATCTTCACATAAGCTTTCCAACGCACTTTGAATTACGTCAATTGGAGGTCTACAACTCAAGTTATGTTCAATTGACTAATCAATTCGGATTAGTAGAAATCCCGAAATATCTTCGTAATACGAATGGCTCATCAAAACGACATTTTCTGAAGAAGTTTCCTTCATAAAAGTTGTATATCTTCAAGAACACTTTCCAATGGATTTTGAATCAAGTCAATCGGACTTCTACAACTCAAATGGTGGTCAAGTGGCTAATTGATTCAATTTCGTAAAAATGTCGAAAAAACGTTCGGAGGAACACGAGGTACTCAAGAAGACGTTTTCGAAGAAGAGTCCTTCATGAAAGTTTTAGAGTTTCTCGAGACCGTAATTTTGGCATTTCGTTTGCAATTTTTGGAAGTCTACAACTCAAGATATGAATTTTAGAAGTTTAATATATAATTATATATAATTACGCTCGCACATGGGATCACATGCAGAGAAATGATTGCAAATCATGATTCCGGATCGATCCGGCCCTTTCCCGGATCGATCCGGCCTCCCCATTTTGCAAATATATATGTGCTAAATAGGATCAAATAAAGGGCCCCTTTCTTTCCCTCTTTTCTCGCCCCTTTCGCCCCTCTTTTCTCCCCTCTTTCTGCTTCTTCTCGTTTCTGTTCTTTTCTTTTTTTATTTTTATTATTTTTATATATATATGATATAAATATATATATAGTAGATCATGTATGTATATATATATATTCTATGTATGAATATATATGATATGTATAAATATATATGTGATATATATATATAGATCGTGATCTACTCTCTTTTTCATCTCTTTTCTCTTTTTATTTTCTTTTCGGGGCCCGTATATACATATATATGTCTATGTATGTATGTATATATGTTTTTCACATATATAAATAAAATGGTTATAGTATCGTTGTAATGGCAGAATAATTATCGAAGATTGTTGATTTCGAAGCTTTGGCATGTTAGATCCGGTGGAAACGACCCCGATTCGATAGTCATAACCGGTAATATATTCTAAAATTGTTATGTTTATTATTTCTATTTCTATTTATATATGATATTAAACTAAAAATATATCTAGCCAAGATATGAATCGAATTAGTTAATCTTTTGGTAAAATGAATGATCGACTCGGTAATCATGATTAAAACTAATTATAATGAATTTTTTTCTATTTCACTACGTAACGATAATATATTCGGAATGACGTAATCAATCATGATAAATACCACATATAACCTGGCGATGTACTGACCAGAGAAGTCAGGATATGAGTAAAAATAGAAAAACCGGAGGGTAAAAATGGCCGTCGATTAACGGAATCCTATTTCCTACCCGGGGGCGGATTTGTCCTGGAAAGATGAATCTTATTGAAATTTGTACTCGAGATCTTAATAATGTTAAAATCACGGTTTAATTGAAACTACACCGTTTGTGTTAAATCGATCCGCGACAACCGGAGCCTCTTGAATAACATCGGCCGTCGACGAACGGAATAACCTCTTTTATCCGGGGTAGATTTGTACTCGGTACTGTTCGGACTAACTAAGATTAGCATGGGGCGAGTTGTGGACCTTGGATCGATGACATTTGACATATGACAATTTCATACGCTCGTGTGAGGAGGAGTTGTCTAGCTTAGGAGTACACCGATTCATATATAATTTACACCTTGAATAAAGGAAGATCCGTCTCATTTATTTCTACTAAAAGATATTGATTCGGTAAAGTATTCTTGGCTAGATCCAAAAAAATATATTATATTAGTATTTATTTGTTTTATTTTACGTTTTACTAACATCTAACTCTAACATTACTAACTAATCTAGCGATCTAATAATCTAACCCGGGGAAAAAGTAAAAGCGCGACTTAGATCGAGTTAATAATAGCTTCTTGGTGTTTAACCCCACTTAAAAGAATTACCATGTTTTCCCGAGGAATACGACCCGACTCACCATACTAGCACTACAATTTGACCCGGTACACTGCCGGTTAGGATCTGTATAGCCTAGGTAATGTCCGTCAGCTTTCTGGCGCGGTTTCCAAGGTTAGGTTTAGGTCTGTCAATTACATTCTTCTATAACAAAAATCCTACGAATTACACAAGAAACTACAAGACTTGATAAATTCCACAATTGGGGTCGAAATTCATACCTTGCAGATACTTGGAAATCTTGCTATCAAAACGTTCTTTGTCCTCTCATGATTCCGGTGCTATAATCGAATCCGAATTTTGTCAAGAACTCAATAATTAATTTGAAGAAGCCTCTTTTGCCCCTTTTGTTTTCTCTCAAGAGTAAGAGTTTGAACAACGTAGTTGAAACCAATATTCTGACAAATAACGCACACAGTGGGAGGTTTATTTCATTGAAAATAACCTCCAAGGGATTAATGTATAATTAATTCTCCCATATTAATTTCCATAATTAATATTTTCTTTTAAATAAAAACTTAAATCCATAATTATAATAAACATAATATTTCGTTCTCGCAAAATGACACGTATGTTTTTTTCCTGAGAATCGGAATATGACATCAACACTCCAAAACCGAAGCACTTAAAAGACTTTTCAAGAAAGACAAGTTCACGCTGACGAAGGCTTTCTCATTCATAACTATTATATTACTCCATCGAGTAGCCGCATGCCTTCCATAATTGAAGTTTAGACACAACAAATAAATAATAAGTAGGAGAAGATTCAAATCAAAATCCATGCAAAAGAACGAAGGCATGTATATATGCTGAGTTGACTAATATTAATATATAATTAATAGAAAAAACGCTGGGAATGAATGAGTCCGAGTCCTCCTTGCATGGGCTTTGATCAATTCAAAAAGGAAATGACGCGGACAGGGAAATTCACAAAGTCTTTGTTTCTCATTCAATTTGTCAATGTCAATGAACCCCAGAAAATGTTATATCTATAAATAGAGGCAAAGAGATGGCATTGTATATAACTCACTCAGATCGAACCAAAGAGAAAACCATATCTCCAAGACTCCAACTCTCATATAATATTTACAGTGTATGCTAGCTTCTCGATCGAAATTCGGAATACAGCTTCGTTGTCATTGTCTTGTTGACAATAGTTATATCTATATTCACAGCTAGCTAGCATCATCAAAGTATAAATAAATATGGCGGCGCAGCAGCTGTGGCGGCTCACGATCGCAGCTTTTGTTCTTCTTACTGCAGTTTCCAGCTCATTTGCTTCTTCCAAAATTGTAGAGTACAATTTTGATGTAAGCTCTCACGTAATTAACCGTTTGTGTGATAATAACGTCATCACCGCTGTTAATGGTAGTATGCCGGGACCAACCATCAACGTCCGAGAGGGTGATACCCTTGTTGTCAATGTACTCAACAACTCTCCTTACAATCTCACCATTCATTGGCATGGAATATTTCAGAAATTGACCCCATGGGCCGACGGACCGAGTATGTTACTCGGTGCCCAATCACTCCCGGAAACAATTATTCCTACCGCTTTAACATTACACAACGGGAAGGAACCCTTTGGTGGCATGCACACTCCTCTTTAATGAGAGAAAGCTGTTCACGGAGCTCTCATCATTCGACCTCCCCACGGTCGATCCTACCCCTTTCCGAAACCTCACCGCGAGTTTCCTATTCGTTAGGTAATGCATCACTCCTTCCTATAAATAAACTTCATGATGCATAGTAATTAAATCATTACTAGCTAGCTACCTACCTATATATGTACCGTACCCCTAGCTACTCACCGAAATGCCGTTTCGATGAACCGTTTAATTAACCGAAAATCATTAATTGTCTTTGCAGGTGAGTATTGGAAAGCAAACATCGTTGATTTGGACCAACAATCGCTCTTCACCGGAGCCCAATTCAGCAAATCTGATGCCTTTACAATGAATGGATTGCCCGGATCTCTTTATCCTTGCTCAACTAATCGTAAGTGACCGCTATCAAGCATGCATATATACTAAATGGAAAAAGTACTGGTCGACTAGGATTTTAGATCCTTGTTGTAATTTTACTAATGATATCTAGCCATACTTTTACTGATCTTTTTCCCCTTTCATTCTATGCAGAAATGCACAAGATAAAGGTTGTACATGGAAAGACGTATTTGCTTTGCGCATTATCAACACGGCACTTAGTAACAATCTGTTTTTCAAGATAGCCAAACACAATTTCACGGTTGTCGCAATCGACGCCTCTTACACAACACCTTATGTCACCGATGTTGTGGTGATCGGCTCGCTCAAACGGTCGATGTTACGTTGACCGCCAACCAACCACCGGCGATGTATTATATGGCTGCTCATGTATACAAAGCCACCGTCGCTGGAGATTTCGACAACACTACCACTACCGGAATCCGGAATATCACAAAGCAAAAAAGACCATTCCGTTAGAAATGCCCCTCCTTCCGGCCTTCAACGACACGCCGACCGCCCATAAGTTCTACACCGGTTTAACGGGACTAGTTTACGCACCATTCTATGGGGAAGTTCCACGTGAGGTGGATGAGCAAATGTTTGTCACGATTGGGTTGAGCTTAGCCGCTGTGGAGGACCCGGGAATGCTAGTTGCCCCGGTCCACTTGGCCAAAGAGTTCTTTGGTAGCATGAATAATGCCTCGTTTGTACTTCCCTCCAAGACTACAATGTTGGAAGCTTTTTACAATCGTAATACAACCGGAGTATATACCAATGATTTTCCGAATCAACCGCCCTTGAAGTTCAACTACACCGATGGTAGCAACATTTTAAACCCGGAGCCGGTGATGACCTCAAAGTCAACTAAAGTGAAGTCCCTTAAATTTAATTCAACGGTTCGAGGTGGTACTACAAAACACGGCTTTAGTAACGTTGACAACCACCCGATGCATTTGCATGGATTCAACTTCTATGTTTTGGCGCAAGGCTTCGGAAACTTCGACCCAACAACCGACTCTCGCAAGTTCAATTTAATCAACCCGCAGGTACGAAATACAATTGCGGTCCCAGTGGCAGGATGGTCTGTTATTCGGTTCCGAGTTGACAACCCGGGTATATGGTATTTCCACTGTCACTTGGATCCACATTCTCATACCGGTTTAGGATTCGCTTTTGCAGTTGAAAACGGGCCAACTCTAGCAACTACGCTTCCCCCTCCACCTCTGGACCTTCCTAAATGTTAGGCATTAACGTCATTATACTTTATTCTTTTATTTTTACAACGATTCATTTGTTTATTTACGTCGTCGTGGTGTCCCGAGAGAAGGCTAATTAGTGGAAACTAGAGACTAGAGATATTTTGTATTTATTTAGGATTGCATCTTCCGGCAAATTAAATTCAATATATAATTGTAACAATTCAAAATTTGATGAACGAAGGCCTTGAATATGAGTTTTATGTTTCCTCGTAGTCTATTTTCGTCAAAGTTATTAACTAGGCTGAACCTTAACCGGGACCATTCTTTTGGCAATTTCATCGTTTATTTTGCCTTAATTTCCGTGGTGCGATTGTTGGATTGTGATAGTTCTTCGATTGTTTTTGGCGGATTGGTAAATTTTCGCCCTTTCTTACAAATGATAATTTAAATTTATTTTCCTTCATGTCTTTTCCAATTTATTCTTGATTGCGATTGTGGTCTTACCTTAATTATGAATAGCTAATTTTATTATAGTCGAATTATGTGACGGTTTATGAAGTCGATGTCTTGAACGATGAATTGAGAATAGGTTGTGAGTAAAAATTAAATCTTTTGAAGCTGTTTGTGTCCTAAAACTTTACCTTAGTGGTTGATTTAAATTGATTACTTGATTCATTAATTTACACACAAACGCTATAAATGTGTTTTGTGAGGGAGTGCATGAAAAAGGGTTTGGGGATTGCCATGCACGAACTAGTCGAGTTTTTTCGAGTCTGTTACTTGAGTGAGGTTTTCTTGTTAAGCCGTGAATTCGGTGGACATGGAGTATATTCGGTTCTTAATCATTTTAGGCAAGTTAAATCTCAAATAGGGGACTGTTGTACCGAGCATGGGGTGTTAGATTGCGGTATCAGTGCCTAGTCACCATCTTAGGAGATTGCACCCACGAACATGTTCATTAGTCCAATTGGTTGGTTGTTCGGGAAAAGCCTATTCCTAGTGATTCGATGGAGGTGTCGGGAGTAGTTTGTCTGATCATAGTTTGGCTATTTTTTTCATAATTATTTTAACCTTATTTCATTATTAGTTTAAGCATCTTCATGCGAGATGCTTGACCTAAACTAGATACAAGAGCGATGTTGGGACTTGATCGATTACTTGTGGGATACGACCTTGCTCACCATTGTACAACCGGCCCGGTACCCCGCCGGTGAAGGTTGGTTCGCTATAATTTGACCATCGCCTACACACTTCCGAGGCACGTTGCGGCGTGGGATGGGACCATTTGCGGTGCATGCATTTTCGGTCCTCTCCTTCTAAAATCCGTCTTGGACACTTTTACGCACTATCTTGTCCCAATCGCAAACATTTCTTCTCTCGAATCACCTTCCTTAACACTTTGTCCCATCGAATGTATCATATAGACAAATACGAAGAAGTAACACCGATTCCCGATATAAATCATATAAAAATAAATTACACGAATCTCGGGTCGCTAAACATGTAATTAACCCAAATAACTCGTAATTCGCATTAATAATACTCCAATTAACCTCTTTACCATTGTAATATTGATGGTAAATACGGTGTAAAACGGACATACATCATGTCTCGGCTCTAAAACCGAGCGAATAAGCCCGGAAATCATCATCTAGACCCCCATCATAGGCAATTCCTCACCGATGTCATCAACCTTATCCGCCTAATCTATCCGTTTCTTGCATGTAAAAGTTGATTGTATTCGGGACATTATTCATACACAACCAGTTCCTTGAAACCCTACCCCTCATCTCCATTCCAATTACGATCCTCTCGTTCTTTGAAACAAATCTCTTGCTACGTACTATAACTGTGGAACGGAGTGTTGTGTAAGGCTGAATCAATCCAAAGGGCTTGAGACGCCTCTTGGTTTGGACGAAAATCAACCGACCAATTTGGATAGAATCGTTGGATTTTTAACTTTTGACCTCATCTTCGAATTAAAAAAGTTTGTCGTAATCTTCCTTCGATGGAAAATGAATTAAAACTTGGTTGTTATCCAATAAGGCAATCGGACAAGCGGCATTAAGCCCTAGCCGCACATACATAAATTTATTGATAACACTAGTCCAACAAGACCTCCTTTTTAGACTCGACCCCCTCCAAAAGTCCCCGAGATATTTGAATGGAAAAGTACCGAAAGAGCCGCACAGTCATAAGAAGCATTAGCCAAATCCGCATCGAAAATAGTAACCCCGTTGATCCGCTTTCGAAGAGATTTATTTGAGACCGAAATCAATTCGAAGCACTTTAAGTTTACTTTAATAACTTTCAAATTTTCTACGCTCGCTCCGGGATCGAACGAAAATGGAATCACCGAGAATATTGAAAATGTATTACAATTTATTAACGTGTTTATGTAAGTATTTTACTCAAAGGGTAGTTATTGGAACTAAGATTAATGGAGGGTTTCTTGTATGTGTATAAATATTGTGACCTTATCATGAATAGAGGAGAGAAATTTTCGAGAAATCTTTTATTCGAACCCGACACAAAATGAGATAAAAGTGTCTTACCTCTAACAACAGCCACACCTTTGAAAATACGTTTTTCCACAGCCTCTTTCCTAAGCACACTAAGACCCTCATATACTATTAGCAAAAGAAAGGCAGATAGTGGATCTTCTTGCCTCAATCCACTGTAACGCCCCGTTCCCGGACACAGAGTACTTATCCGAAAAATCACGTATAGTACATATAAATTCAAAGTTATACGTAAGTCTCTACTACGTCTAACGAGTTTAGCAAAAACGTAAGCTGAAAGACTCGGGTAAAAATTCATAGAAGATACTAGAATAGAAATTCAACCGTACTAAAGATGGAAAGTGTATCTTACAACCACTATATATAATTTAAAGACTTACAACAACGATGTCTCAAAGTAATACAACTTAACTTACAACAAAGTTCAAATGAAAATACAACTTGTCTTGAAAATAAAACAACATATTTTGGTATAATTTGAAATAAAACTAAGGTAAAAGCATCATCAAGTAGCATCATCAAACGTCGTCCTCATATTTCTCATCGAATTTCGTATCAATTTGTTCATCTTGGAATCCCCAAACACAAAATAAACAAGTATTTGAGGTAAGTAGAAAGGTATTTCGTAAAGAGGAAGAAGCTAGTAGTTCAATTAAGTTTTACAACAAATAGGTTCACTTTATTAAGTTATCTTCATGAGGCCGACTCAACTCTAGGGTTCTCTTCATCGCATCAACATGTCGTGCCTATTTGTTTATAGTTTATTTTATCTTTGTTACATCATCATTCACGGGCACTACGCAATGTGCTACTCACCACAAAGTATCGCTTGCAACATATTAGTAGATCACACCAATAGCCACGGGCTAGTCCCGATAGTGTACACGATCGGTGAAGTCCCTCCGTACTTGTGGTCTTGTAAATCTACGAAGTTATTCATTCGTGAATTGAAGTCCCTTTACTCATGTAGCCTCTAGGCCATAAGAGTTATTCACTTTATCCGACCGCCACCACATCACGATATAAACTTGTTCTTACCAAGATTTACATGATTTTTAGTCTTTTACTACACAAGTACGTATTTTATTAATCATTAACTAGCCACCTATGTGTTTTCAAGGCAAAACTCACTTAACGGCTCCCTCACTTAGACATCTAGACACAACATCCTAAACGAATACACATACATTGATGAATTCAAATTCATCAATGGACAAGTCATTAATGCTCTTCCGACGGTTCGGAACTTTAACTCTTATGAAGACTTCATTACGTGCCGGAACTAAACGCATCGAAGCTTAATCATGGCTTGTTCATGTTCATTTAGTGTTATTAGATCAAGAAGCAACACTCAAAACTCAACACGGGGCTCAAAACACTATTTTACAAAACGAGAGGTTTTGACGCGCGCTAAAACCTCTCGAATCCTCAATCCGCACGCAGTGCCTTTTGGCGCGCATCGAAATCCTTTATCGTGCGCTAAAAGCTCCGAGTAAGATTCGGGATGCTTTACGGACCATTTTAGTGCGCGCTACATGCTCAAGGCACGCGGAAAACTTTCTAAATCGATTTCCCACTTTACGGTTCCGTTTTGGAACGTGCCAAAACCCCGGTGCGCGTGCTAAAACCCTAAATTACCCCTAAACATCTGTTTTCTTCACTTAAACGGTTTCTAACCCATTCCAAACATGATCAACATCAATTTGACGATAAAACCAAGCAAAAAAACACCACTTTGCATACCATGACACTTAATACAACCAAAGCAACATCTAGGCAAGGAATTTAGCACCAAAACATCCCAAAGCTTAATCCTTAACATTATAAAAGATAATTGAAACCATATGACGAGCCTCTTACTTGATCATAGCGATTTCCAAAGCAAAACATGAAAGTAACTCGCAAAGCAAGACCTTGATTCTTCAACAACAACCCTATGTGATCAATCTCAAACTTGAATTAGACTTGATTACATTCTTCTATAACAAAAATCCTACGAATTACACAAGAAACTACAAGACTTGATAGATTCCACAATTAGGGTCAAAATTCATACCTTGCAGATACTTGGAAATCTTGCTATCAAAACGTTGTTTGTCCTCTCACGATTCCGGTGCTATAATCGAATCCGAATTTTGTCAAGAACTCAATAATTAATTTGAAGAAGCCTCTTTTGCCCCTTTTGTTTTATCTCAAGAGTAGGAGTTCGAACAACGTAGTTGAAACCAATATTCGACAAATAACGCACACGGTGGGAGGAAAATAACCTCCAAGGGATTAATGTATAATTAATTCTCCCATATTAATTTCCATAATTAATATTTTCTTTTAAATAAAAACTTAAATCCATAATTATAATAAACATAATATTTCGTTCTCGCAAAATGACACGTATGTTTTTTTCCTGAGAATCGGAATATGACATCAACACTCCAAAACCGAAGCACTTAAAAGACTTTTCAAGAAAGACAAGTTCACGCTGACGAAGGCTTTCTCATTCATAACTATTATATTACTCCATCGAGTAGCCGCATGCCTTCCATAATTGAAGTTTAGACACAACAAATAAATAATAAGTAGGAGAAGATTCAAATCAAAATCCATGCAAAAGAACGAAGGCATGTATATATGCTGAGTTGACTAATATTAATATATAATTAATAGAAAAAACGCTGGGAATGAATGAGTCCGAGTCCTCCTTGCATGGGCTTTGATCAATTCAAAAAGGAAATGACGCGGACAGGGAAATTCACAAAGTCTTTGTTTCTCATTCAATTTGTCAATGTCAATGAACCCCAGAAAATGTTATATCTATAAATAGAGGCAAAGAGATGGCATTGTATATAACTCACTCAGATCGAACCAAAGAGAAAACCATATCTCCAAGACTCCAACTCTCATATAATATTTACAGTGTATGCTAGCTTCTCGATCGAAATTCGGAATACAGCTTCGTTGTCATTGTCTTGTTGACAATAGTTATATCTATATTCACAGCTAGCTAGCATCATCAAAGTATAAATAAATATGGCGGCGCAGCAGCTGTGGCGGCTCACGATCGCAGCTTTTGTTCTTCTTACTGCAGTTTCCAGCTCATTTGCTTCTTCCAAAATTGTAGAGTACAATTTTGATGTAAGCTCTCATGTAATTAACCGTTTGTGTGATAATAACGTCATCACTGCTGTTAATGGTAGTATGCCGGGACCAACCATCAACGTCCGAGAGGGTGATACCCTTGTTGTCAATGTACTCAACAACTCTCCTTACAATCTCACCATTCATTGGCATGGAATATTTCAGAAATTGACCCCATGGGCCGACGGACCGAGTATGTTACTCGGTGCCCAATCACTCCCGGAAACACTTATTCCTACCGCTTTAACATTACACAACGGGAAGGAACCCTTTGGTGGCATGCACACTCCTCTTTAATGAGAGAAACTGTTCACGGAGCTCTCATCATTCGACCTCCCCACGGTCGATCCTACCCCTTTCCGAAACCTCACCGCGAGTTTCCTATTTCGTTAGGTAATGCATCACTCCTTCCTATAAATTAACTTCATGATGCATATTAATTAAATCATTACTAGCTAGCTATATACCTATATATGTACCCTAGCTACTCACCGAAATGCCGTTTCGATGAACCGTTTAATTAACCGAAAATCATTCATTGTCTTTGCAGGTGAGTATTGGAAAGCAAACATCGTTGATTTGGACCAACAATCGCTCTTCACCGGAGCCCAATTCATCAAATCTCGATGCCTTTACAATGAATGGATTGCCCGGATCTCTTTATCCTTGCTCAACTAATCGTAAGTGACCGCTATCAAGCATGCATATATACTAAATGGAAAAAGTACTGGTCGACTAGGATTTTAGATCCTTGTTGTAATTTTACTAATGATATCTAGCCATACTTTTACTGATCTTTTTCCCCTTTCATTCTATGCAGAAATGCACAAGATAAAGGTTGTACATGGAAAGACGTATTTGCTGCGCATTATCAACACGGCACTTAGTAACAATCTGTTTTTCAAGATAGCCAAACACAATTTCACAGTTGTCGCAATCGACGCCTCTTACACAACACCTTATGTCACCGATGTTGTGGTGATCGGCTCGCTCAAACGGTCGATGTTCCGTTGACCGCCAACCAACCACCGGCGATGTATTATATGGCTGCTCATGTATACAAAGCCACCGTCGCTGGAGATTTCGACAACACTACCACTACCGGAATCCTGGAATATCACAAAGCAAAAAAGACCATTCCGTTAGAAATGCCCCTCCTTCCGGCCTTCAACGACACGCCGACCGCCCATAAGTTCTACACCAGTTTAACGGGACTAGTTTCTGCACCATTCTATGGGGAACTTCCACGTGAGGTGGATGAGCAAATGTTTGTCACGATTGGGTTGAGCTTAGCCGCCTGTGGAGGACCCGGGAATGCTAGTTGCCCTGGTCCACTTGGCCAAAGAGTTGCTGGTAGCATGAATAATGCCTCGTTTGTACTTCCCTCCAAGACTACAATGTTGGAAGCTTTTTACAATCGTAATACAACCGGAGTATATACCAATGATTTTCCGAATCAACCGCCCTTGAAGTTCAACTACACCGATGGTAGCAACATTTTAAACCCGGAGCTGGTGATGACCTCAAAGTCAACTAAAGTGAAGTCCCTTAAATTTAATTCAACGGTTCAGGTGGTACTACAAAACACGGCTTTAGTAACAGTTGACAACCACCCGATGCATTTGCATGGATTCAACTTCTATGTTTTGGCGCAAGGCTTCGGAAACTTCGACCCAACAACCGACTCTCGCAAGTTCAATTTAATCAACCCGCAGGTACGAAATACAATTGCGGTCCCAGTGGCAGGATGGTCTGTTATTCGGTTCCGAGTTGACAACCCGGGTATATGGTATTTCCACTGTCACTTGGATCCACATTCTCATACCGGTTTAGGATTCGCTTTTGCAGTTGAAAACGGGCCAACTCTAGCAACTACGCTTCCCCCTCCACCTCTGGACCTTCCTAAATGTTAGGCATTAACGTCATTATACTTTATTCTTTTATTTTTACAACGATTCATTTGTTTATTTACGTCGTCGTGGTGTCCCTGAGAGAAGGCTAATTTGTGGAAACTAGAGACTAGAGATATTTTGTATTTATTTAGGATTGCATCTTCCGGCAAATTAAATTCAATATATAATTGTAACAATTCAAAATTTGATGAACGAAGGCCTTGAATATGAGTTTTATGTTTCCTCGTAGTCTATTTTCGTCAAAGTTATTAACTAGGCTGAACCTTAACCGGGGACCATTCTTTTGGCAATTTCATCGTTTATTTTGCCTTAATTTCCGTGGTGCGATTGTTGGATTGTGATAGTTCTTCGATTGTTTTTGGCGATTGGTAAATTTTCTGCCCTTTCTTACAAATGATAATTTAAATTTATTTTCCTTCATGTCTTTTCCAATTTATTCTTGATTGCGATTGTGGTCTTACCTTAATTATGAATAGCATATTTTATTATAGTCGAATTATGTGACGGTTTATGAAGTCGATGTCTTGAACGATGAATTGAGAATAGGTTTTGAGTAAAAATTAAATCTTTTGAACTGTTTGTGTCTTAAAACTTTACCTTAGTGGTTGATTTAAATTTATTACTTGATTCATTAATTTACACACAAACGCTATAAATGTGTTTTGTGAGGGAGTGCACAAAAAAGGGTTTGGGGATTGCCATGCATGAACTAGTCGAGTTTTTTCGAGTTTGTTACTTGAGTGAGGTTTTCTTGTTAAGCCGTGAATTCGGTGGACATGGAGTTTATTCAGTTCGATCTTAATCATTTTAGGCAAGTTAAATCTCAAATAGGGGACTGTTGTACCGAGCATGGGGTGTTAGATTGCGGTATCAGTGCCTAGTCACCATCTTAGGAGATTGTACCCACGAACATGTTCATTAGTCCAATTGGTTGGTTGTTCGGGAAAAGCCTATTCCTAGTGATTCGATGGAGGTGTCGGGAGTAGTTTGTCTGATCATAGTTTGGCTATTTTTTTCATAATTATTTTAACCTTATTTCATTATTAGTTTAAGCATCTTCATGCGAGATGCTTGGCCTAAACTAGATACAAGAGTGATTTTGGGACTTGATCGATTACTTGTGGGATACGACCTTGCTCACCATTGTACAACCGGCCCGGTACCCCGCCGGTGAAGGTTGGTTCGCTATAATTTGACCATCGCCTACACACTTCCGAGGCACGTTGCAGCGTGGGATGGGACCGCTGCGGTGCATACATTTTCAGTCCTCTCCTTCTAAAATCCGTCTTGGACACTTTTCTGCACTATCTTGTCCCAATCCGCAAACATTTCTTCTCTGAATCACCTTCCTTAACACTTTGTCCCATCAGAATGTATCATAGACAAATACGAAGAAGTAACACCGATTCCCGATATAAATCATGAAGAGTGTTTGAGAAAGTAAATAATACTTGAGTAAACTTCAACTTAGTTTATTCATTAAATGGAAGAAGTATAAATAGTTACAATTGATGGGAGATACTAGCTAGCTTGGGCGGCCACTAGATGGGCGGCAAGCATGCATGTAAAAAGTAAAAGTATGTCTATGACATAAAGCAACTAGAGTTTGACATATTAATTGTTTATATGTACCACAATTAATATGTCCTTTTACAACTAAAGTGTACAAATAATGTATACACGAAAATAAATAAATATTACATACTATTTGATATGTAATATTTCTACACCCCTCCTCAACCGGGTTGTATATGTTTATACGGCCAAGTTTGCTACTCGATCCGTCGAACATAAGTGGTGGAATGGCCTTGGTGAGAATATCGCATTCGGTCCTCGAGGGAACATACCGGAGTTGAATAATCTTGGCATCAATCTTCTCCCGCAGAAGTGTCCGTCAATGTCCACATGTTTGGTTTTATCATGATGGACCGGATCCTCTCGCCATGCATAATGTCGAATTATTGTCACAAAGCAGAGTGTGATAGGGTCTTGAATAAGCCGCCGAAGTTCGCCGGGACCCTTTTTATCCATAGAGCTTCACAAATACCCAAAACTAGCCCCGAGTTCGGCTTCAAAGCATCGCTTTCCGGAGACAGTAGGTTGTTTCTTGCTCCTCCAGGTGACAAGATTTCCCCATACATAAGAACAAGAGCTCGTAGTAGACCTTCGTCTATGTGATGCCGACCCCCAATCAAGCATCGGTGTAGACCTTGATAGATCTCTCACAGACTTGGTGAAATGTAGGCCTTGGCCAGAGTGGATTTCAAGTACCTCGCATCCCGTTCACGCATCCCAATGTTGCTCGGTAGGGCAATGCATGAATCGGCTAACCAGACCGACCCCATATGCAATATCGGGTCTTGTATGGGACGGATAAATGAGTTTCCCTACAAGTCTTTGATATTGATCCTTCCCCGACAAGCAATGTCACCATGCGACAGGTATTACCGGGGTCTACTCGGGGATACAAGCAGGTTTGCATCCCAAAGATGCCGTTTCCTTCAAAGAGTCCAAGACATATTTCCTTTGAGAGATAGAGATACCCCGGTTGTTTCTTGCAATCTCCATACCAAGGAAGTATTTAAGATAGCCCAAATCCTTGACTTGGAATACCTTTGCCGTAGAGTCTTCAAATGTTGGATCTCAGTAGAGTCATCTCCAGTAAGGATGATATCATCCACATATACAATAAGAATAGACCTTCTCTGGTTGGTTGTCTTGATAAACATAGTGTGATCAGAGTTGCATTGATGATATCCAGCAGCTTTAACCACAGTAGTGAGTTTTCCAAACCAGGCTCGGGGGATTGCTTCAGGCCATATAGAGATTTCCTGAGTTTGCATACCTTGCCTTGAGTGTGGGGATTGACAAAACCAGGAGGTACATTCATGTAGACTTCCTCAATAAGGTCACCATTGAGAAAAGCGTTTTTGATATCCAATTGGTAAAGAGGCCAGTCAAGTTGGACAGCTAGAGAGATCGCACTCGACAAAGTGTTAAGCTTTGCTACTGGTGCAAAAGTTTCTGTATAGTCAATGCTATAAGTTTGAGTGAACCCTCTAGCCACAAATCTGGCTTTATACTTGTCAATAGTACCATCAGCATTGTATTTTATGGTGAATAACCATCTACAGCTGACTGTCTTCTTGCCTTTGGGGAGAGTTGTGAGGTCCCAAGTATGATTATCCAGGAGTGCAGTCATCTCTCGTTTTAACAAAGAGCCTTCCACTTATCATTTTGAAGGGCCTCCCGAATATTTTTGGGAATAGAGTGAGAGTCCAGGTCCCGTGTAAACATAGCAAATACAGGAGACAAGCGGTCATAAGATAAATAAGTATGAATAGAATGATCGGTGCATGATCTTTTCCCTTTCCTTAGAGCAATAGGTCCGTCATCAATGTCGCAGGGTGCCGTAGTTCGGCCAGCCTCTCGAGTCGCAGGTGTTGAGGCTCGGCAGGCTCGGGTTCGCAGCTCGGGTCGGCAGGGTGCCGAGGTTCGTCCGCCGAGCCTCGCAGGTTGCCGAGGGTTAAGAGTTTGTTGAGGGAACGGATTTAGATCAATTTCAATTGGATTTCCATCGTTGATCGCTTCGTAGACTTGTCGTAGTAGGGAGTCCTTTCAAAGAATTTTACATCCATAGAGTTGTAAAATTTCTTTTCGATAGGTGAATAGCATTTGTAACCTTTCCCGTCCTTAGCATACCCTAGGAAAATGCACTTGTGAGCTTTGGGATCAAGTTTGCTTCGTGTTGGGCATGGATATAAACAAACACAAGTACAACCAAAGATTTTTGGAGGCAATTGGGCAATAAGATGAGGGCAGAGTGTGTGGTCGGCAGGGGTTTGGATAGGAGTCTTGAAACCTAACACTCCGCTGGGAAGCCGGTTGATTAAGTATGTGGCGGTCAATATAGCTTCACCCCACATATATTTTGGAACATTTGTAGTGAACATGATTGATCCGGCCATTTCCAAACAGTGCCTATTCTTTCTCTCAAAGCAACCCCATTTTGCCGAGGTGTCTCAACACAACTACCGATATGGACAATTCCCTTATTCATCAAGAAATTACCGAGATTAGACTCATAATATTCAAGAGCATTGTCGGTCTTCAAAATTTTAATCTTAATGTCAAACCGAGTAGAGACCATGTTGTAAAACTCTTGAAAGATGGATCCAACTTCGATTTATCCTTCATTAAAAATAACCAAGTGGTTCCGGTGTGGTCATCTATGAAGGTTACAAACCACCTCTTGCCCGTTATACTTTTCACTCTTCGAGGGTCCCCATACATCACCGTGAATTAAGGTGAAAGGTGTGGATGGGAAGTGAGGTAATTTAGTATACACAGATTTGGTGAGTTTGGTAAATTGACAAATATCACATTGAAGATCATTAAGATTACATCCTTTAAACAATTTCGGAATTAAAGACTTTAAATAACCAAAACTTGGATGTCATAGTCTATAATGCCATAACATGATATTGTCTAAGTTTTGAGTGCGAGCCGGCGAGGCGATTCGGTCTTCGCCTTCGTCTTCGGCGGGGTTGATCACAAACGATCTGAGCGTGGTTTAGCTTGACCAATCACTTCCTGTGAAGAAAGATCCTGGAATGTGCACTGATCCTTATCAAAAACAACAGTCCAATTCAGATCTTTAGTGAGTTTACTGACAGATATAAGGTTACAATCTAACTTTGGAACAAATAAGACCCCTTGTAGATATATCTGATTAATAAGTTTAACCTTCCCAACACCTTTTGCATAAGAAACAGAACCATCAGCAGTTTTAATTCTGTGAATTTGGGTGCATGGCATATAGTGGGTAATGAGGTTTTTATTACCAGTCATGTGGGAAGAAGCCCCGAATCAACAATCCAAGTCTCATTACTAAGAGGTGAGCGGAATATACCGTTTTAGCATGAGTGGCCATTTCAAGTAGAGGAGCTACCTTCCCGATGCCGAGCAACAAAGGCTTTAAAGGCGGGCAAACCGAGCATTCGGATGGTCGTCATTCTCCTCGTCATCGACAAGTCCGCCTTGATTTTCCCGGTTGGTTTTGAGGTTTTAGAGGGATTAGGCTTGCCATGAAGCTTCCAAAGCAATTGTCCTTGGTGTGATTTGTGCGTTTGCAGTGATCACAGAACAACCTTCCAGTTTTCTCAAAGCAGCTTCCCGTAAGTCCCAAGTAACCTCGGCAGCCCTTCCCGACATTCACAGGCGCACCTTTCAAGAGGGTTATCGCCAGGGTGTTCAGTAGCATGACTTTCCTCCTGCTTTCTTCATGTTTGACCTCAGCAAACATGGATTTGAGATTTGGGAGAGGTTTTGTGGCAAGAATTCTCCCTCTAACATCATCAAGAGTAGTGGTTCATCCGGTGAGGAACTTTGTTAAGGGTCAATTTGTAGTGTTTTATAAGGATATATTTTATATCAATATTCCCCATATATGGATGTTTTTCGTAGAATTCGAGCTTATAATCGATTAATTGAGCAAATGACATTTTGAATAGTTAAAATGCAAAATCGAGTAAATATCGTGGTTTTATTATCTATTTTGTATGGTTTTATGTTTTGCTCGGTTTTGTCATCTTTTAGGTGCACAAATGTGGAATGGAAGAGGTCTAAATGATGTTTGATTGAAGATTAAAATGGAAAGAAAGAGATACAAGAGGATGAAGATGAAATAAAGCTTCGGAAAATCCCGAAAACGACTCGTAATACGACGGGCTAGTCAAAAAGGCGTTTTCTGAAGACGAGTCCTTAATGAAAGTTGTAGAGTTTTCCGAGATCTTTTTTATGACATTCGGATCATAATTTTTGGAGGTCTACAACTCAAGATATGGATTTTAGAAGTTTTATGCCAATAAATATTCCATGCACAGCAAAGAGGTGAACCAGCGTTCAGAATTGTAAACCAGCGTCCAGGAGGCAAAAACATGTACAGAGTCTTCAGCATGTGCTTGGACGAACGTCCACCTTCCGTCTGGTTTAGCTTGGACGAGCGTCCATTGTGGTAAACGAGCGTCCGACACCGACATGCAGCAGAACCGACTTACAATTCATTCAGCCGACTAATTGGAAATTCCTAATTAAAAAAGAATTACGTTCAGCCGACTTAAATTAAAAAGCAGCCGCCTCTCATATCTATTTAAACGGCAGCAAATCAAACCCTAATAACACAATTTTGATACAGCCGCATTATTGACAGCAGCAGCAGCTTTTCTGGGGCTCTCCAAGGCCGGTCACCCGAGCCTTGTGCTCGGGTGATCCGGGTTAGATTAGGATGTCATTTTTCTTCCATTTTCGATTCATGGATTCAATCATGTACCAAACTACGTGAGTTTATTTATTTAATTTATTCAGTCCTTATTCGTTTTTTATGATCTTTAATTTATGTTGTATCTTTCTTTGATTTTGATGCTATGATGTGAATTAGATCGAGAGATCAGTTTGCTATTGATACGTTTACAACATACGGAAGTTGTGTAGACTAGATCACCATAGAAAGATAGGATCTTTAATCATTAATTATGTGACAAATTAATTGGTTAATTATCTAGGTTGTTAGATTCTAAAATACGAGAGTTAACTTGAATCTACACCTTCGTTTTGTATGGAATATCGGTCTCAACATTCGAGAGAGGAGAGATTGATAAATTGAATTCACTACGAGAGTAGGATTTCAGAGCTTGAGAATACGGATTCACTAAGAGATTAGGGATTTGTGTCTCGTGTCAAGGTGAAACCACAATTTGAATTAAAGTCATGAGATGAACTAGGATTGAGATCACTTAGTTTGTACATTGTTTGAGCCCATGTATCGTTAGTTTAGTTTAGTTTTATTTCGTTTTAGCTTAGATTTAGTTTACTTGTTCTATGTGTTATTTGTTCGTTCTTTCGTTTATTTGTTTTCTTGAGTAACAATTGAGAGGATTAATAAAATTAGATTCAACATCCCTTTTCCCTGAGGATCGATACCCGTACTTATCCAACTTTACTAGCAACTACCCGGTATTCGGCCGGTTAGGAGGTAGTTTTGCATGGTAGTATAGGTTTTATAAATTTTCTTTTGTTTTAATGATGCAAAATCTCCCCAACAAAAGTGGCGCCGTTGCCGGGGAATCGGTGTTTTGTTGAATTTGGTTGAATTAATTTCTCGATTTTGTTACGTTTTTTTTTTCGTTTTCAATAAAAGTAGCGTTGAATAAATCGAGAGTTTTTATTTTTGCCATGTTTCGATGACCGTTGGGTTAAGAATGTGCAAAAAGTTTTTTACTCGATTTGTGAAGCGTAAACTATATGTTTGTTTGTATCTAGTCTAACCCTCTGTGCTTTAATTTGATGTGGTCGCTTCGTGATATTTGATGTATGATCTTATAAGATTTAGGGTTTCTGTGTCTCTCCTGCATTGTCTGTGCAAATTCTTTGTATGGACGAGCGTCCGAGTAAGTGAACGCCCGTCCGGTTCATAACTGCGGGTGAACGAGCGTCCGGTTTGTTGGACGCTCGTCCGTTCCAAAACGTATCGCCCGTTCGTTTTCAAGAACCGACGGACGTCCATATATCTAAACGCCCGTCCGGCCTCGCATAAGTTTTAAACGCCCGTTTGCATTAGTGAACGCCGGTCCGTGTTCCGCATTTCTTCTCAATTTGATTTTTAATGCTTTATTTGATATGGATACTTTAATTTGAGCTTCGTGGCTAATTGTTTTTACGTAGATGATCCGAACTTGCATGTTTACACCTTTCCATCTACGAATCCATGTTAAATAACCGATTAATTTTTATATGCATGATTCATCTATGCAAGTTATAGTCACTTTGTCGGTTCTCGTACGCTATAAGCGGTCCGATTGTTAATTAGTAGCTAATGTCGGTTTCCGTATGCTACATACCGTGATGAATCTTTTAAGCTTTGAGACTTATGTGCTTCCTTGTTGTTTATGTAACTCATATGGGTAGCTACTCGTCGGTTTCCGTATGCTACGTCCTTTTCCATATGAGTTATATCTCGTTTAGTATAGCTAAGCTCGTTGGTTTCCATAATGCTATCACCTTCAATGAGTCTTAAAGCGCGTCTACACCGCATGTAATGAACAAGATCGTCGTTTATCGTAACCTGTCATTATTTGGTAGACGTTTATTATATACATGTCATGCTGCAAATGAGTGGGCTAGTTTTCTTTCTTTTATTTTCTTTTATTTTTGCATATTATATAGGTGCATATCATTTAGTTGCATGTCATCTAGTTGCATTGTTTTTGTTTTTATTTCTCTTGAGTGTAGTTAACTCGTCGGTTTCCGTAATACTACCTCGTTTTTTTTCCATGATGGTAACTGTTGGTTTTCCATATGCCATCATTATTTTATTATTGTATATCATGTAGATTGCATTGTAGTATATTTTCATGTAGTTGCACCTAGCCTACTGTTGTGTAATGTTCCATGTATATGTATTCCATCTTTATATGAGCTTAAATTTGAAATATCTCTATATCTTCTTTTCCATGTGCTTTATATGTAATCTTTTCTTTTTCCCCGTAGACTCTTTTTGCACCGATCAAGTCTCGCAGGATATTTTTGATAGCTATTGTGCACTTTCACGATGAATTCGGTTTACCCGTGATGCTCCACGATCTACCGAGCTATGCGGCAATTTTGGTTTTTACCGATTTTTCCGTAATTGCCGCATCCAATCGCCTAAGTTCTCTAATTTATTATTTCGTATAACTTGAGGACAAGTTGCAATCTAAGTGTGGGGGAAGGGATAGATGATTTATGTGTCTACTTTCGTTTGCTCATATTTTTAGTATTTCTATGAAAAGTGCTTAATTTTCAAATTTTTTGTTATATCCCGAGTAGACAAAGGCATATCTTTGCTTGAGTTTATATCATTTTTGCTATATTTTGTATATTTAGTAATTTTAGTTGTTTCACCCGACACTCTTTTTCACATGCCATAGTAAATGATGAGCTAAATGTTGAAAGCCTACCCCATTTTAGTTGGAGATTTTTGATGATTATAGTATGTTTCTTTGCTTATGTACAATTCTTGAAAAGTTTAGTAGTTTGTATTCTAGGATTAACGTATGACATACTGTGAATATCTGTAAGTTTGAATGTGATAAGTGGAACGTGATTAAGTCTTTGCAATAGTAATAAATTGTTTACTTGAGGTGTTATGCTCGTGGTCCGTGCTACTAGAAAATAATCTTTTCCACCGCCGAAATCTCTAAGTAAACATAATTGTAATTGTGTGTGTCGGAAGTGGTTTATGATTTGGGTGAGGTAGGGTGTACCACGTATGTCCTATTCCACTATGATGACCAAAAGCTCACGACGGTCGGTTTATAGTCGCCTTATGATTGGAGTAAGGTAGGGGATTATCTTGAAATGTCCTATTACGCTATGAGGGCAAAAGCTTATTCGATGTGTGTTAGAAAAGTGTGAAAAAAGTGAAAATATTGAAATATATTATTATGAATAAGTAAGGACTTAGTTATCGTTAATCTTATACCCAAGTATAAACCGAAGGATATGTTGTAGGGATTATCCTCCGAGTCCGTCAAAAATGTTTTAGATATTCTCTACTATTTCTTTTTGGGATATGTATGTTTTGTAAAGTGCCTCGTTATAATTTTTGAATATTTCTAACTTAGATGGGAAACCGGGCTAGTTTTGGTTTGAATAACTTTCAAATTGTGGAACTTAGTGGAAGTTTATTATGGCTATGCACACACTCACACGGGTGAACTTCTAAGTTATTGAATATACTTCATATTTGTATGGATGTTTATTTGTCTCGAGCTTGACTTTGTTTTGTTTTGCTCGGGACGAGCAAAAGATAAGTGTGGGGGAGTTGTTAAGGGTCAATTTTTAGTGTTTTATAAGGATATATTTTATATCAATATTCCCCATATATGGATGTTTTTCGTAGAATTTGAGCTTATAATCGATTAATTGAGCAAATGACATTTTGAATAGTTAAAATGCAAAATCGAGTAAATATCGTGGTTTTATTATCTATTTTGTATGGTTTTACGTTTTGCTCGGTTTTGTCATCTTTTAGGTGCACAAATGTGGAATGGAAGATGTCTAAATGATGTTTGATTGAAGATTAAAATGGAAAGAAAGAGATACAAGAGGATGAAGATGAAATAAAGCTTGGGAAAATCCCGAAAACGACTCGTAATACGACGGGCTAGTCAAAAAGGCGTTTTCGAAGAAGTCCTTAATGAAAGTTGTAGAGTTTTCCGAGAGCTTTTTTATGACATTCGGATCATAATTTTTGGAGGTCTACAACTCAAGATATGGATTTTAGAAGTTTTATGCCAATAAATATTCCATGCACAGCAAAGAGGTGAACCAGCGTTCAGAATTGTAAACCAGCGTCCAGGAGGCAAAAACATGTACAGAGTCTTCAGCATGTGCTTGGACGAACGTCCACCTTCCGTCCGGTTTAGCTTGGACGAGCGTCCATTGTGGTAAACGAGCGTCCGACACCGACATGCGTGCAGAACCGACTTACAATTCATTCGGCCGACTAATTGGAAATTCCTAATTAAAAAAGAATTACGTTCAAAGCCGACTTAAATTAAAAAGCAGCCGCCTCTCATATCTATTTAAACGGCAAAAGCAAATAAAACCCTAATAACACAATTTTGATACAAACCGCATTATTTGAAGCAGCGGCAGCCTTTTCCGGGGCTCTCAGGCCGGTCACCCGAGCCTTGTGCTCGGGTGATCCGGGTTAGATTAGGATGTCGTTTTTCTTCCGTTTTCGATTCATGGATTCAATCATGTACCAAACTACGTGAGTTTATTTATTTAATTTATTCGGTCCTTATTCGTTTTTTATGATCTTTAATTTATGTTGTATCTTTCTTTGATTTTGATGCTATGATGTGAATTAGATCGAGAGATCAGTTTGCTATTGATACGTTTACAACATACGGAAGTTGTGTAGACTAGATCACCATAGAAAGATAGGATCTTTAATCATTAATTATGTGACAAATTAATTGGTTAATTATCTAGGTTGTTAGATTCTAAAATACGAGAGTTAACTTGAATCTACACCTTCGTTTTGTATGGAATATCGGTCTCAACATTCGAGAGAGGAGAGATTGATAAATTGAATTCACTACGAGAGTAGGATTTCAGAGCTTGAGAATACGGATTCACTAAGAGATTAGGGATTTGTGTCTCGTGTCAAGGTGAAACCACAATTTGAATTAAAGTCATGAGATGAACTAGGATTGAGATCACTTAGTTTGTACATTGTTTGAGCCCATGTATCGTTAGTTTAGTTTAGTTTTATTTCGTTTTAGCTTAGATTTAGTTTACTTGTTCTATGTGTTATTTGTTCGTTCTTTCGTTTATTTGTTTTCTTGAGTAACAATTGAGAGGATTAATAAAATTAGATTCAACATCCCTTTTCCCTGAGGATCGATACCCGTACTTATCCAACTTTACTAGCAACTACCCGGTATTCGGCCGGTTAGGAGGTAGTTTTGCATGGTAGTATAGGTTTTATAAATTTTCTTTTGTTTTAATGATGCAAAATCTCCCCAACAAAAGTGGCGCCGTTGCCGGGGAATCGGTGTTTTGTTGAATTTGGTTGAATTAATTTCTCGATTTTGTTACGTTTTTTTTTCGTTTTCAATAAAAGTAGCGTTGAATAAATCGAGAGTTTTTATTTTTGCCATGTTTCGATGACCGTTGGGTTAAGAATGTGCAAAAAGTTTTTTACTCGATTTGTGAAGCGTAAACTATATGTTTGTTTGTATCTAGTCTAACCTCTCGTGCTTTAATTTGATGTGGTCGCTTCCGTGATATTTGATGTATGATCTTATAAGATTTAGGGTTTCGTGTCTCTCCCGCATTGTCCGTGCAAATTCTTTGTATGGACGAGCGTTCGAGTAAGTGAACGCCCGTCCGATTCATAATCCGCAGTGAACGAGCGTCCGGTTTGTTGGACGCTCGTCCGTTCCAAAACGTATCGCTACGTTCGTTTTCAAGAACCGACGGACGTCCATATATCTAAACGCCCGTCCGGCCTGCATAAGTTTTAAACGCCCGTTTGCATTAGTGAACGCCGGTCCGGGTTCCGCATTTCTTCTCAATTTGATTTTTAATGCTTTATTTGATATGGATACTTTAATTTGAGCTTCGTGGCTAATTGTTTTTACGTAGATGATCCGAACTTGCATGTTTACACCTTTCCATCTACGAATCCATGTTAAATAACCGATTAATTTTTATATGCATGATTCATCTATGCAAGTTATAGTCACTGTCGGTTCTCGTACGCTATAACTGGTCTGATTGTTAATTAGTAGCTAATGTCGGTTTCCGTATGCTACATACCGCTGTGATGAATCTTTTAAGCTTTGAGACTTATGTGCTTCCTTGTTGTTTATGTAACTCATATGGGTAGCTACTGTCGGTTTCCGTATGCTACGTCCTTTTCCATATGAGTTATATCTCGTTTAGTATAGCTAGCTTCGTTGGTTTCCATAATGCTATCACCTTCAATGAGTCTTAAAGCGCGTCTACACCGCATGTAATGAACAAGATCTTGTCGTTTATCGTAACCTGTCATTATTTGGTAGACGTTTATTATATACATGTCATGCTGCAAATGAGTGGGCTAGTTTTCTTTCTTTTATTTTCTTTTATTTTTGCATATCATATAGGTGCATATCATTTAGTTGCATGTCATCTAGTTGCATTGTTTTTGTTTTTATTTCTCTTGAGTGTAGTTAACTGTCGGTTTCCGTAATACTACCTCGTTTTTTTTCCATGATGGTAACTGTTGGTTTTCCATATGCCATCATTATTTTATTATTGTATATCATGTAGATTGCATTGTAGTATATTTTCATGTAGTTGCACCTAGCCTACTGTTGTGTAATGTTCCATGTATATGTATTCCATCTTTATATGAGCTTAAATTTGAAATATCTCTATATCTTCTTTTCCATGTGCTTTATATGTAATCTTTTCTTTTTCCCCGTAGACTCTTTTTGCACTGATCAAGTCTGCAGGATATTTTTGATAGCTATTGTGCACTTTCACGATGAATTCAGTTTACCTGTGATGCTCCACAGTCTACTGAGCTATGCGGCAATTTTGGTTTTTACCGATTTTTCCGGAATTGCCAGCATCCAATCAGCTAAGTTCTCTAATTTATTATTTCTGTATAACTTGAGGACAAGTTGCAATCTAAGTGTGGGGGAAGGGATAGATGATTTATGTGTCTACTTTCGTTTGCTCATATTTTTAGTATTTCTATGAAAAGTGCTTAATTTTCAAATTTTTTGTTATATCCCGAGTAGACAAAGGCATATCTTTGCTTGAGTTTATATCATTTTTGCTATATTTTGTATATTTAGTAATTTTAGTTGTTTCACCCGACACTCTTTTTCACATGCCATAGTAAATGATGAGCTAAATGTTGAAAGCCTACCCCATTTTAGTTGGAGATTTTTGATGATTATAGCATGTTTCTTTGCTTATGTACAATTCTTGAAAAGTTTAGTAGTTTGTATTCTAGGATTAACGTATGACATACTGTGAATATCTGTAAGTTTGAATGTGATAAGTGGAACGTGATTAAGTCTTTGCAATAGTAATAAATTGTTTACTTGAGGTGTTATGCTCGTGGTCCGTGCTACTAGAAAATAATCTTTTCCACCGCCCGTAAATCTCTAAGTAAACATAATTGTAATTGTGTGTGTCGGAAGTCGGTTTATGATTTGGGTGAGGTAGGGTGTACCACGTATGTCCTATTCCACTATGATGACCAAAAGCTCACGACGGTCGATTTATAGCTACCTTATGATTGGAGTAAGGTAGGGGATTATCTTGAAATGTCCTATTCTCGCTATGAGGGCAAAAGCTTATTCGATGTGTGTTAGAAAAGTGTGAAAAAAGTGAAAATATTGAAATATATTATTATGAATAAGTAAGGACTTAGTTATCGTTAATCTTATACCCGGTATATAAACCGAAGGATATGTTGTAGGGATTATCCTCTCGAGTCCGTCAAAAATGTTTTAGATATTCTCAACTATTTCTTTTTGGGATATGTATGTTTTGTAAAGTGCCTCGTTATAATTTTTGAATATTTCTAACTTAGATGGGAAACCGGGCTAGTTTTGGTTTGAATAACTTTCAAATTGTGGAACTTAGTGGAAGTTTATTATGGCTATGCACACACTCACACGGGTGAACTTCTAAGTTATTGAATATACTTCATATTTGTATGGATGTTTATTTGTCTCGAGCTTGACTTTGTTTTGTTTTGCTCGGGACGAGCAAAAGATAAGTGTGGGGGAGTTGTTAAGGGTCAATTTTTAGTGTTTTATAAGGATATATTTTATATCAATATTCCCCATATATGGATGTTTTTCGTAGAATTTGAGCTTATAATCGATTAATTGAGCAAATGACATTTTGAATAGTTAAAATGCAAAATCGAGTAAATATCGTGGTTTTATTATCTATTTTGTATGGTTTTACGTTTTGCTCGGTTTTGTCATCTTTTAGGTGCACAAATGTGGAATGGAAGATGTCTAAATGATGTTTGATTGAAGATTAAAATGGAAAGAAAGAGATACAAGAGGATGAAGATGAAATAAAGCTTGGGAAAATCCCGAAAACGACTCGTAATACGACGGGCTAGTCAAAAAGGCGTTTTCTGAAGACGAGTCCTTAATGAAAGTTGTAGAGTTTTCCGAGAGCTTTTTTATGACATTCGGATCATAATTTTTGGAGGTCTACAACTCAAGATATGGATTTTAGAAGTTTTATGCCAATAAATATTCCATGCACAGCAAAGAGGTGAACCAGCGTTCAGAATTGTAAACCAGCGTCCAGGAGGCAAAAACATGTACAGAGTCTTCAGCATGTGCTTGGACGAACGTCCACCTTCCGTCTGGTTTAGCTTGGACGAGCGTCCATTGTGGTAAACGAGCGTCCGACACCGACATGCAGCAGAACCGACTTACAATTCATTCAGCCGACTAATTGGAAATTCCTAATTAAAAAAGAATTACGTTCGGCCGACTTAAATTAAAAAGCGACCGCCTCTCATATCTATTTAAACGGCAAGCAAATCAAACCCTAATAACACAATTTTGATACGGCCCGTATTATTGACAAAGCAACATGACTTTTCCGGGGCTCTCGAGGCCGGTCACCCGAGCCTTGTGCTCGGGTGATCCGGGTTAGATTAGGATGTCGTTTTTCTTCCATTTTCGATTCATGGATTCAATCATGTACCAAACTACGTGAGTTTATTTATTTAATTTATTCAGTCCTTATTCATTTTTTATGATCTTTAATTTATGTTGTATCTTTCTTTGATTTTGATGCTATGATGTGAATTAGATCGAGAGATCAGTTTGCTATTGATACGTTTACAACAAACGGAAGTTGCGTAGACTAGATCACCATAGAAAGATAGGATCTTTAATCATTAATTATGTGACAAATTAATTGGTTAATTATCTAGGTTGTTAGATTCTAAAATACGAGAGTTAACTTGAATCTACACCTTCGTTTTGTATGGAATATCGGTCTCAACATTCGAGAGAGGAGAGATTGATAAATTGAATTCACTACGAGAGTAGGATTTCAGAGCTTGAGAATACGGATTCACTAAGAGATTAGGGATTTGTGTCTCGTGTCAAGGTGAAACCACAATTTAAATTAAAGTCATGAGATGAACTAGGATTGAGATCACTTAGTTTGTACATTGTTTGAGCCCATGTATCGTTAGTTTAGTTTAGTTTTATTTCGTTTTAGCTTAGATTTAGTTTACTTGTTCTATGTGTTATTTGTTCGTTCTTTCGTTTATTTGTTTTCTTGAGTAACAATTGAGAGGATTAATAAAATTAGATTCAACATCCCTTTTCCCTGAGGATCGATACCCGTACTTATCCAACTTTACTAGCAACTACCCGGTATTCGGCCGGTTAGGAGGTAGTTTTGCATGGTAGTATAGGTTTTATAAATTTTCTTTTGTTTTAATGATGCAAAATCTCCCCAACAAACTTGAAGACTCTTTTCTTTTCTATGATGTCCTTATAGAGGGCAAAGCATCCTTAACATCATTCCGGGGGTGAGTTTCCGGCATATCGAAGTGTTGCCATGCCTTAGATAGTTGGTTGAAGTATTGAGTTACGTACATATCCCCTTGTCTCAGGTTTTGAATTTGAGCTTCAAGTTCGTACACTTCGATGTATTGTCTTTCTTGGAGTAAAGATCTCCGGCATTGTCCCATTTCTTTTGCGGTATCATACATCATAAAGTTCTCACCGATCTCTTTTGTCATTGATCTTGTGAGAATGGTCATGACTTGATTATTAGCAAGTGTCCCATGCTTCAAATCCCGGGTCATCTTCGGCGAGGGCGGGTTTAGAGCCGGACGGGTATCCCATCTTACCTTGTCCTAAGATGTACATTTTCATGGATCTTGACCACAGCAAGTAGTTGTTGCCATCAAGTCTATGATTTGTATAAGAAGAAGATTCGGTGACCCCGGTCGCCGAGGCGGTGGGAGTCAATCGAAGAAGAAGAAATGTCGATTACTGGTAGACATTTTGGAATAACAGCGAGTTTGCGGCGGATTTCAGAACTCAGTAGTCTCTGATACCATGAAGAGAGTTTGAGAAAGTAAATAATACTTGAGTAAACTTCAACTTAGTTTATTTATTAAATGGAAGAAGTATAAATAGTTACAATTGATGGGAGATACTAGCTAGCTTGGGCGGCCACTAGATGGGCGGCAAGCATGCATGTCAAAAGTAAAAGTATGTCTATGACATAAAGCAACTAGAGTTTGACATATTAATTGTTTATATGTACCACAATTAATATGTCCTTTTACAACTAAAGTGTACAAATAATGTATACACGAAAATAAATAAATATTATATACTATTTGACATGTAATATTTCTACAAATCATATAAAAATCAATTACACGAATCACGGGTCGCTAAACATGTAATTAACCCAAATAACTCATAATTCGCATTAATAATACTCCAATTAACCTCTTTACCATTGTAATATTGATGGTAAATACAGTGTAAAGCAGACATACATCATGTCTCGGCTCTAAAACCGGGCGGATAAGCCCGGAAATCATCATCTAGACCCCCATCATAGGCAATTCCTCACCGATGTCATCGTCCTTATCTGCCTAATCTATCTGTTTCTTGCATGTAAAAGTTGATTGTATTAGGGACATTATTCATACACAACCAGTTCCTTGAAACCCTACCCCTCATCTCCATTCCAATTACGATCCACTCGTTGCTGAAACAAATCTACTGCTACGTACTATAACCTGTGGAACGGAGTGTTGTGTAAGGCTGAATCAATCCAAAGGGCTTGAGACGCCTCTTGGTTTGGACGAAAATCAACCGACCAATTTGGATAGAATCGTTGGATTTTTAACTTTTGACCATCATCTTCGAATTAAAAAAGTTTGTCGTAATCTTCCTTCGATGGAAAATGAATTAAAACTTGGTTGTTATCCAATAAGGCAATCGGACAAGCGGCATTGAGCCCTAGCCGCACATACATAAATTTATTGATAACACTAGTCCAACAAGACCTCCTTTTTAGACTCTGACCCCCTCCAAAAGTCCCCAGATATTTGAATGGAAAAGTACCGAAAGAGCCGCACAGGTCATAAGAAGCATTAGCCAAATCCGCATCGAAAATAGTAACCCCGTTGATACTGCTTTCGAAGAGATTTATTTGAGACCAGAAATCAATTCGAAGCACTTTAAGTTTACTTTAATAACTTTCAAATTTTCTACGCTCGCTCCAGGATCGAACGAAAATGGAATCACCAGAATATTGAAAATGTATTACAATTTATTAACGTGTTTATGTAAGTATTTTACTCAAAGGGTAGTTATTGGAACTAAGATTAATGGAGGGTTTCTTGTATGTGTATAAATATTGTGACCTTATGATGAATAGAGGAGAGAAATTTTCGAGAAATCTTTAACCGACACAAAATGAGATAAAAGTGTCTTACCTCTAAAAACAGCCACACCTTTGAAAATACGTTTTTCCACAGCCTCTTTCCTAAGCACACTAAGACCCTCATATACTATTAGCAAAAGAAAGGTAGATAGTGGATCTTCTTGCCTCAATCCACCGTAACGCCCCGTTCCCGATTACGAGTACTTATCCGAAAAATCACGTATAGTATCATATAAATTCAATGTTATACGTAAGTACGTACTACGTCTAACGAGTTTAGCAAAAACGTAATTTGAAAGACTCGGGTAAAAATTCATAGAAGATACTAGAATAGAAATTAAACCGTACTAAAGATGGAAAGTGTATCTTACAACCACGATGTATAATTTAAAGACTTACAACAACGATGTCTCAAAGTAATACAACTTAACTTACAACAAAGTTCAAATGAAAATACAACTTGTCTTGAAAATAAAACAACATATTTTGGTATAATTTGAAATAAAACTAAGGTAAAAGCATCATCAAGTAGCATCATCAAACGTCGTCCTCATATTTCTCATCGAATTCTGTATCAATTTGTTCATCTTGGCATCCCCAAACAAAAAATAAACATGTATTTGAGGTAAGTAGAAAGGTACTTCGTAAAGAGGAAGAAGCTAGTAGTTCAATTAAGTTTTACAACAAATAGGTTCACTTTATTAAGTTATCTTCATGAGGCCGACTCAACTCTAGGGTTCTCTTCATCGCATCAACATGTCGTGCCTATTTGTTTGTAGTTTATTTTATCTTTGTTACATCATCATTCACGGGCACTACGCAATGTGCTACTCACCACAAAGTATCGCTTGCAACATATTAGTAGATCACACCAATAGCCACGGGCTAGTCCCGATAGTGTTCACGACCGGTGAAGTCCCTCCGTACTTGTGGCCTTGTAAATCTATGAAGTTATTCATTCGCGAATTGAAGTCCCTCTACTCATGTAGCCTCTAGGCCATAAGAGTTATTCACTTTATCCGACCGCCACCACATCACGATATAAACTTGTTCTTACCAAGATTTACATGATTTTTAGTCTTTTACTACACAAGTACGTATTTTATTAATCATTAACTAGCCACCTATGTGTTTTCAAGGCAAAACTCACTTAACGGATCTACTCCCTCACTTAGACATCTAGACACAACATCCTAAATAAATACACATACATTGATGAATTCAAATTCATCAATGGACAAGTCATTAATGCTCTTCCGATGGTTTGGAACTTTAACTCTTATGAAGACTTCATTACGTGCCGGAACTAAACGCATCGAAGCTTAATCATGGCTTGTTCATGTTCATTTAGTGTTATTAGATCAAGAAGCAACACTCAAAACTCAACACGGGGCTCAAAACACTATTTTACAAAATAGAGGTTTTGACGCGCGCTAAAACCTCTCGAATCCTCAATCGCACGTGCGCTTTTGGCGCGCATCGAAATCCTTTATCGTGCGCTAAAAGCTCCCGAAGATTCGGGATGCTTTACGGACCATTTTAGTGCGCGCTACACGCTCAAGGCACGCCGCAAACTTTCTAAATCGATTTCCCACTTTACGGTTCCGTTTTGGAACGTGCCAAACCCCAAAGTGCGCGTGCTAAAACCCTAAATTACCCCTAAACATCTGTTTTCTTCACTTAAACGGTTTCTAACCCATTCCAAACATGATCAACATCAATTTGACAAGTAAAAACGGCAAAAAAAAACACCACTTTGCATACCATGACACTTAATACAACCAAAGCAACATCTAGGCAAGGAATTTAGCACCAAAACATCCCAAAGCTTAATCCTTAACATTATAAAACATAATTCAAACCATATGACGAGCCTCTTACTTGATCATAGCGATTTGCAAAGCAAAACATGAAAGTAACGCATGACAAGACCTTGATTCTTCAACAACAACCCTATGTGATCAATCACAAACTTGAATTAGACTTGATTACATTCTTCTATAACAAAAATCCTACGAATTACACAAGAAACTACAAGACTTGATAAATTCCACAATTAGGGTCGAAATTCATACCTTGCGGATACTTGGAAATCTTGCTATCAAAACGTTGTTTGTCCTCTCACGATTCCGGTGCTATAATCGAATCCGAATTTTGTCAAGAACTCAATAATTAATTTGAAGAAGCCTCTTTTGCCCCTTTTGATTTATCTCAAGAGTAGGAGTTCGAACAACGTAGTTGAAACCAATATTCGACAAATAACGCACAAGTGGGAGGAAAATAACCTCCAAGGGATTAATGTATAATTAATTCTCCCATATTAATTTCCATAATTAATATTTTCTTTTAAATAAAAACTTAAATCCATAATTATAATAAACATAATATTTCGTTCTCGCAAAATGACACGGATGTTTTTTTCCTGAGAATCGGAATATGACATCAACACTCCAAAACCGAAGCACTTAAAAGACTTTTCAAGAAAGACAAGTTCACGCTGACGAAGGCTTTCTCATTCATAACTATTATATTACTCCATCGAGTAGCCGCATGCCTTCCATAATTGAAGTTTAGACACAACAAATAAATAATAAGTAGGAGAAGATTCAAATCAAAATCCATGCAAAAGAACGAAGGCATGTATATATGCTGAGTTGACTAATATTAATATATAATTAATAGAAAAAACGCTGGGAATGAATGAGTCCGAGTCCTCCTTGCATGGGCTTTGATCAATTCAAAAAGGAAATGACGCGGACAGGGAAATTCACAAAGTCTTTGTTTCTCATTCAATTTGTCAATGTCAATGAACCCCAGAAAATGTTATATCTATAAATAGAGGCAAAGAGATGGCATTGTATATAACTCACTCAGATCGAACCAAAGAGAAAACCATATCTCCAAGACTCCAACTCTCATATAATATTTACAGTGTATGCTAGCTTCTCGATCGAAATTCGGAATACAGCTTCGTTGTCATTGTCTTGTTGACAATAGTTATATCTATATTCACAGCTAGCTAGAGCTAGCATCATCAAAGTATAAATAAATATGGCGGCGCAGCAGCTGTGGCGGCTCACGATCGCAGCTTTTGTTCTTCTTACTGCAGTTTCCAGCTCATTTGCTTCTTCCAAAATTGTAGAGTACAATTTTGATGTAAGCTCTCACGTAATTAACCGTTTGTGTGATAATAACGTCATCACCGCTGTTAATGGTAGTATGCCGGGACCAACCATCAACGTCCGAGAGGGTGATACCCTTGTTGTCAATGTACTCAACAACTCTCCTTACAATCTCACCATTCATTGGCATGGAATATTTCAGAAATTGACCCCATGGGCCGACGGACCTGAGTATGTTACTCGGTGCCCAATCACTCCTGGAAACACTTATTCCTACCGCTTTAACATTACACAACGGGAAGGAACCCTTTGGTGGCATGCACACTCCTCTTTAATGAGAGAAAGCTGTTCACGGAGCTCTCATCATTCGACCTCCCCACGGTCGATCCTACCCCTTTCCGAAACCTCACCGCGAGTTTCCTATTACGTTAGGTAATGCATCACTCCTTCCTATAAATAAACTTCATGATGCATAGTAATTAAATCATTACTAGCTAGCTACCTACCTATATATGTACCGTACCCCTAGCTACTCACCGAAATGCCGTTTCGATGAACCGTTTAATTAACCGAAAATCATTAATTGTCTTTGCGGGTGAGTATTGGAAAGCAAACATCGTTGATTTGGACCAACAATCGCTCTTCACCGGAGCCCAATTCAGCAAATCTCGATGCCTTTACAATGAATGGATTGCCCGGATCTCTTTATCCTTGCTCAACTAATCGTAAGTGACCGCTATCAAGCATGCATATATACTAAATGGAAAAAGTACTGGTCGACTAGGATTTTAGATCCTTGTTGTAATTTTACTAATGATATCTAGCCATACTTTTACTGATCTTTTTCCCCTTTCATTCTATGCAGAAATGCACAAGATAAAGGTTGTACATGGAAAGACGTATTTGCTGCGCATTATCAACACGGCACTTAGTAACAATCTGTTTTTCAAGATAGCCAAACACAATTTCACAGTTGTCGCAATCGACGCCTCTTACACAACACCTTATGTCACCGATGTTGTGGTGATCGGCTCTGCTCAAACGGTCGATGTTACGTTGACCGCCAACCAACCACCGGCGATGTATTATATGGCTGCTCATGTATACAAAGCCACCGTCGCTGGAGATTTCGACAACACTACCACTACCGGAATCCGGAATATCACAAAGCAAAAAAGACCATTCCGTTAGAAATGCCCCTCCTTCCGGCCTTCAACGACACGCCGACCGCCCATAAGTTCTACACCAGTTTAACGGGACTAGTTTCGCACCATTCTATGGGGAAGTTCCACGTGAGGTGGATGAGCAAATGTTTGTCACGATTGGGTTGAGCTTAGCCGCCTGTGGAGGACCCGGGAATGCTAGTTGCCCTGGTCCACTTGGCCAAAGAGTTGCTGGTAGCATGAATAATGCCTCGTTTGTACTTCCCTCCAAGACTACAATGTTGGAAGCTTTTTACAATCGTAATACAACCGGAGTATATACCAATGATTTTCCGAATCAACCGCCCTTGAAGTTCAACTACACCGATGGTAGTAACATTTTAAACCCGGAGCTGGTGATGACCTCAAAGTCAACTAAAGTGAAGTCCCTTAAATTTAATTCAACGGTTCAGGTGGTACTACAAAACACGGCTTTAGTAACAGTTGACAACCACCCGATGCATTTGCATGGATTCAACTTCTATGTTTTGGCACAAGGCTTCGGAAACTTCGACCCAACAACCGACTCTCGCAAGTTCAATTTAATCAACCCGCAGGTGCGAAATACAATTGCGGTCCCAGTGGCAGGATGGTCTGTTATTCGGTTCCGAGTTGACAACCCGGGTATATGGTATTTCCACTTTGTCACTTGGATCCACATTCTCATACCGGTTTAGGATTCGCTTTTGCAGTTGAAAACGGGCCAACTCTAGCAACTACGCTTCCCCCTCCACCTCTGGACCTTCCTAAATGTTAGGCATTAACGTCATTATACTTTATTCTTTTATTTTTACAACGATTCATTTGTTTATTTACGTCGTCGTGGTGTTCCTGAGAGAAGACTAATTAGTGGAAACTAGAGACTAGAGATATTTTGTATTTATTTAGGATTGCATCTTCCGGCAAATTAAATTCAATATATAATTGTAACAATTCAAAATTTGATGAACGAAGGCCTTGAATATGAGTTTTATGTTTCCTCGTAGTCTATTTTCGTCAAAGTTATTAACCAGGCTGAACCTTAACCGGGGACCATTCTTTTGGCAATTTCATCGTTTATTTTGCCTTAATTTCCGTGGTGCGATTGTTGGATTGTGATAGTTCTTCGATTGTTTTTGGCAGATTGGAAAATTTTCTGCCCTTTCTTACAAATGATAATTTAAATTTATTTTCCTTCATGTCTTTTCCAATTTATTCTTGATTGCGATTGTGGTCTTACCTTAATTATGAATAGCAAATTTTATTATAGTCGAATTATGTGACGGTTTATGAAGTCGATGTCTTGAACGATGAATTGAGAATAGGTTGTGAGTAAAAATTAAATCTTTTGAACTGTTTGTGTCCTAAAACTTTACCTTAGTGGTTGATTTAAATTGATTACTTGGATCATTAATTTACACACAAACGCTATAAATGTGTTTTGTGAGGGAGTGCACGAAAAAGGGTTTGGGGATCGCCATGCACGAACTAGTCGAGTTTTTTCGAGTACGTTACTTGAGTGAGGTTTTCTTGTTAAGCCGTGAATTCGGTGGACATGGAGTATATTCAGTTCTTAATCATTTTAGGCAAGTTAAATCTCAAATAGGGGACTGTTGTACCGAGCATGGGGTGTTAGATTGCGGTATCAATGCCTAGTCACCATCTTAGGAGATTGCACCCACGAACATGTTCATTAGTCCAATTGGTTGGTTGTTCGGGAAAAGCCTATTCCTAGTGATTCGATGGAGGTGTCGGGAGTAGTTTGTCTGATCATAGTTTGGCTATTTTTTTCATAATTATTTTAACCTTATTTCATTATTAGTTTAAGCATCTTCATGCGATATGCTTGACCTAAACTAGATACAAGAGTGATTTTGGGACTTGATCGATTACTTGTGGGATACGACATTGCTCACCATTGTACAACCGGCCCGGTACCCTGCCGGTGAAGGTTGGTTCGCTATAATTTGACCATCAGCTACACACTTCCGAGGCACGTTGCAGCGTGGGTTGGGACCGCTGCGGTGCATGCAATTTCAGTCCTCTCATTCTAAAATCCGTCTTGGACACTTTTGTGCACTATCTTGTCCCAATCCGCAAACATTTCTTCTCTGAATCACCTTCTTTAACACTTTTTCCCATCAGAATGTATCATATAGACAAAATACGAAGAAGTAACACCGATTCCCGATATAAATCATATAAAAATCAATTACACGAATCACGGGTCGTTAAACATGTAATTAACCCAAATAACTCGTAATTCGCATTAATAATACTCCAATTAACCTCTTTACCATTGTAATATTGATGGTAAATACAGTGTAAAGCAGACATACATCAAGTCTCGGCTCTAAAACCGGGCGGATAAGCCCGAAAATCATCATCTAGACCCCCATCATAGACAATTCCTCACCGATGTCATCGTCCTTATCTGCCTAATCTATCTGTTTCTTGGATGTAAAAGTTGATTGTATTCGGGACATTATTCATACACAACCAGTTCCTAGAAACCCTACCCCTCATCTCCATTCCAATTACGATCCTCTCGTTGCTGAAACAAATCTACTGCTACGTACTATAACCTGTGGAACGGAGTGTTGTGTAAGGCTGAATCAATCCCAAGGGCTTGAGACGCCTCTTGGTTTGGACGAAAATCAACCGACCAATTTCGATAGAATCGTTGGATTTTTAACTTTTGACCATCATCTTCGAATTAAAAAAGTTTGTCGTAATCTTCCTTCGATGGAAAATGAATTAAAACTTGGTTGTTATCCAATAAGGCAATCGGACAAGCAGTATTGAGCCCTAGCCGCATATAAATAAATTTATTGATAACAGTAGTCCAACAAGACCTCCTTTTTAGACTCTGACCCCCTCCAAAAGTCCCCAGATATTTGAAAGGAAAAGTACCGAAAGAGCAGCACAGGTGATAAGAAGCATTAGCCAAATCCGCATCGGAAATAGTAACCCCGTTGATATTGCTTTCGGAGAGATTTATTTGAGACCAGAAATCAATTCGAAGCACTTTAAGTTTACTTTAGTAACTTTCAAATTTTCTACACTCGCTCCAGGATCCAACGAAAATGGAATCACCAGAATATTGAAAATGTATTACAATTTATTAACGTGTTTATGTAAGTATTTTACTCAAAGGGTAGTTATTGGAACTAAGATTAATGGAGGGTTTCTTGTATGTGTATAAATATTGTGACCTTATGATGAATAGAGGAGAGAAATTTTCGAGAAATCTTTAACCTGACACAAAATGAGATAAAAGTGTCTTACCTCTAAAAACAGCCACACCTTTGAAAATACGTTTTTCCACAGCCTCTTTCCTAAGCACACTAAGACCCTCATATACTATTAGCAAAAGAAAGGCAGATAGTGGATCTTCTTGCCTCAATCCACTGTAACGCCCCGTTCCCGGACACAGAGTACTTATTCGAAAAATCACGTATAGTATCATTTAAATTCAATGTTATACGTAAGTCTCTACTACGTCTAACGAGTTTAGCAAAAACGTAAGCTGAAAGACTCGGGTAAAAATTCATAGAAGATACTAGAATAGAAATTCAACCGTACTAAAGATGGAAAGTGTATCTTACAACCACGATATATAATTTAAAGACTTACAACAACGATGTCTCAAAGTAATACAACTTAACTTACAACAAAGTTCAAATGAAAATACAACTTGTCTTGAAAATAAAACAACATATTTTGGTATAATTTGAAATAAAACTAAGGTAAAAGCATCATCAAGTAGCATCATCAAACGTCGTCCTCATATTTCTCATCGAATTCTGTATCAATTTTCTCATCTTCGCATCCCCAAACACAAAATAAACATGTATTTGAGGTAAGTAGAAAGGTACTTCGTAAAGAGGAAGAAGCTAGTGGTTCAATTAAGTTTTACAACAAATAGGTTCACTTTATTAAGTTATCTTCATGAGGCCGACTCAACTCTAGGGTTCTCTTCATCGCATCAACATGTCGTGCCTATTTGTTTGTAGTTTATTTTTATCTTTATTACATCATCATTCACGGGCACTACGCAATGTGCTACTCACCACGAAGTATCGCTTGCAACATATTAGTAGATCACACCAATAACCACGGGCTAGTCCCGATAGTGTTCACGATCGGTAAAGTCCCTCCGTACTTGTGGTCTTGTAAATCTACGAAGTTATTCATTCGCGAATTGAAGTCCCTCTACTCATGTAGCCTCTAGGCCATAAGAGTTATTCACTTTATCCGACCGCCACCAAATCACGATATAAACTTGTTCTTACCAAGAATTAAATGATTTTTAGTCTTTTACTACACAAGTACGTATTTTATTAATCATTAACTAGTGTTTTCAAGGCAAAAATAACTTAACGTCTCTACTCCCTCACTTAGACATCTAGACACAACATCCTAAACGAATACACATACATTGATGAATTCAAATTCATCAATGGACAAGTCATTAATGCTCTTCCGACGGTTCGGAACTTTAACTCTTATGAAGACTTCATTCTGTGCCGGAACTAAACGCATCAGAAGCTTAATCATGGCTTGTTCATGTTAATTTAGTGTTATTAGATCAAGAAGAAACACTCAAAACTCAACTCGGGGCTCAAAACACTATTTTACAAAACAGAGGTTTTGACGCGCGCTAAAACCTCTCTGAATCCTCAATCTGCTTCTGGTCTGCTTTTAGCGCGCATCGAAATCTTTTGTCGTGAGCTAAAAGCTCCCAGTAAGATTTAGGATGCTTTCTGGACCATTTTAGTGCGCGCTACACGCTCAAGGCACGCTGAAAACTTTCTAAATCGATTTCCCACTTTCTCGTTCCGTTTTGGAACGTGCCAAACCCCCCAGTGCGCGTGCTAAAACCCTAAATTACCCATAAACATCTGTTTTCTTCACTTAAACGGTTTCTAACCCATTCCAAACATGATCAACATCAATTTGACAGTAAAACCAGCAAAAAAAACACCACTTTGCATACCATGACACTTAATACAACCAAAGCAACATCTAGGCAAGGAATTTAGCACCAAAACATCCCAAACATTATAAAAGATAATTGAAACCATATGACGAGCCTCTTACTTGATCATAGCGATTTCCAAATCAAAACATGAAAGTAACTACAGCAAGACCTTGATTCTTCAACAACAACCCTATGTGATCAATCTCAAACTTGAATTAGACTTGATTACATTCTTCTATAACAAAAATCCTACGAATTACACAAGAAACTACAAGACTTGATAAATTCCACAATTAGGGTCGAAATTCATACCTTGCAGATACTTGGAAATCTTGCTATCAAAACGTTCTTTGTCCTCTCACGATTCCGGTGCTATAATCGAATCCGAATTTTGTCAAGAACTCAATAATTAATTTGAAGAAGCCTCTTTTGCCCCTTTTGTTTTCTCTCAAGAGTAGGAGTTCGAACAACGTAGTTGAAACCAATATTCTGACAAATAACGCACACAGTGGGAGGTTTATTTCATTGAAAATAACCTCCAAGGGATTAAGTTATAATTAATTCTCCCATATTAATTTCCATAATTAATATTTTCTTTTAAATAAAAACTTAAATCCATAATTATAATAAACATAATATTTCGTTCTCGCAAAATGACACGTATGTTTTTTTCCGAGAATCGGAATATGACATCAACACTCCAAAACCGAAGCACTTAAAAGACTTTTCAAGAAAGACAAGTTCACGCTGACGAAGGCTTTCTCATTCATAACTATTATATTACTCCATCGAGTAGCCGCATGCCTTCCATAATTGAAGTTTAGACACAACAAATAAATAATAAGTAGGAGAAGATTCAAATCAAAATCCATGCAAAAGAACGAAGGCATGTATATATGCTGAGTTGACTAATATTAATATATAATTAATAGAAAAAACGCTGGGAATGAATGAGTCCGAGTCCTCCTTGCATGGGCTTTGATCAATTCAAAAAGGAAATGACGCGGACAGGGAAATTCACAAAGTCTTTGTTTCTCATTCAATTTGTCAATGTCAATGAACCCCAGAAAATGTTATATCTATAAATAGAGGCAAAGAGATGGCATTGTATATAACTCACTCAGATCGAACCAAAGAGAAAACCATATCTCCAAGACTCCAACTCTCATATAATATTTACAGTGTATGCTAGCTTCTCGATCGAAATTCGGAATACAGCTTCGTTGTCATTGTCTTGTTGACAATAGTTATATCTATATTCACAGCTAGCTAGAGCTAGCATCATCAAAGTATAAATAAATATGGCGGCGCAGCAGCTGTGGCGGCTCACGATCGCAGCTTTTGTTCTTCTTACTGCAGTTTCCAGCTCATTTGCTTCTTCCAAAATTGTAGAGTACAATTTTGATGTAAGCTCTCACGTAATTAACCGTTTGTGTGATAATAACGTCATCACCGCTGTTAATGGTAGTATGCCGGGACCAACCATCAACGTCCGAGAGGGTGATACCCTTGTTGTCAATGTACTCAACAACTCTCCTTACAATCTCACCATTCATTGGCATGGAATATTTCAGAAATTGACCCCATGGGCCGACGGACCGAGTATGTTACTCGGTGCCCAATCACTCCTGGAAACACTTATTCCTACCGCTTTAACATTACACAACAGGAAGGAACCCTTTGGTGGCATGCACACTCCTCTTTAATGAGAGAAACTGTTCACGGAGCTCTCATCATTCGACCTCCCCACGGTCGATCCTACCCCTTTCCGAAACCTCACCGCGAGTTTCCTATTACGTTAGGTAATGCATCACTCCTTCCTATAAATTAACTTCATGATGCATATTAATTAAATCATTACTAGCTAGCTACGTACCTATATATGTAGCGTACCCCTAGCTACTCACCGAAATGCCGTTTCGATGAACCGTTTAATTAACCGAAAATCATTAATTGTCTTTGCAGGTGAGTATTGGAAAGCAAACATCGTTGATTTGGACCAACAATCGCTCTTCACCGGAGCCCAATTCAGCAAATCTGATGCCTTTACAATGAATGGATTGCCCGGATCTCTTTATCCTTGCTCAACTAATCGTAAGTGACCGCTATCAAGCATGCATATATACTAAATGGAAAAAGTACTGGTCGACTAGGATTTTAGATCCTTGTTGTAATTTTACTAATGATATCTAGCCATACTTTTACTGATCTTTTTCCCCTTTCATTCTATGCGAAATGCACAAGATAAAGGTTGTACATGGAAAGACGTATTTGCTGCGCATTATCAACACGGCACTTAGTAACAATCTGTTTTTCAAGATAGCCAAACACAATTTCACAGTTGTGGCAATCGACGCCTCTTACACAACACCTTATGTCACCGATGTTGTGGTGATCGGCTCGCTCAAACCGTCGATGTTACGTTGACCGCCAACCAACCACCGGCGATGTATTATATGGCTGCTCATGTATACAAAGCCACCGTCGCTGGAGATTTCGACAACACTACCACTACCGGAATCCTGGAATATCACAAAGCAAAAAAGACCATTCCGTTAGAAATGCCCCTCCTTCCGGCCTTCAACGACACGCCGACCGCCCATAAGTTCTACACCGGTTTAACGGGACTAGTTTCGCACCATTCTATGGGGAAGTTCCACGTGAGGTGGATGAGCAAATGTTTGTCACGATTGGGTTGAGCTTAGCCGCCCGTGGAGGACCCGGGAATGCTAGTTGCCCTGGTCCACTTGGCCAAAGAGTTGCTGGTAGCATGAATAATGCCTCGTTTGTACTTCCCTCCAAGACTACAATGTTGGAAGCTTTTTACAATCGTAATACAACCGGAGTATATACCAATGATTTTCCGAATCAACCGCCCTTGAAGTTCAACTACACCGATGGTAGCAACATTTTAAACCCGGAGCTGGTGATGACCTCAAAGTCAACTAAAGTGAAGTCCCTTAAATTTAATTCAACGGTTCAGGTGGTACTACAAAACACGGCTTTAGTAACGAGTTGACAACCACCCGATGCATTTGCATGGATTCAACTTCTATGTTTTGGCGCAAGGCTTCGGAAACTTCGACCCAACAACCGACTCTCGCAAGTTCAATTTAATCAACCCGCAGGTGCGAAATACAATTGCGGTCCCGGTGGCGATGGATGGTCGTTATTCGGTTCCGAGTTGACAACCCGGGTATATGGTATTTCCACCGTCACTTGGATCCACATTCTCATACCGGTTTAGGATTCGCTTTTGCGATTGAAAACGGGCCAACTCTAGCAACTACGCTTCCCCCTCCACCTCGGACCTTCCTAAATGTTAGGCATTAACGTCATTATACTTTATTCTTTTATTTTTGCAACGATTCATTTGTTTATTTACGTCGTCGTGGTGTTCCGAGAGAAGACTAATTAGTGGAAACTAGAGACTAGAGATATTTTGTATTTATTTAGGATTGCATCTTCCGGCAAATTAAATTCAATATATAATTGTAACAATTCAAAATTTGATGAACGAAGGCCTTGAATATGAGTTTTATGTTTCCTCGTAGTCTATTTTCGACAAAGTTATTAACTAGGCTGAACCTTAACCGGGGACCATTCTTTTGGCAATTTCATCGTTTATTTTGCCTTAATTTCCGTGGTGCGATTGTTGGATTGTGATAGTTCTTCGATTGTTTTTGGCAGATTGGAAAATTTTCTGCCCTTTCTTACAAATGATAATTTAAATTTATTTTCCTTCATGTCTTTTCCAATTTATTCTTGATTGCGATTGTGGTCTAACCTTAATTATGAATAGCTAATTTTATTATAGTCGAATTATGTGACGGTTTATGAAGTCGATGTCTTGAACGATGAATTGAGAATAGGTTGTGAGTAAAAATTAAATCTTTTGAACTGTTTGTGTCCTAAAACTTTACCTTAGTGGTTGATTTAAATTGATTACTTGGATCATTAATTTACACACAAACGCTATAAATGTGTTTTGTGAGGGAGTGCACGAAAAAGGGTTTGGGGATCGCCATGCACGAACTAGTCGAGTTTTTTCGAGTCTGTTACTTGAGTGAGGTTTTCTTGTTAAGCCGTGAATTCGGTGGACATGGAGTATATTCAGTTCTTAATCATTTTAGGCAAGTTAAATCTCAAATAGGAATTTGTTGTACCGAGCATGGGGTGTTAGATTGCGGTATCAATGCCTAGTCACCATCTTAGGAGATTGCACCCACGACATGTTCATTAGTCCAATTGGTTGGTTGTTCGGGAAAAGCCTATTCCTAGTGATTCGATGGAGGTGTCGGGAGTAGTTTGTCTGATCATAGTTTGGCTATTTTTTTCATAATTATTTTAACCTTATTTCATTATTAGTTTAAGCATCATCATGCGATATGCTTGACCTAAACTAGATACAAGAGTGATTTTGGGACTTGATCGATTACTTGTGGGATACGACATTGCTCACCATTGTACAACCGGCCCGGTACCCTGCCGGTGAAGGTTGGTTCGCTATAATTTGACCATCGCCTACACACTTCCGAGGCACGTTGCGGCGTGGGTTGGGACCGCTGCGGTGCATGCAATTTCAGTCCTCTCCTTCTAAAATGAATTAAAACTTGGTTGTTATCCAATAAGGCAATCGGACAAGCAGTATTGAGCCCTAGCCGCATATAAATAAATTTATTGATAACAGTAGTCCAACAAGACCTCCTTTTTAGACTCTGACCCCCTCCAACAACGGTCCCCGGATATTTGAAAGGAAAAGTACCGAAAGAGCAAAGCACGAGGTGATAAGAAGCATTAGCCAAATCCGCATCGGAAATAGTAACCCCGTTGATATTGCTTTCGGAGAGATTTATTTGAGACCGTAAATCAATTCGAAGCACTTTAAGTTTACTTTAATAACTTTCAAATTTTCTACACTCGCTCCAGGATCCAACGAAAATGGAATCACCGAATATTGAAAATGTATTACAATTTATTAACGTGTTTATGTAAGTATTTTACTCAAAGGGTAGTTATTGGAACTAAGATTAATGGAGGGTTTCTTGTATGTGTATAAATATTGTGACCTTATGATGAATAGAGGAGAGAAATTTTCGAGAAATCTTTTATTCGAACCCGACACAAAATGAGATAAAAGTGTCTTACCTCTAACAACAGCCACACCTTTGAAAATACGTTTTTCCACAGCCTCTTTCCTAAGCACACTAAGACCCTCATATACTATTAGCAAAAGAAAGGCAGATAGTGGATCTTCTTGCCTCAATCCACTGTAACGCCCCGTTCCCGGACACAGAGTACTTATCCGAAAAATCACGTATAGTATCATATAAATTCAATGTTATACGTAAGTCTCTACTACGTCTAACGAGTTTAGCAAAAACGTAATCTGAAAGACTCGGGTAAAAATTCATAGAAGATACTAGAATAGAAATTCAACCGTACTAAAGATGGAAAGTGTATCTTACAACCACGATATATAATTTAAAGACTTACAACAACGATGTCTCAAAGTAATACAACTTAACTTACAACAAAGTTCAAATGAAAATACAACTTGTCTTGAAAATAAAACAACATATTTTGGTATACTTTGAAATATAACAAATGTAAAAGCATCATCAAGTAGCATCATCAAACGTCGTCCTCATATTTCTCATCGAATTCGTATCAATTTTCTCATCTTCGCATCTCCAAACACAAAATAAACATGTATTTGAGGTAAGTAGAAAGGTACTTCGTAAAGAGGAAGAAGCTAGTAGTTCAATTAAGTTTTACAACAAATAGGTTCACTTTATTAAGTTATCTTCATGAGGCCGACTCAACTCTAGGGTTCTCTTCATCGCATCAACATGTCGTGCCTATTTGTTTTTAGTTTATTTTTATCTTCGTTACATCATCATTCACGGGCACTACGCAATGTGCTACTCACCACGAAGTATCGCTTGCAACATATTAGTAGATCACACCAATAACCACGGGCTAGTCCCGATAGTGTTCACGATCGGTAAAGTCCCTCCGTACTTGTGGTCTTGTAAATCTACCAAGTTATTCATTCGCGAATTGAAGTCCCTCTACTCATGTAGCCTCTAGGCCATAAGAGTTATTCACTTTATCCGACCGTCACCACATCACGATATAAACTTGTTCTTACCAAGAATTAAATGATTTTTAGTCTTTTACTACACAAGTACGTATTTTATTAATCATTAACTAGTATTTTCAAGGCAAAAATCACTTAACGGCTCTACTCCCTCACTTAGACATCTAGACACAACATCCTAAACGAATACACATACATTGATGAATTCAAATTCATCAATGGACAAGTCATTAATGCTCTTCCGACGGTTCGGAACTTTAACTCTTATGAAGACTTCATTACGTGCCGGAACTAAATGCATCGAAGCTTAATCATAGCTTGTTCATGTTCATTTAGTGTTATTAGATCAAGAAGAAACACTCAAAACTCAGCTCGGGGCTCAAAACACTATTTTACAAAACGAGAGGTTTTGACACGCGCTAAAACCTCTCGAATCCTCAATGCGCACGGTCCGCTTTTAGCGCGCATCGAAATCCTTTGTCGTGCGCTAAAAGCTCCCGATAAGATTCAGGATGCTTTACGGACCATTTTAGTGCGCGCTACACGCTCAAGGCACGGCGAAAACTTTCTAAATCGATTTCCCACTTTACGGTTCCGTTTTGGAACGTGCCAAACCCCGTCCGCGTGCTAAAACCCTAAATTACCCCTAAACATCCGGTTTCTTCACTTAAACGGTTTCTAACCCATTCCAAACATGATCAACATCAATTTGACGAGTAAAGCCCGACAAAAAAAACACCACTTTGCATACCATGACACTTAATACAACCAAAGCAACATCTAGGCAAGGAAGTTAGCACCAAAACATCCCAAAGCTTAATCCTTAACATTATAAAACATAATTGAAACCATATGACGAGCCTCATACTTGATCATAGCGATTTCCAAATCAAAACATGAAAGTAACTACAACAAGACCTTGATTCTTCAACAACAACCCTATGTGATCAATCTCAAACTTGAATTAGACTTGATTACTGATGAGAGATAAATTTATGATCATTATTACGACATTTTACCCCAATATTGATACCATTTTGAGCATTATTGTATCAAATCAAGTCAAAATTACTAAGTTTTATTCAAATGTATAAGTAGTAGTTATTATATAAATTATCGTATTTTTATAAGTTTTTTATTAGTTTTTGTACCGGTTTAGTAACCGGAGTGTCGTGTCGGATTTACGTTTGGTATTTTGGTGGTTCATTGCAGGATTATACATTGACCAAGATCCCACGTAACGACATGTTTTGAGTCTAAAAGATGTGTTTAGAGGATTAGAAAAAGATGCCACAAGCTTACGAGTTCAAATGGATCAAATTATCTTACATACTTAAAACCAAAACCTGTTTCGACGGAGATTTGACCCAGCTTAGAGGCATATTCAGGGGATGACTTCTTAATGAAAGTTGTAGATCTTCACATAAGCTTTCCAACGCACTTTGAATTATGTCAATTGGAGGTCTACAACTCAAGTTATGGTCAATTGACTAATCAATTCGGATTAGTAGAAATCCCGAAATATCTTCGTAATACGAATGGCTCATCAAAACGACATTTTCTGAAGAAGTTTCCTTCATAAAAGTTGTATATCTTCAAGAACGCTTTCCAATGGATTTTGAATCAAGTCAATCGGACTTCTACAACTCAAATGGTGGTCAAGTGGCTAATTGATTCAATTTCGTAAAAATGTCGAAAAAACGTTCGGAGGAACACGAGGTACTCAAGAAGACGTTTTCTGAAGAAGAGTCCTTCATGAAAGTTTTAGAGTTTCTCGAGACCGTAATTTTGACATTTCGTTTGCAATTTTTGGAAGTCTGCAACTCAAGATATGAATTTTAGAAGTTTAATATATAATTATATATAATTACGCGCACATGGGATCACATGCAGAGAAATGATTGCAAATCATGATTCCGGATCGATCCGGCCCTTTCTCGGATCGATCCGGCCTCCCCATTTTGCCTATATATATGTGCTAAATAGGATCAAATAAAGGGCCCCTTTCTTTCCCTCTTTTCTCGCCCCTTTCTGCCCCTCTTTTCTCCCCTCTTTCTGCTTCTTCTCGTTTCTGTTCTTTTCTTTTTTTATTTTTATTTTTTTTATATATATATGATATAAATATATATATAGTAGATCATGTATGTATATATATATATTCTATGTATGAATATAGATGATATGTATAAATATATATGTGATATATATATATAGATCGTGATCTACTCTCTTTTTCATCTCTTTTCTCTTTTTATTTTCTTTTCGGGGCCCGTATATACATATATATGTCTATGTATGTATGTATATATGTTTTTCACATATATAAATAAAATGGTTATAGTATCGTTGTAATGGCGGAATAATTATCGAAGATTGTTGATTTCGAAGCTTTGGCATGTTAGATCCGGTGGAAACGACCCCGATTCGATAGTCATAACCGGTAATATATTCTAAAATTGTTATGTTTATTATTTCTATTTCTATTTATATATGATATTAAACTAAAAATATATCTAGCCAAGATATGAATCTGAATTAGTTAATCTTTTGGTAAAATGAATGATCGACTCTGGTAATCATGATTAAAACTAATTATAATGAATTTTTTTCTATTTCACTACGTAACGATAATATATTCGGAATGACGTAATCAATCATGATGAATACCACATATAACCTGGCGATGTACTGACCAGAGAAGTCAGGATATGAGTAAAAATAGAAAAACCGGAGGGTAAAAATGGCCGTCTGATTAACGGAATCCTATTTCCTACCCGGGGGCAGATTTGTCCTGGAAAGATGAATCTTATTGAAATTTGTACTCGAGATCTTAATAATGTTAAAATCACAGTATAATTGAAACTACACCGTTTGTGTTAAATCGATCCGCCTGACAACCGGAGCCTCTTGAATAACATCGGCCGTCTGACGAACGGAATAACCTCTTTTATCCGGGGTAGATTTGTACTCGGTACCTGTTCAGACTAACTAAGATTAGCCATGGGGCAGTTGTGGACCTTGGACTGATGACATTTGACATATGACAATTTCATACGCTCGTGTGAGGAGGAGTTGTCTAGCTTAGGAGTACACCGATTCATATATAATTTACACCTTGAATAAAGGAAGATCTGTCTCATTTATTTCTACTAAAAGATATTGATTGGTAAAGTATTCTTGGCTAGATCCAAAAATATATATTATATTAGTATTTATTTGTTTTATTTTATGTTTTACTAACATCTAACTCTAACATTACTAACTAATCTAACCGATCTAATAATCTAACCCAGGAAAAAGTAAAAACTGCGACTTAGATCGAGTTAATAATAGCTTCTTGGTGTTTAACCCCACTTAAAAGAATTACCATGTTTTCCCTGAGGAATACGACCTGACTCACCATACTAGCACTACAATTTGACCCGGTACACTGCCGGTTAGGATCTGTATAGCCTAGGTAATGTCCGTAAGCTTTCTGGCGCCGTTTCCAAGGTTAGGTTTAGGTCTGTCAGCTTTTTGGCGCCGTTGCCGGGGAAATGGACGCTAACCCCGGCAATGGACGCTGATTCGTTGCCGGGGAAAACGTCGCTAATTTCTTTCTTTGTGTCTAGGGTTACTACTTGTATTAGCTCAAAATTCTCGAGGATAAGTCAACACTCTTCTTATCACATTTTTTTTATTTTCCGTTGGTATCTACCTTCTTTTAGTTACCAATTTTCTTCTTCTACCAATTTCGAGTTATTTTCTATTTTCGATAGTAGAAAGTAAACACGGTTCGTTTATTTTTGTTGGTACCTACCTATTGGTAAGATACCAATTAAAAAAATAAAAAATAAAAAAAAATACACTCGGTAAATACCGAGTGGACTCGGTAATTACCGAGAGAAAAAAAAATTGTGGTTTTTTTATCGATTTCGTGTTATTTTCTATTCGATATTTTCTATTCCACAAGAATTGTCAAATCGAGTTATGAAAACGGCCGAAATCAGTAATGAAACACCATCTGATTCAGGTTTTATCTATTTCAAGTTATTTTTCTATTTTTCGATAGTTGATGACCAGAAGTGGTAAGGCCCCACTCACTCCTTATAGGCCTGATTTAAACACTTACGAAAGGCAGTTAAGAGTAGAGAGTAAACGCGGTCATATCAATCAGGGAAATCCTGACCAAGTATCATTTTCAAATCGAAATACGAGAATGACTGAAACTAGTGATGAAACACCTGAACGAGGGCTTGATCATGCCCAAGGGAATATTAATAAATAAAATAAAAATAGAAATAATCGAATTGGAAGCAAAGGTTGGAAGGAACCAAGTTTGAAAGGGCCAATTCAAACCGAACCTTATCCGCCTCAACCCAAATTCATCTCGGTTCAACCGAGATAAGGCAACACCATATCCAATGTATATTTTGAAGAAAAAGGTACGAATGATGAAACAAATCATTCGAGGAAGCTTTACCATATTCATCTAATGACAAGGGTAAGGGAGGTATACATTCTATCCCTATTACAAAGATGAAGTTGGATAAAAAGTATGTATGTTTTCTTGACGATTTTAGTAAGGGAGAAGTTTGGGAGTTAATCATGAGAGCGTTGTCTTCAACACTTACAATTCATTGAAATATCCATGCAATACACTAGAATCTTGTTCTTGTGTGTACACTTGGTGTTTTTTTTTGTTTTGGATCGTACTAACATGCAGGTAGTTGAAGAAGATGACTCCAGCAATAATGTGAAAGCTCGTAAACCGAAAGCTCGAAAATCAAAGAAAAAGGTCAAGAATCGTTTGGATTGGTGGAAATTGTCTAACCTCTGTTGGAAACCGGTATTGAAGAAGGATGCGGTGCGTGAGGATGACCCACCACCAGTGCCTTAAAAACTGAAGCACGGTAAAGTCTGGCTATAGACTATAAATGTAGTCAATGACGGGTACTATCCTTCCTTTTTACTCCTTAAGCATTTATTTTTAGTGGATTATGTGCTTAATTGTTACGTGTTTTTGTGAGTAATTGTTAGAAGTATCTCGTTTTGTTTAGTATATTATATTAGTTAATCCTTATCATTTTGGTCGAGCAAACGACGTTAACCAAAAGCGCTACCGGGAGGCAGCCCGTAAAAATGTTAAATATAATAATTACTCATACTTTGGATGATACTTTGCGAATACTTCGGATTGATTTTCATTTTGTTTCACCAAGTCTCAGGATGAATGTTTGAATGTCATTAAAAAAGGGAACGATTAGGTGGTTATCCGAAAATCCCGATGGAGAAAAAAGAGAAAAATTCAAATGCGTCATTTTTTTGGACTTAGGTTGTTAGAACGATTTGAAATAACCCTTGAGGATCTGGGTATAAAAGACTCAGAGTTAATACTTTGTCACATATTTCATATCATGATCTAGTATGTTTTAAATTTGAAATAATGTATGACATGTATTAGTTCAAATACTATGGAATTGTGGAGGTCATAACTTTGACCCACCCACCCACCCTTTTTTATCATCCGAGTATTTGTTTTGACTTGTTTTAGTGCACCATTGTTTTCCCAACAACTTATTTACACTCACTTTACATTGAGGACAATGTAAGTTCGTAAGTGGGGAGTGGAGTCGTTGGTCTAGCAATGGAATTAATGTTTATTTTGTATCAATAAATCTCTTAGTTTTCAATCTTTTTCGAGCATTATTTAGTTGATTAAAATAAATTGTATAAGGTATATATTTCATGGATTGGAAGATATAATGATCAATTTGGATGTGTATAACCAATGTGAACCGTAAGTGCATTGTAATTCCAAATATATTTGTGTAACATGAAGTCCTTCACGTAAGCCTTTGATATTGAAACGAAAATTTTAAACTGTATCCATTCAGTATCCTAGTGGTTATTCTATAGATGATTGCAGTAACTTAGTACCTAACTTTTGAATGTGTACTGTGAATATCTGAAGGTTTGAATGTGATAGGAAGGATATAAGTTAAAGAAGAATACCAAATTAAGATGAACTATCTATATGTTGGTTGTAGCTACCAATGATTTGAGTGCAGTAGGGCGTTATCACGAAACGTCCTATATCACTATGAGGTTTAAAAGCTCCCGACTGCCTGATGATAGTAGTCCAGCTAGGGTGTTATCACGAAACGTCCTATTGCTGGGAATGAGGGCATATGTTACAAATGTGAAATTAAGCTCAAAAAAAAAAAAAAAGAATTTTTTTTTAAGCGTGGTTGAAAACTTAGCTATCTTCTGACTATCCCCAGTATAAACTGAATGATATGCTTTAGGGATTATCCTAATAAGTACTCGGAAGAACTTTGTGTGGAACGGCTACTGCCTATACCTAGGAAAGTCATTAGGGCTGTCTGAATGGATATTTGTGTGTTTTGCTTGATTTATTCAAGAGAGGATAGTGGAAATTGAAAAGGTTTGTCACACACACACTCTGTTATACATTTATATTGAGGTTAACGCCTGGTCGTAATTCTAATGGTTGCAGCATCTGGTTGTCCCTTATACCTTATATCTTCATGAATTTATCTCTTATTCATTTTGTTTTATCGCTTGTTTTGATCGAGGACGACCAAAAGCTAAGTAGGGGGTTGTGATGAGAGAGAAAATTTATGATCATTATTACGACATTTTACCCCAATATTGATACCATTTTGAGCATTATTGTATCAAATCAAGTCAAAATTACTAAGTTTTATTCAAATGTATAAGTAGTAGTTATTATATAAATTATCGTATTTTTATAAGTTTTTTATTAGTTTTTGTACCGGTTTAGTAACCGGAGTGTCGTGTCGGATTTACGTTTGGTATTTTGGTGGTTCATTGCAGGATTATACATTGACCAAGATCCCACGTAACGACATGTTTTGAGTCTAAAAGATGTGTTTAGAGGATTAGAAGAAGATGCCACAAGCTTACGAGTTCAAATGGATCAAATTATCTTACATACTTAAAACCAAAACCTGTTTCGACGGAGATTTGACCCAGCTTAGAGGCATTTTCAGGGGATGACTTCTTAATGAAAGTTGTAGATCTTCACATAAGCTTTCCAACGCACTTTGAATTACGTCAATTGGAGGTCTACAACTCAAGTTATGTTCAATTGACTAATCAATTCGGATTAGTAGAAATCCCGAAATATCTTCGTAATACGAATGGCTCATCAAAACGACATTTTCGAAGAAGTTTCCTTCATAAAAGTTGTATATCTTCAAGAACGCTTTCCAATGGATTTTGAATCAAGTCAATCGGACTTCTACAACTCAAATGGTGGTCAAGTGGCTAATTGATTCAATTTCGTAAAAATGTCGAAAAAAACGTTCGGAGGAACACGAGGTACTCAAGAAGACGTTTTCGAAGAAGAGTCCTTCATGAAAGTGTTAGAGTTTCTCGAGACCGTAATTTTGGCATTTCGTTTGCAATTTTTGGAAGTCTACAACTCAAGATATGAATTTTAGAAGTTTAATATATAATTATATATAATTACGCCGCACATGGGATCACATGCAGAGAAATGATTGCAAATCATGATTCCGGATCGATCCGGCCCTTTCCCGGATCGATCCGGCCTCCCCATTTTGCCTATATATATGTGCTAAATAGGATCAAATAAAGGGCCCCTTTCTTTCCCTCTTTTCTCGCCCCTTTCTGCCCCTCTTTTCTCCCCTCTTTCTGCTTCTTCTCGTTTCTGTTCTTTTCTTTTTTTATTTTTATTATTTTTATATATATATGATATAAATATATATATAGTAGATCATGTATGTATATATATATATTCTATGTATGAATATATATGATATGTATAAATATATATGTGATATATATATATAGATCGTGATCTACTCTCTTTTTCATCTCTTTTCTCTTTTTATTTTCTTTTCGGGGCCCGTATATACATATATATGTCTATGTATGTATGTATATATGTTTTTCACATATATAAATAAAATGGTTATAGTATCGTTGTAATGGCGAGAATAATTATCGAAGATTGTTGATTTCGAAGCTTTGGCATGTTAGATCCGGTGGAAACGACCCCGATTCGATAGTCATAACCGGTAATATATTCTAAAATTGTTATGTTTATTATTTCTATTTCTATTTATATATGATATTAAACTAAAAATATATCTAGCCAAGATATGAATCTGAATTAGTTAATCTTTTGGTAAAATGAATGATCGACTCTGGTAATCATGATTAAAACTAATTATAATGAATTTTTTTCTATTTCACTACGTAACGATAATATATTTGGAATGACGTAATCAATCATGATAAATACCACATATAACCTGGCGATGTACTGACCAGAGAAGTCAGGATATGAGTAAAAATAGAAAAACCGGAGGGTAAAAATGGCCGTCCGATTAACGGAATCCTATTTCCTACCCGGGGCGCGATTTGTCCTGGAAAGATGAATCTTATTGAAATTTGTACTCGAGATCTTAATAATGTTAAAATCACAGTTTAATTGAAACTACACCGTTTGTGTTAAATCGATCCGCCTGACAACCGGAGCCTCTTGAATAACATCGGCCGTCTGACGAACGGAATAACCTCTTTTATCCGGGGTAGATTTGTACTCGGCACTGTTCGGACTAACTAAGATTAGCATGGGGCGGTTGTGGACCTTGGACTCGATGACATTTGACATATGACAATTTCATACGCTCGTGTGAGGAGGAGTTGTCTAGCTTAGGAGTACACCGATTCATATATAATTTACACCTTGAATAAAGGAAGATCGTCTCATTTATTTCTACTAAAAGATATTGATTGATTAAAGTATTCTTGGCTAGATCCAAAAAAATATATTATATTAGTATTTATTTGTTTTATTTTTACGTTTTACTAACATCTAACTCTAACATTACTAACTAATCTAACGATCTAATAATCTAACCCAGGAAAAAGTAAAACTGCGACTTAGATCGAGTTAATAATAGCTTCTTGGTGTTTAACCCCACTTAAAAGAATTACCATGTTTTCCCTGAGGAATACGACCTGACTCACCATACTAGCACTACAATTTGACCCGGTACACTGCCGGTTAGGATCTGTATAGCCTAGGTAATGTCCGTAAGCTTTCTGGCGCCGTTTCCAAGGTTAGGTTTAGGTCTGTCAATTACATTCTTCTATAACAAAAATCCTACGAATTACACAAGAAACTACAAGACTTGATAAATTCCACAATTGGGGTCGAAATTCATACCTTGCAGATACTTGGAAATCTTGCTATCAAAACGTTCTTTGTCCTCTCATGATTCCGGTGCTATAATCGAATCCGAATTTTGTCAAGAACTCAATAATTAATTTGAAGAAGCCTCTTTTGCCCCTTTTGTTTTCTCTCAAGAGTAAGAGTTTGAACAACGTAGTTGAAACCAATATTCTGACAAATAACGCACACAGTGGGAGGTTTATTTCATTGAAAATAACCTCCAAGGGATTAATGTATAATTAATTCTCCCATATTAATTTCCATAATTAATATTTTCTTTTAAATAAAAACTTAAATCCATAATTATAATAAACATAATATTTCGTTCTCGCATGAAAATGACACGTATGTTTTTTTCCCGAGAATCGGAATATGACATCAACACTCCAAAACCGAAGCACTTAAAAGACTTTTCAAGAAAGACAAGTTCACGCTGACGAAGGCTTTCTCATTCATAACTATTATATTACTCCATCGAGTAGCCGCATGCCTTCCATAATTGAAGTTTAGACACAACAAATAAATAATAAGTAGGAGAAGATTCAAATCAAAATCCATGCAAAAGAACGAAGGCATGTATATATGCTGAGTTGACTAATATTAATATATAATTAATAGAAAAAACGCTGGGAATGAATGAGTCCGAGTCCTCCTTGCATGGGCTTTGATCAATTCAAAAAGGAAATGACGCGGACAGGGAAATTCACAAAGTCTTTGTTTCTCATTCAATTTGTCAATGTCAATGAACCCCAGAAAATGTTATATCTATAAATAGAGGCAAAGAGATGGCATTGTATATAACTCACTCAGATCGAACCAAAGAGAAAACCATATCTCCAAGACTCCAACTCTCATATAATATTTACAGTGTATGCTAGCTTCTCGATCGAAATTCGGAATACAGCTTCGTTGTCATTGTCTTGTTGACAATAGTTATATCTATATTCACAGCTAGCTAGCATCATCAAAGTATAAATAAATATGGCGGCGCAGCAGCTGTGGCGGCTCACGATCGCAGCTTTTGTTCTTCTTACTGCAGTTTCCAGCTCATTTGCTTCTTCCAAAATTGTAGAGTACAATTTTGATCTAAATGGAAAAAGTACTGGTCGACTAGGATTTTAGATCCTTGTTGTAATTTTACTAATGATATCTAGCCATACTTTTACTGATCTTTTTCCCCTTTCATTCTATGCAGAAATGCACAAGATAAAGGTTGTACATGGAAAGACGTATTTGCTGCGCATTATCAACACGGCACTTAGTAACAATCTGTTTTTCAAGATAGCCAAACACAATTTCACAGTTGTCGCAATCGACGCCTCTTACACAACACCTTATGTCACCGATGTTGTGGTGATCGGCTCTGCTCAAACGGTCGATGTTACGTTGACCGCCAACCAACCACCGGCGATGTATTATATGGCTGCTCATGTATACAAAGCCACCGTCGCTGGAGATTTCGACAACACTACCACTACCGGAATCCTGGAATATCACAAAGCAAAAAAGACCATTCCGTTAGAAATGCCCCTCCTTCCGGCCTTCAACGACACGCCGACCGCCCATAAGTTCTACACCGGTTTAACGGGACTAGTTTCGCACCATTCTATGGGGAAGTTCCACGTGAGGTGGATGAGCAAATGTTTGTCACGATTGGGTTGAGCTTAGCCGCCTGTGGAGGACCCGGGAATGCTAGTTGCCCTGGTCCACTTGGCCAAAGAGTTCTTTGGTAGCATGAATAATGCCTCGTTTGTACTTCCCTCCAAGACTACAATGTTGGAAGCTTTTTACAATCGTAATACAACCGGAGTATATACCAATGATTTTCCGAATCAACCGCCCTTGAAGTTCAACTACACCGATGGTAGCAACATTTTAAACCCGGAGCTGGTGATGACCTCAAAGTCAACTAAAGTGAAGTCCCTTAAATTTAATTCAACGGTTCAGGTGGTACTACAAAACACGGCTTTAGTAACGTTGACAACCACCCGATGCATTTGCATGGATTCAACTTCTATGTTTTGGCGCAAGGCTTCGGAAACTTCGACCCAACAACCGACTCTCGCAAGTTCAATTTAATCAACCCGCAGGTACGAAATACAATTGCGGTCCCGGTGGCGGGATGGTGCGTTATTCGGTTCCGAGTTGACAACCCGGGTATATGGTATTTCCACTTGTCACTTGGATCCACATTCTCATACCGGTTTAGGATTCGCTTTTGCGGTTGAAAACGGGCCAACTCTAGCAACTACGCTTCCCCCTCCACCTCACGGACCTTCCTAAATGTTAGGCATTAACGTCATTATACTTTATTCTTTTATTTTTACAACGATTCATTTGTTTATTTACGTCGTCGTGGTGTCCCTGAGAGAAGGCTAATTAGTGGAAACTAGAGACTAGAGATATTTTGTATTTATTTAGGATTGCATCTTCCGGCAAATTAAATTCAATATATAATTGTAACAATTCAAAATTTGATGAACGAAGGCCTTGAATATGAGTTTTATGTTTCCTCGTAGTCTATTTTCGTCAAAGTTATTAACTAGGCTGAACCTTAACCGGGACCATTCTTTTGGCAATTTCATCGTTTATTTTGCCTTAATTTCCGTGGTGCGATTGTTGGATTGTGATAGTTCTTCGATTGTTTTTGGCAGATTGGTAAATTTTCTGCCCTTTCTTACAAATGATAATTTAAATTTATTTTCCTTCATGTCTTTTCCAATTTATTCTTGATTGCGATTGTGGTCTTACCTTAATTATGAATAGCTAATTTTATTATAGTCGAATTATGTGACGGTTTATGAAGTCGATGTCTTGAACGATGAATTGAGAATAGGTTGTGAGTAAAAATTAAATCTTTTGAACTGTTTGTGTCCTAAAACTTTACCTTAGTGGTTGATTTAAATTGATTACTTGATTCATTAATTTACACACAAACGCTATAAATGTGTTTTGTGAGGGAGTGCATGAAAAAGGGTTTGGGGATTGCCATGCACGAACTAGTCGAGTTTTTTCGAGTCTGTTACTTGAGTGAGGTTTTCTTGTTAAGCCGTGAATTCGGTGGACATGGAGTATATTCAGTTCTTAATCATTTTAGGCAAGTTAAATCTCAAATAGGGGACTGTTGTACCGAGCATGGGGTGTTAGATTGCGGTATCAGTGCCTAGTCACCATCTTAGGAGATTGCACCCACGAACATGTTCATTAGTCCAATTGGTTGGTTGTTCGGGAAAAGCCTATTCCTAGTGATTCGATGGAGGTGTCGGGAGTAGTTTGTCTGATCATAGTTTGGCTATTTTTTTCATAATTATTTTAACCTTATTTCATTATTAGTTTAAGCATCTTCATGCGAGATGCTTGACCTAAACTAGATACAAGAGCGATGTTGGGACTTGATCGATTACTTGTGGGATACGACCTTGCTCACCATTGTACAACCGGCCCGGTACCCTGCCGGTGAAGGTTGGTTCGCTATAATTTGACCATCAGCTACACACTTCCGAGGCACGTTGCAGCGTGGGATGGGACCGCTGCGGTGCATGCATTTTCAGTCCTCTCCTTCTAAAATCCGTCTTGGACACTTTTCTGCACTATCTTGTCCCAATCTGCAAACATTTCTTCTCTGAATCACCTTCCTTAACACTTTGTCCCATCAGAATGTATCATATAGACAAATACGAAGAAGTAACACCGATTCCCGATATAAATCATATAAAAATAAATTACACGAATCTCGGGTCGCTAAACATGTAATTAACCCAAATAACTCGTAATTCGCATTAATAATACTCCAATTAACCTCTTTACCATTGTAATATTGATGGTAAATACGGTGTAACGGACATACATCATGTCTCGGCTCTAAAACCGAGCGAATAAGCCCGGAAATCATCATCTAGACCCCCATCATAGGCAATTCCTCACCGATGTCATCAACCTTATCTCGCCTAATCTATCCGTTTCTTGCATGTAAAAGTTGATTGTATTCGGGACATTATTCATACACAACCAGTTCCTTGAAACCCTACCCCTCATCTCCATTCCAATTACGATCCTCTCGTTGCTGAAACAAATCTACTGCTACGTACTATAACCTGTGGAACGGAGTGTTGTGTAAGGCTGAATCAATCCAAAGGGCTTGAGACGCCTCTTGGTTTGGACGAAAATCAACCGACCAATTTGGATAGAATCGTTGGATTTTTAACTTTTGACCATCATCTTCGAATTAAAAAAGTTTGTCGTAATCTTCCTTCGATGGAAAATGAATTAAAACTTGGTTGTTATCCAATAAGGCAATCGGACAAGCGGCATTAAGCCCTAGCCGCACATACATAAATTTATTGATAACACTAGTCCAACAAGACCTCCTTTTTAGACTCTGACCCCCTCCAAAAGTCCCCAGATATTTGAATGGAAAAGTACCGAAAGAGCCGCACAGGTCATAAGAAGCATTAGCCAAATCCGCATCGAAAATAGTAACCCCGTTGATACTGCTTTCGAAGAGATTTATTTGAGACCAGAAATCAATTCGAAGCACTTTAAGTTTACTTTAATAACTTTCAAATTTTCTACGCTCGCTCCAGGATCGAACGAAAATGGAATCACCAGAATATTGAAAATGTATTACAATTTATTAACGTGTTTATGTAAGTATTTTACTCAAAGGGTAGTTATTGGAACTAAGATTAATGGAGGGTTTCTTGTATGTGTATAAATATTGTGACCTTATCATGAATAGAGGAGAGAAATTTTCGAGAAATCTTTTATTACGAACACGACACAAAATGAGATAAAAGTGTCTTACCTCTAACAACAGCCACACCTTTGAAAATACGTTTTTCCATGACCTCTTTCCTAAGCACACTAAGACCCTCATATACTATTAGCAAAAGAAAGGCGGATAGTGGATCTTCTTGCCTCAATCCACCGTAACGCCCCGTTCCCGGACACGAGAGTACTTATCCGAAAAATCACGTATAGTACATATAAATTCAAAGTTATACGTAAGTCTCTACTACGTCTAACGAGTTTAGCAAAAACGTAAATTTGAAAGACTCGGGTAAAAATTCATAGAAGATACTAGAATAGAAATTCAACCGTACTAAAGATGGAAAGTGTATCTTACAACCACTATATATAATTTAAAGACTTACAACAACGATGTCTCAAAGTAATACAACTTAACTTACAACAAAGTTCAAATGAAAATACAACTTGTCTTGAAAATAAAACAACATATTTTGGTATAATTTGAAATAAAACTAAGGTAAAAGCATCATCAAGTAGCATCATCAAACGTCGTCCTCATATTTCTCATCGAATTCTGTATCAATTTGTTCATCTTGGAATCCCCAAACACAAAATAAACAAGTATTTGAGGTAAGTAGAAAGGTATTTCGTAAAGAGGAAGAAGCTAGTAGTTCAATTAAGTTTTACAACAAATAGGTTCACTTTATTAAGTTATC